>CM060413.1:187545676-188745676 GCA_030545235.1 Helianthus tuberosus
AGGGTGATGTTGGGGGCTTTATCAAACTGATGTAGATGAAGACGCCACTCCACACCACCAAGCCTAATTGTGGTACCTGTTTACCATCAAAAGATTGTAATTACAACTTACACCTCACTTTTACTATAAACAAACTAAATATCAACTAATGCATTGCAAAAAATTTGGCGATCCATTGCAACTGACTAACTACTTATTTAAAGAAAATGAAATATATAAATTAAAATGAATAAAACAATCAAATCCAATAAATCTCATAAATAACAAAACTATTGATAGGATGTCACACCTGACTTACATACTTCATGTATTAGAAGAAAATAGAACACTCGCAAAGTAGAACTCACTCTCGCATGTTTTATAGTTTTAATACAAAAATGTTTTATTCCTTATATCCATTTGTGAAAAAAAAAAGTTCAAATTTGCAAAACGTATTCACTTAAAACAAACATTATCACCTCATAGTTTCATACTCCTAAACTCTATTTTTTTTTTATTTTTAAAAAAAATGTATACTCGGTTCCAAAACTAATATAATACAAAGTATGCACTAGGCCTAAAACTATGCGATTGAGATTCTCGTTTATAAATATCTAAAGTTTTACATCAAACATACCGAAATTCGACAATTGTTTTATCTTGATTTCACCAATCAGTGATTAGACTTACACATATACATAATAACAACCGATCATTTTGTATTTTCTTTCATAGTTTCATATGAACATCCATTGTGGTTGGAATAATATGACAATATGATATTTGAGTTATAGGAATCATCTATATCTTTTTAGAGCATATTTATGTAAGTTATTTGGCATCATATATATAAAAGGTCACTCACTCATTGATATTCATGTCACGATAATTGCATGATGCAAAACTTAGAAGTGAACGTTGAATATTATCTAAGCCTCACAAAACTTGTGCTAACTAGTTTAAATGGGGCGTGTTCGTTTTGAAATGAGACATTTTGAAGGGAGATATGGCACACCCCTACAATACCACATGCGGAAACCACCGCGAGGCGTGTGACATACCAGGATCTAGCCACTAGTCACATTGAACTAATAGTAATATAATAAACTCGAAATCTCATTCAACGTGAAAAGTGCAATTCAAAACATCTGTTTAAAACAAAATACGTTCAGCGGAAGCATTTGAAACAGTTCTAAGTATTTGAAAACAACTTGTTCGCAAAATATAGCATAACATCAAATATATTAATAGCAGCACGACCCATGACCTCCACAGTTCCTCCGATTGCAAGCTCTGTTTCATGAAATCATCTAATGACCTGCATGCAGGAAAAGTGTATCAGCATAAAGTTGACGAGTTCACATTTTTTGTTAAACGCAAGTTGGTAAATGTTTAGTTTAAAGACATGCCAATAATAACTCGATACCGAAGTGACGTATGTTTGTTTGCCCTCATCAATGCCTATCAACATTAGCCATGTGGTTAAGGTCATTAGTTCACGCACGTCCTCTCCGGTACGGTGTGAGGTTGTCAAGTCTAATATCGCTATCAACTAATACACCGTTGCCTCTGATGTCTGTCGTTATGGACATGCAAAAACCTAATTAACCTAGGTAGCTAGGGTAAGCAGGGTATCGAATCCAGAGGAGTCTGTGGTTAATGCTAATTATTATTTGTTTGTAAATATTTGAATTACTTTGAAAACTTGCTAGAAAACTATAAAAAATAACTTTGAGATTGTAAAAACAATTATAGAAAAAAACGTGGTCACTCCGGGATTCAGATTCTGTAATTACTAATAACCTAGTTCTGATTTTATTGGATGCTATTGATTGAATAGTAAATCTACCAATTACCTATGCAGTTCAAAATCTTAATATTAATTGATCAGAGAAATATTAAAACAAACATTCATAGGAATCATTCAATCAACAAAAGCATAATTGGATTCAAAACATGATTATAACTCTGATTGTCACTCAGGATTTGTCTGTCACACAAATTATATAATCACGCAAATAGTCGGCTGTCACCCGACTACAAATCCAAATCTCAATACAAAACAGAAATTAGAATTAAAAGTGTCTTACAAGAATCATTCACCCGAAGTGTCCACAAGAGATTTAGCCGCTCATGATGTTCGTACGATCTTCAAAAGCTTGAGATGAGGTTGAGTGCATGATCGAGTGGGTATGTTGTGCGGCTGAGGAGTGACGAATGATTTTTAATGATGTTCGATGATGTTGAGTAATTCCCTCTTGAATTAAAGCTGCCAACCGACCCCTAGTCTGTCGTCAAGCTTCTCATGTGTTGTTGACTCTCTCCAACCTAGTATGTCTGTGCCGAAAAGAATCCCAGCCCACAAGTGATGTTGGATGATTAAAATAATGGGCCTTGTATCCCCAAGGAGTCCACTTCTCCTTGTAAAATCACGTCCATCCCCTCTTTTGTGTCCCAAGTCCACCAACAACCCAATCAGTGCGGCCCATCACGTAACTGATGATGATGATTGCATATTAATTGTCTTCACATGATTTTCTGTTGATGTTTACGTGATATAGGCTGCCAAAGTGATCCCCTCTCAATTTTCGCACCAATTAATTGAGTTAGTATTGTTGTTGACTTTTCTCATAATGGCCTCCACATGAACAACAGCCGTCAAAAGTTGTTCCAAAGTCAAACCCTCAAGAGTCCCATGTCAAAGATCACGTGATCCCCCCTCCAAATTCGTGTGTGATGATGATATTTTATTAAAACAATCATAGCTCCTATGATAACAATCCAAGCCAAGTCCACGTGCGTGTATTAGGGTTTTAATAAAAAAAAACCTTTTAACATCAATTAAATCACTTGCTGCCAAACTTCCTTAACCGTAGCCTACGGTTTAAGAACCGTAGGTTACGGTTAAAACATTCTGCTCCTTTTATAGTCCATCTGACCGTACACTACATTCTTGCACTATATAATTCACCGAACAACTCCCATTTAACTTGATATCTTTCTAATAATCCTCCGTGCTTGTCCCGTTTCACCACTAAACTCTCTAACTTCGCCGTAATACGCGTTTTACCTGTAAAGCCACAAACACACGTAGTTAACATATTCAAGGCACATTATCACTTAAACTACAATAATTCACACAAAATAAGCACGTTAACACCCGGGTTTCACACCCTCCATCAGCCTCCCCTGCAACTAGTTCGGTAGTAAGTAGGGACTTTTGTGATAGAGTTGAGTTTATTAACTAACATCGAAATTAAACCAAAGTAATAAAAGTATTCCTCCCCGGAATATTAGTTTGTTTGTCCCTCTCCGGGATGCATGCTTATGAAAAAGTAGTGAACTCACCTTAGTTTGTTCGGTAAATGATAATGTGCCCTTACGCGTTAAATACAAGTGAGACCCGTTACACATGACCTAATATACACTAAGTATGAGTACGTAAACATGTAAAGTCATGCAGTACCCATGAGTATCCAAACATCCCAATTACCTTGCATCCAAAATTCAATCAATTTGATATATACTTATATGGACACTAGTGGCATCATTGCACTTTGGTTTAGGTTACATTATACATATTAATCTAAACTGTTGATGAACAGTATTTTAATATTTTATTTTAAAGTGTTTTATTTATTTTAATCTTATTTTCAAGCATTCATTTATTTTGAAATAATATTTTATTTATCATTTAATTTAATTTTTTTTTATAACTTACGTTTGTTAATTTAAAAATATATTAAATACGCAACAATGTTTTTTAAACACTACAATATAACTTTTATTGGAAATGGATACTGTATTGCAGGTGTACCAAATCGAACCGAAACCGACAATGAATGGTAATTATTATTTTGAAGTATTTATTTATTTTAAAAAAAAATTATTATTCATCATTTATTTTGATTTTTTTTCTAATAATACGTGTTTATTTTTTCCAATATTGTGATAAAGTTTTTTTTGAAAATAGACAATGTGTCGCTAATGTACCAAAACGTACTGAATCGATTGAACAACATCTGTATCTATACCGCTATTTATTTTCATTGTTTTTACTTTTCATAAACTGGCACCATATCGTCATTATGCCGTAACAAACCAAATGAACAACATTGGTACCGATACCTGTATTCATTTTATGGTTTTCGATTTCGATCATTTAGTTTATACAACTCTGTCTGCGACGATATATGAAAATGATATAAATATTGTGACGAACTGAACTAATCAATACCGTTTGAACATCGGTGTCGGTGCCAATGTTCATTTTTGTTGTTTTCAATCGAATGATTTCTATACGAAGCGCATGTATCATACCAGTATTGTAACGAACCAAACCGATAACAATCCAATGCACGCAGTAATGTACCGCCGCAATGCGCGGTCAAATAACCTAGTTTGAATTAAATTCAAATAAATTAATAATACGTATTATTTATGTGATGTATAGAAAACATCAACCCATTTAATTAACTTCAACATGTGAATTATTAGGCTACTCGGTATGGGGTTCGTCCCCGGTCCGGCTTGGTTCGGCGACGGAGGGAACACCGTGCCCCCCCCCCCGCGTCCCGTCTTCCCCGTCTGATCCTTGCCGTTTGCGACGATCCAAATAAGGTGGGGCCCAACCAAAAGTAACCGTTTAAAAAAAAAATTAATTTCTAATTAAAATTAAATTTTCAAACGGTAATATTTCAAAAAATCCCCCATTTCACTTCCATTTTTATAAATACTCACCTCTTTAACCATTTTTTTCACAACTTTTCACCCACTACCACCCCATCTCTCTCACATTTTATAACCACTCTTCCCTTTTTATAAAAACTCATCATATTTTATACCGTTTTTTACCCGCTACCACCCCATCTCTCGCTCAAAAATTATCATGGCTTCACCCATTTCTTCCATTTCTTCAATTTCTTCTATGTCTTCATCGTCTTCGTCTGCGTGATATTCATCATCTTCGGAAGAGGATGATATTATGCACAACATGATTATGAACGCGGCTCAGGTCTTCATGGCGGCTGATGATGGGTCGTCCCAACGGCTAACTAGACGAGCAAAATATAACCGAGACCAAGAAGGTATTTTACTTTTTTTTCCTTATGTTTTATATAGATTTGAAAATGTATTTTATAATTAATTTCATTTATGTTTCGTTTTAAATTTATAGCCGGCCACGATAAAATACTAGCCGATTATTTTGCCGACGAACCCGTGTACCCAGCCGAGATGGTTTCCCAAGCATTGATTGCATGCACTGGCCGTGGCAGAACTGCCCAGTCCAATGGCAAGGTCAGTATACTAGGGGAGATCATGGACATCCGACTATTATTCTAGAGGCGGTTGCGTCACAGGATCTCTGGATCTGGCATGCTTTTTTTGGTCTACCTGGTTCGCTCAATGACCTTAACATCATATACCAGTCACAGATATTTGAGGATGTAGTGGCGGGTACAGGTCCAGACACAAGCTTTACAGTTTCGGGGGTGGAATACAGGCGAGGTTACTACCTAGCCGATGGGATATACCCAAAGTACTCGATAATCGTTAAAACTATTCCGCACCCGACAGATGACAAAAGAAAAAAGTTTGCGAAGTTTCAAGAGGGTGCGAGAAAAGATATTGAACGGGCTTTTGGTGTTCTACAAAAAAATGGCACATCATTGAACATCCAGCACGTTCGCAAACACCAAAGAGGTTACGACACATTATGTACACGCTTGTATCATCCTTCATAACATGGTCATTGAAGACGAAGGTAGAGCGATATGCGAGTACGACGAAGACGCGTCAACTGGAAATTTTGTTCCAGTTAGTGCGGAACAACAAGATTTGAACATGTTCGCTCTACGTAACGAGTACACACATCATAACCTACAAGCGGACTTGGTGGAGTATATTTGGAACAACGCTCAAAACGAACCCGGCCACGACATGGAAGACGAAGACTAGTAGCTTATTTTAATATATTAGGATATTTTTAAGTTTATTTTTTTTTAAGTTTATGTTTTTTTTTAATTTTATTTTTTTTAAGTTTAATTTTTTTTTAAGTTTATGTAATGTTTTTTAATATTAATGAAAATATTTTGTTACTTTATTTGTTAAATGTTAAAAAAAAGTTGAAGATTAAAAAAAATAAAAAAAAAACATAAAAATGGTGGAGGATGATGACTAGGACCATCTTACCATGCCCTCTAGTTTTGGAGGATGGACCATCCTTTAGAGGACTATGATGTGGCGCCTACGTGGCGGATCATCTTCCAAGGATGGTCCATCACCATACCCACTAGCCTTAATTATAGAATTTTGGAACAGTAAACAACTTTGGCCGCTTAACACAAAATCCAAAAAAACAATTGAGGTAGTGATATTAATTCGTAACATAAGGGTGAGAGGGGCACCAGCGGGGAGTGGCCTCGGTGACCCTATTCCCCCAGCGGGAACACCGCCGCCATCCCTGCGGTGACCCAAATCGGGGAGGTGGGTCGGGGTGAGTTCACCGAAGAAGGAAGGGGGAGAGTGTGGGGCCACCCTCTTTTCAAACCAATCAATTATTTCCTTTTTTTTTAATAAAAAAACAAGTCACCTAATAGGGGAGTGTCGCCATCAAATTGGGGTGTGAGGGGAGTTTAAGATGGGAGTTGACGTGGCATAACCTGATTGGGTGTGCGTAAAAGAGGGCACTCCCCTCTCTCACCCTAATATGCATCTAAATTCTGACTTGTTACTATAATGCTCATAATATACTTTACATCCACTAAAGCCTGATCCTTTCCTTGGCTGAAGAAATTTGGACCCAATAACCATCCAACAAACCCTGACCCTATTATACCCACTGATTAAACTCGGCCCAATTAAAAAGGGACATATGCTCGGAACAAAACACCTTAATAACTGATGAAACCCTGAAACCCATTGCTTTAAACATACTCGGAACTTGTTTTTTTTTTTTTTTTTCATTCGGAACATATGAAGTTTTTTTTTTCAATGTTTATTATATATAAACAAACTAGGTTAGAGCCCGCGTCTACACGCGGTTTAACAAATGAAAACACTTTGAATTTCTTCGAATTTAAAATAGTTAAAAAAAACAAATTCATTGGAAAAAGAAGAAAAAAACAAAGAACTCAAATTTCACTATTCGAATTCTACTTCTCGATAAGACTCTACGGTGTGGGAGCGACCAAAGCGTAGTCTTTGGTCGCCGAAAAAACGGTTTTGGTCGGAAAACTCCTTTTTTTGGTCGGAAAACTCATTCTTTTCATCCCAAACATCTTTGTAACTTTATTACTGACCTTTAGGAGCCTTTTTCTAGTAAAAGCCTTAATTATTGAGGTCACCGAAAAACTTCTTTTGGGCCGGAAAATTCAACATTTTCATCCCAAACCTCTTTGTAACCTTAGATCGGACATTTAGGAACATTTTTCGTGCCCAAAACTTTTTTTCCGATGACCAGAGACTAACGACGTTAGGGTTCTGTTAGTCAAGGTTTATTGGAGGCCAATATGTTAATAGTTGGGACTGACAGTGGTTATTTTTTAAGTTGAAACTGTTAGCGGCCAACAGTGGCGAAGCTTGAGATTTCCGACCAGGGGTCAAAAACGTATATACAAAAAATTTCTATAAACCGAGGGGTAAAAAATGTATATACCAAAAAATCTCTATATGAAAACTAAATGCTCTCCACTAACGAGCGAAAAGTTCGGGGGTCGGCCACCCCCTCCCGCCCTCACAAAGCTACGCCCATAACGGCCAATAGGAAATAGTTGGGAATATCAAAATTCAATATTCCAAGCAAATAATGGTTTGGAACATTTTTTAGGCAAGTTTTATAATAGTAATTTTGGCCGACATGCAACGGGGTGAAGGTCCGGCCAGGGCTTTTCCCCAGTGAGATTGGGAGGCCGGAAAAAGGTGTCAAACTGCTAGGAGGGGCAGTCAGCCGTGATGCCAGTTTTATTAGTGGTCTAGCGGCTAAGAGGGCAACGCGTGCTGTTGACATTATGGGACACCTTCCCTTGTTGCGGGATCCTCAAAGCGAACTCATCTTGCTTAGATCTTGTATGGGGGTTGCAAAGTTGTTATTTGGTTTGCGAACTTGCCAGCCCCCCTTTGTGGATGATGCTGTTTCATGTTTTGATAAAGGTCTTCGGGAGGCAATAGAAGACATTGTCGTATGTGGGGGTCCTTTTTTTGGTGATCTACAGTGGCGAATCGTGACCTTGCCAATGAGGCTTGGTGGGTTGGGCCTTCTCTCGGCCCGGGATGTGGCTGCATATGCCTTTGTGGCTTCCAGGTCTCAATCTTGGGAGTTGCAGGACCACATCTTACGTAACAGTGGGGTTGCTAACACTGATCCGGATTATGCCAGCGCCTTGGAACGCTTGCATGAATCTCTACCTGACTTTGATCTCGGCGGTTTCTCTAACAAGGACACCGCCCCCAAAAAGCCACAGAAAACTTTGGCGAATGCCCTTTGTTGTCGAATCGCAAAAAGTTTGGGAGAAGATTTCCATTTGTCACCCCGCCAGAAAGCCGTCATTGAATGCCTACAGAGGCCTCACGCTCAGGATTTCTTAACTGTTATTCCTATTGAAGGTTTGGGTCAACGTATGTCAGCGGTGGAGTACCGGTCAATCCTTAAGTACCGTTTGATGATTCCCATGTTCCCGAATGATGAAACTTGCCCAGTCTGCCGTAAAGCATGCCTGGATAAATTCGGGGAGCATGCGTTACACTGTAGAGAGTTGCCGGGGTTTAAGTATCGCCATGACTTTGTGCGAGACGCGTTAATGGATATTCTCAGACGAGCAGGGATCTCGGCGAAGAAAGAGGCACCAGTTAATTTTCTTACAGACCCGTCGGAGGGGAGATCCACCCTACGCCCAGCTGACGTGCTAGTTTTTGGTTGGGAGGGCGGGAAACATGCTTGTGTCGATCTCACAGGTGTATCCCCACTAGCCGGGTTCCGGGAAAATGGGTTTGTGGCGGGGCAAGCGGTACTGAAAGCAGAGTCAAAGAAGGTGGAAAAGCACGCGAAAGCTTGTGAGGATAATCAGCATGCCTTTGTCCCCCTGGCGTTTGACACGTTCGGATCCTTGGCGCCGGAGGCAGTTCGGTTCTTATCTAGAGTTCAGCGTGTGGTCCATAGCAACTTTTCGACCCCTCAGGGGCGAGGCTTTGTTTTTAGTAGATTAGGGTTTTCTATTCAGAAAGGGATGGCGGCGCAGTTTGTTGCTCGTCTACCTGTTATCCTTATGTAATTTGCCCTGATGATTGTGATGAAATAAAAATGCTAATTTTATTTAAAAAAAAATATATATATTGCCCAAATTAACTTTTTATGGTTTTAGTAGATCCAAACGAACCCGTAATCAAATTTGTTTTTTTTAACAGTTAACAATTTTCACCCCTATTCCACCTTTGGTTGTTTTCGAACTCCTGCCTCCCCCAAGAGGGTATTTTCCTTCTACCACTAGGCTACAACCTAAGTGGCTCAAATCAACCTATTCGTTGATGAATGTGTCTAAACTAAGGGGTTGTATTACCGATCGAAACTCCTCTCCAATTTATTTATAAAATAAAATATAATTTATAAGACATATATTGACATAATTCCTATTTGTTTCTCAATAACTTAAAGAAGTCATTTAAATTTTAGAAAGTGAGCATAATTTTGGAAAATGAATTGAGAATTGTAAATTATAAATTATCATCATATAAGATAACAAACTCTATTACAAAACGACGCCGTATGAAATTCAAAAAAAGAAAAATATAAATCACGCCCAGTGGGACTCGAACCCACAATCGCCTGATTAGAAGTCAGACGCCTTATCAATTAGGCCATGGGCGCTTCTTGGTTTATATCCATAATACTATCTATTAAACTAATACTAAATTTTTTTGTCAAATTATCTATTTTGTGACAACTTAATATTAAATTCATCTGAAAATAAAAAACATAAAAATACTATCTTAATGTTCCACTTTTTTAAAACTTATTATAATCTGTATCAAGTGAAATATATGTGAATATATTTAAAAAAGTTAAACATAAATAATCTAAAAAAATTATCAATTACATGTAATAAAGCTAACTGGATTCATCAATCTTAATCAAGGTATTTTAAAGTTGAGCTGATTTAAACAATATGTATAAAGAAATAGGTTCTTTTTTAAATGACTAGCTTGCCTAAACACATTTCCAATACACCTTGATACAGCTAAGCCTAAACACATTTCCAATACACCTTGATACCGCTAAACTACAAGTCCTTTGTTTTTGGTTAAGTAGCATTCTTAGAAGATGAGGATTAGACTTAAAAAGTAGGGAGAAAACAAACGCGTCACGATGACGAGACATAAGCATGCAAAAAAGCTTTGCCTTGGCCATCTCAGTTCTCTCTCGACTGACAGTCAATAGCTTCTCAGTTCTCTCTAGAGCCTCGAAGTGAGTCTCGAGTCTTGATGGTTTGACACGTTCTCAATTCTCTCTCAAATTCAGATTCGAGCAACATTCACAATTCAGGTAAGCGCAATTCATATTCGATCTAAAGAGGGAGAAAATGGTGCAAGCCGCCACAAAAGTGTCCTAGGAACAAAGCTTTTTTACTGAGCAATTCTATTTCTGGGTCTGTTTCGGTTTATATATCTCATGTCAATTGTTTAGGGGTTGTTTGTTTACCTCTTAATGGGGCTTTTAATGGTTCAGACCTCTTACTGGTTCAGCACTTAATGGTTTAGACTGTTTGTTTCACGAGCAGATGTCTGAATGGTTCAGAATTTGTCTCTGAATGGTTAAGCATTATACAGAGTTTGAATGGTTAAGACATCTAATCTGAATTGATCAAACATTTGCCTCTAAACAGTTAAGCATTATTTTTTTTTGCTTTTCTTTTCACTACTTTGTATGATTTGTTGTCTTGATTAAGTGAAGTGATTCAAATTCTGGATTTTCACTGGATTTATGCTTTGATATCATAGTTGTTCATCCTTTTAGGTTTTGGGAACAAGAAATTGAGACGGGTCCGGGTCTGAAATAGCTTTAATACCCGAAACCCGTTACCATGCCTGACCCGATCCACCTGTTTTGCCAGTGTAATAAAAAATGACTTTAAACATAACTTACATTTTCAAGAAAATAAGCATCTATGATGACACTTGAGCATAAAACATGCGATAAAGCCAGAAACTGGTTTTTATTCAAAATCTCGATCAGCCATTAAATATATAAACGGAGGGGCATAAATAAATAAATTAATTGTATCAGAACCTAGATTCTGTATAACCAAAAATCGCCCCTAACCGTAATGTCAAACATGTTTCCAAAAAATTATGCCGTAAAGTTAACATCAAATGTCGGGAAATGCTGCGAGCAGATGGTTTCTAGTCTTCAAGCTCGATGATTTTAACGACAGACGCATCTCCAACCTTTTGACAGATCACAACACGATCGTGCGACTTGATCACTCCCGAGGCTTTTCCGTGATCCAGTGCAACTTTCAGTACTGATTCATTTGTTGCACTTGTAGATTCAGCCTGAAAATACAAAAATTAGTTTACAATTTTACATAATATTGTGGGAATTTAGGTGGTGTTTGGATTTCCATTTAAGGAAAAGTAAAATTACCAATTTACCCTTTTGTGACTTACTATCATCCATACATTATCTTCAACAACAGCTTTTTAATGTTTGGACTTTGGATGACCATATCTATATTTCTACTTCTAATTATCTGATTATTGTATAATTAATTTCGTACTGATTGCAGTATAAGATAATTATCAAATGGTGATGTTAATTACCGTTGTACCCTTTCAACCAACTATGAGATTTCTGCAGTTCAACTTCACTACAACAATCTGATTCACGACCTATGCATTTAACTCGGGGATATATATCACTGATATATCGGTTATCGGTCCCCATGTAAATCGGCGATATTGACCGATATCGAACCAATATATCACCGATTTTCCCGATATCAGTATCTTTTCTTCTTAGTTCTACCATTAGTCTTTCTTCTTATTGTTTCTATTAGTGTATTAAGTCTTAATTGTTAATTGTTAGTGTTAAATGTATGTGTTTTAGTTCCTACTAACTACAATTGTTAGTGTTTTGCAAGTTAAAAAAAAAAGTTAATCTGTTAATGGTAGGATAGTATAGTGAATTGTTAGTGTTAAATTGCTACATATATAAATTCTACATGATATTCAAATTATCGATATCCCATCGCGATAACCTATATCTCAAACGATTTTTCACCGCATTTTAAAGCGTCAAAGCGCACATCCAGACACCCACTAGTAGGATTTATAAAATCAAATACAAAAAGATATATATATATAAATAAATAAACTTACGGGGTGACGAGGGTCAGCAAGCATGGGGAAAAGTCCTCTGACGATAAGTGATTGCCTTGCCTGACCATTTGTTTCAAGGATAAATAAAGTTATTAGCATCATATAAAATAAAAACAAAGTAAAAAAAATCAAGGGAATAAAATAAACCTCAAACGCGCCGCTAAAACTCCAACGTAATTGATTAGTCTTCAGCCTGGGAATAACAACTGACAGAACCGGCATTGTTGGCCGATACTTTGCAATTAATCTGCATATAAAAAAGTTAAAACGACTTGCTTTTTAAACAAACTACAATTTACTTTATTTACTAAAGTGCCATCCATGATCCATCAAACAATCATAGTAGGATACATGATACATACCTTGCAGCCCTTCCGGAAGAAGTGAAGCAAATAATAACGGATGCCTTCACCTTAATGGCCGCACGAACCTAAAAAGCGTTATATATACTGATCACAATACTGCACTAACGGGAAATATAAATTTGGATTTAAAGTGGAAATGTTGTGAAAAGAATTAAAGGATACCGCAGACGAAGCGATTGATTCCAAATGAGTCATTGGTTCTCCGACGTATTTGACAGTTTTCTTGAAGTAAAGATCTTGGTTGAAAACCTTTTCTGCCTGCAAGTGATATTCAAGTGAGTATTAATTAAACACACTTTGCATTATTTTCATTTTAAAAAGATTTTTTAGTTATAAATTTATTAGATAAAAATATAAGTATAGATGATAATATATTTTAAATAGTTTACTGATATACAGAAAATGTTGATATGAATCATAGAAGAGAAGCTATTATATGTTTATATCTATATATATAAGAATTTCAAATACTCAAAAAACTGATTATTTAAAAACATACCGGTATCGAACCAATACTGGTATTCGAAATATACGCTATTAACCAATTTAACTTGATTTTCTTTAATACCTTGTGTTCGTTAACTTTAAATTTATTTAATTTGTTTTAATCGAACATTGGTACCGGTATCGGTATTATCGGAAGGTAGGTATTCCACGGGCGGACTTAGAAGGTTAGTAGGGGTAGCACGGGCTACCCCTCAACCCCGTCTCCGTAGTGTAAAAATACCCCTTAACTCCATTTCCGTAGCGTAAAAATACCTCTCAACCCCGTTTCCGTTATATAAAGGATACCCCTGATCCTAAAACAAAAAAATTAGGATACCCCTAACTTTGTGGGCTAGTTCCGCCACTGAGGTATTCGTTATATATATTTTTAACTCGTCTTAAAATGAATACGCAATTGCGCGCAACTTTTTTTCCTCGACATTCTGGCATAAATTTACATTAAAAGAATTATTTTTCTTTGTATCCTAAGCTATACGCGTGCCAGTACCACGACAAACCGAGTCATGTCCAATTGAACAACATCGGTACCGATATCGTTATGGTTTTCGATCGATCTAAAACACATGTTGATATCATTTTGGCATATCAGACTTTATTTTTTAGTTCTCTTTCGGTTACTATTGCGAGTGTCGGTACAATAGTGCAAATTTTACCGATAATAGATACCGAAACACTATGGAGAATGATATGTTACCTCAGCACAAATTTTGCCGACAATAGATATTGTTTCAACAGGGTATAATCCACGAAGAGTCTCAGCACCAAGAAGAATAGCATCACTTCCTGCAAAATCGTAACGCTTTATCAGGAAACATGAGACGTTAAACATTTGAATTCACTGCAGTTAAAACAAGTAATTTACCGTCTAAAACAGCATTAGCAACGTCAGTTGCTTCTGCACGAGTTGGTCTTAAATTGTCAGTCATACTGTCAACAACACGAGTAACCACTGCGGGTTTTCCAGCCATGTTACACTTGTAAAGAGCAGCTTTTTGGAATAAAAACACCTGTCAAAGTTTTATTGGTCAGATTAAGGCCCACAAAGATGTAAGATTTTATATTTCGGAGTACAATGCCATTTGTGTCCCCGAGGTTTGGCCCGTTTTGCTACTTTCGTCCAAAGGTTTGTTTTTTCACATCTGGATCCAAAAGGTTTGAAATCTTGCTGTTTCCATCCAACTCGTTAACTCCATCCATTTTTCTCTGTTAAGTCAGGGGTATTACCGTCTTTTTAGACATTTTTTATTAGACTAAAAACACTATAAGAAATAAAAATCCACCTCGATTGACTTTTATTTCTTATAGTGTTCTTAGTTTAATAAAAAAAAATGTCTAAAAAGACGGTAATACCCCTGACTTAACGGAGGAAAATGGATGGAGTTAACGAGCCGGATGAAAACGGCAATATTTTAAACCTTTTGGATCCGGATGCGGAGAAAAAAACCTTTGGACGAAAGTTGCAAAACTGGCCAAACCTAGGGGACGAAAATGGCATTTTACTCTATATTTCGGTTGCCTCGAAAAAAGGGAAATATTACCTTTTCCGGTGGAAGATCAATGCCGAGATTTCCACGAGAAAGGATGATACCGTCTGCCTCTTGTAAAATCTCATCAAAGTGAGTTAGACCCTGTAGAACAAATGAAGATTTCAATGGATATAAAGCCAAATAAATATCGTCTTTGGAATCACCAAAAAAATTAAATCAAAGAAAATTACCTCAACATTTTCAATTTTAGCAAATATTTGAGTTTGACTAAGATCGCCAAGCTTGGAAAGAAATTCACGTGCCTGAGATTGGATGTCGGAATTATTGCAATAACCAGATAAACTAAAGTGGAAGTGATATGTAAAAAATATAAAAAATAAAGGCAAATGCATAAAAGAACACTTACTTCACGAACATCTTGTGCATGGCGTGTGTATGACAATGAAAGGAAGTCAATTTTGTTTGCAACGCCCCAAGAGCTAATTTTCTGAAATAAGAGACAAAAATAATCAACAAAACGCATTGAGCTTAATAATCATCATCAAAACCATCCAACTAATCATGTGTCAGTCTAGGATGCAATTGACTGGAAGAACGGTGCACATGTTTCTTAACATTAATCACCACCAAAAAGAAAGGTGTTAAACGTTTAAGAGCGCTAAACCAGTTAGACCTTTATCCAAACCTAATGATGAACCAAAAAGTACTTAATAAATAAAGATACAAGTAACAAAAATAATAAAACCAGAAATCTCATGCGCATATACAAATACATTGTGTAGAAATGATAGAAACCTTTTAATGACAAATTAATACACAAGTAAGGTCTAAACTATTCTCATTATTTATTACTTACATTACAGTTAAATACTTAAATTACATAAAGATCGTAATTTACTGGTTTGCCAAACAACATATCCTATTTCCTAAAGGGTACAACGATATATAAGATCCTTAATAAACAGTCAAGACTCATGATTCAGAAGGAGCTGATGGTAACTATTAATATCAAGAAATATCCATAACAACTTGGAGAAAACAAATAATATAAAGGCATAAATTTCGATAGTTTGAACCAAAACTATATTATGAACACTCCTCACCTCTTTATCTTTTTCAGTGAGAGTAGGCAGATCAATATGAATTTGGGAGGCATGGAGAGTGAACAAGGCACCAGCTAGAGTTGCAGAATTCTTTATCTTGCAATCAACATCATCCCCATTCACTTTATCAACCTGATAAAATTTTTTATTTTGCATGTGTTAGTTTATTAAATAATACAGGTTGTAGATTGGTTGAAGGTTTTACATGTCTATATCCACAAAATATGTTTTTAAAATATATGATTGAAAATATAAATCTTACCTCCAGCCAAACAGAGGTGGTTTCGCTTCCTGTGAACAAGTATTGACCAACAAAAATGGTGTCACCCTTCTTCACAGCCTGAAAAGAACACGTAAACAGTCTCGTAAGCATATACGCGCCACTAAAAGACTAAAACAGGTCAGAATTAACTCGAATCATACACGCACACAAAGCATGTCATTAACAGAAGCACCTAAATTTACAGAGTTATCAAATTTTCTTAAATACCAACACGTAAAAGTTTGAGAAATTTCTTTTTTATATAAATCATCAACATTAGATAGTAATTCAAACCTTAACGTTTTAAAAGCACCTAAATTTACAGAGTTTTCATACTTTTCTTAAATTAATATGGATGGCATCAGGTAATTAAGTTTTAAAAAATAACAATATAAATAACTATGCAGTTAAATCGGTGTCAAACATTGGTCACGATATCAGTACCGATATTATCTGTGATAATGAACGATATATCACCGATTTTCCCGATATCAGTACCTTTCTTCTTAGTTCTAGCATTTGTCTTTCTTCTTGTTGCTGCTATCGGTGTTTTAAGTCTTAATTGTTAAATGTTACTGTTCTAAATCTTAATGAGTTCCTACTTGCTACAATTGTTAGTGGTTTGCAAGTTGCAAAAGGTTAATTCGTTAACCGTAGGAGAGTATACTGAATTAATGTTAAATTGCTATATATATAAATTCTACATGATATTAAAACTACCGATATCCCACCACGATAACCTATATCTCAAATATCAGTCCTTGACCGATATCCGATTTTTTACCGCGTCAACTGCTTAGATAAATAAGGAGCCAAAAGTGTTTTCTCACCTTAGCTAGTCCATCAAAGTTAATTGGCAGTACTTGAGAAGAAGCTTCTTGACCTTTGTCAGGGGTCAAAATCACATTAGCATCCTGTTGAAGAGAAATAGCCTTCTCACTCTTATTCACAACTTGCATCTCAGCACCAACTGTATCAAGCATTACCTGTAAATTAAAAAAAAATCAATTTGATATAATTCAGAGATAAACTTGCAGTTACATTAACATCATAACATGATCAACTGAACCGGATTAAAAAATAAAAATAAAATAAAAACAGCATACAGCACAAAGCTTCTTAGTGCTCTTCACAGCCGTCCTCAGATTATCCAAAGTTTCTTGGTGATATGCAGAGTCCCCCCATGAAAAATCAAATCTAGCAACTGCCACATCAACATCAACATCAACCAAACCATCACAAAAGTTATCACAATTAACAACAACAAAATCATATCATTATGGATCTTAAGAAAAAAAAAATTAAGGTTTGACATTACATGCAAAAAGTAATTCCTGATTGACATCACTAGACAAGCACCACAAAATCACAAATCTTCAAGTCAAGTATACGGCTCGTTTAACTTAAGAGAGCTCAGCTAGTTCTGAGCTATAATTCTAACGCTCAAGGCCACTAAGAAGTTTTTCAAGCTCGAATTCGACTCATTTATTATCTACTACTTATTTTATTAATATATTTTTATTATATTTGCATATATCTTGTTAACTAAAATTCTTATAATTTATTTTTTATTAGTTATTACATTTATATATTTACACATGTTTTATTTAATTATAATTTTTATAACAATAATATATATTATATAATATAGATATTTAATATATTAAATAAGAATTATACATTATACAAAAAACAAACTAGTTTAGTCTCGAACTCGTTTAATAAATAAGCCTTAATAGAAGCTCAACCTCTGTTCGATTTGAGTTTTTAACAAGCGGATCTCAAGTAACTCATAAGTCTGCTCAATTTACACACGTAAAAAATCAAAATTCATACCAGACATTCCAGCTTTCAGGCATCCAGATATAACCTCAACCGATCGCGATCTCGGACCTAAAGTTCCAACGATTTTCGTCATCGCAGGGAAAAAACTCTGCAAAACAGGTAAACATAATCACAAAACTTCATAAATCCAGATCATCAATACACAAACAAACAAATACACATCAACACATCAATCGAATGATTTCACAATTCATATATCAAACAAAAATCAACGAAAAGGAGAAAAACAGATCTAATAATGAACTTACAGCCTTCGAAGGCTCGAGAATCGAGGCCATACGAATAGGTTCTTCGAGAAGGAGGTGATTAGAATGCATTTTGAGTGATTAACAGATGAATCAGATCTGAGAAGATGAAATTGAAATTTGAAGAAGATGAATGTTTGATTTGAGAATAATATAATGATTAGGGTAGGGGAGATTTGGTTAAGAGAATAATATATATGGTGGAGTTTGGAGTTTTATTATATTAAGGTGGTGTTTGGCATTCCTTCTCAAAATGACTTATTAACTTATATAAGTCATAAGTGAGAAGTGAGAAATCCTTACTTCTCAAAAATGACTTCTCACACACACAAAATCCTCTAAAATAAGCTAACCCAAACACTCTAAAAATAACTTATTAACTTTTATAAGTTAATAAGTCATAAGTTGCTCCAAAATAAGCTAACCCAAACACCCCCTAAAAGAGGAGGACCCGGTTTTGGGTAAAACTGGTTGCACCAAGTTTCGTTTTCTCCAAGTTTTGTTTGTTTTGGGTTGTTTTGATTCGAGGTGTATTTATGGAAAGTCTCAAAAGTATTTTCAGATCAATAAATACTAATATTTTTTTATGTTTTTAATAAAGGGTAAACCGTCAAAATGGTCCCTTAAGTTTGGTTTCAAACTCAAATTTTTTTAATCTTGTTTCATCTGGTTCAATTTTGTTGTTATTTTCATCCAAAATCAAAATCTGGTCAGATTTTTCCAGTTAATATCCAGTTTTTTTTGTTTTTTTCCTCCCTTTTAATGAAAGGCAAAATGGTATTTTAATGTTTTATTATAACAAATTAAAAAAATTTGATTATTTTACACTTTATCAAAATGGAGGAAAAAAACTGGATGTTAACTGAAATATCTGACCAGATTTTGCTTTTAGATGAAAATGACAACAAATTGAAACCATAGAGACCCAGATTCAAAATATTTGAGTTTTGAACTAAAGTGGCAAAAGTGAACAAACCTCATGGACCAATTTAACAGTTTACTCTTTAATAAATTCTAAAGTAAATTGCCAAAATCGTCCCTGAGGTTTGGGCATGTTTGTCATTTTCATCCAAAACATTTTTTTGTACAATATAGTCCTTCACTTTTGAGAGTTTTTGTCATTTTCATCCAAACATCTAATTTGTTTTATTTTTTCTATCAAACATATAAATGAAAAAGACAAAAAATCCCAAATCTCAGGGATGGTTTTGGTAAAAAAAGTCAAACGTTTGGATAAAAATGACAAAAAATTACAAAAATGAAGGACTATATGGTACAAAAAAAGTTGTTTTTGATGAAAATGACAAACATGTCCAAATCTCAAGGACGATTTTGACAATTTACTCTAAATTATATAATGTTGTTTTCTGATGTTTTTTCCTCTTTATAAAATAATAATACTGTAATTTTTTTTTTCAAATTTATAGGAATTAAAAAAAAACAAAATATAATAGACACAGTGGATACAGTGAGTTAGAACCGTTTAAGCATCAAATGATGGGTAAACGGTTATATAATCATCTAATGTACCACACATTTTTTAATACTGAATTTGTATTTGATCTTAGACCATGTGTAGTGGTAACAACTTATAACGCCCCCACCATGGGGCATTATCCGACACGTGTCATCCCAGTCAGCATGGGGCATTATAGCAAAAAGTGGTGTAGTGGGGCATTATTCCAATAACGCCCATATTACTTTTAATGAAAAAAAAAAAAAAGGCAAACGAAATACATGCATTTTCAAAAAGTTGTCAGATATGTCTCCCAAAGTCAAACCATCCTCAACTCCCATTGGCCACCATTCCCTTACTTAAGCGTTTTAAATATAACGCTAGAATGAAAATTTTCAAAAAATAACGCCCCATAACGCCCCCTGTAATGGGGGGATGGGCGTTATAGGGCGTTTTCGGGCAAAAATTTTTAAAAAAAACGCCCCATTACGCATGGTCTTATAAGGGGTAAGAAAATGTAATTGGAGTATGAAAAAATAGATGTGCATCAAAACTTTCACAAGTCAAGCTAATGGTCACTTGGTGCCTAGTAGACAAGTCAAGCTTAAATGTGCTCTTATTTGGAAGGGGAAAACATGTTAGTCTTAAATACGGGTACATGCTCCCCTTGAGAGATGACATAGGAAATCAAGATGTCTTCGTTTAACTAGATTAAATATAGTCCAAAATTAACTTGTTACATAGGTGTTATTATCCTTCTTTACCTTGATGTATCAAGTAATACGTTGCTAGCATCTTACTAATTCTTTTACTAAATCTCGTCGTTAAAAAATAAATTTATATGTTGTTCCGCTTGACCACCTGACCTGACAAACCAGAAGTCCCAACATCAGGCTAGATTGATGCATTTCCATGGGTTGTTGCCTTCTTGAGTTCCCAAAAGGCTACATAAATGTAAATATTGTTTTTTATTTATTTCTTTTTAAGGTATTATATATATGGGAAAATTACGAAAATGTCGGTTGACCAAAGTTGTTTTCAAATTTGTCACGCTCATGCGTCCTTGGAGCGGCGCATCATGCGTGGGATGCGTCCTTAGAGCGAAACCCAATAAAAAATGGACATGTGGCCACGGGATGCGTCCTTCAAGCACGGGATGCGTCCTTCAAACACGGGATGCGTCCTTGGAGTACGTGATGAGTCGGGCAAGTTTCTAATGCGTCTTTTTTTCTCTCCTCTCTCTCTTCTCTTTCTCTCTCCTCTCTCTCTCTCTCTTCTCTTCTTTTATGTTCTCTTCTAAGACCATGTGTAGTGGTAGAAGGTTATAAAGCCCCCACCATGGGGCATTATACGACACGTGGCGTCCTAGTCAGCAAGGGGGCATTATAGCAAAAGTGGCGTAGTGGGGCATTAAGCCAATAACGCCCATATTATTTTTAATAAAAAAAAAAAAAAAGGAAAATGGCATGTCAGTTGAAAAGGAAAAGGCATGTGGGTATCTCTTCCTCATTGGTGGACAAGGAAAAGGCATGTGGCATGTCAGAGACCATTTGCAAACTTCAGCGTTTTAATTTAAACGCCCGGATGCAATTTTTTCAATTATAACGCCCCATAACGCCTAGTGGAATGGGGTGGGGGGCGTTATGGGGCGTTTTTTTTTCAATTTTTTTTAAAAATCACGCCCCACTACGTATGGTCTAACACCGTTCTCTCCATCTATTGTCATATATATTCAACTGTTTGTTTACTAATTAATTTAATTTATTGCTATTGTGCAGTTGATATTAAAGGAGGATTCAATAGATGCGAGTGAAGTTAAAGAAAACCGCTGGGAGGTAAGGGACTTCTATTATGTATATTATGCAATTGATTAGAGTACTCACAATAACCAATTCTTACTCGTTTTTAGAGCCATGCGTGACCACATTTCTGTTTTTGACTATTATGACTTTAGTTTTTGAAGCCCAGTTTTGATGAACTGTTTTGTGCAAGAACTACAAAAATATAGAGTTTTGACTATTGTTCTGAAATTTAACTTAAAACAATATTTACTGTAAATCATCTACTTAAAAACCTACTGCTTTCATATATTTTGTTAAAAGTTAATTACTTTTTGAGTTCCTGTGTTTTAGTGATTTTAACCATTTGAGTCTAAAATCAAAAAGTTTAATGCTCTGAGTCCCTAACTGCTCATTTTATAACGTTTGAGCCCCTGTTTTTTTAGTGGTTTTAACTACTTGAGTCCAAAAGTACAAGTGTTAAAAATTGAATTCAAAACGTTATAAAATAAGCGGTTAGAGACTCAAGGCGTTAATCTTTTTAATTTTGAATTCAAGTGGTTAAAATCACTAAAACACAGACACTTAAAAAGTAATTTACTCTTTTGTTAAATATCTTTTAAAAAAATATTTTGAAAATTAAACTTGTTAGAAGCTAGTCGGAATAAAATCATTCACCTTACCCGGTTTGATTAGAATGCCATAAGTCATCAAGGTGTTTCATATTTATGGTTGATATCTTCTTTTATGTTTAGCATGAATCAATGACAAATGACTAAACTCATTTATTTTGTATGATTAACATTTGAAAATCTTTTAGGTATTTATTTATATACGACTAAAATGCAATTTGGGTCCCGGTTTTCGAACGTAGTTAACCTGAGCATCTGCATAAAATTTTTGGCTGGAAAGGTTTGAAAAACCCTACACTTTGAGTCCATACCGTCAGTTTTACCGTCCATAACAATATTTAAGTATTATTTAAAAAAAATTCAATGGAGAATATATAAATTGAAAACTAAAAGGTCTAGAAGGTTAGAAACTGAATTTTCCTGCAAAATAGTTCTAGAAGCCGTGACAAAAATCGGATCTTTCAAATATGCCAAGCTTGACAGTGACTTTTTTGTTTTTGACTTTGACCATTGTCTCTTGACTTCTAGATTAATAGTCTTTAATTAATTGTAAGGGTGGAAGGTATAGTCAATCACCCTAGGGTGTTTGAGTGAAATCCTACCTAATAATATTATGCCATGTCAACTCTCATTCTACTCCTTATTTTACACTCAATCACTAGGTATGGTCAAACACCCCTCAATTAAAAAAAAAAAACTTGATTGGTCTCTCCTCTCTCTCTCCTCTCCTCTCAATCACATCGGTGAACAATCACCGATTTTTGTTTCTCTCTCCAACTCAATCAAGTGGGGGTGGTCACCGATCGGTGACTCCCACTCAAACACCCAACTCCCCAAACCTATACCCTCCACCCTAATTGAATATCTTTAAAAAGGAACCATGTAATATTCACTTAGAATTAAACATTTGCAATCGATCACACAGTCGTTTATTTCATTATATGGTTAGATCAACTTAAATACTCAAAACTAAGATAACTAGTTTATATTCAAACGATTTAAGTTAGCGGTGAGCAAACCCGTTAACCTAAATTAACTGGTAACCGGATCGTCACCGAACCGAATTAACCGATAATCAAGATTAACTGACAGTTATGGTTATTTGAATAACTGATTAATCTGTTATGGTTATGGTTAAGAGTGTCCCATAACCGAACGTTAACCGAACCGAACCAAAAATAATTAAGACATGCTTTTAAATTATATCCATATATAAAAAAATACATGCTCAAGGAATCAAACTCTTTATATACATAAAAAAAAAAAATGTATACAAGGCTTTTATGGTATATAATTAGTTTTAAAAGGTTTAAGAATAACTATTATACAAAATTTGACTCATTTTATGCATGTTAATGTTTTTCTCTATGATTGTAAGTAAGATAATAATGGCCTAATATGTTAGCAGATTAGATCAGTATATATATCTATTATTTGGTTTAAACTTACGAGTCAAAAGTAATATGGGAATGATGGATAATTAACTGAAATTAATCGAAACCGAACCATAACCGAGCTTCATAACCGACTAACCAAAACCAAAGTTCGGTTATGGTTATGGTTATGGAAATCCCATAACCAAAGCTAGCAGTTATGGTTATGAATAAAGATAAAAACCGAACCAAACCGCACTTTGCACACCCTAATTTAAGTTGTGTGCTTATGCTATTATACTAAATAAAGGCATAAACACATTTAACATATTTGTTTGCAATATGCATCCTGATTAATGCTGGCCGAATTTTCGTTATTGTTAAAGATGTATACCATCATATGATGATATGTTATGAATTAGACTCAGGGGAGGACATAGCCCTTTGGTAGGGGTAGCACCCGCTACCTCTCAACTTTTACGAAGAACTGCAATTTTTTTGTAACGTTTTTTTTTTTTTTGCATTTCGTGATCCCTGAAAAAAGTTGCGCTACCCCAGAGATTATTTTAGGCTACCGCTAAAAACGGGCTTTTATTGAAAGCCCAATCGCAAAATTATGATCAAAAGCGCAATAATAAATGGTTAAAAGCCCACTATATTTAAAACTCAATAATACCAGATAAACACAAAATACTAAAAGCCCAGGGTTGGCTAAAAACCCAAATGAGTGAGTTCTTTTTATTTTTGAAACCCGAACAAAACAACACGCGCCCTCTCAATTCAACGTCATCAACAACGATCCACTCTGCCACTCACCCACCTCAGGTTGCCCTCAATCATTCCAACCAGATTGAGAATCCCTCATTGTGTTTGGCGAGCCTGGGAGTTTCAATTCAGTGTAAAGGTATCTCTGCTTCTCTAGTGGAACTAATAACTACTTTTGTTTTTCTAATAGAATTATAAATATCGTATCACTTTGCTTCTTTAGTGGAAGTCTATTGATGTTTTAAACTAAATATAGGTATAGGGGTCGTTCTGTAATTATTTGTTAGTTAGTTTATGTTGAAATTAGATTAGTTAGAAAGTACGAGGACTAGATGCGACACTTTGAAAAATTGTAACCTACATCTAAATGGAGCGACATCTCTAGGGACGCACCCCTTCAGATCGACGCCTACATCACAGACAAAGGGACGTTATTTTTCAAGGAGACACACCTCTTCAAGATCAATCTCATCCACAAAGTTCAAGAATCGCAACGCATCTATTCGTATAGTATATATAGGGTTCATGTATGTTAATTGTTACGATCACTTTTCATTCAATACAAGGAAGTTTATTGTTCTTTGATTCTCAATTCTTTATATTCAAACATTTGATTTGCAAGTTCGATTATCAACAGTGGTATCAGAGCACCACGTTAATCGATCCAAGAGGAAGCAAGAAAGAAAATTCTCAGTGCGAGCAAGAAACAATAATCTGCGTTTGCTGATTGAATCAGAGAATCATCTATCAAGAACCGGGCGACGGTGTTCGATTTCGTAAGTGTGTTTTCTTTTGACTTAATCGAACCACAAGAAAGGAATCAATTTTCAAAGTACGTTTGTTAGTTAGGTTTTATTCTTCTCAAAATTAAAGTTTTTGAATTCTTTATTATTTACATACTTCAAGATTAAAAGCAAAAGTCAAACAACATTCTGATTGTTTTTCAATTTTCAAAGAATTTAAAAACATAAGTCTTATTTTAGTGTTGAAAGAAAGAAATTGGTTCCCATCATCAGTTTGTGTTTTTTTAAGAAAGAAATCAAGTTTTATACTTCAAAAGGGGATCATAATAGCATGTTTTAGAATAAAGCAAGTCAAAGATCAAACCATAAACGTATAGCAAAAAATCGAACCCGTATCGGTTCATAGCAAGTCAAACCGATTCTTGGTTCAAATAGCAAGTTCCGAACCGGTTGGTTCAAAATATTAAGTAGCACGTTGAATCATCATGATTCAAAGCAAGAAAAAGCAAGTACAACGGGCCGATCAAAATTAAGTCCAATTGGTTGGATAGTTTTGATCTCACTCGCAATAGCAAGTTAGCAAGAATCTGATCAGCAAGTCGGTCAGAACCTGATTAGCAAGTGGGTCAGGGTACATAAAAAATCCGATTAGAAAGTCGGTCAGAAACGCAAGAATCTGGTTAGCAAGTTGGCAAGACGCAAGTACTAAGTAAAAAAATTGATCTACACGGTCAAGAAAGGGATCATCCGATCACAAGCAAGATAGGCAAGAAACACAAGGCGAGAAAGAAAGGAGGTATGACAGAAAAAAAGAAGGAAATGCATCAACATCACTCTACGAGCAAGGGAATGTGTCTCTTCAATGCCCAAAATTGAAAGAGGCGAATTACACCCAATGGGCAGTTATGATGGAAACAATCTTGAAGGCATATAGTCTTTGGGAAACAGTTGTTTCAACGGAAGTGATAAACGAAAAGAAGGCGCATACAACGAAAGCAATTATCTTCCAAACGCTACCGGAAGATGTTTTGATGCAAGTTGCACAATACGAAAAAGCAAAGGAAGTATGGGATGCAATCAAAGTTCGTTATCTTGGAGCATATATGGTTCAGAAAGCACGTCTACAAACTTTGAGGAGCGAACTAGAAGTTTTAAAGATGGATGAGAACGAAACAGTAAGTAGTTTCGCAAGCAAGTTGGGTGGTATAAAAGCCAAATTTAAAACTCTCGGTACCACCATTAAAGACAAGAAACTTGCAAGGAAATTACTTATCTCCGTTCCGAAGAAGTTTCTACCCATCGTGGCAAATATCGAACAATATTCAGAAATAGACAAAATGCCATTTGAAGAAGCAGTGGGAAGAATAATAGCTTTTGAAGAACGTCTCAAAAGTCAAGACAAGCAAGAAGATAATAATCAAGGAGGACTCATGATGGCACGTGCAGATAACCAATTTGAAAGTTTGCATCATGGAAAAGGTCGTGGTGTTCAAAACCATGGTAGAAGTCAAGGACAAGGATCTTTCAAAGGAGGAAGAGGATGTGGAAAAGATATGGGTCCAAGAAACCAAGACAAGAGCAAGTTCAGATGTTATGATTGTGGAGAACTTGGTCATTTTGCAAAAGATTGCACCAAGTGGAAGGAAAAGGAGAAAGACACGCAACAAGAAGCCAATCTCGCATTGGAAGAGGAACCAATGCTACTGCAAGTCAAGCAAGTTGAAGACCTTTGTTAAACTATATTTAGTTTACGGGGGAGTATTGATGTCTTAAACTAAATATAGGTATAGGGGTCGTTCTGTAATTAGTAGTTAGTTAGTTTATGTTGAAATTAGATTAGTTAGAAAGTACGAGGACTAGATGCGACACTTTGAAAGATTGTAACCTACATCTAAATGGAGCGACATCTCCAGGGACGCACCCCTTCAGATCGACGCCTACATCACAGACAAAGGGACGTGATTTTTCAAGGAGACACACCTTCAAGATCAATCTCATCCACAAAGTTCAAGAACCGCAACCGTTCATGAAGAGACACGTCTCTACAATCGCATCTATTCGTATAGTATATATAGGGTTCATGTATGTTAATTGTTACGATCACTTTTCATTCAATACAAGCAAGTTTATTGTTCTTTAATTCTCAATTCTTTATATTCAAACCTGTGATTTGCAAGTTCGATTATCAACAAAGTATAATCTCATACTATCAGTGGCCATGCAACCCACAAAAATTTCTCTAAAACCTTGAACACAAGATAGCACAGATTTATGGTATTTGCTAATATTGCATCTGTGAACTCTCTCAGCATGAACACACACAATGTCTTACCGTTCTCTTCCTCTTGGTCATGGTCTATGAAATCCATTGTTACAAGTTCCTACCGACTTAGTTTGTTCTTGGTAAGGCTCCAATCTTTCTGTTTCTAAATCTGATTTAATTAATTCTGGTTTATTGTCACTCATTGTGGTTTCTTTAGTTCATCACTTTTGGTTTGTGCGACGATTGATTAGGGTTTCACTCTACATACTTGATTAAGTTCTGTATAAATTAATCTAATGCAGATAAATTGTTCGATTAATTACTCAAATTGGTTGTGGAAAAGTATTAAGTCATCATTGAATTTGTGATGTTTTAATTAATTCTGAGGATCTTATAATTTAGGTTTACAAGATTCTCAGCTTGAATTGGTGATGTTTTGTGATCTGAATCACCAATTCCATCCAAAACTCAAATGGTTTAAGTTGTACAAATCTAATTGTACTCAGACAAAAATTAATTTTAAACATTTTACAAATTTAAGTACGAATATTACTTTTAAAATTTTATAGAAAAACATTTGTAATTGCATCTTCACTTTTTCTTGATCTGCATAATGCAAAGGGAATTATGTGATATAACGTACCCTTATTGTTATTTTGTATATTTAGTTTTTAGCATAACTTGTTGTAGTTCGGTAATGGGAATCCACATATATACTCTTCATTGTAATCTTTGACAGTTATTAATTCTATCAAGAACAATCTCAACTAATAGTTTACCCGTCCGCGGTCCGGGTATATATGATTAACACCATCCAAACTCACTACATATTTTAATATCACAATGACTTCTTATCCAACTATTAAGAACATCAATAAGTGTGTCTATATTTAAGATAATGATGACTTTTTATTTGATTGCGATTAGTAACTACAACTGTTCTTGTATTGTCATACAGACTAACTTAAAATCTTACATCTAATTCGCACAGTTTAAAATATTTAAGTAATTATTTGTAAATTGATTAACGTAGTAATTGCTACCACCATTAAATGAAGATAGATGAGACCTATCAAAGTTAGATGTTTATTGTATACATAATGTTTTTTTCATATTTGAAATTCTATATTCAGGCATAATTCAACATCAACATAAACTAAATCAAATTCAGACACAATTTAACATCAACATCAATATCGATCTGCAATTCTCAGATTCTATATCTATACTATATAATAATACTTATGCTTGCTAGAATAAGTAAAAGTAAAATGCGACAAGAAAGATTAATACGATTAAAATTTATGACATTAAAAGAGTAACAACTACATCGAGTACTGAACTAAGAAACTTTCAAATCTAACAATAACAGTCAGAAATTTAAAAATCTAACAGCAAGAATTAAGAAATTTTAGCTTCAACTCCATCGAGTGCTGAACCTCTCGATGTATATCCTTGAGCATCGCCATGAACTACACGTCTCTATCACCGCACTCTATATTACTTACAACACAAAGGTCACGAAACGAAGTCGAAGGCATCGCCAGCAGGTTTCTGGAAACCTGGTCTCTCGTGAACAGACCAAGGTGCAGTCCATCAAAACACCTCTTCAGCTCTTGAAGAGTAGCCCTATCCTCATATACTTGCTACTCAACTTGCTTGATAAAGCGCTGCTTTAAATCATCAGACTCTGCAGAAGTTTATGACGCAATTTTATGTTATATATTACTCAACTGATGTGATAGAAAGGTATCTTGGTAGTAAAACATGATGAAAACAGGTGAATTGGCAATGATATTATATAGTGAAATATCTAACAGCCCAAAGGTCATATTTAAATTCCCTGTACATTTAATAATATAGGAGGGAAAACGTGTACATTTAATATGAACATGTAAATTTATATTTAAAAACAATGGGCTTTTAATGCAAAACCTTTCAAAACTAAGTTTTCATGGCAAAGCCAATAAAAGTAAATATCAAGAAACCCAAATGACAAAATTTAAACCTTAAAAAAACAGGTTATCATAATTACGATTAACCTCTTCATTTACCATAAGACCCATTTTAAACGCAAAAAAAGGCTGATGATTAGTTTGATTGAAAACATCAGCAGTTGTCTTTTAAAAAACTGTTTGTAAAAAACAAACCAAAACCAGCAGCACCAATACTCTAGATGGCAAACATATGCTACTACCACTGGTCAGACACCAATATTACATAGGCAAGCACATACCATCCCAACTTGCTAGAAATATCACATTACATGGATAAGCGTCAAAGGGAATGTGAAGATTAGTGCCTAAAACACATCTAGGAGATTCAACATCAACATAACGAATTGCACACGATGATTTGTTAGGAGCAATTATTTTCTAGTCACTTAGTATTCGCAAGAAATGACAATTATTCTTAGCAAACTCAAGGGTTGAAATTATAATGGAGGGAAATATATATCCTAATTAAAATTATAATGGAGGGAAATATACATAAAAACTGAAAGTCGACGACATTGTATGTTGTAAAAAAATATAAATAAAAAACACAATGTTTATACAAAAAACATAATGTTTATACAAAAACACAATACTATAGTTTAGTACAATGTTACATATATAAAACATAAACATCTACAAAACCTCGTTGTCTAATAAAAACACAATGGCCACCAGCACCCGTTACAAACTGGTGTGGGCAGGTTCGAGCCCTGGTTCAACCAAAATGCCCACCCGGTAGGGTATTATCCGCCAGGCAGCGTTGCTGGGTCGCTAGCTTGGGAAGGGGGATCCCTTCCGCGGTCAGGGGTACCGTGCATCTACCCTTTTTTTTAATAAAAACACAATGACATTAATACAATGTGGGGATAAAACTTCACCTCCTGAACTACTACACCTAAAAAACATTCAAATTCTGGCCATAACCACCTGGTGGTTATTCTGGTCAGGATTAAACCTCACAATTAACCGTCTAATTTGTACGACCGAGATAATCGCACACCTTTATAGAGGAATATAAAGAAACTCCTACTACCCACGGAACTGCATTTGTTTTTTTTTTTCAAATTGCTTCCTTTTTGTCGGAAGTGTCTTAAGTGGAGAATGTGGACAGAAAATCATAGGGAGGGGGGGTCTAACTAATTAGCAGTTATTTAATTAATTTTATAGTTATTTTGTTAGATCGTGGAATGTTATCTCCTATTTATTAGGCTGGCCAGGTCAAAGTGTCAATCTGAACTGTCTTTAGGAGAAAATTATTTCAATTAAGAAATAATTGTTACATATTTGAAAACACAATGTCTTCAAAAACACAATGTTAAATTGTATGTATTTAATTATGTGTCACTAAAATACATAAATAACTGTCAAGATTGGACGTATTAAAAACACAATGTCTTCAAAAACACAATGTTAAATTGTATGTATATTATGTGTAACTAAATTACATAAATATTGACTTATTACTTTTCTAACATAATGATTTATAATACTGCAGCTTATAGCTCATGGGATAACATTCGAACACATTTTAATGCATTAATAATTGTTAAACAAAATTGATACATCTCGAGTTTTATTTGTCAAAAAGGTAATATTTATTAAGAGATCGAATTAATGGTTGTTTTTTAATACATAATTTAAGTTTTTTCTTTCAGGTGTTGCGTGCTGCAACTAAAATTGATCCTCTGCGTGCTGCAACTCAAATTCATCCTGACACAAATATTAGTACATATTTAAAATAAATATTATATATTACTTTGTTACATTTTAATTAAAATTAATGATTTTTAGAGGTAAATTAGTTTTACGATTTTTTATTGTTGCTAGATGATACATTAAAAAATAAATAATTGGATTTAGTAACGAATTTTATGTTGCCTATATTCTATTGCAGGTGTGTAATTAATTATATGGGAGAGTGGAGAACGTGGGGAGTAATTTTAGGTAACTTCCTAACTGCTGCACTCTAAAAAAACTGCCAAGTTTTTGGGGGTTATTATGGATGAGATTTAATCTCACAATAACCCCCATGATCGGACGACTCATGTTAACGTAGGTGTTGCTATCACCATAAAATTAACAAACAAAAAAAGATATATACATATTACATGTCAATGATAACAGTGTACATATAGTATTTCATTATACGTTTAATGTAGTGCATCTACTTTGTCCTTACGTTTATCTCTGCAATCTCACCCCATTCTTGAACTATAATGAACTTGTTATATCCATTGATATAGTGCACATATGACCTAATCATCAATGGCATAGACACACCGGGCAGAAAAGAAATCACTTTTGACGAGGTTTCATTTTGCAGTTTCCACGATTCAACATCCACGCTAAACATTCTGATACTAACCAACATATAGAGTTCATCTCGTATTGTGTTTTTTTACAATGAATTTTGTTTTTACAAATGCTTTAGTTTTTGTATAATATTGTGTTATGAAATTTGGACTTTGTAGCTAACTCCTAGCCTATATTTACCTAAATACCCCATGTAAATAATAACCACTCAAGTTAACAACCTCCTGGAAAAATGGGAGTTAGTGGGGGTTAAAGGGAGGTTATTTATTTATCAAGAAAGAAAAGTTTTATTAACCATTAATACAATAGTTGATGTTATCAGTTTTGTAGGAGAACATGGTCGACAACTACAAAAACGGTTTAACCTGAATAACAAATTGCTAATACATATCCTAATTAAAATTATAATGGAGGGAAATATAAATAAAATACTGAAAGTCGACGACATTGTATGTTGTAAAAAAATACAAATAAAAGTATGTCATGTCATATAAAAAACACAATGCTATAGTATAGTACAATGTTACATATATAAAACAGAAACAACTACAAAACCTCGTTGTCTAATAAAAACACAATAACATAACACAATGTGGCGATAAAACTCCACCTCGTGAAACTGCTACACCTAAAAAAACATTCAAATTCTGGCCATAACCACCTGGTGGTTATTCTGGTCAGGATTAAACCTCACAATTAACCGTCTAATTTGTACGGCCAAGATCAATCGCACACCTTTATATAAGAATAAAAAGAAACTCCACTACCCACGGAACTACATTTCTTTTTTTTTTTTTCAAATTGCTTCCTTTTTTTCTCGGAAGTGTCTTAGGTGGAAAATGTGGGCAGAAAATCATGGGGGGAACTAACTAATTAGCAGTTTTTTAATTAATTTTATAGTTATTTTGTTAGACCGTGTAATATTATCTCCTATTTATTAGGCTGACCATGTCAAAGTTTCAACCTGAACTGTCTTTTGGAGAAAATTGCTTCAATTAAGAAATAACTGTTACATATTCAAAAACACAATGTCTTCAAAAAACACAATGTTAAATTGTATATATTTAATTATGTGTTACTAAAATACATAAATAACCGTCAAGATTGGACGTATTAAAAACACAATGTCTTCAAAATCACAATGTTAAATTGTATGTATATTATGTGTAACTAAATTACATAAATATTGACTTATTACTTTTCTAATAGAATGATTTATAATACTGCAGCTTATAGCTCATAATGGTTAAACAAAATTGATACATCCCGAGTTTTATTTGTTAAAAAAGTAATATTTATTAAGAGATCGAATTAATGGTTGTTTCTTAATATATAATTTAAGTTTTTCTTTCAGGTGCTGTGTGCTGCAACTAAAATTGATCATCTGCGTGCTGCAACTCAAATTTATCCTGACACAAATATTAATACTCCTTTAAAATAAATATTATATATTACTTTGTTACATGTTTAATTAAAATTAATGATTTTTAAAGGTAAATTAGTTTTACTTTTTTATATTGTTTCCAGATGATACATTAAATAATGAATAATTGGATTTAGTAACAATTTTATGTTGCCTATATTTTATTGCAGATGTGTAATTAATTAAATGGGAGAGTGGAGAACGTGGGGAGTAATTTTAGGTGACTTCCTAGCTGCTACACTCTAAAAAAACTACCATTTTTTGGGGGGTTATTACGGATGAGATTTAATCTCACAAATAACCGCCATGATCGGACGGCCCAGATTAACGTAGGAGTTGCTATCACCATAAAATTAACTAACAAAAAAGATATATACATATTACATGTCAATGATAACAGTGTACATTTAGTATTTCATTAAACGTTTATTGTAATGCATCTCCTTTGTCCTTAAGTTTATCTCAGCAATCTAACCCCTTTCTTGAACTATAATTAACTTGTTATATCCATTGATATAGTGCACAGATAACCTAATCATCAATGGCATAGACACACCGGGCAGAAAAGAAATCACTTTTGACCAGGTTTCATTTTGCAGTTTCCACGATTCAACATCCACGCTAAACATTCTGATACTAACCAACATATGGAGTTCATCTCGTATTGTGTTTTTTACAGTGAATTTTGTTTTTACAAATGCTTTGGTTTTTTTTGTATAATATTGTGTTAGGAAATTTGGACTTTGTAGCCAACTCCTAGCCTATATTTACCTAAATACCCCATGTAAATAATAACCGCTCAAGTTAACTACCTTCTAGAAAAATAGGAGTTAGTGGGCGTTGAGGGAGGTGGAACCCTAGCCACTAAATGAATGATCAGGCGTGACTGCAATTCACGATTGATTCAATGGTAGAAACATCAATTTATGCCACGAGCCATCTGGATTTTACACCGCCAGAAGTCTATGATAATCAAATTGATGAGGTTCTGGATAGAAATTAGGGTGAAGGTGGCAGTTGACCAGAGAGAATTTAGAGCAAATGATGCTATCTAATGGAGTAATGGTGATAGTTTGAGAGAAGCAACATCCGCAAACTGCCACTAACGTGGGAAAATTGTGAGAAAAGGACGGAAACTGCTAAACTGTCGCACCCAAATAAAAACTGCCAAATTTTTGGGGTTATTCCGGTCCGGATTAAACCTCACAAATTAACAAAAGAGATCTATGCATATTACATGTCTATGAAAATAGTAAGAATAATAAAAACTATCAATGACAATCCGTAACCTTTTTATACTTCATTTGATTTTAGAATAAAAAAGATACCATAAAATCGAGCGTCTTTTTATCTTTAATATGAGTACTCTATTGTTATACTTTTGGAAAAAAAAAATGAAAACACAATTGGGTAAAACACAATGAGTATTAAACTAAAAAAACAATGGAAAGTAGACTAAAAACAAAACTAAGATCAAATATAAACACAATGAACAACAAACTAAAACACAATGGATAACATGCTAAAACATAATGAATAACAGACTAAAACACAACAGACAGTAGATTAAACACAATGGACAACAAAACAAAAAAAATACAATAGACAAACAGACTAAAACACAAGAGATAACAAACTAAAGACAATGACCAGAACCTATAACACAATGTATAGTAACCCACCCAGTTGAAAAACACAATAATCAAAACTAATAACAGAATGTATAGAAAACCAAATATAACATCATCTTCATTATGTCATACATTGTGTTATAGGTGTCAATAATAAATACACAATGGAGAGTACCTAAAATAACATTGTTTTATAAGTTCAGATAATAATACAATGTGTAGAAACCCCAGTAAAAAACGTAACGACCAAAACCTAGTTGGAAAACACAATGACTGGAAAATTGAACACAATGTATAGAGAGCCATCTGCATTGTGTCATACATCGTGTTGTAGGTTCTGATAATAAAAACACAATGGAAAGATCCCAAAATAACATATTGTGTTATAAGTTCTAATAATAACACAATGTATAGAAATCCTAGTAAAAACGTAGTGACCAAAACCCAGTTGAAAAACACAATGACAATGTATATGAAGGAAGAGCTATGGTGGGGGTAGGGTTTATAATGGATGGGAGAGAGATACGGAGCCTCAAAGTTGGCCCGAAGGTGGTTTTTCCGCTTTCTAAAAATTGTATAAAACTTAAATTTTTAGTGGAAATAAGTTTGTCGTAAGACCTTTGAGCACACCGGTTTTTTGTAGCCTTGAATCTACTACGTGAGGATTGCGTAAGGACCCGGTCGTTACCCCTGAGAGAGAGATACTGAGCCTCAAAGTTGGCCTAAAAGTGAATTTTCAACTTTCAAAATATTGTATAAAACTTGATTTTTGAATCCCACCTTTTGTATGTCAAGTAAATTTAATAAGGTATGTCAATGATCAACTGGCAAAGAATTTAACTCCTCAAGACGGAGATGATTTCTTGGGAAAATAACAGTACAAAGGGTTGTGTTAAAGGGGGGTAAATTATCCTTGACCAGTTTGCACACTTGTCTGATAAAAAAAGAAGCTGTGATACTTGATTCATATCTCTAATAATTGAACCTAGACACAATGGGGAAATTGTACCAAATACAATCTAGTTGATGGTTCTAGAGCCAGTTGAGTGAAAGTGGTGAACAAAGAAAGAGGTATCTTATTATTTATTAGTAAGGCTTTCTTTAGTTTAAACCAACCGAGATAGGATAAACCGATAAAACCTGTAGTTTAATTAGCTTCACAGCCTATATAAACAAAACAAAACAAAGATCAAAGGACGTGGATGGAAGTGATATTCTGTCTGTCTGGAACATCGAAGGACGTTATATATAGAAGATTTCTTTCAACATAAACAACATGATCTCCTCGTTGAGTGAATCCAGTTCAACTTGCATATATATAATAATTCATGAGTCGATAATTACAAGCAAACATAAGATTTGAAAACCTACCTCACCTCACAGACAGAGATCGATCGAAATTGGACGATCGCGTGTAGAATTTTCCAGAACTGACTGACTGAAAGCAGCAAGCAACAGGAGGAAATGATGGTGGCCACAAGCAACACTTGACGTGGCAAGAGGTTACTGACTGACTAACCATTTCTCTTGATATATTCAAATTACCTGCAATCTCTCCCAGTGCTCTATTCCCCTTACCATCCAGTCCATATCTTTGTCTCATCACCAAGCTCTCCTTTGGTTTCAATGAATCAAGCTGCACAGTAGTTTCAATTCATTGTTTAACAGTTGAGTTTCTTCAAGTATAAAAAGAGCCAAAGACCAATCAATAAATACCACATCATCGAGTGCAAGCCTCAGAAGAGCAGGCTGCCGTCTCTCATTGCTATCATCATCATTATCTGCAATTGTGTTGATAAATTCTTCCTGTGTCGCTGGATTTTTTCTGTTCAGAGAAAGAATGGGTCTTGATGCCTTTGTCACTTCACGGTATCTCTCAAGGGAAATTCCAGCTTTCCTTGCTATCTCTTCTTCGGTTAGAGGTCTCATATTCTCAAACCATAGCTTCTTTTTTGCCTTTTGTATTTCTATTCTAACCTGCATTCATGTGTCAATGGTTTTGGCATCATTCGTTTAATGCCATAAAGCTGTGAACTCCAGTTTTAGGAAGAAAACATACAGATTCAAGGCCAAATGGGACTTTAAAGAAACTTGAGAAGGTCATGGACCGTATGATGGCATGTCGAATCCAGAATAAAGCGTATGTAGAGACTTGTAGCTTTCTTCCAGGTTCAAAGCGATCAATGGCTGTGATCAGACCCTTTACCCCAGCCTGGCATAAGTCTTGGAAGTTTCGCCCATTTGCAAACTCCTGAAAGTATTTGTTCATGAAAAATAGCACCAGTCGAAGATTATGCTGCATATACATATCATCAAATAAAAACCAAGAATTCAGTTTCTCCTTAGCCATAAATGCTTTTATATAGGCTACATTGTAACCACCATTCAACCCCATGTTCCATCTGATCTACAACATGTTTAAATTCCATCAGGTTAAAAAAAGCTAATCGAACCTTTTCAAAGCGAACCGTTTCGACCCGTACCGTTTCGAATCAAACCTTTTTGACGGGAACCGTTTCGACCCGTACCGTTTTGACCTGTACCGTTTCGAATCGAACCGTTTCGACCCGTACCGTTTCGACCAGTACCGTTTCGAATCGAACCGTTTTGACCGGTAACGTTTCATGTTTTAAATAAAATAAGGAAAAAGTGTTTGAACTGTGCGAATGCATTACTTGATATTTTAAATAAAATAAGGAAAAAGTGTTAGAACCTCTTCTTTTTTGGACCCTTCTTAACTTTCACAGCTCCGTCAGCAGCCGCTTGCACAAACCTTGCTTGCAAATGCGAGATCCGTTTTTCACGTTCTTCAGCCGGAAGTGAATCAATCTCCGATGGTGTTTCATCTTCTACTTCAGTCAAAATAACTTCGGTTTTACCATGATCAATCACTTCTTGTTTCTCCTCATTAAGAAGGCGTTCCTCTTCCTCGGACCTGGGGGAGAAAAACACTAATGTAAGGGGAATTACCACCGGAAGCAACACGAGAGTCACCAGCCCGAGTGCGAGCACGGTGAGTACAGTTTGGTTCAAATCGACGAGATCTTGTAGTATTAAAACCACCAAAAGATAAGCAGCTAGAATGAGGCAAACACCATAAAAAGCTAAGGAACTCGTGTTATCGGATTGTCTAGTTTGTTTATGGCCGCCAACGGGTCTGATTAGGAACATAACTGACGTGATGACTATTGTGGGACCCACAGCTACCACAAAAATGATCGAGGCTTCATCAGGGAAGTTGAACATCAAGTAAACTTGTGTTAGTATAGCCCCACTTGATGTACAATCACTTTTTAAAAAAAGAAAAAAAAAACATTTTTTAACCAACCCGACCCGTAACTCGTTCTGACCCGAACCTGTTCCGACCTGAACCCATTCCAACCCTTGACCTGTTTTGACCCGAACCTGTTTTGACCCATGACCCGACCCGACCCGTTTGCCAGGTCTACTCACGCCCTATGCTTCTATTTCGTAAACATTTTGTCACACAAAACGTAAAAGATAAAGAATTTTTGTTGACAGTTTAATTAATTACCTTGGCAACTTGCAGTACAGATTTCATCAGGTTACGCTCTTTGTCTGGTCCGATTCTAGGCTCCATCAAGGTATATGTTTCTGTTTCCTCAACATTTTATTACACAAAACTTTAAAAAGATGCTCACTTCAGCAGCCTCCTTTACATTATCAACAGATAAGACTGCTGACTCAGCTTTCCGTACCACCTGTTAAAGTTTTTGAATACGTAAATGTAAGTCGATTTATACTCTCTTTGGTCATAATACAGCTTTACAAAATGCTACTTCATCTTATAAAGCAGATGAAACACAACCGAAATCGACACAATCATAAACAAAGGAGTAGAAATATGCAAACTTAACATACGGGTTCCGATGCTTTTGGAGGCACAGGGAGACTGATTTTTGTAGTACAAATGTTGCTCTTTGTACTTTGTGTCTGAAATGAGTGAAATCTCTTCTTATTATCAGATGTAGAGGATTCATGTTTTTGCCATTGTGTAGAGGCTTTATTTTCTTGAAAGCTAGAAGGTGAAATTGGTCTTTGATCTCTAGCAGCCCATCTTTTTTCTTCATACCTTAGAACAAAAGTATAAAAGCAGATAAGAGCATGAAGATACTACGCATCACATCACAAGATGGAAATTTCAATCTGATCACTTATGATACAGTCATCCGGTGTGTATTAGTTTACTTAAAAATATGGTTGAAACTTGAAAGTCATCCGGTGTGTATTTTTAATGCATCAAAAGACGTCTGAAATCATTTAATTCAAAAATTATCTATATATCTATATATATTAGTTTAGAACATCCTGATGAATAGTAGTTAATTCGTTTTTTAGTCTATTTCTTCGATAGCGTAAACTTTCATTTGCACCTTGTAGTACAATCATTCTATATTTTCCATTTTTGTTAACTGATTTACTTATCAATCCCTGGACTTCAAAGATACCTGCTGTTTCACATTCAACTCAAAGAAAGGTTACTCCAATCCAAAAGGTAAATAACACACAAAAATCTTTTATTGAATGAACATAGGGTACATAAGAAAAGAAAAATTACAACCTATTTATAACAAAGTAAATAAAACACATGCTAGTTAAACTATCAACTCCTATTTTTCTTGCATTCCACGTTCATCTCATCTCAACGTTTATTTTCCATGAAGCTCGGTCAAACCTGTCTAAGTCTTCATTCACCACAATCTCTCAAACCCACGATTACATGAGGTATTTGCTGACTCATTAGTCTACTGACCGCGACCCATTAATCGTTACCGCTGATCCGTGACCCGTGTATAAGTAATGCCTAGATCTGAAAAAATTACCCGTTGGATGCAGTCCCGCAAACTTCGAACAGAGAACTGTTTAGACGTCTCTAGGCTCCGCTCCCACTTGTCCTCACCCAAACCAGTTGTGACAGATAAAAGGGCTGATTGCAGGCTAGCCAACGCATTACACTCGCCTGTACCAGCCGGTTGTTGAGCCCATTGGAAGTTTAGCAACATCACTACAGATCTGCACAATAAAAGACAAAACACTTAATTGCATCACAAGGTAACCAAGCTCGCAATGAAAGGTAAAATACATCTCAGAAAACACAAGGCAAATTTAAACAAAAGAAAACACAGAATAAGCATTTAATCGAACAGTTTCAATTCCATCTTGTTGTTCCAACAGTCTCTCAACTCTTACACAACTGCAGAAACCAAATAAGCATTTAATCGAACACCCTACCTACACATCACATTGATTGTTTAAGAAGACCGGAAGAAAATGAAAAAGAACACCAAAAACACATCACATTGATTGTGCATAGAAACATGATGTGAGTGCAATCAGCCATAAAAAGAGATGAATTGGAGGCAACTGATCAAACACCTGGTAGGTAACCACTTTCTTAAACAGTTCTGACCCGTTTAAGAGGCAACTTAGACCCTGAATTCGATATAAACACAAAAACAACTTCAAAACACAATATATGAAATAATACATATGAAATGGGAGGCAATTGATCAAACACCTGGTAGGCAGCCATTTTCTAAGACAATTCTGACCCGTTTAAGAGGCAACCTAGACCCTGAATCTGAAATAAACACAAAATCAACTTCAACTTCAAAACACAATATTTGAAATAATACATATAGAATGGGAAGTAATTGATCAAACACCTGGTAGGCAGCCACTTTTTGAACCCACTGCAAAAAACACAGTGACGATACTTGGTGTTACCTTGACCTTTCATATGCCTTTAATGAGTTGTATGCTTCCTGATTGACAATGAATGCCTTAAAATGAGTATGCATCCTGATACACGCCTTCTTCTCCCATGATTTCGTTCCATGACAGCCGATATACCACCAAGAACCCCCAATTTCGGTTCTATGACAGCCGACTATACCACCAAGAACCCCCGAAATCAGAGCCCTGATTTTTTTGAGAGAACTAAGAGAGATATATTAGTGGATTAACATAACAATAATCATATCAGCCAATAGATTTGACCCAATTACTGAAATCCTATAAAGATGACTACTTTTTCTGTTTTAATTTCATCTAACTAATAATTGATTTGTTAGCAAACATACCCTAAAAAATGCATAATAAAATAAAAGAAGATAAATATGAAAAGAGACCAGTTGAGTATAAGGTTTAACACAAATTAATGTTATTTAGGACTCAATATGCCTCTATTTTATTTCTCCGACGAACATCTCTACATCCAGCTTTTCCATTCAATTTAAGCCCTAATAGTTCTTCATCAACATCTGTAACGTGAAAATTAAAAAACAACTAATAGAAATATTCTGGTGATGAAGACGAACTTACAGTTCTTGTGTTGTTTGCAATAAAAAGCAAACTCAATTTGATTAGTTAAACCACTGATAAAGTACAAGATAATCAACACAAAAATCTAAAACAACCTGAGAGCGTGAATTGTTACGTGATGATGAGTTCGATTAATGATGGAGAAGAACATCCGCGTTCTCTTTGCACCATCAGACCCTCGTCGTGACGATTCACCACCCTGATCAGACCCCTTTCGCCCTTTAACCTTGCTACTTGAACCACCTGCTGCACCCTCATGCGAGTCAACATCCGCAAGACCATTCTCTAGTGCCCTCGCCAGATTTTCAAAATATCTGCGAGTCACTTTAGTTAAATCAGTTAACTTTATTCTAAAACAATTAAATTTCTCCTCGGTGATGTGTTTGTCTTTGTTTATAATATAAGTTTGTAGTTCTTTCTCCGCACAAAGATGAAGCCTTTCTAAGCCAGATTCTGCTTCACCCTGCACATACTCAAAGAACGTTTTTTTAGCCACTTCGATTTTCGGTATGTAATACCCGTATTCAACTATCTGTATCCACGCCAAGGAAAAAAGACACAATAGATCGCAAAATATAACACAATGTCGAGCTGAGGGAAATATAGCACAATGCCGGGGTAAAAAAGACACAATGAATTGCAAAAAGACACAATGACGAAAAAAAAACACAATGACGAAAAAAACACAATGATCTAAAACAAATTCTAAAATCTAGAAGCTAATAATCCAAAGTGAAACCGATACTTGGTGTTACCTTGACCTTTCATATGCCTTTAATGAGTTGTATGCTTCCTGATTGACAGTGAATGCCTTCAAATGAGTATGCATCCCGATACACGCCTTCTTTTCCCATGGTTTCGTTCCATGACAGCCGATATACCACCAAGAACCCCCAAAGTCAGAGCCCTGATTTTTTTGAGAGAACTAAGAGAGGATATTGAATGACTCTGGATTTGAGAAGAGGATTTCTTGTGTGAGGTGATCGAACAAAGAAGACATATCAGAACTCTGCTAGATCAAATGTGAAAATTAGGTCAAATTAGATAAAATCACAACAAAATTTGATAGATTAGAATAAATTACTTGAATTGCCGACTTGGTGCAGTGAATAGAAGTAACATTCGTTCCCAAAATTGTTTTCCCTGTAACCTTTCAACACAACCTTCAACCATACACAATTAGAACAGGGCGGCTGCAAAATCACGGTTGCTTCAAGGTAAAAACATCAGTTTCTGCCACGAGCCCTCCGGATTTTACACCGCCAAAAGTCAATGATAATCAAATTGATGATGTTCTGGATAGAAATTAGGGCGAAGGTTGTAGTCGGAGGAGGATTTGCAGATGGTGGCGATATGTTTATATAGGGGAAAATGGAGGAGCGTATGAGAGAAACATCTGGAACGGTTGAGGGAGCGTACCTACATAGCGAGAAACATGCAGAAAACACAGGAAAACTTAACTGGCGTTGAAAAAAAAACTGCCAATTTTTTTGGGTTTGAACAGATGAGATTAAATCTTGAAGGTAACCGCCTGAATTATTACGGTCAGGATCTACTAAAACGTGGGTTTGACCGACGGTTACATAGTGGCGAACAATTTATTAATAATTATCAACATTTTGCATTCAAATCTTTCATCTTTGTAATCCAATATTCTCAAACTTCCTCTCAGAATGCCTGATCATGTTTTTGACCAAGTGGTACCAACCAATCGAATGTTTTTTTTTTTGCATATCATGTGGAAACTGAAAGTTATAATCCCTACACATCCTTAAAGTACAAGGGTTTATTAGTATAAAGTTAGTTATATGGCGGTTAAAAGGTAGTTATACGGCGGTTATAAAGTTTAGGGACTGAAGGTGTAAAACTGAAAGATTACAACCGCTTCACTAAAGGAAAAGACATGTCTCCTTAGAGACATACCTGTTCGATCAAAGAGTCACAAGGAAGACAAGGGGGATGCGACTATTGGTTTAGGGACACACCTCTTCAAGATTCATTCTCATCCACAAGATCCTAGAGACACACCCGTTCATGAAGAGACACGTCCATTCACTCGCACTCATTAGAAACTATAAATAGGGATAGATTTCTCATTTGTAAATCACTCTCAACAATTGTATTGTATTGTATTCAAATTCTTAGTTTATCTATTCAAGTTATTCGATTGTCTAGAGATCAAAGATCCATTGGGGCCAACAATTTGTAACAGAGCATCAGGCTCCAGGCATCGCAGGGAAGTTGCAATCAGGTTTTATTATTCTTTCTCAATTCGCAAGTTAGTTTTATTTTCGGTTCAGGGTCGAACCAGGGGTTAGGAATCTAGGGTTTTGATTCCGGGGTTTAGTGCGAATTAGATTGATTGGTTATTACGCGTTGGGGTTATACGCGAGTTAAGAGTTGAAGGTTCTAGAAAGTCAAAGTTTACCGGTACAGGAGTTCGTATTGGTGGTCAGAAATTTTGAAACAAGAAAAATAAAGTTTGTTAAAAAGTGAAGATTGTTCGGTCGGAAGATATGGCGGGAACAACCGGACCGACTCCACCAATTGTAATTCAAAAGGAAGGAAGTTCTCTTTCCCAATTTCAGTGTCCAATCCTGAAACCGACAAACTATACGGTTTGGGCAATTCGCATCAAAACGATTTTAGAAGCGAATGGACTTTGGGAAACGATTGAACCAACAGAAAATACACAAACAGATGTTAAGAAAGATAAGGCGGCAATTGCTTATTTGTTCCAAGCAATACCGGAAGATATGGTTTTGCAAGTGGCAAATTGCAAAACAGCAAAAGAGATATGGAACACATTGAAGACGAGACATGTTGGTGTAGACCGAGTGCAAAAGGCGCGTTTACATACACTCATGTCAGAATTTGAGTTATTGCAAATGAAGGAAGATGACACGATAGACTCTTTCACTGCAAAGATAAGCAGTGTTGTTACACGGGCAAGTGAATTAGGGACAACAATGAGTCAGTCGACTCTGGTACGAAAACTTCTAAACGCCGTGTCAGATAGATTTACTCAAATAGTTGCATCGATCGAGCAATACTCCGATCTAGACACAATGACACTAGACGAAGCTATTGGTAGATTAAAAAAGTATGAAGAAAGGTTAAAGTTGAAGAAAAAGGAAATCCCCGTGAACAATCTAGAAGAACTCTTGTATGCGGGTCATGGACAACATGTTGGAAATCATGGACGAGGGAGATTCATTCCGTCACGAGGCCGAGGGAGAGGCAATTATCAACATAGGGGTGAAGGACACACCTCTTATGAGTCGGAAGGAACCGACAAACCACAAATGGATGATACCAAGCAAGAAATACCGACTATGAGAGATAAGTCAAAAATCACTTGCTACAGATGTGAGAAACTTGGGCACTATGCCTACGAATGCCCAACCAAGAAAACGAAGGAAAATGAGACACTCTTGGTAGAAACAGAAGATGATGATGAACCGGCACTTATGATGTGCCTAGACGATGGATACAAGTAAAATGGAAAATTTGGTCGTGTGAAACGATCAAAGCAGAAAAACCGTGTGATGCGAGGAGAGAGATAACATGTGAAATATGCAATAAAATAATCCACTAAGTGGATCAGGAAACAGTGAAGAATCCGTGAGGGAAGCAATCAATGATGAAGAACCCATTGTGAGAAACAACCGTGATGACGAGATTAAATCTGTGATAGACCAAGAAGAAGGCACGTGTGTGAAGGAAACAAGTAATCTTGTGACTAGGTCCGAAGAAAGAATTGTTGTGTGACACAACCGCTAGAGATCTGAGTGAGTTAGAATGTCTAAAATCTATGCGATATGGATTCAAGTCATGTGATATGATGGTGGGCAAGTTAATCAAGGCCGTTGGAGTTCGTGTTGAGACAATTACATAAGAAAAGGTTCGTGTGATACAAATCAAGTGCGGTCAAGACAAGTGTGAAGCAAAATATTCGTGTGAAGCAAGTTCGTGTGAAGCGTGTTTGAGTGAAACAAGGTTCGTGAGGAGCAAGGATTGGTGAATGAGAAGATTCATGTGAAGTGTTGAATACAGATGAGATTCGAGAAGATAAAGCTGCTCGAAGTTCAAGATCTACAACAACTCAAGGATGTTCGTGATTAGGAGGGTGAATGAAAGTTATAATCCCTACACATCCTTAAAGTACAAGGGTTTACTAGTTATTAGTATAAACTTAGTTATATGGCGGTTAAAAGGTAGTTATACGGCGGTTACAAAGTTTGGGGACTGAAGGTGTAAAACTGAAAGATTACAACCGCTTCACTAAAGGAAAAGACATGTCTCCTTAGAGACATGCCTGTTCGATCAAAGGGTCACAAGGAAGACAAGGGGGACACGACTTTTGGTTTAGTGACACACTTCTTCAAGATTCATTCTCATCCACAAGATCCTAGAGACACACCCGTTCATGAAGAGACGCGTCCATTCACTCGCACCCATTAGAAACTATAAATAGGGATAGATTTCTCATTTGTAAATCACTCTCAACAATTGTATTGTATTGTATTCAAATTCTTAGTTTATCTATTCAAGTTATTCGATTGTCTAGAGATCAAAGATCCATTGGGGCCAACAGAAACAATATGGTACCATCACAAACTTGTTCATGTCATGCTACAAAGGAAATTTCCCATATTTATCAAAGATAAAGGTAATACAGTCTGTGTTGGGTTTCGATGATAAGCATGAACCTGTAAGAACAAACATTTTAACAAGAGAAACATAAAACTTCATTCATACTTCTTGCAATAGATTACAACAATGTGTTACACGAAGAATAATCTAAATCAACATTCAGGGTGTCATATCTGGTGGAGCCTTGACATACCTTCAGCCTTATCATTCTTAACGGGAAATTCGCTCACACTGACACCACCACATCAGCACAAAGCATATGATTATGTTCTTTAAACGGATCTGCCTACCGAGCTGCTTTTGGCTTAGACTAAGATAAGGCTAAAATTGTCATGTACGAACTTAGATTCGGACGAAACTTGATTCCACGTACAATAAGGCCCGACATTGTTCCTTCGTAAGTTATGAGTTTCAAATTAACAAAAAGATGATCATTTTTAATCTCATAATTTGAGTTGAATTTCCAGACAATAACCTCCATCCATCCATCTTTTCTCTGTCTTGGAATCCAATCAGTATCACACACATTCCAGGGGTTTGGGCTTCTAAAATAAAGAACTCCCGTTTCTTTGCTTCTCCAGTGGAACAGATCGCGTACTATCACCGGACCATGCAACCCACGGCATTTTTCTGAAAGCTTGAACACGAGGCAGCACACATTTCCGGTATTTGCTGACAACATTTGAGTTTTGATCTCACACTTGATGTGCAATACTTGCTGTCGTTGATACTCAATCGCCCCAAGAAATCTGCATGTATGGCATAGCATATGGTTATGTACTTCTTGAAGATTGGTGTGGGTAGTTTTAAAAATCATTTTTTTAATAATTAATAGCGTTGTTAAACATTAACCAAATTACTGTTTTTAAAAACTTTTATAGGACTTTGACCAATTAGTTCTTATAAAATTTAGTAAAACTTTTAACCATTTCAGTTTTTAAAACTTCTATAACAATTTGCCCTTTTTTATATAAAACATTAAACATTTCAGTCTTTCGTATGTTATATAAACTTTGAACCTGCATACCTCTTCAATAAAGTTATACAATAACACTAAGTAATTATCAGAAACAAATGTATTAGTTAGTGTATACTTATGTGAAGAAATTAGAGAACATACCGGGATTGGATTGCCACATTAGAAAGCATATCTTCATTTGCAGAAAGCATCTCATCTTTCTTTCTCTTTACTTGCCATAAATGGAACCATGTCGGTTGATCTTTCTTTAAATTCTTCAACCATCTTGGCATCCAGTGATCTTCCTCTCTCACCGGCCTTGGCAAGAACCACAACTGTTTGATAAAAAAATTAAGACTTAATAAAAAGCGAAGAATTCTAGCACAAACTTCTTAAAAAAAGTTTCTTCATAATTAGCTGGAAATTATCAAACCTTATCCGTCTTGGATTTTGATTTCATGGCTTGATGGACTTCCTTTAACTTTTCACATTCTTTGTGTTTTACCTGCATAAAAATTTTAAGACCATTTGGAAAACTTTTAACTGATAGAATGATATGGAATGCGAGCCAAAGAGTAATTTAAAACTTGCATTGTCGTTTGCTTGAAACTGAATGCCTTCAATGTAGATGGAATCATTTCCGCAATAGCATCGTGAAAAACTTTCTAGTAGAACCTCAAAATCAGTATCTTTCTTGTGATTCAAGAATTGAAATAATTCAATCATCATCCATCCATCTTCTCTCCAAGTTGCGAAATATGCATTCAAGCTTTCATTCCCCATTTTGTACTTTAGGTTCACATACAACCGTTTAGCTTGAGATTTTCTTGAACCACAAAATCTAAAGATGAGATGAACTTTGTAATGAACACTTGGAGATAAATATCCAGTTCTTATCTTGATTTGTATATTCAACTTTGAAATATCAAACATCTCTGCTACTTTCTGAAACCTGCTTTAAGCATTGAAAGGATTAGGTGTATTAATCGTATTTCTTAAATAAAAGAGTGGTTTCATAAATTGAAAGTACCTTGATTCAGGAATAGATCGCCATTTACGTAACGAATGGTCTTTATATGAAAACCTTTTTGCTGATATCAGTTCATTTCTTTCCCCATTACTTCCAAGTGAAACCCACTGTTATAAAAAATAAAAACCACTTTCAGTTGTTCTTGAATTTTGGAGTTGATTGTTCATCAAAGAATTATTCACACAAATAATTTAAGTGAAATGGCATACACAGACAAAATAAAAATGATCTTTGGAATCGATAATAATGAGTGACATAGGAGGAGTAAGTTACCACTTTGCCATCTTGAAGGAGGATTCCTTTGGAGAACATATCGTAGAGACCCCTTTTCGTTATTTGCTTGTAGATTTGTGGAGTTTTTGACGCCCAGATTATTTCTTTGTAGTCTAAAGGCAGCTTGGGCTCCCATATTTCATAATCCTCCTATACATTTAATAATTAAACAATCACAAAATTTTCATTTAATATGTTACTTATTTTCATTTTAATTAATACGTGAGACATTTCGTTTTTCCTTGAAAAGCAAAATAAAAATACACAACAAAAATTGATTTCAGGTACAGAATAGCACATGACAACTTATCTCAAAACCTGATTTTATATTCACCTTTTTAAGAAATATTATTTCACAATGGTTACTTGTATTAATATTTTTCATGTAGTTCAACGATTCTTAATTTTTGTTTACTTTTTTACAGGTTTATACAGTTCTTTAAAATAGTTTTCTTACAAATGTACTTGAAGCAAGAATCCAGCTCAAATAGATGTATGAAATTGAAAACTTACTTGGAATTCCAATGCCTTTTGAAGCTGTATTATTAATTGGTCTCTATCTGGCCGCTCATCCCGGTCAACCTGTAGGCATTGAATGGCAATCATTTGAAATGTAGTCAATGATTGTGGTGTAATTTGTTCCTTTATACCCTCAAATATCATCTTTTCAAGGTTTCCTTCTTCAATGTAGTATCTTACAGCCGAAGGAGCTAACGATTGAGAGTGATTCTCACATCCCTCTGCCCATGCCAATCTCCCGCACAACATCTCAAATAAAATCACACCTAATGAGTATATATCCGAGGGTTTTGATAAGAAAACCATATTTTCGTACTCTGGGTCAATGTACCCCAACGAGAAGCAAGCTTTATCATCCAAATGTTCAGCTCTTTCAAAAACACTGCTGGAGAACTCCAAATTAGAAATTTTAGCATTCCAATCAGCATCAAGTAGAATGCTACCACTTCTAATGTCCCTATGCATCAAATACTCTTGCTCTACACCACCTTCATGAAGAAATTTCAATCCAGTTGCAGCATCAATGCATATCTTGAGGCGTTTCATCCACGTAAGACTAGGATTGTCCAAATGTTTATCGAGACTTCCGTTACTGGCATGCTCGTACACGATGATTTTTTCATTCATTTCGCTACAGTAGCCTACAAGACCAATGATGTTCTCATGTTTATATTTGAGAAGAGTTTCAAACTCCTTCAAAAACTGAATATGTCCTTGATGATACTTTTCATCCCACCGCTTTACAACAACGCGGGTACATGCATAAGCATGATCAACTTCTCCTTCATAAAGCTTCCAAAATCTTCCTTCTCCAATACAGTTGCAATCACTGAAGTTTTGTGTGCCCAATTTTATGGCTTCAAGTGATATATGTAGGTTGTCCTTGTTTTTCTGTGAATCATGGCACTTAAAAAAATCAACTTTTTGTAATTACAAAAAATTACATACAATTGCAATACACAACAACTGTATTAGAAAAATTACCAGCTGGTAATTAAAGCACCGATACTGCATTAAAAATTTCAAAAAGAAAAAATATGTATGTGTGTAAGGACATTGGATTTAATAATTAAACCATCTAACGTACTCAAAGACAGAGAAGTATATATTGTTTTTCAAATTTAGTATGCACTTGCAATATGCAACAACTATATTCTAATTTTTACGTTGGTCATGATATTTAATGCAAAAAGGACTGGTTGTTAATTAAATTGTATACTAGTTTCAATTTTTGTCTTATGGACGTAAAAATGAAAATAATACCTATCACATAAAGTTTACAAGATTTGTATTATTTAATTAGTAGTTCTGAATCACAATTATATTTTGTTTGTAATGATTATTATCTAGAACTTGCATTAACTTTCCAACAAAGTCTTAGGGGCTGTTTGGCAACATCTGAATCAATAAGTGCTGAATGAATAAGAGGTCTGAATGGGTAAGATGCTCTGAACCAGTAAGTGCTGAACCAGTAAAGTGCTGTTTGGTTGCACATCTGAATGACCGTGTGAAATTACATTTTTACCCCTCTAAATACTCAAACCAAACAACATACACACATAAACAAAAGGTGCAGACTCTCATATTCTTCATCTCCTTCCTCTCAAAACCTTCTTTTTCCTCTACATATACACATACATAACTCAAATCAAACACAAAGAAATCAACCCCTCACCCAAACACCCAACCCTCACCTCTTAAACCCCCCCTCTCCGATGATCTCCTGCGACGGCAGGCGGAGCCGCCGCCTCTCACGGCGGTGGCGGTGGTGATTTTGTTCAGCCGACAACCCCCCCCCCCTTCTTCTTCTTCTCCGCTGATGTGCAACCGGGGACGACAACAACCACCACCACCGTCTGGTGGTGGTGCGGCGACGCACACAGGGGCGGAGAGAGAGAAAGACAGACGTAGAGGAGAGAGAGGACGACGGCGGTGGAGCCAGTGACGGTGATGGCGGCTGTGGAGGAGGAGGCCGGTGATTGTGGAGGAGTGGAGAGGAGAGGAGATGGGGCTGTGGAGAACTCGTGAAGGAGATGGGGGCAAAGGGCATACAAGTCCAATGTTTCATTCAGATGTGGTAACTAGCTGAACCATTCAGACTGAATGAAACCCATTCAGAGGTGATGTCTTAATGAACCAAACACCTTTACATCTGACCGAATCAGAGGTGGACCTCTGAATGGTTCCATTCAGACCTAAACAAACAGCCCCTTACTATAGACAGGTTACTATGAGAGACTATATATTTATATATTTTATTTATACTCAAATTGATAAAAACTAGTTCTTTACCCCGCGCTTCGAGGCGGGAATACGATCGTTTTTTCTGTACGCAAGTGACTGGAGCTTTGTCAATATCGGTTTGGCTTGTCGAAAAACGTAAAGGCGAACACTGATACCGTTTACATTATGGCAAAACATCGGCAACAATGTTCGCTCATAAACAATTGGGTTCGTCAAAGTACCACAACGATAACATTGCCCGCTATAGCTTATGATGCCAAAAAATATTTGATTTTGAATACATTTATGTTTTTTTAATTCTACCCTAAAATGTTCACCAAAAATACTAAAAACAACTGTGCATTCTGTTTTTAAGTTAACAAACAAATAGCAACAAAAAGTTGAAGCGAAATATAGTGATTATAGTATGTTGTTAACGAAATTATTGTAAATACATAATATCTATAATAACCATAGTTATTCATCTCAAAGCTGGTCAGACAAAAAATCTCTCATAAATAACATTCCACAAAAGAATTTTTAAATAAGATGAGATATTATAAAATATTATTTTCATATACCTTCATCTCATACCGTAATTTATTTGCATTGATATTTTTTTTATTTATTTATTAATTTGTTTCTATCTTATTCAAGGAGCACACAAATTTTAAAAATCATGTGCAGTTAAAATTTTCCTTTATGTGCGGTTATATTTTTCCTTTCTCAAAATCATTTCAGCAGAATCCATAATTTTAAAGTTAGAGAGAGATACAACACATGTCACCACCACCGCCGCTCTACTTGCTCACATCACCTCATTTGCCGGTGAGTCCTCCGGCGCTCTACTGACTCAACGATGATGTCACCACCACCTCGTCAACGTAACCACCATATAACACGCCCCTTTCTTCACCTGCCTACGAACCACCACCTACAGCCGCTATCTTCAAAATCGTTAGGTTCGAGCACTGTTATCACTGGCTATGCTTTGAACCACCTCACCGTCTTCATATCTTCTTCAAAACCGTCATAACCGCCGCCGCTAGATCTGAAGAGTAGCGCCGGATCTGAACACCACACCCATTTCTGTTTTGTCTCTCTCAAACAGTTTCTCTCTCTAAAAATACACATATGAGAGACCAAACTGTAAAAACAAAGAAAATGAGGTTGTCACTCTCAGAGAAATGGGTGTATGTGTTACAGGGGAAGAAAATTGAAAAGACAAAGTACAATGGCCAAAACCAAACTTAAAAACCTACTGGCGTATAGCGAATTGTGGAAGATTGCTAGATGATAAAGACACTAACCGGCAGATGTAGGTGTTGAAAACTTGAAACCGGGACTGTTCCTAAGAACTTTCATCAATTGTTATTATATAAATTATATAAATAAATAAATATTGCTCTAACCTAGTGGGCCAAATTGTCATTCAACTTGCCAGGTTTTAGATGGGCCGTTTTACATAAGCCATATGAAATAGAGACACCTCTGTATAGCGCCTAGACCACACCCTCCATATTAAAGAGGGGGCGTCATCAAGCTTCAGCCCACGTGGCGCCTACGTGGCGCTGATGTGTCCTTATAAAGCCCCAAGGGGGGTTATCCCACACCCTCTAGCCTAACGAACATATCCTCTTATCGTTCAAGCATATTTTGTGACATATATAGTCTGAAACAAAACATGCCTTTTTGCGTTGTATACCATATCTGTTTTCCCCATGTACTATGTTTATACGCCAATGTTAAGTTCATGATAACAAAATACCAATTGAAAATATACTTGGTGATTCAAGTAATAATTAATTTGTATGAAACATTAGTAAATAGATTAATAAACTGAAGATGAGATTAACACTAAATTTAACTCTTAAAATCATAATAGAAAATAGACCTTAAAAATGCATATATGCACATTTGTTTTAGTTGAATGACAAAATCCATAAAGTAAGGGTCTGTTTGGTATGGCGTAATGGAATAAATGAGGGAATGGAATGGACGTGGTAATGGAATGGACAAAGAAATGAAATAGATCATTACATCCTATACTCCATAGTCTTGTTTGGTTACCATGCATGAAAGAAATAAATCATTACTTGTTTTGTTTGGTAGGTAAGAAAAGAGGGATGAATTAAATCGGCGATGGGTGGTGGCGGTGATCGGTGGCGGCTAGTGGCGGTGGTCGGCGGTAGCGGTGGTCGGTGGGTGACGGTTGTTAGCGATGGCAGCGGCGATGGTCGGGGTTGGCAATGGTCTGCGGTGGCAGGTGGCGGCGATGGTGGTGGCGACGAGGGTGGGTGGTGGTCGTCGACGGTAGCGGGTGGTGGCCGCGTAGGATGGTGGTGGTGGTCGGCGGAGGGTGGCGGTAGCGGTCGGGGTGGCGGTTGTCGGTGGTTGCGGGTGGCGGCGATGGTCGTCGATGGTGGTGGCGACGACGATGGGTGGTGGTGGTTGACGGTAGAGGGAGGTGGTCGCAGAGAATGGTGGTGGTGGCCGGCAGAGGGTGGCTGTAGTGGTCGGGGTGGCAGTGGTCGGTGGTGGCGACGACGACGATGGGTGGTGGTGGTCGACGGTAGCGGGTGGTGGCAGCGGAGGATGGTGTTGGTCGGCGGAGGGTGGCGGTAGTAGTCGGGGTGGCGGTGGTTTGCGATGGTGAGTGACAGCGATGGTTGTCGATGGCCGTGGCGGCGGGCGGCGGTGGCGGCGGAGGACGGTGGTGGTCGGCGGAGGTTAGTGGCGGGTGGTGACGACGGCGGTTGGTGGTGGTAGATGGTGGAGGTGATGGGCAGTGTTTGTGACTTAGGCTGAGAGATGGAATGGAATGGAATGGAAAAAAAACAGGGGGAATGGATGGAATGAATTTGAAGGAATGGAATGACTTATGTAATTGGTGATTCCATTACGTTGACCAACCAAACACACTTTTTTTCATTCCCTCACAAAAGTTCATTCCATTCCACCTCTCATTACTTCATACCAAACACTGCCTAAGGGCTTCAAAACAAAACCCTATCTAACGTGGTGGGTTTTAGAAAAGCCTCTATCACACATCCTACTCCCCTTTCTCCCTCATTTTTATTATTTTTTAAATAATATTTAAATTCCTCATTTTCTCTCCTTTCCTTTTAATATTTATTCCGTAATCTTTAAGACTTTGCTTATAAGGAACGCACGAAATAAAAATATTTGCTAAGATTTCAAACCATTTTCGGTATATGTATTCTTTTATGTATTTAGATTGAACTCATGTCATCAACTTTCTAGTTCTATGTCTAAATTTCAGCAAATAACAGAACTCGCAACAAAATTAAGGTATGAGTTATGAATTAATGGTGTATTATATTTTATATAAAGTTTGTACTATAAAGTTTTTCGGTTTGAGCTTTATGCTTTATAAACTAATGTGAACATAGATCGTACGGTAACTATTTACAAATAAGGAAGTCACATTTTGAAACAGGTTACTTACTTGAAAATTCAATGATTCTTCAAGTTCTTTGATGATGACTTCCATAGTCGGACGCCCGGATTGAGTTTCTGCCAAACATTGATATGCAATTTTTATGAACGTTTCTATAGAATCCTGATTGACACCCCCATTTAGCATAGAAATGATTTCATCAGCTTCCATTAATTTTGGATCTACCATTCCCTTCGTTGTTCCTTCATTGTAGCGTTGTCGAGCTACTGATGGAAGCCCTTTCTCACCATAGATTTTATCATATGCCAACCTCCCACACAATATTTCAAACAGAACTACTCCGAAAGAGTAAATATCTGATTCCTTTTTCAACTTCCCAGTGTTCACATATTCTGGATCTAAGTACACTTCTGTACCGGCAACATTGTTAGTAATAAGGGTGGTACCTTGTTGATTTGTACACTGTAACTTTGAAAGCCCAAAGTCGGCTATCTTTGCCACCCAAGTATCATCCAATAAGATGTTTGCACTTTTTATATCTCGATGTATTATCATTGGTTTGCAGGTGTGAAGATAATTTAATCCATGTGCTATATCAAGGCATATTTGTAAACGTTGAGCCCAAACAAGATTAGTCAAGTTACCCATGTCACCCAAATAATTATCAAGACTTCCATTAGCAACATACTCGTAAACAAGAATCAACTCACGTCCTTCGTCACAAAATCCTAAAAGTGGGACAACGTTCGGATGCTTACAATTACTAAGTGTTCTAATTTCTGCAGCAAACCCTTGTTCTCCTTGTCTATCTACTCTACTATAGAGGCGCTTGATAGCCACAGAACTATATTTCTTACGCAACTCACCTTTACTCTTTCCTTCAGTTTCCAAAACATTTATACCATCAAAATGGTCAAGTTTTGCTTTGTACACCATACCATATCCACCTGACCCAATGCGGTAGGTTTCAGAAAAATTTCCAGTGGCCAACTCTATGTGATTCAATTGCAGTCTCAAGTGATCCAAGCTTTTCCCCTACAATATTACGCGTTAGAGAAAAGCAGGCAGATGCACTTTAACATTACAATACTCATAAAAAGGGATGCCCCGAATTTAACAATACGTATTAGAAGACAAGTAGAGAAATGCATGATATATTTGCTAGTAAGGATGAGAATGCAATATTACCATGTCTTTTGTCACATCATTGATATGTTCCTTTCTAGAATCAGAAGATTTTGAAGATAAAGCTCAAAATAACTTCTAACGTTTTCAAGTTTTTTTAGGTTTATAAAGTTTATGTGATGTTTATATTAGGAAATACAAATAAGAGTTAAAAAAAATAATATTGTATATATAAAAGTAACTTCGATTAAATATTTTGTTTGTACTCTGTAGCATTGGTCTAAGGTAACTATTATTTACTGCAATCACTTGAATCAAACTTAAACAAGTTATCTTACCTTCAAATGGTTGGATGTTGTACCTTCAACGGCCACAAGTGTTGTTTGTTCCTTCATTTTGAATAATCCCAACAATAAGAATTAAATTAATAGAATTATAGACTGTTAGTTAATAGTTATTACAAAAAAAATGATGAAAGGTAAAAAAAAGAATTCAAAATTAGATTGATGGTCTTACATGTTTGCGTTGAAGTTCCAATGCTCCCTCAAGTCTTGTGCGTATCGTTTTCATGTCGGGACGCTGTGATCGCTTCTCCTTTATGCAACAATATGCTATTTCAGCAAACATGTTCAATGATTGCAAGTTCATTTGTTTTCGAAGAACAGGATCTATCAAATTATCAAGTTTTCTCTCTTCATAATGTGCTCTAGCCATTCGAGCAAAATACCAATTATCATCATTTGGAATAGATGCTTCTCTTCCAAACAAGACTTCAAACAACACGACACCAAAGGAGAAAATGTCTGACTTATGATTCAAACCTCTTGTGTCTTCATATGCCGGGTCCATATAATGCAAGGAGCCATTGTACTTACCGATAAGGTGAAGATGATGCTTTCTAGCTATAACCGCAAATTTAAAACCATGTAACTTGGGTTCCCAGTTGTGATCTAGTAAAATTTTGGAGCTTTTAATGTTACCATGTATAACATAACGATTTTCTTCCACATCATAATGAAGGTAACTCAATGCATGTGCAACCCCAACACATATATGCAATCTTCGCATCCAAGTGAGAGTTGGGCTACCAAGATGTTTGTCGAGACTTTCATTGGCCTCATACTTGTTTATGATAATTCCCACATCTTCAGTGCCAGCCAACTTATATATAGAAACGATATTTTTGTGCTTGAGATCTTTAAGAACCGTAAGCTCGGTAACCAAAAAGACACTTTGTCGACATTTCCGTGCAACAATATTGATCGAGTCCCCTTGTTGCAAGAGTTGTCCTCTGTAGACCTCAAAAGATGTACCACGTTTGAGGAGATTATCATCAGAGAAGTTGTTGGTGGCTAATTCTATCTCTTCTATTGGGATTTCTAAAGAATAAACATATTCATCAATGTCCATATCTTGGGTAGATGAAGACATGATGCCTGTGTTGACCAAAGTAAACACCAACGACACCAAAAGATTTATAAGCAGGAGAAGTGAATTTAGGAGAGTAAGAAAAAGGGTATGGGCAAGTAAGTAAGAGGATTATGTTTTTTCGGATCGTTTAGTCTGCCTCAATTATTTATACAAGCGGTCAACGAGCAATGAACTGGTCAAAATAGGTGAACAACTGGTCATAAAATATGCAATCAAGCAGAAAAAGATGAAGAAACAAGACATAAATATGTAGAATTAAAACCTGAGCCCCAGATAGATAATCTAAACTATAAATATTTGGTTATTTATTAACTCCTGAAGGCAAAACGGAAGAAACAGGAAATGAAAACGACTAACCTTCACTTTACAACTAACACCACGATGCAACGGTGCCGTTACCGTCGCAAGTTGTTTTTTTGGTGTGTGTGAGAGAGAGAGAGAGTTTTGTAGGCACTTCCGATTCCGAGAGTGTCACACCGTTTAATGCTTTTCTTTGAGCTTCTTGTTATCATAATGGTGTGGAAGATATTCCACCAAAATCGTGTAGCTTCCACCACCACACATCTTATTATTATTCATCAATTTCAATTCATTGATTATACTTTTACACAATTGTAATTTTGCTAGGCGTACAACTTGTGAAGCCACTTGGACAACACATTTTAGCTTATTTAAGAAGGGTAACATAGTAACTTTCGCCATTTTTTAAGATTCTTAAAAGTTTAATTTTGTAATTTTACCAAAATCCTATTCCATCCTTGTCTTTGTGTTTCCATCGTTGTCTTTTTTTAACACTCAACAGAATCAATTTTGAACACTTTTGATGCATCCATTGGACCAGACGGACATGGCCGGCCCTGAGAATTCATGTACCCTGTTCGAGCTCGAAAAAACGTGCCCTTAGGTCTTAACTAAATAAAAATTTTAAACTAGTCTTTCATAAAACTTTGAACCGTTGACAAAAATATAGCATTCGATAAATAATGCAATTAACAAAATACAAAATATAGTATTCGAATGAATGACATACCGTAAAAACTAACAAGCTAATAGCTAACCAATGATTCGTGAAGCTCTCCTTACATCAAATCTACATAAGTTAACTGAATAAATGAGTTCGACATAATAACTGAAATCGAAAATCAATCCTAAATCATAAGTTAACTGAATTCGACATAATAACTGAAATGGTAAATCAATCCTAAATCATAAGTAAACTGAATTCGACAATTGATTTTTAGTTGTTTACCTGTGAACTGATCCGACTCAGACACTCAGTGATCGAAGGTTGTGCTGTGACTGTGAAATCGAAGGCCTGCTGGCTGTGTCTCTGATCGAACAACACCTAAAAAATTGCAGAATGATGATGAATGATGATCGAATCGAAGGCCTGCAGTGCGACGTTTCTGTTCCTGTATTCCTGTTCCTGTGCGACGTTTCATTACCCAGTCCCGGATGAAAGAATTGTCGCCCATAATTCTTTTTATTATTAGTTTTTAGAAAATATTTGGGTATTGTGCTCACTAACCTAATGGGCTAAATAGTTTAAACAATATAATTTTTTTAAGTGGGCCTATGTTAATAGGGTTAAGGGTAAATTACACTTTTCGTCCTTTATGTTTATAGCTAGTTGCAATGGATGTCCTTTACCTTTAATAATTACAGGCACAGTCCTTTATTTTGAAAACTCGTTACACATTTCGTCCTTTAGTACTAACCAAGTTAAAATATCCAGTTAAGTTTATTCACTTAAGGGCAGTTTAGTCTTTTTACTTAATTATTTATAGTATAAATAAAAAAATAACATTTAAAATCTTATAAAAACAAATACAATTATCTCTCTTCCCTCTCACACACACACCTTTCTCTCTCTAAACAACCAGAAGCCACCACCACTAAACCCACCACCACCCACCAACAACCACCACCGCTAGGTCTGAAGCTTGTCCCTGTTTTCAACCACCGCCGCCGCCATCACCTCCTGCCACCAGTCTACCACCTCCATCACCACCGCCTCCATCAGATCTCTCATCACAGGTGACCTGCAACCTTTTCCGGCAACACCTTTTCACCTTGAATCAGACCTGCAACCTTCCGCCATCAGTTTAACCTGCAACAAGTTTAACCTGCAGATCTTAGATGAGAAACAATCAGAAATACAAACACGAATAACAATCAACATCAACTATCATGAATCAGTTCGAAATCTATCTGATTCGCATAACCTGCAGATCTTAGATGAGAATAACCTGCAGATCTTAGATGAGAAACAACGAAACAATTCGAAATCTATCTGATTCGCACACGATTACAAACGAATCATCATAACATCATAAAATTAGGTCAAAATTGAATGAATATCAAAATCCAGATCAAATTATCGGAGACCACAACTAAAAAAACAAAACCTCCGACAACCGCAACCACTAGCACCACCACCCCAAACCTCCGGCAACCGCAACCACGAGCACCACCATCAAGCCCTTCGATTCACAAATCGAAGCTTTCTTCTTCGGTCGTCGCCAAACAGATCTGATTTGATGAGATGGGTGATTTAGGGTTTTGATTTCGTCGCCAAACAGATCTGATTTGATGAGATGGGTGATTTAGGGTTTTGATTTCTTCGATTACAAATCGAAGCTTTCTTCTTCGGTCGTTGCCAAACGAGGGTTTCAGGGGTCTGAAGAGGTGAGAGAGGTTTGTTGGTTCTGTGAAGATGATGGTGGTTTTCGGAGGTTGGGGAGGTGGTGGTGGTGGTGGTTGCGAAGATGGTGATGGCTCTCGGGTTACCAAAGGTTGGGGATGATGCCAGATGATGATGGTGCCGGCGATGATGCCAGATGATGATGATGCCGGATGAGGATGGTGGTGGTGGTGGTGGTGGTGGTGGTTGTGGTGGTGGTTGTGGGGAAACCTAGAGAGAGATAGAACTGAGAGAGATAGAACTGAGAGTTAAGAGAGAGAGAGAGATATCACTTTTATATACATATATATTTTTTAATTTAATTTCAGATTTTTTATTTTATTTATTAAATATATTTCAAATAAATTGTGTAAAATGACCAAATAGCCCTCATGTGCAATGCACATGACATATTTGACTGAAAATTTTAACCAGGTTAGGGGCAAAGGATGAAACGTGCAACATGTTTTCCAAATAAAGGACTGTGACTGTAATTATTAAAGGTAAAGGGCGTCCATTGCAACTAGCTATAAACATAAAGGACGAAAAGTGTAATTTTTCCATGTTAATATTTTTTTGTTTATACCCTATTAAAAAAAATTTACATATATAATATCGGATTTTTTTTTTTAAATTACGTGCCCTACGAAATCACGTGCCCTGTTCGGTTGTCCTCCCCGCCCTCCTTCAGGGCCGGCTCTGCAGACGGAGTACTCCGAGAGTAACCCGAGTACACCACCAATTATGGGGAAAACTCGGTAACCCACCCGCCCATAGGCACGCCGGTGAAATTACCTGTAAAACCCGTTTGGGTCAAGAATCAATTCTCTTGTTGATATGTGATTTGTTTTTGAAATTTTTGATAATATGGACCGCATGTTGGTAAAAACTAACTGGGTTAATTTTTAGTTATTTGGGATCGATCGCTAAAGGAAAATATATTTAAAGTTGAGACTATTGGTAAAAAATTTCTAAGTTGGAATTAATCCACACCAATAAGTCAAAGTTGAGATCATTAAAATTGAATTTTTCTTATATTTAAATTGTTTAAAGTTTATTTTGTGGTGTGTTCTTAAATTTATATTATTAAATACTTTTATGATTTATTGAACATATTTAAACTTGGGGGTTGAGATTATGTGTGTATATGTTCGCCTAGTGTGCTCTTTGCACGCATTTCATATTTATACATCTTAATACAAACGCGGATATTACACTAAAGGTGGTGGGTAGACTTTCATTTCTCGGATTTGTTATTTCAAAGCCACAAAATCCATGAAGATGGTAGAATTAACTTTTTCAAAACCACAAAAGCCAAGAATGTGGTGGAATTAACTTTTATGTCTTTGGACAACTCTAAGTAGAATTGGGAACGTTATGAACCGAGCCGAGCTAGATTGGCTGTCTAACCGAACCGAGCCAGCTCAACTCAATTTTAAACCGAGCCATATCGAACGAGCTTTTTCCAAACTAAATCCGAGAAGCTCCAAGTCACGATCTTTTTCGACAAATTTAAGTAGAAATGGAAACTTAATTATTATTATTCCATAAGTTACCCTTCAAATAAAAGTTATCAAGTGCTTGTTGGCGGGACAAATTGAGCAAAGTTTATGTACCATTTAGATTTCGGGTTGTTGCCCCCAAGTCCCAACCCTTCAAGACATAGGCTAGGGGTGGTAACAAGGGGCGCATAACCTTGACCCTCGTCATTTTTATTTTTCCGCTGTATGATTTGAATTTCCAACCTTTTGATTGTGGAATACATCACTTAATACTCTACAACATGTCGCGTAAAACTAAATTACATAAAAAGATAAAATTCAAACACAAGCTGTATAAAATGTTATTTACAAAGACATCTATGCATCTACAGAGAACAATGTTATCAAAGTTAAGTAAAACCAGATCTTTCGGTCAAAATAAGTAAAATACCTTGATGATCGGATGCCGTTTTGTCAAGATAAACGAACCCTTTAACACCCGAAACCAGGCATCATACAATGTTATCATGAAACAAATAATCATCATGATCTAAATCACAGATAGACCCTATAAAAGCTTTACTGTTAATCTCTCTACCAAATCTCGAAACATAATGAAGACCCAAAACAAGATCCGTAATCGCATCTTCACTTTTTTCTTGATCCGCATAATGCAAAGTATTCACCAAAAGCACATTTCCTCCAGAACCCATACCCTGCTTCTCAAAATTCCTCTCAGAATGCCATTTGATCATGTTTTGAGCGAGCGGTACCAACCATTCGAGTGTTATTTGCATCGACGAACTCCAATCGGACGCAACATCGCGATTATAATCGTTCTTAGACTCAAAACTAAGTTTTTCTCTAAGTGACTTCTTGATACTTGTGGTTAACATGTGATATAAATCTTCACGTGACTCGGGGCTGATGAAGTGAGGCGATATAGCTAATCGCTCGATAAATATGATTACGTTTGCGTAATGAAGGGCTAAAGCCGCATCACCAAGTGTCGGTTTTCGACCGTTTTGACCCTTTGATAATCCTTTATGGGGAATTAATATGATGTTAACAGCGTTTTCAATTGTAGCGTTGACTTTTGGCGAGTCAAGATCAGGTGTCATGCATTTTTTCAAAAGTCCAATTTGAGTCAAACTTTTTGTCGTCACTGGCGTTTGGGTCCCACAAAAGACACTTGAACGATGGTGCATATGAAGACTCCTTCTTTGTTTGTATCCGAGATTCGATAATGATCTATGAATCGAGTTTTTAACCGGATAACTCGAAAGGGCAGAAATGGAAGTACTGCGAATCAAACGTCGTCCATTGTGGAAATCGTTTACTCCCGGGGTAACGAACTTGGTTGAAATTCCGAAAACAACCTTCACCCGTTCAACTATTGTGAAAAGCGATCTTAACAGTAACCTGACAGTGTAGTCATACGTAGGGATGAGCAAAATGGACCCGGTACCGGTACCGAGCTCATCCCTAGTCATACGTACGAACCCATGCAGACATTTCTCGCAAACCGTTGACTTCTTCGCGTTGCCACGCGACTTTCTTCTCAAATTCGTTTAACTTCATTTCATTTGAGTTGTTATCTTGCAATCGTTTTAAACCATTCTCGAGCTCGGATAACACTTCGAGTTCTTCGCATAACTGTAACCTAACCGCAGCGAATCTCTTCATTTTCTTAACCCGTTTCTCCATTTTCTTTAACTTATACTCCCACACCCGCACCAATTACCGTCAATCTCGATCGGATTATCGAAAACATGATCAAGATTACGATAAACCGGATCCGTGCACTTTTTCCCGAGACGAGAAGCACCTTTCTTGACACATTTAATGTTGTCAACGATCTCGAGTAATGCAAGCTCCATGAGATAATCGTGATTATCAGAAACGAGATTTCGAGTGAATTAGTGAGTCCTTCTTGTAATCGTGACATTTGTTTATAGCTTAAAACCTGTCATAAGTTAGTTAACTTTGTCATTAATCTCGCGACTTCGAATGACATGATTCCGATGATGGGTTGTTTTGGGGTTTAAAGTTGCGGGTTTGCGTGAAGGTATCTAGATAGAAGTGAACCATGATGATTCTTTCATTGTGTCGATCCCCATTCTTAGAACTAATGGGTTTATGTGTATAAACCTGTCACTAATCATAAGTGGAGACAGTTTGGCACCATCACAAACTTGTGCTTGTCATGCTGCAAAGGCTAATGCAGTTTGTTACAGACCTTGATGATAAGCATCAACCTGTAAGACAAACATTTTAAATGTTGGGTTTATTCGGTTGCTTTGCAGCTTAATGAGTCAACTGGGTCAGCAACTTAACGGGTCAACTGGGCCAGTAGTTAGTGTGTTTGTAACATGTTTATTTTATGGTTTGTTTAGTAAAGTGGTGGGCTTTTAGTCGTGGATCATGATTTCAGATTCGTAGGGCTATTTAATTCACTGGTTTCATTCAGTTGTAATTGTAATTTTACTTCCAATCAGTGAAAAGAATCGATCACATTGTTTGATCAATCGCTGCTGAATTTCTGGTTTGTTCAATTTTGCAATCAAGGCTGTGATAAGTGATAACTAGACCTGGCAAACGGGTCGGGTCGGGTCATGGGTCAAAACTGGTTCGGGTCAAAATGGGTTTGGGTTAAAACGGGTCAATTAAAAAAAGGGTTGTTTTGGTTCGGGTCAAAGCGGATTCGAGTCGGAACGGGTTGGGGTCGGAACGGGTTCGGATCGGAACGGGTTTAGGGTCAGAACGGGTTTCGGGTCGGGTTAGGTTAGTTACAAAATGTTTTTTTAAAGAGATTGTACATCAAGGGCAATTTTGTCGGGTTAAAACGGGTCCGCGTTGGTTCGGGTTGAGAATGGGTTCGGGTCGGAACGGGTTCGGGTCAAAAAAGTGCATGAGCTGTTTTTATCTTCATGTTTCCGGTCACCCACTCCTCAATCCAACCAATATTCAAACATCAACATTTAGCTTTCATCCAAAATTTATGAAGGAAAAATTACAATTTTGTCCTTTATCTTAATACCACAGGCGGTGTCCTTTTTAACGAATTTTGACAAGTTTAGCCCTTTACAAGGAATTTTGTTGCACGTTTTGTCCTTTAGGCTTAACACAGTTAGATTTTCTTGTTAAATCTTGTCACCCAAAGGTATTTTAGTCTTTTTACCCATTTATTTAATATTATTTAAAAGAATAAAACAAAGTATTTTAGTCTTTTTACCTATTTATTCAAGTCGACAGTTTAATTTTTATTTAATCACATGTTTTTCATTTTTATTGAGTCATGGGCCAGTTTTGCTTTCTGCGGTAAAATTCCACCTTTTATGTTTCAATTATTAAATAAACTGTGATTCAAAGGGCTGAACCAACAAAAACAAGATCTGTAATTGCATTTTTACTTATTACTTGATCTGCAGAATGCAAATTATTCACCAAAAGCACATTTCTTTCAGAACCCATTATTTGCTTGTCAAACTTACTCTCAGAATGCCATTTGACAATGCTTTGAGCAAGCGGTACCAACCAATTGAGCGTTTTCACAAACTTGTTCATGACATGCTGCAAAGGAAATTTCCAATATTTATCAAAGCTAAAGTTAATGCGGTTTGTTACGGGTCTTAATAATGACAAGCATCAACCTGTAAGAACAAACACTTTAACAAGAGAAACATAAAACTTCATTCGTATTTCTTGTCATTAGATTACACGTGTCCTGTTTATCGTCAATGCTTCAATCATACTTCTTGTCAAGACACTTATCTTCCGATCAATCATGAACCACCATTCAGGGTGTTTGGAGCCTGTGCAAACCATCAGCCTTACCATTCTTGACGGGTGATTCGCTCACACTGCCACATCAGCACCAAGCATATGATTATGTTCTTTGATTGGATCTGTCTACCGAGCTGCTTAGATCGGGCGAAACTTGATGCCACGTACAATAAGGCCCGACATAGTCCCTTCATAAGTTATGAGTTTCAAATTAACAAAAAGATGATCATTTTTAAGCTCATAATTTGAGTTGAATTTCCACACAATAACCTCCATCCATCCATCTTTCCTCTGTCTTGGAACCCAGTCAGTATCGTGTACATTCCATGGGTTTGGATGTCTAAAATAAAGAATTCCCGTCTCTTTGCTTCTCCAGTTGAATAAATCTCGTACTATCACCGGACCATGCAACCCACAACACTTCTCTGAAAGCTTGAACACAAGGTTGCACGCATATTGGGTGTTTGCTGACAACATTTGACATTTAATCTTGCACTTGATTTGCAATATTTGATGTCGTGAACACTCAACTGTGTCATTAAATCTGCATGTATGACATACTGTATAATTATATACTATTTGAAGATGCACTCAAACATATAAAACTTCAACATTAATAAAACTTAACCATTTCAGTTTAAAAACTTCTATAACACTTTTGACTGTTTTAGTTATATAAACATTAAACATTTTATTCTTTGATAAATTCTTAAAAACTTTGAACCTGTTAGCTTTTTTATAAACTTATACAATAAAACTAAATGATTATCAGAAACAAATATGAAGAAATTAGAGAACAAACCCGGATTGGATTGATAGCATATCTTCATTTGCAGAAAGCAACTCATCTTTCTTTTTCTGTATTTGACACAACAAGAACCAAATCGTGTGATCTTTCTTTTCCTTTATCGGATTTGGCAAGAACCACAACTGTTTGATCAAAGATTAAAACTTTATATATATAAAAAAAAAACAAGAACGAATAAACTTCATAATTAGGTAGAAATTATCACACACCTTATCCGCCTTCGATTTTGATTTCATGGCTTGATGGACTTCCTTTAACTTTTCACTTTCTTCGCATTTTACCTGCATATAAATTTTAAGACCATTTTGAAAACTTCTAATTGATAGTACTACATATAATGGGTGCCAACGAGTAATTTCAAACTTGCATTGTTAATTGCTTGAAACTGAATGCCTTCAATGTAGATTGAATCACTTCCACAATAGCATTGTGAAAAGCTTTCTAGTAGAACCTCAAAATCTATATCTTTCTTGTGATTCAAGAATTGAAACAATTCAATCATCATCCACCCATCTTCCCTGGATGTTGCGAAATGCGCATGCAAGCTTTCGTTCCGCATTTTGTACTTTAGGTTCACATACATCCGTTTAGCTTGAGATTTTCTTGGACCACGAAATCTAAAGATGAGATGAACTTTGTAATTGACACTTGGAGATAAAAATTGTGTTCTTATCTTGATCTGAATATTCAAATTCGATATATCAAACATCTCTGCTACTTTTGGAAACCTGCTTCATGCATTAAATGAATGAGGCATGTTAATCATTACCATAAATGGAAGAGTGGTTTCAAGGTACTTGTCTTTATAAAAAAAAAGATTATCATATAAATACACAAATGGAATGAGAGAGGAACCTTGATTGGGGAAGAGATCTCCATTTACGTAGCAAATGGTTCTTATATGAAAACAGTTTCGCTGGTATCATTTCATTTCTTTCTCCATTACTTCCAAGTGAAAACCACTGTTCACAAAAACACACACACCCTTAAAACCATTTGTAAGAGTCCTTAAAATGTGGAGTCTTTGTAGCTACAAAACTATTCACACGAGAAGGTTAAGTGAAATAAAATATGCGGAGTTGCTTACCGCTTTGCCGTCTTGAAGGAGGATTCCGTTAGAGAACATGTCAAAGAAATCCTTCTTCATTTTGTAGTCGTAAATCTCCGGAACTTTTGACATCTCGATGATTTCTTTGTAATCTATGGGCAACTTGGGCTCCCATATTTCATAATCCTCCTATATAATTTACACAATTAAAAATTAATCATTTTTGTTTTGATATGTAAGACATCCTTTTTTTTTACACTGAAAGGCAACATAAATGTTTACAAAAAAATGTCTTTCAGGTACCTTATCATAGAAACTGATTTTGTGTTCATCTTTTTAGACATATTAATAAACAACCTTTGACTGTTTAATAATTTTTTGAAGATGCTACAACTTTTTTTGTTTAATTTATTTCTTAATATGTTTTAGAATTTTGTTTCAAATTATTGAGAACAAGAACCTAACTCAAATAAAAGTATACAAACTTACTTGGAACTCCAATGCTTTCCTAAGTTGTATTACTATCTCGCTTGTCCATGGCCGCTCATACTTATTATCATGTAAGCACTGAATGGCAATCGTTTGAAACGTTGTCAATGATCGTGGTGCAATTTGTTCCTTGATACCCTCAAATATCATCTCGTCAAGGTTTCGTTTTTCATTGTAGTGTCTTACAGCTAAAGGGCCTAATGAATGAGAGTGATCCTTACATCCCTCTGACCATGCCAATCTCCCGCACAACATCTCAAACAAAATCACACCTAATGAGTATATATCTGAGCTTTCGGTTAAGAAACCATCACTTTGGTAATCTGGGTCTACGTATCCCAATGAGTCACATGTATCATCATCAACATGTTCAGCTCCATCAACTACCATTGTTTTTTGGGACAACTCCAAATTAGAAATTTTAGCATTCAAATCACCATCAAGCAGAATGCTACCACTTTTAAGGTCTCTATGTTTCCTTGAATAGTCTTGATCTATAATACCATAGTGAAGAAATTCTAATCCGTTTGCAACATCAATGCATATCTTGAGGCGTTTCAACCATGTAAGACTAGGATCAGCCAAATATTTATCAAGTCTTCCTTTAGCCTTGAGATTATAAACAATGATTTTTTCGCCCATTTCATTACAATAGCCTACAAGACCAATGATGTTTGTGTGATTATACTTGAGAAGAATGTGAAGAGTTTCAAGCTCCATAAAAAACTGAATATGTTTTTGGGGAGACTTGATATCCCACCGCTTTGCAACAATGGTGGTACACCTATTAGCATGTATAATTTCTCCTTCATAAAGCTTCCAAAGTCTTCCTTCTCCGATGCAGTTATAGTCACTGAAGTTTTGTGTGCCTGATTTTATGGCTTCAAGTGATATATGTAGGTCGTGGTGGTTGTTTTCCTGTGAATCATGACACTTAAATAAACTTTTTCTTCAAAAAAAACTTGACTAAAATATGTTAAATTAGTATCTTCTATCAATGAATGAACGATAACTCCAATGCCCGACTCATATTTGGATCGGTTAGAATGCGGAAAAATAACTGAAGAAACAGGCCCATGAAGCTTTTTAATAATTAGTTTACATTAGTTTTTATTTTATTTTTAGTTAGGCTTAGCTTAAATTTTCAGTTAATTTGACCGGAACTAATATAACGGTTATTTCCACATGTCACATGGTTACCATGACTGAGTTGAATAATTGAATGTGCATGTTACTAGAATAACCTACAAGGTTATTTGTAGTGTTTGTAAGAACTTTATATGATGGTAAATTTTCTTTGGCTTGTAATTTATCCAAATAACATTTTCTAGAAAGTATCTAGCGTTCTGGGTTCAGTCCTACCTCAATTATACACTACCAGTCACTAGTTCATGCCATTTTGTTTCGTTCATCTTTCACTGAACGGAACCGTGGTCCGTGGACGGGAGGTCATTATCGTCCAAGTCAACCGCATTGGAAGCCGACGATGTGTACGCTCCCTATTCGGATGTCTTTGTACTTTTTAACATTATAGGGAGTGGTGCATTTCGTTTCGTTCGTCTTTCACTAAACGGAAAACATGCTCGTAGTGGAACCGAAATTTTGTTTCAACTTCATACTCCTCTTTGGCTCGCATCATGACCATATCATCGGAGAAACCACTATGGGCACTTTTGTGATGGTTATAGATTCCACAAAACTGAGTAACCGGACCCCCATATAATGCCAATGTGATTTCAAGTTTTGCTTTGTATGATTGTGCATGTTATGTATTTCCTTACAAAAATAAGTATGGACACGTTCCCAATAGTCGGTTGTTTTTTGGGCTTTTCGACTATGGCGCATGTAGATACATGAAGATAAGCTCGTGTAAGAGTTGTTTCTTCTTCAACTGCCCACCGGTGAATTGTTACTTTCGACTTTGGCTTCGAAGTGGCAACTTTTTTTCCTTTATTTTTTGGACTCGAACAAGGAGTTGGTGTAGATGTACCGGACGACTGAGTATCTGAGGAGTTGAACACGAACTCCGGTTAAACGTTGTGGTTGACACCCGTCTCCATTTGTGGACTAAACCCATAAAACGGATAACCGGTTCCGAGATATAGCATGGCACTGGGTACCGGCATGTAGGGGTGTTCAAAACCGGATATCCGAAAATCCGAATCTGTAGCCGTAATTTCGGATATCCGATCGGATAGTGAATCGGATATCCGAATATCCAATTCTTTATTTAATTTTTATTCTTTATTATTTTTTATTTCATAACCGGATATTCCGGATAGTTTCGGCTATCTAAATATAAGTTTTCAGATATTTTTTAGATATTTCGGATATTTTCGGATATTTTTCAGATATTTCGGATATTTTCGGATACTTCGAATATTTTCGGATATCCGAAAAAAATAAAACTAAATTTTCGGATATTTCTGATATTCGAAATATCAGAAAATTTTTAAAATTACTATCCTAATCCGAATCCGAAAATTCGGATATCCGAATTTCGGATATTTCGGATTCGGATATCAGATATTTCGGATCGGATTTTTGGATACGGATAGTTTTGAACATCTCTACCGGGATGGCACTGGGTTGAGACGTAGCACACGGTGGAGACATGGACCCGAAATTTTTGGGGATGTGGATTAAAGAAACCGGGTTGATTCATGAACCCGAATTGTTGGTATTGGGATGGAATGGATCCGGGTTGATTAGGTGACCTGAAACTTTGGTAGAGTGGAGTATTGGTAGATTGGTTCGGGTTTAATCCGAACCGAAGCATTTCTTGGAAGCTCCTTTGGTCATCCATGTAGGTGTTTGAGATGAAAGTGAAAAGTTGAGTAGAGAATTTTGGTATGAAATAGAAGATAGTTGAGAATGAATGGTTGGAGTGAAAGGTTAAGAGTGAAAATTTGAATGTTTGAAATTTTTAGGTTGGTGTGAGTTTGGTGTAGGTTTTAAAGTGTGAGTTTGGTTATTTACTGAAATCGTTATTTAAAAATATATATATATATAAAAGTTAACGTTCAAAATTTTTGAAAGTTTAAAAACTTGATTTTCTTTATAACATTACGGTTCGAAAAAGGGCCGGGACCCACCTTTTTGTGGTTCGCTGGAGCGGACTTGGTGTTAGATGGACCGCCTAGTCACCCCTCTACAACGAGGGTCGTCCGGTTGAGGGTGGTTTGGCCGAGCGGACCAGCCACCGGGCCCATTATGCACGTGGAAATAGGAGTTATCCGGTAGGGTTTTTGGTTTTGAATAAGTCTAGTTTGTTATTTAGGCCGAGTTATCTAGTTTACGTTATGTTTACGTTGGATTGTTTGGCTGTATAAGCCTTTCTTGTTTTAGAGTTATGCATTCAATTCAAGCAATAAAAATCAACTGAGTTTCCAGTGCAACCAATCATCTTCTGTTTACTTTCGTGAGTTATTATAAGAGTTTTAATACCATCAGTAAACTCAAGTAATGCTTTAGACCATTGTACATTAGCCATTATCCTTTTAAGGTATATAATTTTACAAGAAAAATTGCCCGAATAGTCCCTGTGGTTTGCCCATTTTTCACCTTTAGTCTCTAACTTTCTAAAATTACAGTTTTAGTCCCCAACTTTTTCAATTTTGTTCCCAGATAGTCCCCGACGTGGATGGGGGTTAGTTTTTGATGTTAGATGGGTGCGAAATGACTAAATTACCCTTACTAATAAAAACTAAAACACTAAAAGATAATTTGAATTAAACTTTTAAAATATAGTGGGTCCCACCATTAAATAATACAATATAATTAAAAAAAGCCTCGGCCCCTCTCCACCCTCACCACTTCTTCCACCACCTGCAACCAATGTTTTAAAATCCGGTTTTTATATCGTATCGGATTTGGCCCATAAACGGTTTAACCGGGTGTATCGGGCGGTTCAACCGAGTGTACCGGGTGGTTTAACCGGTTCTACCGGACGGTTCAACCGGTATAACTGGCCGGTTTAAACCGGTTTTTAAAACATTGCCTGCAACCACCATATCAACACCCACCTCCACAATAACCACCGCCTGCAACCATCTTCACTAAACCCCATAATCAAAATTATTAATTTATTACAATCTCCCACACCACTAACTTCATGACCGGTGAGATCTGCTATGATTAGAAACTGTAACCATATTATTGATTTGGCGATAGTTTACACTTTCGTTTCAGCTTCGAAGAATCGATTTATAAAAGGTTCATATTCTAGTTTGAGATTTTACGGTTATTTAGGATGATCTGATTTAAGGCTTTAATTAGGTTAGGTTTAATTTCTGAATTTTTGCTGGTTTAGCAGATCCGTTGGTGAACTCGATTGATGTTAGGGATTTATATGTTCAGTTTGAAGATCTGCTATTTGATTTCTGTTTTCTAGTTGATAATGATTATATATAAGGTGAATTTGAAAGGGAGAAGTAGTTTAATGACCAATGAGACTGTGGGATATGGGGCTTGGGTTGGGGCGTGGGTTGGGGGAAAACGCCCAAGCCATCACCCCTTGGGGCTTGGGTTGGGTTGTGGCCCTTGGGGCTTGGGTTTGAAGCCGGGCGTGGGGCGGGCTTGGGTTTGATGTGGCGGCCTCTTATTCGCCTTGGGTTTTAAATTATATATATATAGGGAGCCGCTAGAATGAGAACCACCACGAGTTATGAGAACCACGAGAACCGCGCCCCGCGGGTGGCCGTCGGCGACGAAATTTTTTTTACACCTAGATCCGTATATTTTAGCGGGGGGTTTAAATTTTCGGTTCAAACGGCGCGCCCGAGGGGTAGTTTTTTACGCCCAAAGTTTGGTAAAAAAAAAAAGAAAAATTAAAAAAATTAAAAAAACCCAAATTTTGGGCGTAAAAAACTACCCCCTCGGGCGCGCCGGTTTGAAGCCGGGCGTGGGGCGGGCTTGGGTTTGATGTGGCGGCCTCTTATTCGCCTTGGGTTTTAAATTATATATATATAGGGAGCCGCTAGAATGAGAACCACCACGAGTTATGAGAACCACGAGAACCGCGCCCCGCGGGTGGCCGTCGGCGACGAAATTTTTTTTACACCTAGATCCGTATATTTTAGCGGGGGGTTTAAATTTTCGGTTCAAACGGCGCGCCCGAGGGGGTAGTTTTTTACGCCCAAAGTTTGGTAAAAAAAAAAAGAAAAATTAAAAAAATTAAAAAAACCCAAATTTTGGGCGTAAAAAACTACCCCCTCGGGCGCGCCGTTTGAACCGAAAATTTAAACCCCCCGCTAAAATATACGGATCTAGGTGTAAAAAAAATTTCGTCGCCGACGGCCACCCGCGGGGCGCGGTTCTCGTGGTTCTCATAACTCGTGGTGGTTCTCATTCTAGCGATCCCCTATATATATATATATATATATATATATATATATATATAGGGAGAAGATCATGCGAGAACCGCGAGAACCAATGTGATCACAACAAAAAATGCCTAAAAATAGCTAAAACTCACACAAATTTTTTTTTATATTTTTTATATAAAAATCGTTACTTTTCGAAGGCAAAAAAATTAAAAAAAAAATTAAAAAAAAAAAAAAAATTTGCCACTAAAAGTAGCGATTTGAGCATAAAAAATATTAAAATTTTTTTTTAGATTTTTTAAGGTTTTTTGAGGGTTTAGTTTTTAGCATTTTAGCTTGAGGGGAGGGGGGTTTAGGTTTTTGGGGGGTGGGGGAAGGGGGTTTAGGTTTGGGGGGGGGGGGGGGTTAGGCTTTTTTTTAGGTTTTTTGGCGGTTTTAGTTTTTAGCATTTAGCTTGGGGGGGGGGGGGGGGTTAGGTTTTTTTAGCTATTTTAGGTTGTGTTCACATTGGTTCTCGCAATAAATGGAGTTCTCACATGAGCCCCTCCATATATATATATATATATATATATGTATATTTTTAATAACCTGCCATCCCACGCGGTGCACCCACGCCCCGCCATACCCCAAAGACACGTCACTAGGCGGTGGGAGGGCTCGAACTCCACGTGTCAACTCATGCCCCCAACCCAAGCCCCGCCATACCCCACGGTCTGAGGTATGATATGCTGAACAATTGTAACTTGTTAACAAAATTGAGGTGAATTGGGTGATAGTTTATATAGGAATTTTAGTTTCTGAAACATCTCTTTGATTTCGAATTGATCCGAAACCACCACTGTTTATCACCTGCAACATCATCGTATCATCATCTCCATCTCCGGTCATCGTTAACAGTTCATCTTGACCTCCGACTACCACCCTCTACACCACAAGCTACAACACCTCCGGCTGACAACCACCATTCTCCGTTCACCGATCCCGTTAACTTTGCCAAATGCCGTTCTTTTTCACGCCATCATCTCAACCTCCGTCGACCACCATCTGTCACGACGTCATTACCAATCAACCTCCATCGTTCATCAGCATCATCGTCATTATCTCCACCGGTCAACCAACATCATCACCATCAACCGCTGCGATCAACCTCCATCACCTCTTCATTCATCCTCCGTCAACGTCCGATCAAACTCTGTCGTAATCTCCGGCAGATCACCGTGTTCACCTTCTTTCGGAAAAACTACGGAGAAGTGAGCGTGATGGTGGTTCGATGTCGGAGTATGCAGGTGGTTGTAGTGGTCGTTGTCGGAGTCACAAATGGTGATTATCGGAGGTGGGTTAATGTAGTGAATGCTGATGCAGTAGGGAGATGGTGTTCGGCAGGAGGTTGATGACAATGGTGAAGTAGAGTTGCAGGGGGAGAGAAGAAAGAGAGAGAAGGCGAGGGTGGGGTTGTTTATTTTTTTTTATAAAGGAGTGGGTCCTACAAATAAATAAATCTATCAAGTTATTTTGATTTATAGTAAGGTTATTTTTGTCATTTTACACCTTCTTAACCGAGAAAACTAACTGATGTTGGCACAGGGACTATCCGGGAACAAAAATTGAAAAGTTGGGGACTATAGCTGTAATTTTAGAAAGTTAGGGAGTAAAGGTGAAAAAAGAACAAACCACAGGGACTATCTGGGCATTTAACTCTAATTTTACAAGTTTATGAGAATTCGTTCACATGTTTATTTGGTTTATGAAATCAGTTAATAATCAGACGAGTATTAATTTACCAACTTTTATAATAGAAAACTAGGTTATAACCCCGTGTATTACACGGGTTAAGTAAATAACAAATCAAATAATTAATAACGAAGATTTAACAGTTATAAAACGATATTTTAAGACGCTTTTCTTATATCCAAACAAAATTGTGTCAAGTATGATCAAAACTTGTGATATTTGTCAACTTTATAAATATCAAAGCAGTTGAACCATCGATTAGAAGACAAATTGTATCATCGACTTTCTCACGACGTGAACATACATTTAATAACCCAAGTTTTATTTAAATAACAGTTGTCTTAATTTATTAGTTCTAAAAATATTGTTGAAATGTTTAGATTAGGTATATAGTAATTAGCCAATTAGATAAACTTATAGCTACAAAAAAAATATTTAAATTAATTAGATAAGTATAAATTATCGGTAATTGTTAAATTATAAAACTTTAAAATTTAAATATATGAATATGAGTTGCATCTTAAAAGGTGGGGAAACAAATCAAATATACAAAGAGTTGAAATTGGTATAATGTATATAAAAGTATATTAAATTTCGAAATTTCAACACAATAGCATTTGTCTCATAAAATATATTGAAGAAGCAAGATCCGAACTAAATTTGCATACTATCTTGAGGAGCTAAATTTGCAAAACATAAAACGTTGTCAGCCTCGTACATGAACGATTTCCTTCCATGACGACGTTCTAGCGTGAAAATTATTAGTTCTCCGAAAAAATATGAGTAAAGAGAATGAGGTTAATCAGAGAATGCAAGTTACCATTTTTTCATGACATCACTACTATTTATAGTTTTATACCATAATGGTTACATGTCCTTTTTACAGCCAGTGTGAGGCGTAACCAACTAATGTTGACATCTCTTTTCCTATTGGTTGTCATATTCCATGCTATTTGTAAGGTTATCTGATCCTTAAATCCATTTTTAGTGGCTTTTTACGTGGCCCGATTATAATCGAATCCGGGTACATGTCTCTTCATATATGTTATAAGTATAGATTATACATAGACTGTATATCCATGTCGTATGTACAGATTATATGTATATGGTGAGTGCATACGTATATCTTGCGTTTATAGGTTGTATGGTGTATGCATAAATTGTAGGTTTAGGTTGCATGAATACATTGTATGTCTAGGTTGTATGAAATAAATATTAAAAAGCGTGGATTTAATACAAATAAATATTAAACTGTATGATTATTTCAATTATACTTACGGAAAAAATATTAAAGTGAGCATTAGTAAATAAATAAGTATCATAAATAAATAATAATATATTTTATGGAACTTTATCCGTAATTTCTTAAATTCTTAAAATATATATTAAATTTAATAATTTAAATTAAATAATAATTATCTACAATTAAATAAGAGTAGATGGGTTAGAATAATGACAAGTGTCCCTAAAGTGGTTTCTTTTATTATATTGTATAGATATAGTACATAGTTATTATCTATCTAAAATCTTTTAGGTTTCATGGTTATCAAGAATTATTTGTTTGCTTTCGTATTTAATGAAATTTACTCTGTAACAAAGTCTACAACATCACAAAACCCATAGAGTCGTTTAGTTCTAATGTTGAGGATTCTGTGTAATTGAAGAGATTAACACGCTCAGCTAAGTAGTTAATGCGGTAAAATATCGTATATCGGTCAAGGACTGATATTTGAGATATCGGTTATCGCGGTGAGATATTGGTGGGATATCGGTAATTTTAATATCATGCTAAATTTATATATATAGCAATTTAACACTAACAATTCAGAATACTCTCCTACCATTAACAAATTAACCTTTTACAACTTGCAAAACACTAACAATTGTACCAAGTAGGAACTGACTAAGAGTTAAAACACTAACATTTAACAGTAACAACTAACAACTAAGACTTAAAACACCAATAGCAGCAATAAGAAAAAAGATGAATGGTAGAAATAAGAAGAAAAGTACTGATATCAGAAAAATCAGTGATATATTGGTAGAATATCAGTCCAAATATCAGTCAATATCGCCGATATTATCGGTACCGATATTCTGACCTATATTTTGCACCCTTATCTTGGTAGGGGACCGATAACCGATATATATCGGGATATTAACCACATAGACGGTCAGTTTATTGAAATGAAACGTGAGTAGGAGTTGGTTACCACTTACCACTTGAAGGAGGATTCCCCTGGAGAACATGTCGTACAAATCTTTTTTCTTTATAGAGTTGTATATCTCTGGATTTGGAGAGTTGATGATTTCTTTAAAATTTGTACGCAGCCTATGCTCCCATATGTCATAATCCTCCTGTACTTTAAATAAACAAATAAAGTTTTACATCTAACATACAAAATTCATTTTTGTAATTTTGATGTGTGAGCAATTTTTCTTTTTCACTTTGAAATGCAAAATAAAAAATATATCAAAAATTGGCTTTTAGGTACAAAACATGTCACAGTGATACGAACCCAGCTGGGCCCATTAACCACTAACGGTTTAGTTCGTTTTATAAGATTTCATGGAAGTCTTTTGTTCATTTGTTTCTTGATATGTTGAGTTAATTTCTTTAATACATATGAAAGAGGTGGTACAAATGTATTGAAAGAAGAAAGCTAATAACTAAAATAAAGGTATGAAAACTTACTTGAAACTTCAATGCCATTTTAAGTTGTTTTACTACCTCACTTGTCCATGGCCGTCGTTTACTGTCATACCATAAGCACTTAAAGAGAATTGTTTGAAATGTAATCAATGATGATGGCACAATTTGTTCCCTTATACCCTCGAATATCATCTCATCAAGGTCTCCTTTTTTGTAGTGTTTTACAAATAAAGGGCCTAACGATTGAGAGTGATGGTTACATCCCTCTGCCCAGGCCAATCTCCCGCACAACATCTCAAGTAAAACCACACCTAATGAGTATGTATCCGAGTCTTCTGTTAACCAACCAACAATTCTGTATTGTGGGTCAATGTAGCCCAATGAGTCACGGGCATTATCATCAACATGTTCAGCTCTGTCATATACAGTTGTTTTATGTGACAACTCCAAATTAGAAATTTTAGCATTCCAATAACCATCAAGTAGAATACTACCACTTTTAATGTCTCTATGTTTCATGGAATCAACTAGCTCTCCACCACCTCTATGAAGATACAGCAATCCGTTGGCTATATCAATGCATATCTTGAGGCGCTTAATCCATGTAAGGCTAGGATCATCTAAATGTTGATTAAGTCTACCGTTAGAGGCATGCTCGTACACAATTATTTTTTCGTCCATTTCATTACAATAGCCGACAAGACCAATGATGTTCTCGTGCTTATGCTTAAGGATTTCAAGCTCAGTAAAGAACTGAACATTTCTGTCATCATAAGACTTGCTATCCCACCGCTTTGCAATAATAGTGGTACACCCATTAGCATGTACGAGTTCTCCTTCATAAAGCTTCCAAAATCTTCCTTCTCCAATCAAATTGCAATCACTAAAGTTTTTTGTGCTTGATTTTATGGCTTCAAGTGATATATGGAGGTTGTCCTTGTTGTTTATCTGTTAGTAATGACACTTAAATCAACTTTGTGATTAAAAAAATCTTAACAGAATTTTTGTTAAGTTGGCATCTTCAGTTACAAACTATCAATCAATAACTCATGCCAAATTTGTTCAAGTAAATTAAAGTATAAACATGATACCGCATTGAACTATTTCGAATAACCTAAAACCTAAACCCACTACACCAACACTCAAAACCTAAACACCCCCCACCCCCCTAAAAAAAACCTACCCCCCCCCCCCCCCCAAACCCCCTCTAGACAAAAACAATTTTTTTTTTTGGGGGGGGGGGGGGGGTGTTTAGGTTTTTGGGTGGTGGTGGGTGTTTAGGTTTTTGGGCCAGCAAACCCGTGCAGAAGCCCGAGGCCCAAAATTTTAAAGGGCCCGAAAAGTCTTTATAAGCTTGTATATATATTTATTAAATTATATATTTATTATATTTTTCCATTTATTATGTAATAATTATTGATAGTGTAGTTGAAATCCCCATCTCAAAATAATTTAAAGGTCTCAAGTTCAAGTCTTTGCTCTATCACTAAGTTTTTATTTTTTAAATTCATTTACCCTTAACCATAATTTTGGGCCAAATTCTTTTTGTCGTCCGAGGTCTAAATTTTTTCGAGAGTTTTCGGGGACGGCTCTGACCTTTGTACCCTTCTTACAATAAGGAGCCTTTGTATTTGATCATAATCCATATACCAAAATATGTATATTGATGATAAAAACATTGAATTAATCAAACATTCTAACATACACATAAACAAAGACATATATTGTGTTTTTTGTCATACTTGAATATGCACCAAATGCAATATGTTAGACTGAAGGGAGTGGGGTGTCTCCCCTACCCTTGCTGCCCAAAGCCGCCCCAAACACCGCCCCCCATCGGCGTTCTAGGGGGCGTCCCCCTCCTTGGTGTCCTCTTCTCGTCGCCTGCTTCCTCACACACATCGATTTTTGGCACAAAGTTTCAAGGATTCCCCCTCCAAGACGCCCCAAGCCGCCCCAAACACCACGCCCCCTTTTTTGCTCAAAATCCTCTGATCTGACGTGGCGCCACGTGTCGCAAGACGCCCCCTCTAAAGGACGCCCCCTCTAAAGGACGCCCCACTCCCTTCAGTCTTAGTATCCAACTCAACCCTGCTACGAACTTGGTTCTAAAAAATGCGAGGCACTAGGTATCATATAATATTCTAAATTAATTCTAAATTCCATTTATTATATTATTAATCCTTTGAATACAAAAAAAAAAGGATAATAAAATGATTTACACATAATTTTTTTCATCTTTAAATTATAACAAAATGTTATATGAACAGCCAAACAAGCGATATTACCACACTATAAATAAGCAATATGTTGTTGCATGCTTGTACTTTATGCATAGGGTGTTTCCCAAACAAAAAAAAAACTTAATTTTTCACTTTCAACCTATAAGTTTTTTATCTTTTACATTTTAACCTTTTTTAATTTTTAATTTTTAACCTTAAAACTTTTCATCTTTTACAATTTAACACAAACATTTTTTTATGTTCAACTATAGTCCCTCATACTTTTATCTTTCACGAGTTTTTCGTTTTATTGCAAGTCAACACGCCGCAACATGCATGGGGGTTCAATGTTTTTTCGTCTATTTTTTTTTAGTTTGACAGGCCCTGTCGCAACGCGTAATATGCTTGTACTTTATGCATAGGGTGTTTCCCAAAAAAAAAAACTTAATTTTTCACTTTCAACCTATAAGTTTTTTATCTTTTACATTTTAACTTTTTTTAATTTTTTTTATTTTTAACCTTAAAACTTTTCATCTTTTACAATTTAACACAAACACTTTTTTCTGTTCAACTTTAGTCCCTCATACTTTTATCTTTCACGAGTTTTTCGTTTTATTGAGAGTCAACATGCCGCAACGTGCATGGGGGTTCAATGTTTTTTCGTCTATTTTTTAGTTTGACAGGCCCCGTCGCAACGCATCTATTTTTCTCCGTTTGACAAGTTTATCGGAATGCGGAGGTCCCAGATGGACTTAGTTATTCTTTTCTACGTTTCACATTACGTCTAAATTTTGCATTAAAATGACGCAATGGGTGTGCGTGGTTCAACAATTTTACGTATATTTTTCGTTCGATGTTATTTATTCCTTTTTTATTTATTTTATTTTTACGAGTTTTTCTGATGTTGGTGGTTGGCAATGGTGTGCCATTAGTGCTACTTGACATGATTTTACGAATGTATTTAACCTATTAAGCTTTCTATTAATAATTTGTTTCGAGTTTACCCCTATACCTCCTTTACTTAAAAAATATTTTTTACGTGCATATTTTTTATGTATGTGTTGGTATGAATTCAATTTGCTCTACGTTTCGACGTAAACTTTTTTCTGAAAACGAGCTAGGTCAAATATAATACGTTTTCCTATAAGAAAACCATTTTTAGGTACATATTTTTATGTACGTTTCGGTATAAATTCAAGTTGGTGTATCTTTTGACGTAAACTATTTTGGGAAACGGGTCAGGTCAAATATAATATGTTTTCGTGCTTATTTTATGAATGCTTTGTAAAATTTGTTTCGAATCGAGTGGAGTCAAATCAGAGTTTCTTTTTTCCGTTTTTTTTTTTCAAAAGCTCTAATTAATCTCTTTTAATTATGCGTGTCAACTTTTCCGTTACATGTGTTACGTTTTCTATGTATGAGTCGGGTCACATATAATACGTTATGATTGTACGGTATAAATTTGATTTACTTTATGTTTTGATCCAATCACAATGCTTATATAGGTTACACTGAGTTCAATCGGAAATGTCGAAACACGCATTTTCATATGATTAACGCATCACATAACGCATGGACTAATCCATTCGATGTTTGCGACGTACCCGCGCGGCAACGCGCGCGGGTCTTATTCTTAGTTAAAACAAAATGTTATATGACAGCCAAACAAGCAATACGAACCCAAAGCTTATGTTGGGTCACATTGGGCGACCCATCTGAAGCTAAGTGGAGGGAAACGAGAGAGATCAGATGGAGGGAAAACATGCAGAATTGTAGGTGATGGGGGTTGATCTACGATGTGAAGATGTGGGGAATTGAATTCGTAACTGTTCCCACCTCAATTTTAGTTTAGGTATTTGTCTTCTGCATTTTTTTTTTTTTTTTTGTCGTGGTTTTTATTTTCAGAATTAGGGTTTGTTTAACCTTGTAATTGGAGAATAGCCCATATCAAATCGGCCGACTATCCCTTTGTTTCTGTTTTAATCCTATAGAAATTTCAGTTCCTAACATTCTTGGTTCCATTGCCGGGAACAAATTCAGACCCAAAACAAATCTTCGCTACTCCAAAGCCAACCCTAGCAATCTCAAATCCCATCTACCCAATCAATGGCACGATGGCTCCTCAAACCTGTAGCAGTTCAGAACCACCCCAAACGAACCCTGACCACGTGGCTACCCAATTGACGGCTATTGCCGCCTCCATGCAATCCCTGCAAACTGAAGTTGCCACTCTCAAAGCGCGCGACAAGAAGGAGAAAATTGGCGGGGTCCTAGCAGATTTGATGATAAAGATTCGTCTAGAAGCAATCACCGTCGTTACCGACCCTATAACAAGATCGATTTTCCAACTTACAGTGATGGAGACTTGAGAGGGTGGGTTTTGAAAGACGAGAAGTACTTCCAGTACTACAATATACCAGAAGACGAGCAGGTTGATGTTGCAGTGATGCATCTCGAGGGTGATGCTTTGGATTTCTACTCGTGGGTCTCCACCAATCAAGCTATTGAGTTCTGGTATGAGTTGGTTCGTGCCCTTCAAAAGAATTCTTTTCGGGCCTGCGGACGAGCATTTATGTAGCATCAAACAAACTGGAACAGTACAGGAATACCGCCAGGAGTTTGCCAAACGCTCGTCTCGCGTGACTAATTGGCCTGAGCACTACTTCTTAGGGGTATTTCTGAATTTACAAACCAAGGACTGTTTACAAAGCTATGAGTATAGCTATTGAGTTCGAATCCAAAGTTAGCCATATGAAATCTGGAAAAATGTTTCTTCTTCTTCTTTGGTCTAAACACAGCTGACCCAGCAGCCTCCAACACTTGATTTCCGACAGCTATAGCCCAAAAACCAACAGAGACTTGTCTCTTCAATGCTGAAAAACAGGGGCCAGTATCTTCGAGGTGAATGCTTTCGATGCGGGGATAAATACGGCCCCAGACACCGATGTAAAACGGGGACTTTAAAGCTTCTTGAGATAGATGACGAGGGAGGAGAAACAGCAGTAAACGAGCAGGATTATACTGGATGAACTAGCCAAAATCAGCCTTCACGCACTTTTTGGTCAATCGTCTATAACTACCATGAAACTTCAAGGTACTTTAGGCACGTCTAAAGTATTAATTCTGATTAATAATGGGTCCATACAACTTCACTTTGGATAAATTGGTTAGTGATCTAAAGCTTAGCACCCAATCTATTTCTCCTTTCGGTGTCCAAATCGGGAATGGTGATATTCTTCAATGCAGTCAGATTTGCAAGAACGTATTGCTGCAACTTTCTAACCTAAAAGTATCCCAAGATTTCTACCCATTTACCTTAGGGGGAGTCGATGTGGTACTTAGTATCCAATGCCTAGCAACACCTAACACTGGTCAAGCGAATTGGAAAGAGATGTTTTTGAAGTTCACTGTCAATGGTAAGGAATACAAGCTACAGGGACTTCCAGCGGATCTTCAACAATCAACCACACTTCACCACGTCACTATTGAACCCTTCGAGATGCACACTACTGGACTAGGGGCTCCGTTTTCTGTTACCCAACTTGACGGCAAGTCGATTCTCTGAGCACGTTGCATTGATACGAAGCCAAGGCTTGTGTTGGGTTACATTGGGCCGGGCCAGACCCATCTAAAGCTAAGTGGAGGGAAACGAGAGCGAGGGAAATCAGATGGAGGGAAAACATGTGGAAATGTAGGTGATGGGGGCTGATCCACGATGCGAAGATGTGGGGAATTGAATCCGTAACTGTTCCCACCTCAATTTTAGTTTAAGTATTTGTCTTCTGCATTTGTTTGTTTTTTTTTTTTTTTTTGTCGTGGTTTTTATTTTCAGAATTAGGATTTGTTTAACCTTGTAATTGGAGAGTAGCCCATCTTGAATAGGGCCGACTATCCCTTTGTTTCTGTTTTAATCCTATAGAAATTTCAGTTCCTAACACACGCTCAAGCTACAACCTATTAAGCTCTATGTACCATCAGATAAGCTCAAGGAATTTATAAAAAAACATCACAAAAGGAAGAAAGAAAAGAAAACTAGAAAAGGAAAAAAAGGAAACTATTAAAGTTTAGACATTAATTATAATATGAAAAAGAAAAATCAGAAAAGAAAAGCTGACCAAAGACAAAAGAAACTAGAAAAGCTATACGTATGCACAACCAATCTTTTTTCACATCACCATTTATCATCTCTCTTCGGCTGTCCGGTGTGGGTGCCAAACCCACGTCATGGGCTGAGGTTCAACCCCACCACGTCATGGAACACCACGCCAGCAAAGGCGTGGTCACGGCATGGCTTGTGTCGCCTGGTTCATTCCACGGTCGTGGAAAAGGTGGGTAAGAGTAGGTGTGACTAAGGTTAGTGGTGAAGCAATTAGATGTAGACATGTGACAACTTCCACTCTCGTGAAAAATGGAACACCATGCCTCCATATGTGGAACCGTGTTGAAATGATGTGGCACCTACGTGGTTGTTTCCGTGATCTTATTAATAAATTAAACACGCCTACAATCATTTTTAAATTGGATAATACTTGCAATAAATAGTAAATACATGTGTTCGTAACCTTTGGTCAACTTGCTGATAAGAAAAAACATGGAGTTAAGAACATTTGTTGAAATTTCAAAGTATTTATGACAAATTGTTTTGTGAGGGAACCAATGTAGTTTATACGAAGATCACAACATGTAGAATTATCAATACGTGCTTTATGTGAACATATAGCGAATGTGAATTGATTAACAAACTACTCACTGGATCTAGAGTACGAAGTGAAAAAAAAGTAATGCTTACTTGAAAGTTTAATGCCTTCTCAAGTTCTTTGATGACAACTTCAATTGTTGGACGCTTAGATTGAGTTTCTTCCAAACATTGACATGCGATTTTTGAAAACGTTTCCAAAGATTCTTGATTGACCCCCCCATTTAGCAAAGAAGTGATTTCATCTGTTTCCTTTAGTTTTGGATCTACCAATTTCCCTATTGTTCCCTCGTTGACGCATTGCCGCACTATTGATGGAAGCCCCTTCTCATTATAAGTTCTATCATATGCCAACTTCCCGCACAGGATTTCAAACATAACAACTCCAAAAGAGTAAATATCTGATTTAGTTTTAAACTTACCTGTACTCGCATATTCCGGATCTAAATACACTTCTGTCCCAGCAATATTATAGGTAACCAAGGTACTACCTTGTTGATTTGCATGGTGTAACTTGGAGAACCCAAAGTCGGCAATCTTTGCCACCCAATTATCATCCAACAAAATGTTTGCACTTTTTATATCGCGATGTATAATGCTTTGCTTGTCGTTAGTGCTTGTGTGAAGATAATTTAATCCTTGTGCAATATCAAGACATATATGTATACGCTGAGCCCAAGTAAATGTAGTCATATTATTAATGTTCCCCAAATAATTATCAAGGCTTCCATTAGAAACATACTCGTAAACAAGAATCATTTCAGGTCCTTCTTCACAGAACCCCAGAAGAGACACTATATTTGGATGCTTACAATTATGAAGCATTTCAATTTCTGCAACAAACCCCTGTTCTCCTTGCCGGTCTGCTCTACTAAAGATGCGTTTGATAGCTACCGTGCTACGTTTCTTAGACAACTCACCTTTAACCTTCCCTTCCACCGCCAATGAATTTATGTCATCAAAATGTTCGAGCTCTGCTTTGTATACCAAACCGTAGCCACCTGACCCAATGCAGTATGTTTTGGAAAACTTATTAGTTGCCAACTCTATATCGCTCAACCGAAATTTTAAGTAATCCAAGCTTTTCCCCTGCAATATTTACCAGTTACAAGAAAAACAGATCAGCACCTTAAATTTCACTATATGTTAAAGAAAAGAGGATGGAACCCTATATTATTGTACTTGTTAAAAGAAACGCAGACCGGGTATTACATCACTTGTTAAAAGAAAAGTAGAGGGATGCACCCATATTACATTAATGATTTTTAAGAAAAGCAGGGAGATGCACCATATATTGGCTAGTATGGATGAGAACGCAATATAAAAGAAACCAATGTCTTGGTCACCTTATTGATTAGTTCTTTCTAGAATCAAAAGTGTCTACGCCCAAAGTAACTTTTAACTTGTTTGGAATTTTCTTTTTTTACTTTTATAAACTATATTGAGATGTTTATATTAGGAACCAAAGCTAGAACTTGATAAGAACAAATTGCAAATAAAACCCGGATGGTAAAGATGCTTACTAGCAAAAATGAATTTCTAAAACAATATCCAGCGGTTTACAAATTGAAGAAACAACAAACTAATCTGGTGATTAGTTTGTGGTTTGTGCCTCGACAAAATAAGGTTAGTCTTCTTCCGTCTGGTCAAAAATAACTAAGATGATCCAGCAAAACAATCAACACACTGTAAGCTCGTTACAAAGAGGAGAATAGGGAGGGGGGGGGGGTTCTCCTTGTAACCGCCCTCCGGCATGAGAATAAGTATCGGTTTTGAGAATATAGATTGTGTATTAAGTGAGAGAGCAAGAGAGCGATGCTTAAACCTGGAGGTGAAGTTCCCTATTTATAGCCGAGGTGATTTGTGAAGGATATGGGCTGATAGGCCTTGGGCGTGAAAACGACAACAAGAAATATACATTCTGCTCCCTCTGCCACGACCTTTAGTGATTCCTTGCGAGAGGGTAGCCGGCGCATGCTGAATGGATCCACGTGTCCTGACAACCGTCCTTGTTGTCTGGTCTGTCATCAGCAGCTAAGTGGAGATCATGGAACAGTGGTCAGCGCACACAGATTAGTGCCACGTGTACGTCCTTGTGTACCTTTTTGTCTCCTGTACGATTGTCCATGGTGCAGCACGATCAGATACAGCCTGTTGAACGCTTATTGGCCCATTGCTCTACCACTTGTACCTTTCGTACTTATACTTGTCTGATGTTTACCTGAGCTTCTTGCCTCCGCGCGGGCCCAGGTATATCCCGTGCAGTCGGCACAAGGACAAGGAAGCCAGGTCCTTTGTCCAAGGAGTTAAATGTCGAAACTGATCTTGTCTTGGTCCTGACCAAGTACGCGACTTGGAACACATCTATTTAGTCGGCGCAAGGTCGGGAAAGTTATCAATTTGGTTTAACTTTGGTATGGTCTCGCGAGCAACCTGAGGCTGACTCGCATGGTCGGCGCAAGATTTAGGACCATACCCCTTCAAGTACCCCCAATCCAGTGCTGCTTCCATGTGCGAAGCACGTGGTTGTAGCTCTGGACTAAACAATAAAAAAATTAACTGTTTGCGCTTGCTCTGATGTTTAGGAAGGTAACTAGTGTGCTAAAAAAGCTGGCGCGTGTTTTGTGCCGCAACTTACGTGCGCAGCGATTTAGCTTACTTCTGAAGTTATTTCGTTTATTTGAGCGGGAAAAATCTTGAAATTTGAAAAAGAAGCATCTTCTGACAGGTTGGTGGCGAAAGCGACTGCTGAGTTGACTGCTGACACAGTGACGATCATTTGTCACTGTGTCAGGTGCGTCGATTCATCTGGTGTCAGGAGAGTGAAGCTCACGCGCGTGTGGTAACCGTCACTCCAGTTTTCCCGCCTAACGTATCAACATGTGGTTGAACACACGCTGCAAGTGGCTCGACACGGTTACCCATCGCATTAAATATGATGGGTATAAATAGATGAGGAGGTAACGGCAGAAAACACTTTCCTTCGAATTCTCTCTCGTTTCCTCTTTGAATCTTCAAATAATCAAGAGTTTTTTGAAGATCTTCAATCTTTCTTCAAGTTTCTACAGATTCTCTTCTGGTTCTTAATCAGTTATCAGTTTTCGATATGTTAAACGTTGACGACATCGTAGTGGTCGAGGGGACCGGTGGTGGGATGCCACCGTTGAAGTGGAGGAGGGGTTATTCGAACAGGTGGTTCGGGGCCACCAGTTCGGCGACGACTGGGATGCCAGGTATCATGCTCAGGGACAGACCAACGCCGACGCACCGTCGGGGTACATCTCCCTTTTCGCCGATTTCTTTGGAGAAGGTAACTTCCGGTTACCGGCCACAAATTTCTTCGTCGTCATCCTGACGTTTTATCAATTCTATGTGTCCCAGTTGAGCCTTATGGGCATGGTGAGTATTCGGCATTTCGAGTTTGTTTGCCGATATCAGGGACTGGAGCCTACGCTTGAGAGGTTCAGGGCATTCTACCACTTGCAAATCAATCTGGGTTTCTTCTCCTTTTACCATCCGTTCTACAAAGAAAGTCCTCATCAACCCGCCGAAGAGTTATCATGCCTGGAAGGGCAAGTTCTTCTGAATAACCGAAGGAGGATGCGAAAATACCTCGTGGCGCAGCCTCGTTTGAGAAGTTGTTGGCGCTGCCCAACCAGCCGTTTGGAGAGCAGGTGTTGATTGCTGCGGGGATGAGTGATAGGTGGCCGCGTACCAGCACGAATGTGCCCGTGCTTCTTTTAGACGGCACTGGTAAGTTCTACCTTTTGGTTGATACTTTTCTTTCATTTCACAATTTTATGTCGACGAGAGCTTATGTAGCCTTTATCGTTGTGTTTTGTAGAAATTGCCCTCTATCACCGGGCATTCCCTACAAACGCTGGTGTTATGGGCGTGCGTCCCTTGCTCGAGGGTGAGGAGCTCTTGTACGAGCAGATCCATAAAATTTTATGTATCCAGCGGCAAAATTATTTGTTGTGCCGCCAACCACGACTGAAGGTGCGCGTATATCAAATCCTAGGCCATGTAGAGCTATAACTCCTGCTGGAGAAGAAATTGTACTGCCTTCCAGCGAGGAGTCTATAGCTTCTTCGGAACATGGGTTAAAATCTCCCCCCTGATGTGTGTGTAGGTAGCCTGCGCGAGCTCGGTATTGACCATTAAGAGAAAAAACCGAAGAGGGTGAGCAAGAAAAAGATTGTAACTGTTGTTGAGGGGGAGCGCCTCAAGAAACCAGAGGCGACTGGTGCAACGTCTCTGATGCTGCGTCGCGCAAAGGTACAGTTTGTCCTCAACAACATAGCCTAGATGATTTTGTTTATGTTGCTGACTCTCTAGAAGAACTGTCTTCAATAGGTGTAAGGGCTAGAACCGTAGGGGCAGTTGTCGCGCGCAGTTCGGGGAGCGCGAGTACCAAGGGTCAGCTCTCTGATGCAACTCCTACATCCACTATTGCTGAAGAGGAGGTGGAGATTGATCCGATTCTTGAGATGAGCAGGAAGAATGCATTGAAAAGGCAACGTGAGGAGTCAATGCCTGACCCTGTCCCTGGTGCTAAGAAGGTTGCATCTGGCAAACCTTTAATTGGGAAGAAGGGGAATGTCAGATTGTTGTACACTCAAATTTCACCGGGTAAGTGCTTTGTAACTTAGCATTGTTTAACATTTCCATGTTCTCAATTATTTGTTAACATAGTATGCGTCCAGCAGAACCAAAAGCGTATAGCCGAGAATCAAAATTATTCATCCAAAGCCTGCGCCAAAGACACCTTTATCTACCCCTATTGATGTTGCAAAGGGGGCGGGAGGTGCACCTGAATTTACCGGTGAAAAAGCTGCGGAGGTTGAAAAACCGGTTGAAGCTGTCTTCGAGCGTGTGGAGCCAGTTGAAAAACCTGTTGAAGCTGAAGTTGAGCAGGCTGCGACAATTGAGGTTGAAAAACCTGTGCAAACAGCCGAGTAGCCTGCTTAAGAGGCTCATGAAGAGGGTGATGCGGCCCATAGGGATGTGCAGACAAAAGCGCAGCAAACGGGTGTTGCTAGCACGGGTTCTGCGGGCACAAGTGGTGAAAGTGTTAGCCCTTTCAGGGCACAACATAGGGAACCCTCACCAATCCGACCTGAGGATACATTGGGAGACATTTATTACAAGTCTTACTCTTAAGATCGCGTCAATGAGGTCCATGCCCCTATATGGGGTTTGAAGCAGGGTGATACTTTCTCCACTTTCACTCCGTTCCGCAAATGGTTTCAGGGAGCTTTACCCCTGCTGAAGTGCTTCATCAGAAAAAGCACAAACACGAAAACTTGTATCAAGCTCAAGTGTTAGCGCAAGCCAACCAAGTGTCCACCAGTAATTAAATTACTCGTGAGTGGCACACCATGCACCGCGAGCCCGCTAAATGGGAAGATTATACGGAGCGCTTGTCTGCTAAAGCTAAACAATTTGAGAAGGCCAAGGCTGAGTTGGCCGAACAAAAAGTTTGAGGCTGAGAAGAAGAAAGAGGAATGTGGCCTCTTGGGTGTGAAGAAGAAGTTGCAGGCGAGTGAGGATACACTTGCTGAGGAACGCCGGAAGTGGCGTGAGGCATGTGAGAGGGAAAACCAGAAAATATACGTCGCGCGGAATGAAATTACCAACCTTAAGACGCGAGTTGAAGAACTGACGAAGTCGAAGGCTGACTTCGAAGAAAGATATGAAGCTGCTAAGGTGCACCGCGAACGCGCGGAGATGAAACAGGTTCGTAGCCCCTCTATATATGCTGAACAAATAAATGAAATTGAAAGGTTAAATAACCCGTTATCTGCGCAGGAGGAATTGAAACAACAGCTCGTCTCTAAAGATAGAGACATGGCTGGCAAGAACGTTAAGAATGCCGAACTCAAGCGTCGCTTGCGCGAGTCACAGGAGAGGGTGGAGTCTCTCGAGATTGACCTAGAAGCTGAAAAGCAAAAGGCTGAGTCTGCCGACGAGGCGCGCAAGGTTATTCAAGCGGCCTTAGACGTAGCTCAGGACAATTATGCGGAGGTCCAATCGACGGTCGAGCCCTTAGTTAACAATTTGGAGTGGCTACAACATTATGGGGTTTCGCATGTAAGTTACTCATTAATTCCTTTAATTGTGTTTAATACCATTTTGCAAGCTAACTTTTGTTTCCATGGACAGGTCGGGAATGCTGTCTTGAATTCCATCGAGTTGGACTAATCGGTGGCGGCGCTTACTGTGGCCGCACACCATATGGGCCATAGCGAGGGTTATACTGAATGTGCATCCCATGTTGAGGCTGCGCTCAATGTGAAGTGGGATACCCGACACTGTTCTGTTAATGCTGAGGTGGAGAAAGGTTTTAACCGAGCTGAAGAAAGTTACAACACCCTTTTCTTGCCTAACATGGACTTGGTCTCTAATGCGCTCTAACATAATGACTATGTTACGCGCGTAAAGGCTATCTTTGAGATTCCCGAAGCGCAAAAGCTCTCTGATGGTGATGGTGGCGAGAAGTAGATTTCACCTAGTTTGTAGGTGTTTGTAACTTGGGCATTTAGTGCCTTGAGAATTTTTACCTCTGTAATTTCGATGTGTAATCGATACGCAATGCGCTTGTGTTAGAAACTTTGTTTAAGTTGCGCAAGTAAGAATAGGTGTGGCTCATGTTTGAACGACGTAATCCGACTCCGCGCTGTGTTCACGAGAGTCTTGGATATTAGCTTAGTTCATGAGCTCGTGATTTAGCTATATTGTTTTGCGCGAACTCAAAGTTGAAGCATGCATTTATAACTTGAATTTACCATAGGAAATAACAAGGAAAAGATGTAAACAACACTTGTATTAGTAAACTTGTCAGGCACACGACCCATAGTCACAGGAAACGCTAACCTACCCCGATCTTCGTTTCGGATCGTTCGTACCGAAAACGGGTACAGAATCGTACCGATCGCTCAAGGTACATGATCCGGATCGCTCTAATTGATAGTTTCTGAAATTTTAGATTATCGTATTCTGTTCATGAAATTCGCGTACCGGATGGATCAAATTGCTGATTGGGATCGTAATAAAACATGTACCGGTTAATTCTAGGTCGTTAGATTGGAATCCCAACAGCCTTTGCACACTAATTTTTGAAGGAATTGATCTAATTTTTTATTGAATGTCCAAGTTTTTCCCCATGGAAGTTTACGGATGTTGTCGGCGGAAGTTACGAATTTAGGTTTAATTTAGTTAGTGTAATTTTACCATTTAACCCCATATCTTTCACTGGTTTTCATTTATTTTCTAAACTTGTGATTTTTTTCATAAACCTACCCCCCTCGTACCGGATTTTAGAAATGAACGAACCGAGTACCAGTTTCCGTTCCGTGTACCGGAACATATCCTGATCCATGTGACTATGGCGTAGCCATTGTTTACAAAGGTTGTATATTACATGTAAACTTTTTTCTCCGTTGTACGTCCTAGGTGTGTAGAACAATGTGACCGTTTGAAGTAGGTTATATGCGCCTATGTCGGCATCAGAGGCCTCATTGTCACGAGAAAACATATCTTGAGAGTCATCCATCAGTTGTGTTGATAGTCGTCAAGCGTGATGTAGGTAGTCTAATTTTAACCAAGATAACCGCCCCTGAGCCATAGATTTGGCTAAGGACGGTCTCGCCGTTGTTTATTTTCGGTATGATGTGATGAGCCCAATGTGTTAGTGGGCTCATCAACCACCCGTTCATCCAGTCCTTTGGATCTTCTTTGTTTCCTTACGCACGTTCTTCACTAGGTGTTCTAGCTTGCCACTCTTCAGGTCCTTCTCGGTTTCCATGCGCAGGCTGAAACAATCATCGGTCAGGTGCCCTTTATCCTTGTGAAACTCGCAATATAAGTTAGGGTCTTGACCCGTCTTGTTGCGCATTGGTGGTGGAGCTTTGAATTTCAATTTCTCCGTGTTAAGAACCTCTAAGGGTGTCTTAGTCAATGGAGTCCAATGCTTCTCTCGATTCTCGCTTTTCACTGCTTTTTTGTATTCGATCTTGTCGATAGTAGCTCGGGCATCTTCACTATGGTGATGTCTTTCATCATCACTGATGATGATTGGTTTGACCTCTAGCCAGAGTGTCTCTTCCTCTTGTCGCGCCTGCTTGAGTCATGCACATAGTACTTAAAGTAATGATCTCTTGAATAATGACTAGACCTCGACCAAGTCAATATTTCCTCTGTCTGTGCGACAATCTTCACTGCTTCCATCAGCTTGTCCCATTCTTTTGGCATCCCGTCTCTTCCTTTGATAGTCCGGATCAAGCTATCACAATGTATCGCTTTCTTAAAGTAGGCGCGCATGAGATGTTCGCTAATGCCCCTATTTCCAACCACTCCTTGTTAAAGCGAGTGATAAAATCTTCCAAACCTTCGCCCTCACACCTCCAGATTTCCATCACTTCTGAGGTGTCGCGCTTGTACCCCTCTGTTGTTTGAAGTGGGCAAGTAATTTTTCTTGAAAATCAGGCCAATATTTTACTTTACCTAAAGAGAGGCCGTCGAACCATGCGCGAGCCGCCCCTGTCAGGGTTTGCATGAAAAGATGGCACCACATAGGCATGGTCCATCCCCCAACTACACCAACCCTTGTGAGCCATTGTATGTGGTCATCCGGATCAGTTAAGCCATTAAACTTACCAATGGTTTGCGGAAACTTGACTTTTTCTAACGGCGCGAGAGCAATCTCGCGAACAAATTTTGATTTTTCTGCTACTACTGCTGGCCTGTAGACCAGGCTGTAGTCATGCTCAGCCTACAGGTTGTACGCTGCGCGCGTCCGTGGCTTATAGGCTTCGTGATGCTTTGGGAGACGGCTGAAAACTGAGGAAGCCTCTTCTTGTTGGTACGTTGAGTCGGACTCGTCAGTGTTTTTACCTCATTCGTCATTCATGTTGCGCGGCCCGAGCCGGCCACTCAACGGAGTTTTTCAATGTGACTGAGAGTGAGTGTGATAGTAACTTCTGTTTCGCCATACACGTCGCGTGTGTTACGAGCACTTTGCCTTCAAGATGATGGTGACCTTTCATACTACTGCCTTCACGCGCGCTCCTGATGCGATGTCTCATAGTGCAGTTGCCTTGCCATCGGTGTCATCACCGGAGTCTGTTGCGTTTGGCCTTGTGCTGGCCCCTACTGGGCGCACAGTTGTGATACATGAGATTCAGTGTTGCCTGACTTTTTGCATACCATGAGGCGAGAGTCTCCCTCTCTAGCAGTCCTGACATCGCAGGTAATCCTATCATCGCAGATGCTGAAGGAACAACACCTTGATTTGTTGGAGTCACCGTTTGGGCAGTACGGGTACCGCTTACGCGTAGGGCTCCAATGTCTGTGCATTCCCCTTCGACGTACTCATCAGTGGGTTGATTTTGGACATGTGAGTTGTCCGCTACTGTACCCATTTGAGAGTGTGATCCGAACGGTGAAAAAGGAAAACTTTGATCGGCCTTTGATCAAGAGTAACAACTCAGAAAGAAGATGAAAAGTGATTGTAAAAAATTGGTGGGCGCCAATGAAGAACACCAAACTAATCTGATGATTAGTTTGTGGTTTGTGCCTCGACAAAACAAGGTTAATCTTCTTTCGTCTCGTCAAGAACAACTAAGATGATTCTGCAAAACAATCAACACATCGTAAGCTCGTTACAAGGAGGAGAATAGGGGGGTTCTCCTTGTAACCGCCCTCCGGCGTGAGAATAAGTATCGGTTTTGAGGATAATAGAGCGTGTATTAAGTGAGAGAGCAAGAGAGCGATGCTTAAACTTGGAGGTGAAGTTCCCTATTTATAGCCGAGGTGGTTTGTGAAGGAGATGTGCTGATGGGTCTTGGGCCTGAAGACGACAATAAGGAATATCCATTCCGCTCCCTCTAACACGACCATTAGTGATTCCTGGCGAGAGGATAGCTTGCGCATGCCGAATGAATCCACGTGTCCTGACAACTGTCTTTGTTGTCTGGTCTGTCATCAGCAGCTAAGTGGAGATCATGGAGCACTGGTCGGCGCACACTGATTGGCGCCACGTGTACGTCCTTGTGTACCTTTTTGTCTCCTGTACGATTGTCCATGGTGCAGCACGATCAGATACAGCCTGTTGAACGCTTATTGGCCCATTGCTCTGCCACTTGTATCTTTTGTACTTGTCCGATGTTTACCTGCGCTTCTTGCCTCCGCGCGGCCCTGGGTATATCCAGTGCAGTCGGCGCAAGGACAAGGAAGCCAGGTCCATTGTCCAAGGAGTTAAGTGTCGAAACTGATCTTGTCTTGGTCCTGACCTCGCGCGTGACTTGGAAGACATATGTTTAGTCGGCGCAAGGTCGGGAAAGTTATCAATTTGGTTTAATTTGGGTATGGTCTCACGCGCGACCTGAGGCTGACTCGTCGGCGCAGGATTTAGGACCATACCCCTTCAAAAATGAACACTTATATGGCAGCGGAAAAATCAAAATTTCTTTAATAACTTCATTTCCTAGATATTTGTTATAGTTTAAAGAAAATAAATTTAGTGTCAATCACATTCCATTCCTTCCAAAAGAAGCAAAAGACCAACAAGTATACCCTAGGGTAATAGCCACAATCACTTGAAACCATAATAAAATAAGTTATCATACCTTCAAGTAGTTGGATGGTGCACCTTCAGCTGTAGCTGTTGAACGTTCCTTTAATATGAAAAAAATGCAATAATGAATATTAAATTAATGAAATTATAGTAATATAATAGACTATAAATTATGACAAAACATAATGATTATTGGTAGATGAAGTAGTCAAAAGATTAATGGTTTTACATGTATTTGTTGAAGTTCCAATGCCATCTCAAGTCTTGAGAGAATTTGATTCATATCTGGACGTAGTGATCGCTTCTCCTTTAAGCAACAGTATGCTGTTTCAGCGAAAATATTGATTGATTCTAAGTTCATTTGTTTTCGAAGATCAGTATCTATCATATGATCTAGTTTTTTCTCTTCGTATGTTGATCTCGCCAGTTGAACAAAATAACAATCATCATCGTAACTAGATGCTTTTTTCCCAAACAAGACTTCAAACAACAAGACACCAAAGGAGAAGACATCTGACTTACGAGTCAAACCTCCTGTCCTTTCATATGCCGGGTCCATATATGGTAACGAGCCCTTATATGTACTAGTAAGGTGAAGATGATTCTTTTTAGCTCTAGCAGCAAATACAAAACAATGTAACTTGGGTTCCCATTTGTGATCCAGTAAAATTTTGGAGCTTTTGAGGTTTCCATGTATGACATAATGATCGACTTCTGCATCATAATGAAGGTAACTCAATGCATGTGCAACTCCGATGCATATATGCAATCTTTGCATCCACGTGAGCGTTGGGCCTCTTAGATGTTTGTCAAGACTTTCATTGACCTCATACTTGCTTATCATAATATCCCCATTTTTTGTATTACAAATCTTAATAGGAGAAACGATATTTTTGTGCATGAGATTTTTTAAAATCGTCAGCTCGTTGAGAGCAAGCCTTGGTTCCTGATAATGCTTTGCAACAATATTGATCAAGTGCCCTGATTGCAAAAGTTGTCCTTTGTAAAGCCGAAAAGTTGAACTTCGTTTAAAGGGTTTTCCATTAGCAAAGTTGTTAGTTGCCGATTTTATCTTTTCAAATGGGATATATAAGAATTCAATATATTCATCTACGGACATGGAGGCTATGTCTTCGGAAGATGAAGACATGGTGAAGTGGTGAACTAGATTTAGAGTGAGAAAAGGGGGTTCAGAAAGTAGGAAAGAAGTGGTCAAGTAGTCGGCAATCGACAGCCGTCGCGGTCGCCCCTGTCACGAGGATAAAAAAGAACAAAAAGAGACAAATCAATAATAACAGAAAAAAAAGATTTATTTTTAACTCAAAACAACCATGTAAAAGTCCGCTAACCCAAACCACCAGATTGGTTCCTAAATCCAGAAAACCTAAAGCCTTAACCAATAATGTGATTACAAAACGGAAGAAATAAGAAATGAAAATTACTAACCTTGAGACTAAAACTGAGACGAAGATGAAGATGATGTCGTTGCCGGAAATCAAATCACAGGGTTTTTAGAGAGAGAAGTTATGACTTTTTTAGGTTTTTGAGTTGTTACAGACAGTTTTGTGCTTTTGCTTCAAAAACTCTAACGCCGAACTCTTTTATATACTAACTTGGTTAAAACCCGTGTGGTAGTGTGGTACACAGGGTTGGGTAACATGAAAAACTGAAATAAACAATTATAAAAAATAAATACATATCGTAATTGCAAATTCTTTATTTATAATTGCATATCATATTTACTATCACAACTAAGAAATCTGTAGATACAAATACAAATTACAAATCTCTAAAAGCTTCTTTAAATACAACATTCAGTGTCGTATTCGTAAGTTCATCATCTTTATCAACAATTACGAGTTTGAGTCCATCTCTGCTTTTAACTCTAGACAAAGCGACGTAAAGCTGACAACGAGAAAAGACTGGTTGTCTAAGAAAAAGACCTACTTTAGAAAACGATTGACCTTGACTTTTATTTAGGCTTTGGTTATCCACACATCCCCCTCAATTTATCCACACATCCCCTAACCCCATACACCCCTCATTGCCCTATACGCCTGAAAATGGACCCACCTGATAAGCCCCTCATTGCCCTATACATTTACTTTTTGGTTACTTTTTCACACATCCTATTAATTGTCAATGATTGGGTGTCAGCCAATGATTGCCCAATCATTGGCTCTTTTGTGTGGAATAAATTTGAAGGGTATGGAGGGTTTTCAAGTGGGTGAAATATTATTTAAAAAAAACTTTATATATATTTTTTTTAAATTGTTGTTAAAATAAAAAAAAATATAAACATTTATATTTATTACTATTTATTGTTATAAAAGGAAGGTATATAAATTTCATTTTTTTATTTAATATATTTAAAAAAAATATAAACATTTTTATTTATTAATTATTATTATAAAACGTCAACATTTTTTTAATTAGTATTATAAAACTTCTACATTTTTATCAAGTGTTAGTATAAAACGTCAACATTTTTTTTAATTAGTATCATAAAACGTCAACATTTTTTTTAATTAGTATTATAAAACTTCTACATTTTTTATCAAGTGTTAGTATAAAACGTCAACATTTTTTTTTAATTAGTATTATAAAACTTCTACATTTTTTTATCAAGTGTTATTATAAAACGTCAAATTCTCTATAATCCATAACGCAAGAAGAAATGTAAATACAAAATGTAAGTGAACATTGTTTGATAAAATAACACAAAACACAACACTTTCATAAAAAATGTAATACAATACATAGCTGAAACCCTAAACCCTACACACTAAATCGCTAACTATTACATATTATTACTTAGATTCACACGAACCCGTTGTGTATCCGAATCAGGTTCTCAAACAAACCGTGAAATCGAACAGTTTCTTCGTAGATTCCGTCCGGTTTCAAAGCCGGTTGAGGATTACGAGTGTTCTAGACTCGTTCAAGGCATGCTTGTTTCAAAGCCGGTCCGGTTTCTCCGAAGCTGTTTTTTCTCAGTTTGATTTCAAAGCGTTGTTAACTACCAAAAGAATGCATACACAAATAGTTCTAGTGGACGAAGCAAAGAGACCGTCGTGTATCTGAATCAGGTTCTCAAACAAACCGTGAAATCAAACAGTTTCTTCGTAGATTTTGTCCGGTTTAAAAGCCGGTTCAGACGCGTGATGGTATATGGTGGTCACGGAACTACCGCGCGTCGGTAGATGCTATCAATAGTGCACCCGGAATCGACAATATGAGAGTTCTGTGCTATTTGCACGGTAACATCTGACAATGTCGGAGTTCCGGGTGACTTGGCAATTGATGTTGGATGATGCATCCCCCACCGCCAAGCACCTCACCCTAGACCGACGTCCCGGCGCATGAATCTGAAATATGAGCTCAGGTACTCGTTTGAATCTGAAATATGAACGCAGTGCACTTCTCCATAAGAATTATGTTTCCACTACCGTCAAGACATCGACTTTCGATATCCTGTTAAAAAACATAGAATTATAGTGTTAGACTCGATATTAGAAATTATATTGTAAAATATAATAAACAAACAACACCACCACCACCACCACCACAGCCGACCACCCACCACCACCATAGCCGACCACCCACTACCACCACAGCCGACCACCACCACCAGTCGGCCGCCCACCACCGCCCACCCACAATCTAACCACCACCAAAACCACCATCCCAACTACCACAACACACCACCACCTCAGCCTCGCTAGCCATCATCCACTCCATCATATCCTCCATCCGGTCCATCCGCCGATCCTGCAGCGCCAACCTCCCCATCACAGCCGTCTTACCCGCCACAAGCCTCTCGAGGAGACGCTGAGTGGACTGAGGCAACCTCACCGCATGATAGACGCGCCGAGGATGCTGTGGCGGCTCCTACGGATGCCCCTGCTCAACCTCAGGCTCGACGTCACCCTCTCCAATAGGCTCGTCAACAACATGAGGCATATCCACCTCCGCAACCTCCAGCAGATGTTGATGTACTAACGGCTGGGCTACGAAAATCTGATCGTCCAAACTGACAAACCGATAACCAATGCCCGGAAAGTTCACCGCCAAGTTCATCCCTCTCATCGTCCTAATACCCAAATACTCAAAAGGGGCAGGCGGTGGCAACTCACCGATGAATGGAAAATACCGACCGCAATGCTGGGCAATACGCGTGATGAACGCCCCTCTGTGCAATCCGCCACGCTTCTGATGTCGGGAAAATGAGGCGAAATACTCCGCCAGGCAGCGATGGAGGGCGCACGGCGTCCCCGTGAATAAACAGTAAAGATAGAACAGGTCGGTTTTCGTGACCCACTCGTTGCTTTTGCCACGCCCAGATATCGACGTGGCAATGCAACGGTGTATGTAGCGAACGAGTGGGTCAGGAATCAACGAGACACGGGCCTTATTACCGAAGGGTACATCACAGAGGGTGGGCCACCAAGCAAGCAACTGATCATCAGGCATAGATGTGATCGCGGTGGTATAAATAGTCTGAACCAACTCCTCATCAGTGTAGAATCCGGTGGCCAAAGAAAACTGACGCAGCGACATATTCTGCGCTCCCCGAATAAACAGAAAGTTACCTCAGCAGGGGGCGGTTCCACCATCGAAGCGTCCATATCTGAGTTAGGCTGCTCAGCAGGCCGTGGTCGATAGATAAACGTGGAGAGGAACTCCACCATCATAGGCCTATAAGAAGACCCAGCCGCATGAAAAAACATACGATCCCGCGGGTTATTTTCCCCGATTATATCCCGGGCCCTCTGTTCCTCGCCACACTCCCGTAACGCGTCCCAACACAACGCCCTCTGCTGCCTCACTCTCATACCCCGAAACTTGGCAAAACGTCTGTATTCCATACTGCGCTAGGGGAAGTCTAAAAAATCGTACTGCTCACAATTACCCCCGGCCATCGGATTGAATACCGGACCACCGTTTGGTGCCTGTTGTTCCTCTTCTGACGACATATAAGCAACAATTAAAAGTTAATATTTTGTCAAAATATTAATAAAATTACGACAACCCACAACCACCACAGCCAACCCACAACCACCACATCCAACCCACAACCACCACATGTCACACCCTGACTTTTGCGGAAGCGTATGATGTGTGACTAGTTTAATATCGTTGCATTCAATCATAGTAAACAACTACATGATCCAAACGATGTTCATCCATTCATAAAATTTGAGTATTACAAACACTGGTTATTTAAGTTTTAAAACACAACCTTTGACTTGGTTACAAACCAACAAAAGTGGATGACATCTAAACTTGAAGTCTACTTCTAGTTACGACACCCGTGCCCAAGATCCATCTTGTCACCTGAAATACATGTAATTTTGGAAAACATCAACAAAAGTTGAACTAGTTCATGCGTTTTGTGTGAGTACTGTAATCTTGTAAATCTTTGAGAGACTCCTTTGTAAACATGTATGAAAAGCGTGTATGAACTTAAATGTTTTACAAGGACTTTAAGGCATGTGAGGACATAGGGAGCACTCGTAATGAGTAGGCTTATACCCTTGTCGATTTTCCCTCGACTATGTCGATTTACCTTGACTATGTCGATTTCCCTTGACTATGTCGATTTACCTCGACTATGTCGATTTCCCTCGACTATTGTCGATTTCCCTCGACTGGGACACCGAAGCACTCAAGTGATCACATGAGGACCATGAGTGGGGCTCGGCCGTACCCGTTAGATCTAACCCTCGTCCCTAATTAAGTATTAATGGCATTTCAATATTTAGTCTATGCTCACATGATCTAGTATTTCATAGGCATTTCATACCGTTTAAGCATTCGTAACATGTATTTCACCCCCGAGAGTTATAAAACCGAAAATAGTTAAGAGAAAAGGGGGAGCATGAACTCACTGTTTTGCGTCTTCAGTACCCGTAACTCAAATCTCGTCAGCAAACACGACTACCTACAATGTGCTAGGGTGTATTAGACGAGCGGGTCGTGCCTTGCCTTAGTATTCATGTTTTGAGTTACGTTTCCTTTATGTCTTTAACATTATCCAAAGTTATAATACTTTTCAAGTATTTATTTTCGTATTTCCTTCCCAAGGATGGGAGTATTTCATACATGTGTATTTGTATTCTCGTATTTGTAGTTTTCAAAATAATATATTTTCAAGTCCTACTTCAGAAAATATATTTAAACTTGTTTTGTCCCAAAAATAATATATTTCAAGAAAATGTATATTTTTCTCAAAAATCATATATCTTCTAAATATTCTAAGAAAATATATTTTTACTTCCAAAAATAACATATTTTCTCTTTGCCGAAAATATGATATATTTTGTAATAATAATGAAAATCATATTTTCATTCCTTGTGTCCCAAAATAATGTTTACCAAAAACATATTTATAACGGTACATTCCGGAATATTTTGTAAGTTACGTTCTTGCGTTTGATTTCACAATACTGAGTGTGTAACTTATATATTTATTCCTTGCGATTTTTGGTATTATTTTGGATTGTAAATTCTTGGTATTTTGTTAAGTTATATTACTTTAATTCCTAAAATAACCTAACTATTACACCAAGTATACAAATAATCACACACAATGTGTTATAAATGTAAATATATTTTCTAAATACATATTTATCCATTTTTGTTTATAAAAATCAACCTCCAATACTTGTATTTTTGTAACAAAATCCATGTCAAAGTTTATATTGAAAACCATAGTTAAAACTCACTTGTAAATACTTGTTTAGAAAATATTTTTCTAAGTGTTTGTATTTTTAGAAAATTTCGCCATAGTTTCCCCTAAAAATGGAGGTGTCCATGCTTTTTAAGCATATCATTTTCTTTTCAAAAATCATCATAAGCAATCAACAATCATCCTTAAACAACTTTTACTTACCAAGTGCCAAAGCATTGCATTTTACATAATAGTCATGAACTTGAGTTTTCACAAAAAACTTGTAGTAACTTGGTAGTATGTTTAGTAGACTCAGTTACCCTTTAAAGTGTGTTTATTTCTTTAAAAATCTCATTCTTAAAAGATTTGAGTGTTTACAACTTGTTAGATGATTTTTCCAAAAATCATTCTGTTGAGTTTTTCTTGTAAACAATATATTCTTACCGTTGTTTCACTACTAGAAACATGGTTATTTTCTTTAAAACTATGTTCATGTAAATCTTGTGATTTAACTTGGTTTCTTTGGAGAACTATTTTAGAAACCATCCACTTACAAGGCTTGTATTTTATTTAAATCACCATCGTGTGCAAATAACTTTTGTTATTCAAGTTCATGAAAGACATAAAGTATGATGATCTTGATCTTTCACAAGATCACCATTTTAACTTACTAGATCATGTGTTTAATCACAATCTAGTAGGTTACTTATGATGTCTAGCATCACAATCACTAATAATTAATCAACAAGAAGCAAACAATCATAAATCAACAAGAAGCAAACAATCATAAATCAACACGATTTCATATGTTTATAAGCTTATGTTAGAGATTCATGAATATGTCTTTTAATGTTCATCTTGTTTAACATTGTTCATCACTTATTAACCAACTATATATGAAAGATCAAGAGATCATAAGAGTCTTACTACTAGCACAAGGCTAGGGAAGAACACTTGATGTTGATGATGACAAAGTGATGGATAAAAGCAAATGATGAAGGTCCTTCAAGATCCAAGAGCACCAAGCTTCATAAGACACCTTCTTACACCTTAGTGAGTATATGGAATGGATGGAAAATCGAATGAAAGTGGTGATGGTGGTGTGCTTGTTCTCGGCCGCAAGTGAGGAGGAGAGGAAGAAGATGGGTGGTTGATTAAGTGTGGGTGATAATGAGAGCTCCAAGTATTCTTATAGTACACTACACAATCTAAGTAGATCTTTTCAAATCCAAGAAAGATCATGGAAGATTTATGGAGATCTTAGAGAAATCTTGCAAGATCTTGGAAGATCATGGTGGGGTCATTGTGACCGTCCACTTATATGGGGGGGGGGGGGGGTCTAAGTGTAACTTTTAACCATATAGTTAGATTATGGTTCAATTTCAAGTGTTAGTTGCAAGTGTTATTTACTAGACATTTTTAGTGGGGCGTTATGATGTTCGGGGATCATAACTAGTTCAGAAACATTAAAACAATGCTTCTAGTATAATTTTGGTGTTTCGGGTAATGTCCGGTTGTTCGATTAGATACTGGTTTGTTAATGTGTCAAACTATTCCATTTAGTGTTCTTTATGTACCCTTTTGTAACGCTTTTAATCCCCGACACTTAGGAAAGCATTCAGGACCATTTTGTCATATTTTTGCATGTAATAAACTTGTTAAAATGCTGTATTTTGCTGATTTATGCAGAATTCTGCACTTTATGTGGGTTTTAGGCAATTTCTGGCACTTTATCTATCACCTAGAAAAGCAGTTTTGTGATCCTTACTTCCCTACACACTATACTAGTGTAATACGTAGTCTCTGGCTCATACTGGGCCTCAAAACACTGTCTGTCTATGTACTGAGCTTCGTCAGCATTTTAGTTTGTCTGGTAATGGTGCCAATTATGTTCTGTGCATTATTAGAACTATATCGTGTTGCATGTAGCAACGATAAAAGTCTTGAAACATGAAATGCCATTGTGTGTATATAATAGTAATCAGGAATTCATTTGTCTTGTAAACTAGATCATGCACAGTTATTAAAGCACATATTACTGTTCAATTAGTGTATGGAATGTACAGAAGAGTGACAGTTGTCACACCACAGCCAACCCACAACCACCGTCAAACCCTAACCCATAGATACAACCACCACCGTCCTAACCTCAACCACTCTAACAACCACCACCGTCCTAACCTAAACCACTCTAACAACCACCACCGTCAAACACCTCTACCGCCAAACACCACAACCAAAATATTTCAGAAAAAACAAAACAAAAAAAAAAAAACCCGTAAAAAAACAATAACAAAAAGGAAAGATGAAGATGTTACTAACCTCTTGTGAAAATTCGCACCGTATGGTTCGATACGGGATAGAAATGGTATACGGGAGAGAGTTGTGTGTGTTTTTGGTGTTTTGGTGTGTGTGTGTTTGAATTGATTTTGATCTAGTTTTCCCTCTTTAGTGAGCTGAAAAGTTGTTTGTGTTGGTATACACTCCTCATTGGCCAATACGTGGCTTATAGATTGCTTACCAGCAGCCGCTTATTGTGCTATGAGCGGCATATAGAGGCTGGTATACACCTCTCATTGCCCAATATGCTGCATATGATGCCTTTTTTTAATAAAAGTAGTGATGTAAATAAGTGTTTTTACATTATAAAACAATGTAATTAACATCTTTTATAAAATAAATGTTGCTTACACTATATTCGAAAGATAATAGAATGTAAATTAAAAAAAATAAACACATAATAATACGATTAAACAGTTTTACGTGTTACAACGAGAACCTACAACAAGTTAATAAAGTCTCTTCGAACACTTCTATTACTACGAAGTAACTTCTTACCCTGTGAAAGACGAGACATGTACATTGTCTCCCACTCCATAGCTTCAGTACTTCGATACATATTCCATAGTCCATTCGGTGGAGGCACCGGACCATCATCCGTTAACTTAACCATGATGAAATGGCCATCTTCCACATAGGCAATCGAAAGAACAGAATGGCCCTCTGCCGGACCATCAAACATGGGAAAGTATGTTTGACAAACACCATTGCTTAAATGTTGAACAACCACACCAAATTTTTGAGCCACCAACAATCTGGGGTATGACAAGAACATCCAGCATGCCATTGGTGCAGGTTCCACGTGCAACCAGTTTATTGATCGATATACTGTAGTGTAAAATCCCGGATCAAAAGAGTCAAGAATAGGCCACCACCGGTCTTTGTTAAAGAACATCTCATCCAGTAGCTCTTGGCGGACCCACATCCAAGCATTCTGGTCCAACCCCAAACCCATAGCCACCGATCGAAACCCACAGTTACCGTCAGGCTGGGCATCTTCCATATGTGTTATGTATCTCCGATACATAGATGGAAGCCAGTCCTTAAAACGATCGATCATGTTTTTGTACCTGTAATTGGAAAATATATTGTGAAAAATCTTTATCAGGGAAAATGTATGTATGGAAATACGTAGGATATTATATAGGTCAATGATTGTTGACGTACCTATCCCCCACCAACAGTGGAAAATCTTCATCTATAATTTCAACTGTCTTTTTAGCCTTATTTTTCTTTGAACGACTGCGTTGCACTGCTGGCTTTTGAGCGTCCTCATCCTTCTTTTGGCTTTTGCCTTTTACTTCGGACTGGGTATCTTTACGTCTCGCAACCTCCTCCTTCTTTTTTTGTTGTGCTTTAGAGGTTGGGCGCCCCCGAGTATCTTGTTGTACCTCAGGCGGTTGATGGTCAGTCATACTTGGATTCACCACCTCCTTTATCTTCAACAACATACTTTTTAACACTATCGGTGGTTGTGCCTTCAGTTGTTGCATGACTCTGTCCATTTCCTTCCGAAGATTATTATCGTCTTCCTTAAGTTCTTCAGCATTGAAATCTAGTTTTGTCCAGAATTTGTCTTCGGCGGCAAGAGGAATTTTGCAATCTGTATTTTAAAAACAATAGTTAGAAATGAGGGGTGGGTGGGTATTCATATGAAGTAGAATAAGCGGTTGAAGCCTGTTTTTATTACTTGTATTTTCCCACCACTCCATCTGACAAGCACATGGCAACCCACAACTCGTAAAAAGCTGGTGACCACAAGTCCCCCCTAATGTGAGCAACGTATGTATCTTTTTCTTCTCCACAAGCAACAAATCTAATGCTTTCAGGGAAACATTACCACGTTGGTTATCAAAGAATGATATCATGTGGTCCCCCATTTTCAAGGACCGGCTATCCTGAAAAGTGTGGTTTATTTGTATCCGTTGTGACTCTACAACTTTGTCAACAAGCCACACAAGTCTATGGAGCGAGCTGTTTGGCCCCTTAAGGTATCTCTTAAACTTAGCATGTTGGCTTTCAACTCTGTTGGTTGTATGTTGACCAAAGTTAGGGCTTGTGTTAGTCCAGGCTGAAACAAACTTTTCTTTATAGGGTAGTAGCCAGACAGACAGTATACAAATAGTCCAAAACTCCTGAAAAAAACAGAATATAACGATTTGTAATGTTTGTATTGTAACATCCCGACCAAAGGCTGAAACAAAGTTTTTCTGATAAATTAACTATTTTTAAATAATTAATTAAACAAATAAAACTATGTAATTATTGGATTAAATTGGTTAAAAATCGAATTTTGGGAAAAATATCAATTTTATATTTTCGAACATCATTCTGATGTTAAAATAATTATATAAAAATTTTCAGGTTTTATAAAATTAGTTTACTATTTTTAATGAATTTAATAAGATTAAAACTAACTTAATTCATAATAATTAGATAAAACCGGAAATAATTATAGTTTATATTTTTAGTAAATCAGGTTTGATGTATATGAGTTTATAAAAATGTTAGTTTTTAAGTGATAAAAAACGTAAAAATAAAATAAAAGGTGTGTGCCTGGTTGGATTTTAAGAAGTGTATAAAACAACTAATGTTAGGGTATCAATCAGCTCCTAATGGAGGATAAACTGGTAAAGAAGGGGTGCTTTTACACGAGTGGTCCGGGTTCGATCTTTGCTAAGGGGCGGGTTATACAAGAAACCCCTCTTTTTTGTTATTCTAATTAACATAGTTAACTAAGTTAATTTTTTTAAAGGATTTCTTATTCAACATTTAACTCGGTTAAGATTTTAGAGTTAAAATAAGTTTCAAACAAGGCAATTTCAACCCTTATACTCTAGATTTCAATAATTACATTTTATGCCCAATACTTTGTACTTTTAAATAATGTCAAAATAACCCCTAGACTATAACTTTCAATTAATGACAGTTTAGTCCCTGGACTTGGTTTTAACCATTTTTAAAGCAAGTTTCAAACAATGACAAACAAGTCCCTCAACTTATAGTTTCACAAAATGTCAAAATAGGCCCCTATAGTTTGTAAAATATAATTGCGTATATAAAATTCAGGGAGGTTACATGTATGTGTGTATACATGAATGAATGTGAAGTAATATAATACGTACCTGATCTATGGTCGTTAGTCAGTCGCGTATATAGCCGCTCAAATTTATAATTGTATAGCGTCTTAGTGGGAGAATTACACAATCGAGACTAAGAAAGCTTGAATATTTTCCATTCTTCAGCCGTTGCAAATTTTGCCTTGTTGTGTTTTAGAATATTTTGTGAGATGTGCCACCTACATAGCAATTTGGATGCTTTTGGGAATACTTTATCGCAAGCATTCATCAAAGCTTTATTGCAATCTGTTACTATCACACGCGGTTCCATACCCTCTACCAACAATCCTTTGAGCTTCTGTAGGACCCACAAGAAGTTATCCTTTTTTTCTTTAGAGATAAAAGCATGAGCGACACAAAACGACTTGTGTGTCGATGTCACACCCACAATTTGAACAAACGGAAGTCTATACTCATTCGTTTTGTAAGTGGTACCAATCATCAACACATGTGGGAAAGCACGCCACATTATGTACGAGTACCGATGAACAAAAAAAACCTCCTCGACCGCATTTGTTTCGGGATTCACCCGGGTGTGGTAAACATACCTTCCTTCATGCAACATTTGCTCCAATATCTGCATTGGAGTCCGATCACCGTACATTTTGACTTTAATCTTTTTTATCACGTTTTGTATGTCTCGTAGAATGCACACGCTCTGTGGGTTTTGTTTTCTTATGGTTAAATGTATGTTCGTAGGCTCCATGTTTTGAATATAAAGTCTCTCTACCAATGATTCTTCGTCTGGGGTCAACCTTCTCGCAAACGCGTGACCCTCGAGAAATACCGCAGGCTCATGGTTATGATCCTTTTGCTTCACCACTAAGCTCCAATTGCCATTACTTGCGTCTAGTTTCCCTATCATTTTAAAAGGACACCCAATCTTTTTGCTACCAGAACGCCGAACTGTTGCTTTACTTTTGCATGTGCCTCCACGGTCGCATTGCAATCATATCTTCATTGTCCTTGCTGACGAATCTTCGCCTTTTGTTACCGTTCGTTGGGTCACAATGACGTAAACTTTCGCAATTTCTGTTTTATAAGCCCAATTCTTTAACTCGTGAAGTGTCGCAAATACCTGAAACAACGGTAATTTAAAACTATATTTAAAACTATATTTGTTTAAAATCTAATAAACCTTATATATAACGAATAACACGTATACAAAGTCAACATTGTCTAAAATCTAATAAAAATTATACATAACGAATAACACGTAAACAAAATCAACTTTGTCTAAATTCTAATAGGCACCCTTCTAATAAACCTATACATAACGAATAACACGTATACAGAATCAAAATTGTTTAAAATTTAATAAACATTATACATAACGAATAACACGTAAGTGACGGTTATGTTATACCTTTCATTGTTTTTTCGGGTCATTAGCACCATCGTCCCCGCCACCACCATCGTCCCAGCCACCACCATCGTCCTCGTGTTGATCACTTTCCTCGAAGTGTGTAACACCTTTCTCGATTTCGTTATCGTCTTCCTCGAAGTCAAAAGCACCTTCCTCGGACTTTTACTTGTGTTGTTTTTCCTGATGGGAATGGTAAGTCCCGTATGCGTGTTGCGGATAGCTTTGAGCCACGTAAGATGGTCCCGCCTCCTCTACGACCTGAAACAACTTAATGGTTAGACTAAAATAACCAAAACGACAATATGAATTTTTTACTTGGTTCAAATCAGGCATCACTGGCCGCACACTCCCTTCATCACAACGACGCACGGAAACCACCTCCTCCTCACCTCGATCAACGCTGGGTAACCAAACGCTTTCGGAGACTTATGACTCATTCGAACTTTCACCAAAAAAATATCCAAAGTCCCAATTAGACATCGTGATTCGAATCTAATTTAATAACCAGACCGTTTATTTGAAACTTTTTATCATTTTCATCACTTTTTTGGGATTTTTGAACATTTGTATTACATGAATCCCGTAAGCTTGGGGTAAAGGGAAAAAATTCGAAACAATACGCAGCGTATAGGGCCATGAGCGCGTATATGCGGATCACCTTTTCAGCCTTTTCAGTCTGAACTCAGCTGTCTTGTCAACAATATACCTTAAATTCAGACATTATAGTACCAATGAGCAGCGTATAAAGCAATGAGAGGCGTATAGGGTTTAATGCTCCAACTACCACCTTTCTAATACACTGCTCATAGGGCAATGAGGGGCGTATAGCTTTACTTTTTCTGACATAATTAATGTACTCAACCCCTATACAACCCTCATTGCCTTATACGGGGCTGCTGGGGGGGGGGGGGGGTTGTCACTACTTTTGGGGGATGTACCAATACCCTCACCCTTTATTTATCGTCATGGTGAAGCATATACCAATAGAAAACTGTCTTCATTTAAACTTAAATGGAATCTTCTTGTCTGATGGTGTTAAAGCAATTATAGGAATGAAAGTACGTTTGCCTATATTACTTCCATATATTACTTCAGCTTCTATAACACATGATCCTAGCATTAAGACTTTTAGTCGAGTCCCATTACATAATCCATTTCTTTGATCAATGCTTCGTAATAACATGATAGGAACTCCCACTTTTAGTACTTTTCGGTTATGTGGCAAACCTGAAATTTTAAGTCCGTTTAGTACATCCGGTGAATATAAGCTTTCATCAAAACCCTCCTGTAGATTCTCAGACTCGCAAATACTATCAGAACTCAAGTATTCCTTTTCGTCTCCGGTAATTAAAGATAGCAATCGATCATTAATTTCGTCTACAACTTCATTAGTCGGTGCAAGAATAGCTCTTTCTTGGAAAATGTTGCAACACTGAAATTTTGAATAATTGAAGGATAAATGAAGTTTATAAGATCAGAAACAGGATCATTTGAATCCATAATAAGAAGATCATCAGGTATTTCTATAGTTGCCTCACTATCGTTGGAGCCACCTATGTTCCCTTCACCTAAGTCCAACAACCATTGTGCAAAGACCTTTGTTTGTTCAACATCATGTAACTCACCTCCAACAGTTAACCGCATGTTTTTGGATCAAGAAAAGGTGTACCATTTGTTGGTGGACAGTAACTTAATTGACCTTTTTAGTCAAATTGTCTACCCAATATGTATATTCTGACAAATCTTGATTCTTTAACATGAATATATAACTATAAAAGTGTGAGTCTTTTAGATCTATCTAGTATCTGATGATATAACCAACTTAAGGTCTTATCTGTTTTAAGCACTTCAAAATTCCCTTTTGCCGTTTGTATATTTTGGTGGATAAAATTAAATAATGACGATGGGATCCACAAGATAGAATATGATACAAAAATCATAATTCGTGATGGTCCACAAAGTGTGAAAGATGGACATATATAATCAATATAATGATCACGGAAAGTGGTAGACTTTTCAATGGGTCCTTTATAAAATATCTTCTTGTTTTCCTCAATCTTTAAATGCAGATCTTTAATCTTAGCATAAATAAGAATGACTTTTTTGGACAACATGCTATATATTATTAAAAGTATAGCAGCTCTTAATCTTAAATTATGTGGACCGTGTGTTGCACTTACTCAGATTTGGAAAAAGAAACTAAAAAAATCAAGAAAAAGAGAAGATGTCATGCTTACATGTTTCTAATATACCTAAATCTTTTATTTACTTTTATTCTTTTTTCGAATAGTTTTTTCACGAAATTCTTCTCACTTTTTTCTCTTTTTTGTGAACCTTAATAGTTTTTAGAGTAAACTGCGATTTTGGTCCCTAAGATTTGGACAGTTTTACCACTTTAGTCCAAATCTCAAACCTTTTGCATCTGGGTCCCTATGGTTTCAATTTTGTTTTCATTTTGGTCCAAAAACAAAGTTAGCTCAAATTTTTCAAAAAAAACATGTTTTTGTCCTTTTCTGAAGGGCATTTTGGTCATTTTAAGCATTAATATATATATATATATATATCTATATATAGGGAGAAGATCATGCGAGAACCACCTCTTATTGCGAGAACCAAGTGTGAAAGCAACAATACTCAAACTACAAGGGCTGTAATGTAAAATACGATATTTCCAGATAATCAGTCATCGTATCCATTCAAAATTGGTACTATTCACTCATGTCCGACGCCGCCTATCGCCTCCGTCTCCGCCACCACGATTCCGACCACCGATCGAAGATTCCGACAATGTATCTTTAATTCCGGTCACATTCGCAACACCTCAACGACTTAATTCATGTATTAAGACAATTCATCAAATTTCTGCAAACCCTAACATTCTTACAACATCTTCGTCATTTCTCAGCTTACAAGGTAATGTATATGTCTTCAAAATGCGCATCTAATTGTGTAATTTAACACCTTCTTTTCAACAATCTCAACCTTATAATCAGATTGATAATCGATATGTTCTATATGCCTGTTTAACACATCTGTCTGTTTCATCATTAACTTGTATACATTTTACTGACAACTGTTTGTTTACTAATAATTAACTGTAATAACTCAATTAATCACCATCGAATTGTTCAATACTATCAAATGCCCCATCAATCCTGAATTCAGATATATGTACGTTTGACATGTGTTATATAATTTACATTTTACAACATATCTTTCTGCAAATATTTGTTCATTAAGATCTGTATACATATTCACAACTGAAATGTTTTATGTTCTGTTAATACATACATTAAAATTACACTTGTTTCATAAACATTAAACTGATTTGTTAACATTTAACTATTACATTATTTTGTTTATTACATATGCACATATGCATATACATTACTTTTTGCATCTATGTTCCTTCTAATACGATCACATTTGTCTACACACATTTACAAATGTTACACTGTTTGTCATTCTACCTATTGTTACATTATACTATGTTTTTTTTATATATTTTCATACATAATATACAACATGTGATCAATATAATAACAACAAATGTTACTCCCATTAATTGCAGATATTATGGCATCATCTGATTCGTCTTCAGTAAACGCCCCAATCAATATTATTAGAAATGATCAACATTGTCCAACACCAATGCAATCTGATAAAGGGTTAATTCCTATGCTTGATTCATCTTGTGCTGTTGCATCTATCGACCCCATATATGACATTGTGACATATGATAATGTTGAAATCCAGTATAACACACAGTCATATTCTGATTCTGGTTCGTCTTCTTATGTGTCAACTTCATCAAAAACACCAAAACGACTACAATTCCTACATAAAGAACAGAAAGGTATTACATTACTCCATCATCATTTGTTTAAAAACAATTTACATATATACCATTCATTTAATATCAACACTTGATTCATTATTATACACGTTTCGTTATAATACATATAACAATATTATAATATCATCTTTTCACAACAATCTAATCTATAAACAAACTGTTATACTACCATATGTCCATTATAATTAATTTTGCACAATTACATGCATACCATATTCAATATCCATATATGCATATGAATTATGTTCATTACACACTTCTACATACATGACCATTTTTATTCATACATACATTATACTATGCCTATATAAACATATTCATGTACTACTATATCATTACATACATTCAATCACAAAATCTGACATTTCAACATCTTATTCCCAATCCATTAATACTTGCACTATTCATACATTAGGTTACAACATAATTCTGTTATTTTTTTATAATATGCATTATGAACCTTATATTCATTTACTCATTCAACAGGTACATTTATAAGTTCAGTTTATTCGTCCCCCGATGGTACCAAATTTTGGACTCCCGACGTTGACATTCAATACATGCTATCCATTGGAAGTGTCTTCCAACACTGGGATGATGCTATCATGATGTATAAACAATACGCTTCAAAGGCTGGATTTTCTGTCCGTATTGGCACTTTGAAATCAAAGCCAGACCCATCCAATCCCAGCATAAGAATTCCTACACATCGGTATCTTTTATGTTCAAAAAATGGCAAGCCAAAACATAACACTTTCGATTCTTCACTACCACCTACAAACAACAAACGACGTAGCCGATACACCGTCTCTAATTGTGGTGCATGTGCCCGTTTTCGATATTTGGAAGCAACAAATCAATTTCAATTATATAGCATTGATGAGCAACATAATCATTGCATGATCAGTAATGAAAATGCTGATCTTCTCCGACAAAATAGACAAGTAACTTATGAAAATCAACAATTTATACATCGGGTCGGGTTAAACAAACTAGGGCCAAGCATTGCCCACAATATTCAAGTTTCCTTAAAAGGTGGACCACAAAATGTGCAGGGTACTACAGTGGATTTTAAAAATGTAAGTAGAGACTTTCGATTATTCATTGGTGACCGCGATGCAAACCTTTTTGTTGACACCTTACAAGCAAGAAGCCAAAACCGTCAAGATTTCATCTTTGAATATGTTGTTACAAACAACGAGCTTCGTTCCGCTTTTTGGGCTGACTTTGTATCCTTATGTAATTACGAAGCTTTCGGAGATGTGTGTGGATTTGATGCTACATATGATACAAACAAGTATGTCCACTTTCAATATTATTAAATAACAACATATTTATAATCACATGTTTATGTGTAATTCATTCACATATGCATATGTTGTATATTCATTTTGTATATAAATATGTATACATATATGCATACCATATTTACTTCAAATTTATTATAATTTGCATGTTATGCACTTATGCATACACCATATATTCATTTATTATTTGCCTCATATCAACTTATGCATAACTGCATATAATCCTATTATGCTATTTAAAATATACATATATAACATTAACCACATGCATATATGCATACAATATCATCTGCATACATGTTTGTATGTATATCCTTACACATACATTACATCGTATGCATATGTGCATATGTTAATATAACACTATATTCTATTTTATCATCATACACATAAATTCTGTTTATTCACGCCTACATACCACAACATACATTTTTTTACATACATGTCGTAACTTTATTTTATGATTTGTATTATTAATACATATTACAATACATATGTTGCAGATACAAGATGATTTTTGTTCCATTTACTGGTGTTGATCACCACAAACGTTGTGTAATTTTCGCTGCTAGATTACTATATGATGAAACAATTGAATCATACACTTGGCTGCTACAAATGTTCCTTAAAGCCCACAAAAAACAACCTTCACTTATACTTACTGACCAGGATGCTTCTATGAAACAAGCTGTGTTAAATGTATTCACCGAATCCACCCATCGTTTATGTATGTGGCACATAACGGATAAACTGCCCGCTAAGGTAACGATATTATTAACTTTATCCTATTCAATATTTCAATGTACATATATATCATCATTCTTTTACTAATATTATAATTTAACATTTTTTATTTATAAATTGTCAACCACTTACAGATATCTGGTGATATACTTGCAAATGGGAATCTGAGAAAATCAATACACAAACTTGTTTGGAACTTATTCATAACAGTTGAAACATTTGAATCACAATGGCACCTTTTAATGAAGGAGTATAAACTTGAAAATCACAAATGGTTGACCGATATGTATAACATTCGCACACGTTGGGCACCATGTTATTTCAGAGATATTCCGTTATGCTGTTTGATGAAAACGACATCCAGGTGCGAAAGTTCTAATGCACGTTTCAAAACTAACTCTAGAGAAACAAACTCCCTTGTCCAGTTCTTAATGTGCTATGATACTGCTGTTGATTCCAATCGTAATAAACAACGTAAGAATGAGTTTGATAGTGACACACGCACACCAAAATTTTTAACAACCCTTCCCATTGAAATTCAAGCATCTGAGATATACACCTGGAATATATTTTTGGAAGTTCAAAAAGAGATTCATCGAGGACTGTTGCATTGTATCATTTCTGAGCGTCCCACCATGTCTGTCGACTCTATTTATAATGTTAGACATCTTAACAAACACAGAGTTACTGTCAACACGTTCGAGGTACCTATCTTGTTAACTATTAATCATTTCTTTTTTTTCTTTTTTTTATTACCTTAAATATATGTATATATGCATATGTGCATAACATATGTGCTGCATATTTATTATAATTTACATTTTATTCATATATGCATACATCATCTGATTACTTATTATTTACTTCATCCCAACTTATGCATACTTGCATATATTCCTATTTTATTATGCATACATGTAACTAACACTACAATATGCATATATGCCTACAATACCATATGCATACATATTTATATTCATAACATTCCACAACATGTACACTGTATGTACATATTCATATTTTAATATACCGCTTTATAATATCTATATTATACTAATATACAACACACATTTATTACATATTTTTATAACTATCCATCAACAAACCTGAACATACATCGTACTCAATACGTAATCATACATTCTCCCATAAATTTTTTACATATTTTTATTATATTATGTTATATGCATATATGTATATATATACCACTTTATTATGTTATTCAATACAAACAATACATCATTCATATTTATAAACATCCACTTCACTTATATAGTTATTTAACTTACACCATTCATATTCATGCAGGTTTACGCTGATATCCCATCACACACTTATACTTGTTCCTGCATGGAATTTACACGTATCGGTTATTTGTGCCGTCATATATTTTGCGTATTTTGGTTCAAATCAATTGACCGTATTCCCATCCAATACATAAGTGGGCGTTGGAAACGTGATGCGGTCCCATCCAGCGTGTATAACTTATCACACATGTATTCAACAGAGATGAGTGAGACTGGTACACTAAAAACTGAAATACTTGATTTACTTACCCAATGCATGAATCGGATTGGAAAAAACCCTGATCGACTTCGTTCACTATCTACACAAATACGATCCATCAGAAATGAAATATATAAAGATTTACCTGATGAACCAGAACATAACCCAAAGGCTGCTAACATCAGTGATATATTCAACCTTCCAATTCATTCATCTTCAACAATCCAGCCGCCTATGGGCATACGAAACAAAGGTTCGGGCACCAAGAAAAGACGGGTCGGTCCGGGTGAAAAATTTTTAAACGTCGTAAACGTCCTGCGCGTTTGTGCAACCATTGTAACAAATATGTAGTTGACCATGATAGTCGCAACTGTATTAAAGTCAAAGAGGCAAAACGGGCTGCTTACAAGGCCAAATGCGATGCTGCGGCTGCTGCCAACCTTCCTCCTCCCCGATATGATGTATCGGACAATGAATTCGATGTTGAACCTACATATGCATCTTCCGATTCTGGTGAAGAGTTCTACAACGACAACCCTATTGATATAGTGTACGATACGATTGCAACAAATACTCAACAAGTCGACCCGGCACCTTCAAAAACATCTAACCAACCCATTAGACGTTCGTCCAGAACCCGTCGTGACCCCAAATATGTTTACAATACTGAAACAGAAGACGATGTTTGATATGTTTTTCCCCTGTTTGAACTTTGCATTTTTTATTAGCAACATTTGATAATCTTTTTATTTGTCTCAACTATATCAAACATATCGTTTATCATGTGTTACATTCTGTTGTGTTTATTTTTTCAGTTTCATTCACATTTTAACATGCATATCATTACAATCTATGTTTACCTGATTAAATATGCATATATGAATAACTTAAGTATGTATGTATATATATATATATATATGTAATATGCATATATGCATATTAACACTGTTTTATCACATGCTACCTTCTGTCATATTTATATAACTATTGCAACATCACATCCACCATTACAACCTTACATCTAATCGTTCCATATCTATATATGCATATATGCATAAACCCGTATGTACATATTGATATACATATGTACATATAAATTATTACATATTTCTATATTGTTATAAAAAATACATCCATTTTACATTATATTATTTCTATTTTCATAACTAAAACCATTTATACTACAACATACTACATTATTACACATCATATGCATATATGCATATACAACCGTATCTTGTTACATCCTATCTATATAAATTTATATATATGTGCATTCATTCCGTATGTATCAACATGATTTTTATATGCATACATTTATATTCTTCTAATTACCATATTCATATATGCATACATATATACATATATATGTCATTACGTATGTAGCAAACTAATTTTTATATGCATACATGTACATCATACTACTTTCCATATCTATTGTTCGCATTTACCCTGTTCATTTTACAATCTACATACAACATTATATATACAACAACATTCACCAACATCCTTTAATATCAATCAATAAAAAAAAAATTAACAATCCATTTTACAAATTGCATATAGTATCCTTTCATAACATATGCATACTTTACATACTACATATAAAACTCCAGTAACATCATAACATAACAACCATCAAAATATAAATATATATATATAATATCATATATCATTTCACCATCAATCCAACAATATTCATAATATCATACCATTTTCCAATTGTTAGACTACCTATCCAATCACTTAACAAACCATATCATCAGTCTATTTACCATTTTCTAACCCCGTTCAATAAAACATATAACTTCTAACCACCCTACTGTTTCACTAATCCTCTCCAGCACTCCTCCTGCAGTTTTGCTACTGTTTTCAATTTACCCTCTATCTTAACATTCTTCACATTCTCAACCGCTACCTTCGCTATCTCTAACACCCTTTTTCTATAAATGTTTGACGGTGATAACATCAATGTTGTTGCTATTCGCATTCGCATGTTATTCAACTGATGTTGCTTCACATCCTTCAAATCACTGAATCCACAATCAAACTCCTTTGTACTCCCCTTGTAACATTCCATATGGCGCATTGCAAATACCCCACAATCTTTCATATTATCTTTTGTTCCCCACGTAATCTTCAATCTCTTTATTACACCTTTTCTAAGCTTTTCTGTATCCGGGTGGTTTACTGACTTCATGTATGTCCACATGTAATTTTTCTGCATAATAAACACCAAAACAAAAATAAAAAATTAACATCAATTGACAATATACATAAATATTACATTAATTTTACATACCACTTTGCATGGTGTCCCCATGTATCTAAACTCTGATGATGTTTTTACATGCACTGCATCTCTGTTTGTATCCATGTTATCTATCACCTGCACATCTCCTGCATCCAAATCCATACAAATAAGATAAAAATGTGCCTTCTCGATCATTGGTACCACTATTATATTAAAAGCTCTCAAATCCAACAGCGTGTCGTCCCTTTCAAATACTTCTCTCAAAAACTTTTTCACAGTTATCAAAGCCAACTCCTCATCTTGCTTTTTCTTCAACATATATTCCGGCTGCAATTTGTTTTTTGTCACAACAATTATATATATTTTATATATATATATATATATATATGTAAAAATTGTAACAATAAAATTAATATTTTTATATCTATTTTATTTTTATTTCTATTTTTTTTATAAACATATATTTTTTATATATATTATTAATTTTATGCATATATGCATATAGAATAACACATAATATAACCCATATGCATATCTGCATATTATAATATAACCCATATGCATATATGCATATCATACTTTCATTCATATGCATACATGCATATCATACTTCAATCCATATGCATTATTGCATATCACTTGTTTTATATAAATATATATAAATATATATATATATATATATATATTAAATTTTATTCTATATGCATATATACATATCCAATCACTTTATTATTAACAATCCTATATGCATATTATAATTTAATTCATATGCATATCATAATTTTCTTTATATGCATATATGCATACTATCTGTTAACTCGACATATTACATTATCCTATATATGCATATATGTATATTCACATATTATCTTATTATCCAACGCATGTTTACATTTGCATATTATACATATGTATTTATACTAATATATAAACCTACTATCCACTTACGAAGTTTGATGTATAACAAAACAACCGTCTTTTCCCTCTCACCACCATCTTTTTCTCCTTAACATTTAACATTGCTGCCCAACAATCTATCAGATTCGTTGATATCTCCTTCCCAAAATCTAGCGTGTTCATTGTATGCCCCAATGCATACAATCCATTTTGTGTTTCAAACATCTTCAACCTGCATGCACATATATTTTTTTCAATTATCCAATAATAATTAAATTGTTTTAACTCTGTTTTTTACAACTCTATATACTTTATATGCATTACGCATATTCGTAACTAACATACATGCATATAAGTTACATACATAATTATATCTATATACAACTTACATAAAGCTTAATCCGGATTTGTCCTTTTTCTTTTCTGTGTCAACCTCGCCTTTCCCATCTTCGTCATATACGCCTTTCCCATCTTCGTCATCCTTCTTCTTTCTCTCCATCCTACAATATATTTTTTTGTTTTTTACAAATCAATACAAATAAAATCTACAACACACTACCTAAATATATACATATATGAATTCATATACATATTTATATATAACTATACACACACACGCACAACAAACAATAATTACCTTTTTTTTTTCCATCCCAATGACCATCACAAAATTCCATAACAATTTTTCTGTCTCGTCCAACGGTTTATTCATCGGTACTACCTCCTCGCACTCCTCATCATCTGTTTCTTGCGAACTTGGGGTCAATAATACAAATGATGGCATTGACTTATCAACTACCTTATTCCCTTTCCTACGATACTTATCCGCCACCTTTTTTGTGCTGCAAATTTATCACCTGTCTGTACATCATTAGTACCCTCACTTTCATCAATTCCTGTTTTTCCACCTTTTTTCACATCTATTTTATCCAAACAATCTTTACTTCCAATTATATCATCTGGATTTTCATCATTTTTCTTCCCACATTCCTCCCCTTCCTTTGTATCATCCGTCCTTACGTTTTTCTTCAACATACTAATAACATCATCAACAATTTCATCCACGTTCTGTTTAACCTTTTCCATCTTTACATCTTCCTTGAAAGACTCATTAAACATCCCAATCACCTTCAACAGTTGTTCATCATCTGGATTAAGCAAAAACTGTCTTTCCAACTCTTCCTTTATGTCATTCATCTGATGCTTCAATGCGATTACCGTATCTTCTATATCATCTATATGTGTCTGCATTTATTATTTTTCATTCCTTTTTAGTATTCCAATAACAAATTTATTATATATATTATACAATATTACCATTATTATACTATTCACATCTTCCTATGAATTACACATCATTATTCAATTTATACATCATTATATGCATATATGCATATACTATAAATTTGTTTATGCATATATGCATATACATTTTATACCCTCATATGCATGTGCACATACACATAATCAACCGATTATGCGCATATGCATATGTGATTTTACACTCAACTTATTATATTTAAAAAATAATAATAATACTAATAACGTATTTTTTACACATCTGTATATTCATTTACTACATATACATTCCCAATACATTCAAAATTTTTATTAATTTAACCGTATTATTCATTTATGCATATACATTTCATATACTCATATGCATAAATGCATATTAATTACATACCTACTATACTCCTCTGTTTATACCATTACTAACTAATATTCAAACGTTTATATTCATAATTAACTTAATATACACATTTGTTTATACCATCATGTGCATATGCATATATGCATAGATACCATTTCAAATATTATATGCATAAATACCTTTCTTTTTCCCGACACCTTTGCTTCAATTTCACCTTTCTTTTTATCATCTCCTTTCTTATCAGCGTATTTCTACATTACATCAAACAATGCATCATATAACAATTTAGCATATTATACATGGAAAATATATATTTTTCATCACACAATATTTACATACCTCAAACGGTCTTCTTTCATTCCATATAACTTCATTCGCATCCTTCTTTGTATCTTCCATTTCAACATCCATTTCGTCGTTTTTGTATTCATCTTGTTTAAAGCTGTCCCTCACTATTGCCCTTCCAAACCCGCCATTCACAATCTTATATTTTTCCCTCCTACTCAGCATATCTTTTGTCCAAAACTGTAATGGACCATTCTTTCTTTCTTTATTCAATTCTCCACATACCGTCATATCCACATATAACATCTGCAATCACACATTAAACAACATAATAATCATCCAAAACAACCGATTTCATTCACAAATATACAATCATTTATTATAAAAACAAACTTACAGTCAATATTGGAATTGGCCCGTTGTACGAACTGTTGTTTCTTCCCTTTTTCCAACCGTCTTTGCAACACATTATCTTATTGCATATGTATGCACACCAGTTTACGTCCTCCACTTCTGTACTCTCATCAAATTTGTTGAAATAATCTGTTATGCACCGTCCATCCATATTCACACCAACAAGAGTATTCATAAATACTGTCAAAAAATCGTATTTGAATTTCCAACTGACATCATCACTATTCTCTTCAATCCGTTTTACAATGTTTGCTGGTGTTATCAACTTCCCTTTGTACAATGCTTCCCATTCCTTTTTTTTCAAAACTTCAGCATCTTTCTTTTTTTCCTTGTCATCCAATACTATACCGACATTCTTTAATCCTAAAAGATTGCTCACCTCAGTCTCATTGACCTTTATGCTTCCATTTTGCAATTTAATCTCCATTGTTGATTCATCAAAACTATCCATTATGAAATACGCAAGCTTTGATGGTATTGAATCTGTATTAATTGTCAGCATCCTTCCAAAACCCATATTAACCACCGTTTCCCTTTGTGCTTTTGACAACATTTTTACCACATAGCTCAACTGGTGTGGTGATATCCTACACTGCAATGCCATTAAAATGTTCTCTTTTTTTTGTTTTAGCATTTGCTTTCTTCTTTGTCACACTCTTTACCCGTCTGTTCAACCTAACACCTTCATCGTTTTCTGCATTCAAACCAATAAGATATTCATTATACGTTTATGTTACATGGGATCCCTATGTTACATACACACTTAATATCATTATATTAAACAAGTATGTCGTACCTTTGCTTGGTTGTTCAACTGTTGTTGTGTTTTTTACATTCTCCACATCTTTATTTTTAACGTTGTTTTTTTTGTTTTCCTCATCATCGACACAATTGGTTCATTATCTTCTTTATCATCATTATGTTTCCTTTTTTTAATATGTGTTGGATTTGCATCAGTTTTCTTAACATCGGCTCTAAATGTCACTTTCCTTTGTTCCTTTTCATCACCTGTTGTACAAACATGCAATTAAACAATGTTAATATACTAAAACTGATAACATGTACGTTTACATATTTTACCATTAATTTATATGCATAAATGCATACCATTAATCTATATGCAACTGTACATGTACAAATATTGTATATGCATCAACATGTATGCATAAATGCATACCATTAATGTATGTGCATAAAATCATACCATTAATCTATACGCAAATGTAAATGTAAACATATTATATATACAACAACCTGTATGCATAAATGCATACCATTAATCTATATGCAAATGTACATGTAAACATATTGTATTTTAAAAAAACCTTTATGCATAAATGCATACCATTAATAAATATGCATAAATGCATACCATTAATATATATGCAACTGTAAATATAAAACATATTATATACTAAACAACTTGTATGCATAAATGCATACCATTAATCTATATGCAACTGTACATATAAACATACTGTATATTCAACAATCTGTATGTATAAATGCATACCATTAATATATATGCATAAATGCATACCATTAATATATATGCATATATGCATACCATTAATCCATATGCAACTGTAAATGTAAAACATATTGTATATGCAACTGTAAATGTATACAAATTACTTTGCATACTTTATATGTACATATCACATTGTATGCATATATGCATACTTTGTCAAAACTAACATAATCATACATTTGTGTACTAAATGACCTGTGTATCAATACAACGTACAAAAATTAAGCTCTGTTTCAATAATTTTACACAAAAATTGTAATTATTTAACTATCATCACAAAATATACAATCTACATCTATTAACATACTAAATACTGTATTTAACAAAAAAACGCCATTAAAATACCATATTATTTTTCAGAATTGACCTAAAAATGTGTTATACGGGTGAAATGTGCCCTAATTTGTTGTAAGTGTACAAATATGTGTTTCAATTTCAAATTACTGTACATTTTACATGTGTAAACTAAAAATACAATAAATCTATGTATAATTTGTTACCTGTAGTCTTATTCCTCATAATCTATGTATAATTTGTTACCTGTAGTCTTCTTCCTCAGAATGCCCTTCGATCTACCCTGTCTGGTTTCACGTTTGTCATCCGATTCACTGATTTCATCTGTATTCATTATACTGTATTATCGGTGATTATAATACTCCGCAACAACTTAGAACAGCCGTAATCGCCTCCGGTTATCGATCGTAATCGCCTGAAATTGTTACAAATTGCCGCCGGAATACTCCGCAACAACTTAGAACAGCCGTAATCGCCGCCGGTTATCGATCCTAATCGCCTGAAATTGTTATAAATCGCCGCCGGAATACTTCGCAACAACTTAGAACAGCCGTAATCGCCGCCGGTTATCGATCGTAATCGCCTGAAATTGTTATAAATCGCCGTCGGATGAGTCGTTTGTGTGTGTATTCGAATAGTTTACAATAAACCCTAAATACAATCCACAGTTACGCGTTATTACAGATCTATCCATCCATCTTTTTTTTTACAACTTTAATTAAAGTTCATATTTGGTCCTTGTAAGTGGTTCTCGCGGTTCTCGCAATAAATGGAGTTCTCACATGAGCCCCTCCCTATATATATATATCTGTTAAAACTCTGTTAATACTTCTTCTCCCCCTCTCTTTTCTCTAACTACAAACACGCACACACCTTCTCTATCCTTTCTCCGGCCACCAAGATCTCCGGTAACCACCACCACCTGCCTCCGGTTACCTAAACTCCCCACCCGTTCCTCTCTTTCCCGTGACACACCCATATCCTTTAAGATGTAAACCAGAGGGGTTTTCTCTGAACAAGAGTTTTCTGGACCGGGGGTTTTCTGAACCGGAGGGGTTTTCCCGTGACGCACCCATATCCTTTGAGTTCGAGCCTTTGAGATCTGAACCGGAGGGGTTTTCCCTGAATAATGGTTTTCAGATCTAGCCTTTGAAATCTGAACCAGAGGTGGCGATGGAGGTGTTTAAGAACCCAAGGCTCGAAATCTAAACTAGGTGGGGTGGAACTTTGTTGCAGTTTGTGATATTTGATTTTGAAATTGTTTGCGAAATGTGAAGAAATGATGTTCAAATGCCTAGCGTAGTCATTGTGGATTTGTTAGTGATATTTCATTTTAAAATTGTTTATTTTAGAATTCGTGATCTGGATGTTTTGAAATACTATGTGAATGTATACAACTGACTAAAACTTTTGCGAAGGTTACTAAGAACCAGAGGGTTTTTCAATGGAGCAGAGAGGTTATTTTTGGGTTGTGGTTGTTGATTTCGGATTTTGGTTGTTTTTATGTTACCAGCTGATTTTTGCTTCGATCTATGGTGTCGGAGGCGATGGTGGTTGGTGGAGGTGATGGTGGTAGTGGTTGTGGTGACGGAGGTGGTTGTGGTGGTAGGAGGCAGGCGGCAGGAAGTCATGGTGGCAGGAGGTTGAGGTGTCGGCAGCAGGATGTGGTGGGGGTGATGGTGGTGCTTCAGGGTGAGGAGAGAGGCGGTGGTGGGGCTTGGAGTTTTATAAAGAAAATTGTTTTATGTTTATTTTTAAACAGTTTTAAAAAAATAGATTTTTTTATTTTATTTATATATATATGAATGCTTAAAATGACCAAAATGCCCTTTAGAAAAGGACAAAAAACCAGGGCTTTTTTTTAGAAATCTCAGCTGACTTTGTTTTTGGACCAAAATGGCAACAAAATTGAAATCACAGGGACCTAGATGCAAAAGATTTGAGATTTGGACTAAAGTGGCAAAATTGCCCAAACCTTAGGGACCAAAATGGCAGTTTACTCTAGTTTTTAAATTCTCCTGATACTTTTTTTTCTCTGTAGTATCGTAATTTCATGAAAGATTCCTTCAGGGCAGAATTACACTTTCACGAATAAAAGTACATTCGTGAAAAATATATTACGAAATTAGCAAAATCACATTTTGTATGAGTCTTAAGTGCCCTTCGTGAATAATTTCCACAAAAAGGAGACCATTTTGTATGAGTTTCAAATAAGTAGGGTTAGGTTAACGTACAAATGTCCTTATCGTATATTACGTACGCTACAATCTCAGCCGTCAGATCATCTTCCGGCATTGAAATCGCATGTTGTTTTTTTTGTAACAATTTCGCATGTTGTTTTTTTTACATGCGATTTCATCAAAATTACCACATGCGAAATTGTTACAAAAAAAACAACATGCTATTTCATCAAAAATTATCAAATGCGAAATTGTTACAAAAAACCAACATGCGATTTCATCAAAATTTATCACACGTGAAATTGTAACAAAAAAACAACATGCGATTTTCAATGCAGGAAGATGATCCGACGGCTGAGATTGTAGCGTACGTAATGTACGATAAGGGCATTTGTACAGAACACTTTCTCCAAATAAGTAAGGTCGTAATGTGTCGTGTATTTAACGCAAATCTAAAATCGTTTCACACAAAGAAGAGATATTGGTTTATAAAAACTGTTTACTATGAAGAAGAAACTAAAAAATGATAAACTTTCATACGAATTGGTATTATTATCTGGAATCATTGTTAGAGGAAACACTGCTTGTGGTAGTTGACATGCTTGAACTGATGGAGTACGCGGGATAGGTGTTGGCGAGTTTGTGAAATTACGCCAATTTCAGAGATCTCCAACCTAATAAAGGTGAAGGTTGAACAATGATCCCTAAAATCTTGGTTTTTTTTTAATTCAAATTGATTACAGATTTCCTGGATTTAGTTAGTTTATCCCTATTAGTTAACTTTTAAATATCTTGGAATTAAGTCAGTTAATATCGTATGGTAAGTAATCAAAATACATAAAATGTATAAGAGTCTATAAAGGGTAGAATATTAGTGTTTTTAGTTTAGAAAACAAACCAATTCAAAAATCCAAAGAGGTCACCATCTTTAATAGACTTAAATATAGAAAACTGAAAAACATAACCAGAGTCTTTAAAGTAAATTTAAGAACAACAAAAGATAGTTTAGTAATTGGCTGATTCTAAGATTTTTTATAGTATTTAACTCTCTCAAAAAATTACATCAGTTTGTAATATTTATCCCAAAAGAACCATCCAAAAGAATTAGTTCTCACAAAACCTACCATAAGTACTAAAATTCCCAAAAAAGATTTAGTACCAAAATTTGTATCCTACACCCCCATGGACGTATTTGTTTCTTTATTTTAGTTTTGATGCTTATGATTTATGTATCCTATATCAAAAGGTGTTGTGTATCATCCCACATTTCTTTTAGAGCACTAAAAGCACCTAACATGTAAACGAAATAAATATTGGGCTGCATGTAGAGAATCTATAGCATACATTGCTATTTTCTCTTCATGATGGCTCCAGCTGATATAAAATGATTAGCAAGAACAGACCATGTAAACGAAATCAAAACTCAAGAGACTTTCATGCGAAATCTCAAGAGACTATTTTGTATATTTTCTCTTCATGCTACATATTTTATATATTCGTCCAATTATCTAAAACTCAAGCGACTTTCATTGTATTCTTATATTATTTGACAAACATAACGACAAATCACATGTCGTTTTAGCCCACCGATTAACACCATTAATCTTCGCGGCTACTGTCAAACTCGAATTAAAACGTAAACAAAATCAAAACTAAAAAAAAATAAAAAAGCTACCTGAACATCAAATTCGATGTAATCCAGATCAAATTTTCCAGCAATAGTATAGTAGCAGACACAGAAGGTTTCCTAAATTTGGAAGGAACAATTGAAGAGCAATCATCATCATCATCATCGATATACTTGTAACAAATACACGAAAAAGTCACTAATTTTGGTATATTGAAGTATCAAAACTGGTCTATAATGCACGTTGGGTTTTCTATGGTAGTTACCTATAGATTTATAAAGGTACCTGTTCAGCAAAAATTTGGCCATTAATATCCAACAAATCCGCTCTTTCCATTCCTGGTCCTCGAGGTTTCGCACCAATCAAAAGTGCCCAATCGGTATCTTCAAACACCTCATATGGATCTATGCCAATGCTTACTTCTCTTATCAATGGATACAATGAGTCCTCACGTTCCATAGCCACACCTGCATCATCACCAATAAATTATATAAGTTTCTGTTACAGACTCGATATTAAATAAGAGTGTTATACTTGTATGTCAGATTGTCAGTTATTACCTTCACAGGCTCCAAACGTTCTTTCGGATCCCAAAATTTTCAGGGTAATAGCTTGATCCCGGCCAAAAACCTCACTGGATGCAAGCTGCAATCAAACCTTTAATCATGAATATTCTTTCAAGCATCCAACTGATAGAAAAAATCGTTACCTTGAAGAGTAAATGGTTAGATTTCATTTTAGCAATGATTCTTGGGCCCTCACTCCTATACGTAATTCTTCTCCCTTAACATGTTCGCTACACTTGTAACAACCTGACTTTTCGGATCGTTACTGAAGAAACACTAGATAAATGGTCGGAACCGAGATATCTAGGGGGTTTGAATCCGCATAAAATGGTTAGCTCTCTCTCTATTGATTCAGTTGCAGCTGATCTCCTTTCTCCGATGGTTCTGCAAAAAAGAACACCGTTAGCCTCGCCAAGGGGAGAAGAAGGTTCTCTCCTTGACCCGACTCCGGTGTGAGAATAAGTATTGGTAATGGAGAAGAGAATGTATCTGAGAAGTGTGTGTGACTTGAATTCATACCTGGGTTCTTTCTCATATTTATAGCCGGGAGTCGTTTTAGGCGGGAAAACCCGTTAGTGAAAAGTTAACGGAAGATGCTAACCCCGTAAGCGGTTACATTTCCTTCCGTTTAAGTTCTTTGATCCGACGTGAGAGCACACGGATCGTGGTTTAGATCAAAGGCTGGGGATTTGCCACGTTTAATGTGATCAAGTGGAGATTACTCTCCAATTGCATACCTTTGTTGTGATTTCAGGAGCGTATGTGGTAATGACACGTGTCCAGACGGTTATAACCGTCTGGGTGGTGCACGATTGTATTTCTTCTAGAAGATTACTGCTGTAATCTAGTGTGGCACCTTATTGTGTGGAGACCACTGAATAAATCCTAAGTCTGAGTAATTTATCCAGGTCTGGATATTCAGGCGGAAGTATTGATCTCAGGATTTTTATCCTTTGCTATCGGGAGAAGGCGCAAGGATTTATGTTTTCCTTTGGGCGCGCGACTATAGATTGCTGATTACTTTTCTTCCTTTTGTAAGACCAATGCGCGGCCGCACAAGGTTAAGAGGTTGAAAGGCCAGTTTGTGGTATGGTCTCAAATACTTATTATGAGGTTTTTGGGACCTTACCCCTTCAAGTCCCCCCAGTCTAGTGTTGTACTTATGCAAATAAGTGGAGCACTGGACTTGTGAGAGGGAGATGCTTTTGGCGCGAGAAATAAAAAATCTTCTATGAGAAGATTTGAATTTATCTAAAGGGGGAGGAATAGGGAATCTTCTATGAGAAGATTGAATGTTGCTAAAAAGGTTTTTTTAGGGGAAATTGTACTCATGTATTGACGTGTGATAACATCATCTGTTAGTAAGAGTGTGCACTTTTTCTTCTCTCTCGGGATTTGTGGTGGCGCTTTGTCAGTCCTTATTAATGAGGATATGACTCCTGTTCCTGTAGCGCCGCTTGGATGTGACATCTTTCTGACAGTTAATCATAACGATCCAGTTTCTCTTTTTCCGAGGTGTTATTCCCTTTATATATATGCATTGGGGTGTTTGTTTATCTCTTTAATTTGGAAAAAAATGAAGGGAAAACGTACCGTTCGTTCCCGACGACTCTCAGATATTCTGAGGATTCGAGAAGCTGCTGAAGCTCTCTTACTACTCGCTGATTCTCTGCCACTGACGGCTACCGGAGAGAACTCTATCCTTGCTGGTCCTTCTATGGTGGCTTGTTCTGATGATAAAGTTCTCCGGCAAGGGAGGGTTGCTGATAATAGTATTGCTGTGCTGGATGTGGATGGTTTGATTGCTCGTTTTCTGACGATCCGGGCAGGAGGGTGTCTGTTGGTGTATCGACGTCGGAAAAAACCTCCGGGGAAAGTGGATGTTGAAGATGAACTTGCTGTTGATTAAGTTTGGGAGTATCCCCTCTTTTGATGTTTGTGTTAGTCTGTTAGCACAAGACCTCTTTTTGAAGATCACCGGTGTGATTGTTGTATATATTCTTAGCTTTTGGTACTAAAAATTTCCAAAGATCATTGTCATGATCTTTGTTAAGAAGTGTTTTATGTTACGCTGGGTAATGTATATTTTGATGCACTGCCGTGCTTGTAAATTGCTGTTTTAGATTACAATATGTTGCATGTTCTTAATTGCTTTTGGATAGGTAAGGCGAATGAGAGATGGTATTGTGCTCATGTGTGAACGTTTGTCCAAAAGGCGTGATTGTTTGCCTGGTTTAGACTGTTCATGAGGTGTATAATGTTTGACCATATTGTTTTCGCGCGACCCAAAGAAATTACATGCAATTTGTAATAAATAGTGACATAAGTAAAGATGATGTTTGTATTGATAGGAGCGCAAGGTTTGTAATACAAGACATAATAAAGAAATACATTGCCTGTATGTTCTTTCCGCTTTTGTAGACTTGGTTTATATGTAACACCTGCGCAACTGTTGTGCGTTCCAGGTGCGGGGAACTAAGGTCCCATCGATCCTTTTTAGGGTATATGCCCCTTTGCCTAGGACCTCGTTAATGATGTATGGCCCTTCCCATTTTGGCGCTAATTTGCCCGGCTTTTCAGCGTTTGAAGCTTCATTGTCGCGCAAGACGAAATCGCCGGGGACAAAGGTGCATACGCGGACGCGCGCATTGTAATATTTTTCGAGTTTGGATTTGTACCTTGCTTCCGTTATGGCGGCGTTTTCACACCTTTCTTCCACAAGGTCCAAATCCATTCTTCGCTCTTGTTCATTGTTCTGTTTTTCCATGGCTATCATGCGCGGTGATGGTAAGCCGATCTCAGCTGGAATGACAGCCTCAGACCCATAGACTAGACTGAACGGAGTTTCGCCTGTGCTAGTCTTTGGCATTGTTCGATGTGCCCAAAGGATGCTGGGGAGTTCGTCGACCCACCCTCTGCGTGCTGTTCCTAGCCGCGCTTTTATGCTGTCAACGATCTGTTTGTTTACACTTTCTACTTGACTGTTCGCTTGTGGATGCGCGACTGAGGCTCGATTTTCATTTCTTTGAACCATTTTTGAAGATCTTCTGAGGCAAAATTTGTACCGTTGTCAGAAATAATGCGCAATGGTAATCCAAACCTGCAAATGATATGTTCCCATATGAATTTGCGGATTACCATTGCTGTGGTTGAAGCCAAGGCTTTGGCCTCTACCCATTTATTGAAGTAATCGACCGCCACAATGATGAATTTTACTGCGCCTGGCGCGTCAGGAAATGGGCCAACAAGATCGATGCCCCATTGTTGGAATGGCCAAGCAGACGTGACGGGTATTAGTGGATTCTTTGGTCAGAGCGTCTTTGGTGCATGGCGTTGACAAGCTGCGCATCTCCTTAATAAATCAACTGCATCCATATGCATTCCTGGCCAGTAGTATCCGGCGTTCATTATTTTTGCCCCGACCATGCGCGGTCCCGCGTGTATCCTGCATAAACCTTCATGGATCCCTCTGACCAGGTATTGGGCGTCTGCTTTATCGACACAGCGTAATAATGGTCCCATGAATGACTTTCGGTAAAGGACACCATTCGCCATGTCGTAATTTATCGCTTTGTGTTGTATCTTTCGAGCTTCTGCCTTTCCTTCCGGAAGTTTTCCGTGTTGAAGGTACAAGATAATCGGGGACATCCAGGATGGATTTCCCATTTCTATGACGTTTACTTGTTTGAGATGAATAGAAGGGTTGGATAGTACCTCTATGCGTACTTCCTTTGCTAGGTGTTTGAAGCTGGTAGAAGCTAACTTGCTTCGTGCGTCGGCGTGCTTGTTCTCGCTTCTGTTTATGTGGTTAACCTTGAACGTTTGAAATTGGCTGATTAACATCCTCGCTTGTTCAAGGTATAATGCCATAGCTTCTCCTTTTGCATTGTAGCGACCGTTAACTTGCTCGGCTACTAGCTTTGAATCAACGTTGGCTTCAAGGTTTCTTGCCCCCATTTTGAGTGCTAGACGAAGGCCTGCTAAGAATGCTTCATATTCTGCTTCATTGTTGGTACTTTGGAAGTCTAAGCGTATGGCATATGTAAGTTCGTGATTATCCGGACTGACCAATCGGAGGCCTGCTCCTGCTCCATCATCATTGGAAGCGCCATCTGTGTGTAAGGTCCAGACTCTGTCGTCAAAAACAGGTGTAGGGTTCTGGATTGCCTCACATTCTTGTATTTTATCGATGGGAACTTCGGTGGCGAAGTCTGCTAGAACTTGCCCTTTGATTGCTGGTCTTGGTTTGTAAAAAATGTTGTATCCTCCCAGCTCAATGGCCCATTTAGCCAATCTTCCCGCTATATCAGGTTTTGACAAGATTTGTCCTAAATGATAATTCATGAGAACCGTGATGACATGGCCTGAGAAGTACCTGCGCAAGCGTCGGGATGCGTGTACTAGTGCTAGAACCAATTTTTCTATCATTAAGTAACGAGTTTCGGGGCCGGTGAGCATTTTGCTGATATAGTAGATTGGAGTCTGAATGTTTTCTCGTTCTACCATTAATACTGCACCTACCGCTACTTCCGCGGCTGACAGATATAAGATTAACGGTTCTTTTTCTTTTGGCGCAGTCAGCGTTGGTAACTGAATTAAACATTCTTTCATTTGCTTGAATGCTGCTTCTGCTTCAGGCGTCCATTGAAAGGGAGTTTTCTTTCCGCAGTTTCGTAGCGTACTGATAAATGGATAAGATTTTGCCGCATGATTAGCCAAGAATCTGTTCAAGGCTGCTAAGCGGCCAGCGAGCCTTTGCATTTCTTTCATAGTTGCGGGTGAAGGCATTAGCTGGATGGTCTGTACTTTTTCTGGATTTACTTTAAAGCCATCTCTTGTGACTATGAAACCCAAAAAATTTCCTTCTTCCATGCCGAAGGAGCATTTTGTTGGGTTGAGCTTTAAATTCACGCTGCGCAGAGAGTCGAATGTGCGCTGAATATTGTTGAGCATTGTCTCTTCTTCATGGCTCATGATGACGAGGTTATCCATGTATACTTCAACTGTCTTGCCAATGTCACTATTGAAAACTGTGTCCATTAGACGCTGATAAGTTGCGCCGGCATTGCGCAAGCCAAAGGGCATTTTAGTGTAGCAGAAAATGCCTTTGTCTGTGGGGAAAGCGGTTTTATCTTCGTCTTCTTTCTTCATCTGGACCTGATGGTAACCTTTGTAACAGTCGAGAAAGCACTTCCATCTGAACGATGCTAGAGAGTTGACTTTTTTGTCTATTTCTGGAAGTGCGTAACAATCTTTTGGACATGCTTTATTCAGGTCTTTGAAATCGACCCACATTCTCCATCCACCACTATGTTTTTGTACCATGACTGGGTTGGCAACCCATGTATGGTACTTTACTTCGCGCAGGATTCCCGCATTAAGTAACTCTGCCACTTGCTCGTCCATGGCTTTTGCTTTTTCTTCACTGAAGCTGCGCCTCCCCTGAGCCACAGGTTCTACTGATGGTTTGATGTTTAGACAATGTTGTGCGATGTCGCGTGGAACTCCAGTCATGTCTGCTGGACACCAAGCAAATATATCTTTGTTGTTAGACAACAATTCTTTCAGTTGTATTCGTGTTGCTGGTGAAATGGCGTGTCCTAGCAGAATAGTCTGCTCTGGGTATTCGTTGTTTAGGACCAATTTCTCTGGTTCGTTGGTTGTCGAAGGTTTAACTACCTTTGTTGGTGGCTCGTCGTCCACGTACATAACTTCTTTACTTGAGTATAAAATTGCAACTCCGGTTTCCGTTGGAAATCCGCACGCAGCATGTGGAATAGAAGTGATCATGCTAAATTCTCTTTGGGACCTTCTTCCGAGTAAAACATCATGGCGTGAGACTGCTGGCATGACCATGAAATTGACTGTGACTGTTCGTGAATGCTCGCCATCTGATAGAGTTACAGGGAAAGCTATTTGCCCTAACGGGAATACAGCTTCATTGCAGAATCCGGTGAGGGGAAAATCAACCGGTTCTAGACGTGCTTTATCCTCTGGGTCGAGTTGTTTAAAACACTGCTCGTATATGATGTCCATCGAGCTTCCCGGATCTATGAACATATATTCCGTCTGGTAATGACCGAAAATACCAGTAATAATCACTGGTCGTTCTTCCTGAGGGCCCCCAGGAACAACAGGAAACACGACTTGCTGTTCTCTCCAATGTTGATCATAGTTTCGTTTATTTGCTCTTCGTGACGGACCTCCTTGAACCATGTGTATTTGTTTCTTATAACTGCTATATCTGGATTGGTTGGATTGGATGTCCCCCCTACGTGGTGTTGGTGGGTCCAATACTGTAGTGTTGATTTCTTTTCCAGATCTGATGTTTGAGAAATCAGATCTGGCGATTTGTATAACGATTGTGTCTAAAGCAGCTTGGCATCTGTTGAACCAATGTTCTGGGGATTCTTCTATTTGGAAATTATTTCCGACGTTTGGTCGAGGACCAGATTGCTGATGAGATGATGAATTTTCTGCCATGTGCAAAACAGAAAATGGGACGAACTGAATCGAAACGAGATGAAAACTAGAAAACTGAGGAATCGGTGGGCGCCAATGAAGAAACACTAGGTAAATGGTCGGAACCGAGATATCTAGGGGGTTTGAATCCGCATAAAATGGTTAGCTCTCTCTCTATTGATTCAGTTGCAGCTGATCTCCTTTCTCCGATGGTTCTGCAAAAAAGAACACCGTTAGCCTCGCCAAGGGGAGAAGAAGGTTCTCTCCTTGACCCAACTCCGGTGTGAGAATAAGTATTGGTAATGGAGAAGAGAATGTATCTGAGAAGTGTGTGTGACTTGAATTCATACCTAGGTTCTTTCTCATATTTATAGCCGGGAGTCGTTTTAGGCGGGAAAACCCGTTAGTGAAAAGTTAACGGAAGATGCTAACCCCGTAAGCGGTTACTTTTCCTTCCGTTTAAGTTCTTTGATCCGACGTAAGAGCACACGGATCGTGGTTTAGATCAAAGGCTGGGGATTTGCCACGTGTAATGTGATCAAGTGGAGATTACTCTCCAATTGCATGCCTTTGTTGTGATTTCAGGAGCGTCTGTGGTAATGACACGTGTCCAGACGGTTATAACCGTCTGGGTGGTGCACGATTGTATTTCTTCTAGAAGATTACTGCTGTAATCTAGTGTGGCACCTTATTGTGTGGAGACCACTGAATAAATCCTAAGTCTGAGTAATTTATCCTGGTCTGGATATTTAGGCGGAAGTATTGATCTCAGGATTTTTATCCTTTGCTATCGGGAGAAGGCGCAAGGATTTATGTTTTCCTTTGGGCGCGCGACTATAGATTGCTGATTACTTTTCTTCCTTTTGTAAGACCAATGCGCGGCCGCGCAAGGTTAAAAGGTTGAAAGGCCAGTTTGTGGTATGGTCTCAAATACTTATTATGAGGTTTTTGAGAGCTTACCCCTTCAGTTACCTATTGCTGTCATTTCACTCGTAAACGCTTGTACTCTTGGGATTCGATTACTACTATGGGTTAAACTACATTTTAAACTATATTTTCATACACATTCTAAACGCATATTATAACGCTTATTCAAAACGCAGTCATTGCATTTAAACGCTATTTTATAACGCTTACTATTTTAAACGCATTTTATCGCATTTCACATCGCTTATTTGGACTAAACTCTATCGCAACGCAAACTCAACACAAACTCAACGCAGACTTGAAACGCGGATTTACTTATGTTATGTGTGTTACTTGTGTGATTATTTGTTTGAATGTTATGTGGTTATCAACGCAACGCTTATACGCCCACTCGCAACTCGATTAAACGCAACGCAAAGCTTAACAAACGAAATGAAGTTGGAAAACTAACTCGCGCACACACGGCCGGTCGATTGGCCTACCGTTCGAATGGACATCCGTCCGGATGGCCATCCGCCCCAAACGCTGCACTCTCCACCGACTTAACCCTTCACCTCTCCCTATAAATACTACCCGTACACCACCTTTTCTCTGATTTGACACTTCCATCCGCTCACACGCTCTCAGTCACTCTCAATTGCGAATCAAGGCCATTTTGTAAGCTTTTCATCTGAAATCTTGTACAATCTTCATCTCTAATTTCTTCTACATCATCTTTTTCATCAAAATCACACACAAACACTAACTTTTTCCCTGAAATCACTGGTTTGGACCTCTTGAAGGTGGTTTTCACTCGTTTGCTTATGCAAACTGTTGTGAAACACCATTTGATCATGATTGGTTCTAGATCTAATGGATTTCCACACTTTTAACTTAATCACCACAAGATTACGACACTTTTTCAACTGTTTTCAATTTTTCTTCACTTTCTACACAAAACTAATGGAATCTGGACTCAATCAGATGCTTGACTCATTTCTTAGTCGAGAGCCGGCTTGAAAACAGATTTCCACCAAAGAGATGGACCGATTAACGGGTCAAGCAAGAATCTTCATCAAGAACAGTGAGTTTGTTCAAATGGGCTGAGACCATCCGACCGAATGAACTGGACTCGGTGTTATTCCGTTGTTTGACACGTTGTCAAGCCGTCCCCGTTAACTCAAAACTTTTACTTAGAAAATTTTGCAAAAACATCAAACTACAGGTCACATGGTAGAATGGCCATCATTCGGATGGTCATCCGATCGGATGACCTGACCCTTATAATTTTCATCTTTTGAACACCTATAACTGAACTTCGAGTTTTTAACGATTTACAAACACCCACACACTCATTCGAATGGCCATCCGCTCGAATGGATTATACTCATCCGTTCGGATCACCATTCGAACACTTAACCATCCGACATTCTGTTTACGCGCTGTTCAACACTCTGCTCAAAGACTTATGCTTATGTACACAGGCTAACTCAATGCGCTCCCTTCAATCCAATCCAGACTGTGTTTACTCATGTACACATTTTCGTTTAACGCACTTTTGGGTCTAACATAAGTTCTGTATCAAAACACAACACACAACGCAAATACTTTCTAAACGCTAACCACTCCCGCATACTATACGTGATTTGTTGAATGCTTGTACTATGCTTATATAGTGTTACACGATTCCGCCTCTAGCAACGATAGTACTATAGTTTGGGCTCAGCACCTGTCGCGGACAGGGTTTGCTAGGGATCACATCACTTTACTTCACGTGTTCGCTGAACGTGTGTCGCGCATACTCTACAACGCAGTCTCGTGGTTAAGTTTTAATCATTGTTTGATTGTTACATTATAACAACCCTCGAAATTTTTCTGACACCCTAATATATTTTAAAATGTCCCAATATCTCCTAAAATACACCCCATATGCAAAAACAGGGCCCGAATACCTTTATTTTCATAAAAATTAATTAAAAACAAAATTATATGGGCTGTCGCGGGGCGCGTTGACCGCTTAGGGATCTTACGCGGGCCGGGAGCGATCATTAACGCGGCGAAACCCTGAGCTGACACGTGTCATCATCGTGGCAACCCTAAACTCGACGAATCAGCAAGCCTACGCCCTATTACCCTACGTCGCGGGCCGCGTAAGCCTTAAGGTTATCTTACGCGGGCCGCGAGAGACTCGAAATACAGCCCTATAAGTAGCAGATCTCGGCAGTTCATTCGAAATCGTTCAAAACTCTTTTCTCTCTTGAATTTCTAAGTAGTAGAAGCTATACTCGGGTATAATACCCCCCTAAATAACGAAGTTCTGCTCCGTTGTAAGTATCATAACCCATGGATATGTATTAGATACTCTGCTCGATTGATCTAGGGTTCCGTAACGGCTGTCGTGGTTCTGCCCGACGTAGTCGTTGGAATGCCGTCTCGGGGAGGGTATTACTAATGTTAAAATGGGTTATTATACTAACACGTGTGAATTTGTGTAATTTATAGATAATTCCCAGGAAACCCTTAGAGAAAACCTAAGACAGCAATGTGAGTAATCTCCTTTTTGTAAACAGTTTTTATAAAACCTTAAATATTTACAATGCAATTTAGCAGTGATTGAGTCTTTGTAATTCTACAATTACTGCCGGTATGTTGGGGTTTTGTATACAAAATGTGGAACACGTTGCCATTGGACAAAGAGTTAGCCAATGTGTAATATGACCCACCAATCAGGATTGACAGTACTGAATGAGTAATTGGGTAGATGTAAACATTGTAATCGCTCTCAATACTGTTTTAATTAATAAAACTTTTATTGATTGAACTGGGATTCACTCACCAATATTTCCCACTGACAAAATGTTTTTAAACGCGTTTCAGGTAACACAATGTGAAAGCCAATTAGAAGCCAGCTGGACAGCACTGAAGGCTTGGAAAAGTGGCTATAAAAGTTACCTAAATAAAGAAGGCGTTTTATTTCAACAAAATTTGGGATTTATCCCTATAAATCTGTTTGTAATGAAAACTTGGGTTTTATCCCAATATCTTTATTTATATAAAATGTGGTGTTTTACTCTGATAAAATATTTCCTAACTACGGTTCTGATGTAATTTCCACTGCTAAATTAATAAACACCGATACCACCAACACCGTTGTTCGTGTCCGCCTGTTCCCGGGACAGATAGGGGGCGGGGGTTGCGACAGAAGGTGGTATCAGAGCTAAGCCACTGATTCAGCCACAGAAGTGTTCTGCTGACACCCAAAATTTATCTAAAGTGTTAGGAAATAAATTATGAAAATACAGTGCATAATTGTATTTTATTGTTATGTGTTATTTGACTATTTGTTAGTTTACAGTATGAGCGACCAAGGACCATCCAACGCGTAATTGTCAGTTGTCTGGTTCACCTAGAAGCGAAGGTGCTTCTTCACAGCCTGCCATCTCAGGGTATTCTGCTGATACTGAAGAAGGAATATTTGTGTTTAAGGCTCAGTCTGAAGAGCCATTCCCTCAGAAAAAGAGAGGATGGTTCAGTAGGGGGAGCACATGAGCGTAGGAAGCGAATGAAAAAGTTACAAGAACAGAGAATACTGGCAGCAGCTAAAAGAGAGACAGATGCCCATGTCCAGGACATGATTAATAGGGGTTTAGCCAACTTTCATATCCTAACAACCACTGCAGCCAACCCTAACCTGGAGCAGCTGATAGCACCCCAGCCACAACCACCATTTCCTAACAAGCCCATGGAGATAGAAAACCATGAAAATCAAGTAGAAATGCATGACTTCAACCCAGAGGAGGAGATACCTAGGGTACCAGAACCTAACCCCTTAGGACCCAAATTACGACCCATGGTGGGGACGACAATAGGGACTATGTGCAATGTTCCTGATTCCAGAAAACCTGCCCATGCCGAATCTAGGAGCATACCCAGGTTTGGACCCCCTAGATCCCTACTACGATAGTGATCAGTACATTAGGGAGATCTTGGAGAATCCTTACCCATACCCGCAGCTGGAACCCATGCCCCAGATTCCAACCCAGTCCTAGAACCTGCACCCCCATGAGTGCAGAAAATGTACAAGAACTCAGGACATTTGGTGAGGAAATTTTAGAAAGTAGCGAGAGGATGAGACAGGTGGGAGAGCGACTCGTCTGGAAGTACGACGAGCGCAATATGGATTTTTGATGAATCCATATCCTTGAAAATGATGGTGGAGATGGTAGAAGTAGTAATAATAATAATATAATAATATAAAATATGTGTGTATGAAAAAAAAAAACTATGGATGCCTACTACTAATAGTATAATTTTCATTTCAGCTGTACTTGTAATTTTTATTTCCAATGTTGGTTTGTAGTAGATGCATATATACATATATATATATACACACACACACACACACACACATATATATATATATATATATATATATATATATAAAGAGTAAGTCGCAATGATCAGCGCTTTTGATCAACATGCTTGCCATGTGATTTGGTTGTATTAAATATTATTTTGTGAAATTAATACGTGATAAATGTTTAAAATTTCAGATGGACAACGAAGTGAACCAGGAAAACCAGAAAGATAATATCCAGAACGAGTAATAATTCCGATTAATGAGAATCTAAACAACAATAACAATGGAACGAAGTGGATAATAGTGTCATCCCAACACCATAGTGGCACAAGGAGTCATAGATGCAATGCCATTTATTATTCAAACTGTTAAGGAAGCTGATAATAAAAATAAATGTAACAACTCTCACCAAAACTATTATTTTTTATTATATTTTGTTCAATAGGAAACCCTAATTAAGAACCCCAAGTGATCCTGCATAGACCCTAAAATTTTCAGAACAATTAGAATCAGGATCAGGGCCCTTAAAACTCAGGGGGGGGGTATTTCCCCGTTAGTAATATCCACACAGTTTTACGTGGAAATCTAATTCGAAAAACGACCAACTCAGCTAAGCTACCAAGACACGGGGCTACCCTATGATAGGGTGGTGCCCCTCGCGCAACGCGACACTCCCTCGCGCCACGCGAGGGAGCTGTTTTTCCAGTATATAGTGGAGTTGGCACTTGCAATTCTGCGTTGGTTCGGCGATAAAACTTAAGTCGAACACCAAGTTATCTTCTGTTTACTACAAAAAGCACACACAAACACGTAACGCTGCCGCGATAACAGGGTAACAACTCTATCACTGCTAAGATTTAATGTCCGATCGATAGAAACCAATCCAATGGATGTTTAAGTACTGCTCAAACTTGGGTTATACTTTATCATTCGTCGTGAATTCGATGATGTTTAAGTATTGCACTTTGTCATTCGTTGTGAAGGTTTTTGATCTCGTGAGTTATCGTAAAAAGTTGGATTAAAGTTACTAACCGAGTTTTCGTGTGCATTGTTATTTGAACTAGGTTAACAAGGCTAATCAGTAGGCTAGACTCTGCTCGTATTAAATCTGCAATGTGAGTCGTTCTCTTTTATCAAAAGTATTTTACAATACTCCATTTATTTTCAAAAGTTATAATTACAGGGATTAAGTCGTGGTTATCTTGAATCACTGGCTAGTGGGGTATTGTGCACATTACTAATTTCTCACGGTTAGGCTAATAAATCCTAACAATGATAATCATCACTACTTGGGGAAAGACCCAATAGTGGTATGACCATCGTCACCAGGTGACAAGGCGCCAGATAAAAATAAGATAGAAGCCATTGTAATCGCTCTTATGCTGTAATTTATAACCATGTTTCGTTTTATGCAAAATGAATGATTCACCAGTATTTCCTCGCTGACAAAAATTTTTAAAACATGTTTCAGGCGACCTGCTGTAAATCAAAGAAAACGTGCTACGGGGCACTAACTAGCTTGAAGAGGTGACTCAGTTAAAATAAATAAACATGTTTTATAAATCAGGGAATTCCCTAGTGAAATTCCTCTATTGTAAATTACGGGGTTTATCCCGAATTATGAAATAAAATAATCGGGCATTTCTAGTTTAAAAGATCCTGGTAAAATCTTCCGCTGTCGCATTAATTAATAAATAACACGGGTTCCTGTCCCGCGGCTCCTGACCGGGTCAACCCGAGGCTGGGGCCGTGAAAGGAAAAGGTGGTATCAGTGCCATTGATTTAAGCCTATTAAGTATTTAAGAAATACTTAATTTTACTGAGTAACATCTTGTGATTATGTGTTTTGTTAACTGACTACTTGTTAGTTACAGTATGGGTAAACAAAGACTTTCGGACATCTATCGTCAATTAGATAGTGTACCAAAAGATAAGGGATCCTCATCCCAATCAAATTCCTCAAGAGACTCAGCAGATACTGAGGAGGGAATATTTGTTCATAAGGCACAGTATGAGAAACCACTTACCCCTAATAAAAGAAGTTGGATTATTAGAAAAAGTCAAGAGAAAATGAGAAAGTCACAAACAAAAGAAGTAATAATTAATAAGGAGACTCAGGGAACAGGCAATAACCCACCATGGGAGGACGAGTTAGATGAACAATGGGCAGATCTCTATATGTTAGCCACTATAGCAGTAAATGCTAACTTATAGTTTAAATCGCCAAACCAGTACCAGCACCTCTGTCACCTACAAGCCAGAAACTTTAATATTTTAGTTGTAAAAAAAATAAATATTTTGTTTCAATAAAATGGTTTATTAGATATTCGTAAGTAATATAAATTTTTCTGCTTTCCATTCTATGATTCTGTGAAAATTTAATTTACAAAATTTTAACCTAAAATTTTGTGTGTTTCCTCATAAATGCTAAACAGCATGAATGAATTATCTGAAGCTCTTGAGAATCTTAATCTCTATCCTGTTAATGTGGAAGTTTCCAGAGACTTTACCGGGTATTATGCTGACATAGAGGAACCTATGGAATTTCAGGCTCAACCTCCGGAGAAATCAAAGCCAAAGAAAAGAAGAAGATTTGAGGGTTGGAGGCGTGTGCGCGGAAGGAAACCAGCAACTAGGAAAGTTCCCAAGATAGAAAATCCCATTGATAAAGAAAAAGAGATCGAGATTGGGGAAAGTACTAGGCAAGCAGGAATAGAAATTGGGGAAAGTTCTAGGAAAACCGAGGAATTGCCATTGCAGGAGGAATTAGATCGCATACTGGCAAGTTGTGATATCCTTAGGCCTATTAATGAAAACCTCTTCCCTTATCCTGCTGAAACCCGACTTCCAGTGAACTTGGAGCCGGCCATTCCAGATCCCCTTGTTAATACCCGACCTTTAGGAGAAATGGATGAATGGTGGACCAACGACTTGTAATTTCAAAACCTCCTTAATAACCCTTATACCTTTTTCCCCCAATTCGAACCAGAACCTGCACCAAACCCACCAATGAGTAATGAGAATTTGGCTGAACTCCGCCATTTTAGCGAGGAGCTGGTGGACGCAGGGAATAGAATCAAGGAGGTGGGAGAACAGATCTCCTGGAAGTACGACGAGAGGGAACGTCGTTTCTAAAAATGCCAGCTGATGGGATAGTATGTGGTGGTAGAAGCACTTGTTTAATAAATAATATAATAGTAAAATATAATCCAGTAAAATAACCTAAAAATAAAACTTTTGTAAACAGGTGTGTACGGAAGCATATTATAATATATAAAAAAATGGAAGTCGAACAAATCGACAATTTTGACTATACGTGTGGTGTGATTATGTGCAATTATTTTGTTATGTTTGGTTACTAATTATTTTATGCTAATCACTTATATAAATTAATTACCAGATGGAACACGCTAGTAATGAACAAGTTAATGAAGATAACCAATCTGGGCAAAACAATGAAGATCAATTCCTGGATAGGCAAGATATCGAGAATATGATTGCTCTGGGAATAGCCAATGCTATTCCAGCAATACTTGCTGCTGCTCGAAATCCAATTGAACCTCAACAAATTATTCCTAGTAAACGCACACATGGTGATAATTTCAGTAATAGTGTAAACGGAGGCGGCAACCATACTAATAACGACAACGATGGGATACAAGCTCCACTCCTTAAGAGAATGAAAGCTACAACGCCTGGTTGCACTTACAAGGGATTTCTTGCCTGTAAACCAGCTGAATTTGCAGGCAATGAAGGGGCGACTGCGGCGCTGCGTTGGTTGGAGAAAACCGAAGCAGTAATTATGATAAGTAAATGTGCCGAAGAAGACAAGGTCATGTACGCGTCGCATCTTTTTAAAGAAGGGGCGCTAGAATGGTGGAATACAGTACTTCAAGCCAAAGGAAGAAATGTGGCCTATGCCATGAGTTGGGAAGAATTTAAACAGCTAGTGGAAAGAAAATTATGTCCCGAATACGAAAATGAACAAATGGTAAATAAATTCCTGAACCATCGGATGATGGGTGTAGACTGTCGAGGGTATACTTCGACATTCTTTAAGTATGCTAGAGTAGTACCAACCCTGGCTTCGCCAGAGCCGGTGCTTATTTCCCGCTATATTTGGGGATTAATTGGTGAAATCCGTGACATCGTTAAAGCTGCGAGACCTCGCACTATTGACGATGCTGTGGAATTAGCTAACACCGTAACTGACGGGCTGATACATACAAGAGAAGAAAATAGGAAGAAGGAAGTGGCCCAAAAGATTACCTAGGGATTCCGTATGGGTAACCGTAGTAATTTCAAGAGGAAGGGAACTGGGCAATCTTCCACTGTTCCATTTTGCAATACCTGTAAAAGGAAGCATTTTGGAAGATGCAAGGGGTATTGCAATTTCTGCAAAATCCCGGGGCACCAAGAAGAAGATTGCAGGAAGAAGAAAGCAACAATCTGCTACAACTGCGGAGAAGCTGGACATTTTAGGCCAGACTGCCCTAAATTGGCCAAACCAGCTGATAACAAAGCCAAACCTGCAGAAGGAGCTACCAAGAGAAACGCAAGAGCCTTCCAGTTGACTACTCAGGAAGCAGAACCAATTCCTGACGTGATAGCTGGTACGTTCCTAGTTCACAACGTCTATGCAAAAGTGTTATTTGACTCTGGTGCAAACCAAAGTTTTATAAATACTTCATTCTGCCAAGCACTTAACTTACCCTTAACCAACCTTAGGCAGATTTTTACAGTCGAAACGGCAGATGGGAATTCAGTTAAAATAAATAAGGTTTTGCGAGAAGGAAAGATAGAACTATTAGGCCATAAGTTTTCTGCAGACCTATTACCTATGGATTTAGCAGGATTCGATGTTGTATTAGGAATGGATTGGTTAGTAGCCAACCATGCTCGAATTCTCTGTAATAAGAATTCCTTAGAAATTCATACACCCACAGGAGAATTAGTGGTGATTACAGGAGATAAGCCACAAAAGCCACTGAAATTCATTTTAGTAATGAAGTTGGCCAGTTATTCAAGAAAACAAGAAATAGTGTATATGATTTCGGTAATCATTAGCACTAAGGGTAAGGAACTTAAGGAAATTCCTGTAGTATCTGAATACTCAGATGTATTCCCAGAAGAGTTACCAGGATTACCACTAGATAGGGAGGTAGAATTTAGAATTCATTTAATTCCTGGAACTACTGTGACAACTCGTATTTCCGAACCTATTTTTGTACTTTGATGTAATGTATGTGAACGCAATGTGATTTTATGAAAGTGATTGATTAAATGAATGCTATGATTTATGTGTTTATGTGAATGTATGTATGATGTAGTCGCGCAACACAACTCAACCGCACAAGTCATTCGGGCTACACAACTTGTACTCGATTCTATAGGGCAGCCCAAGTTTGGGTTCGGCCCATCCCCATTAGTTCGATTAACACATAGGGTGTTAGTACCCATCTCACACTTTACCAAAAGCACACAAATTGCAAACCCTAGCTTCTCTCATTCTCTCTCAAAACCTGACGGCAAACACACCCTCCCTATCGAAGATCATAGTGTTCGGATCACTCTCTTATTCAGATCAATCCTTGTCCCTTCTCTAACCGGTTAGTGATCTATGATGTTGTTGTTAACTGATATTACGAATGTCATGATATAGTGTGTATGAATGATGATGATTTGAGAATCGGATATGCATGATATTGTTAATCGGTTGTTATGTTTTGTTTTCGGATTGATTGTATGATAAGTTTGGTGTTCAAATAATCGGATGTGATTTCTTGTTATGCTGATTTGATTGCTATGTGAATTCTTGTTTATGTTTATCAAGATCTGATTGTTAATGATTGTGAATATGTGTCATCATTGATTAACATGGGTGTCTATAGGATCCTAGGGATTGTTGCAAGCATATCGATTTTAGAGATTGTAACACCGATTGTTTTCTGAGGTTGCACATGCGATCATAATGACACATGATTGTAATATAAGGCTTGCATGTGGCTAGTGGGATTCTTTAGTCAAACCATAGGTTAGTGGCATTTATGTGTATCAATCCATCAAGCAATCGGTCCAATAACCTTTGAGATGATTAAACAGTTGTCGGCCATTGTTGTTTATTTCGATGATGATCATGTGTGGATGTTGTTCATAATTATGATGTTAGGGTTATGTGAAACAATTGTTAAAAGTAATGATTTGATCGATTATTATTGATATGAAAACTGTTGGAATTGTTAATTGATATGTTCACAAAAGGAAATAATATAACTGCTATGCATGAAATACGGAATTTAAAACTAATCGCATAAGACATCTTGGTAGCACAAGATGTCCATTCGCATAAGAAGATCAGTCGCACAAGCTGATCTGGTCGCACAATAGGGCCTGACCGCACAAGAGGTCCTCAGTCGCACAAAGACATTTGAGTCGCACAAGACCGTTTGTCAGTTTGTCATTTGGGCCATAGACTTGGGCTGGGTAATAGGGCTGATCGCACAAGATGTTGTTCGGTTAAATTGTTGGGCCGGGTGTATATATTTAGGCCGGACTTCTATTGGGTCGCACAACATGCTGTGGATCGCACAAGTATGTGCTGATCGCACAACGTGTTGGGCCGGGACTTGTGTGGGCTTCATTTGTATGCTAAACTGATATCATTTAAAAACGTTCTATGTGCATACTATGTTGCCATGATCGATACGTGATAGCAATCTGTTAAACTATGTGTAATCATACGTGCTTTACTTGAACCTAAACCTGATATGTGTGATAACCATGTTAGGACGTGGTTGACCACTAGCTGCTAGATTTGACCTTTCTGTGTAATCTGCCGAGCAAACCAAGGTGAGTTCACACTAGCCAAGGCATGGGATTCCCAGGGGTTGGGAATGGGATAAAAACATACTCGTACAACTATTACTATTAAACAAATTATTACTGTCCTCGGTTGAAGGGCACGTACGTAAAACCTACGTACAGTTATACTTACTACTGTCCAAGGATTGAAGGGCACGTACGTAAAGCCTACGTACATGATCTTAAGACCATCACCTCTATCAAAGGAAGTCCCTCAATTATCGACTTAATCGCCGAGGCCTAGGGCGAGCGAGTCATTAGTTAATAGCGCTATTAGGTTTAACAAACCTCACACCGTGCCAGTCGGACGGGCGTGTACTAATGGACTATGGGCAAAGGGTCAATGCTGATAGACATTGACTTAGGGCACATATTATATTTTCGTAGCAGTCGATACGCGTGGTCTTGTAACACATGGGAAGCCCCCACTAATCATCGCACGCATGCCTGGACTGGCAGCAAGGATTAACGCGATACATGGTTTACAAAACAAATACATACGGTTTATGAAATGAATACGTTAACCAAACAACCAACTGTGAACTCGCTCAACTTTGTTGTTGATTCGTTGCTACATGCCTTGCAGGTCATTAGGTACCCTTGGAGCTTGCACAGGGAGGAACGGTCGTTGTGGGACATGGCGATGTTTGCCATGCTTTAGACTTTACCTTATTTCATATTTAATACTTGTTATGGGTTTTTACAAATTATGCTTCCGCTAAACACTTATCTATGCTTTGGTTTTGAACACCCTTCATATTGGTTTGTTGAATTATGATTGCTTATCTACTTGTTCAATATGATTGGTGGCTTGATCCTGGTCAGCCACGCCTCCAAGCGGTGATACTCCGCATGTGGATTTTGGGGTGTGACAGATTGGTATCAGAGCCATTGGTTATAGAGAACTTGGTTTTAATAAAGGAAAACATTTTTGTTAAAACCAGACTATAACCTGTACAGTGCTCTACGATCCACAACGACGCTTCACTTGACGTGCAAGACTCGACATTCTAGGTGATATGGTTTATGCTATATTACCTACATGATAGATTACATAGAACTTAGCTCATGATATGCTTAGTTAGTATAGCTACTATTGCTTGAACACGTGTGTGCTTACTCTCTCCTGTCATCGCATTTTCGCGAACCCTTCTCACTCATGTTTCCCTTGATATGAAGATCATGTCTGGACGCATTAACATGACACAAGCCCAGTTGACGGCTCTGATTAACGAACAGGTTGCTGCGGCACTTGCAGCCGCACAAGCAGGAGGTATACCCTGCTGTTTAAAACTCATTCTAGGATCTTTAGGTCCTACTCTCGTGAACCTACCCTTGTGTTAAACTTTGTCCTTTCTTATACCCACAACAGGTCAGCATGCTCAGCCACCTGTGTGCACCTTCAAAACTTTTATGGACTGCCGACCCACTACTTTTAGCGGCACTGAAGGAGCAGTAGGCCTCCTCCACTGGTTTGAGAAACTAGAATCTGTGTTTGAAATGTGTGAATGCCCTGAGGCACGCAGGGTGAAGTATGCTACCGGCACTCTTGAGGGTTTAGCCCTCACATGGTGGAACGCTCAGGTCCAAATGCTGGGGTTGGTTGCTGCTAACGCCACCCCATGGAACAATTTTAAAGAGATGATCAAGGAAGAATACTGCAGTCGTGATGACATTCATAAGCTGGAAGTCGAGTTCTTCAACCTCAAGATGACGGGGTCAGAAATTGAGGCGTTTACAAAGAGATCGAATGAGCTTGCATTACTGTGTCCTACTATGGTGGACCCTCCAATTAAGCGTATCGAACTATATCTTAAGGGTCTAGTGCCAGAGATCCAAAGTCATGTGACTTCAGCAAACCTCGCCACCTATCAGCAGGTTGTTCAGTTGGCTCACCGTCTCACTGATCAGGCGGTGGAGCAAAACAGGTTACCAAAACGTATTAGTGCTACAACTACCTCTGAAACTCCTAGTGACAACAAACGTAAATGGGATGGAGCTTCAAGCAGAGGTTCGACTTCTGTTCAGTCCCAGTCGCAGCAGAGAAGAACTGAAGATTATAAGAGCCCTGGTCAGCAATCCTCTGGTAGCCAAGGGCAGAGTGGTTATCGAGGGAACCTTCCAAAGTGCAACAGATGCAACAAACATCATAGCGGCCAGTGCAACAAGGTTCGTTGTCAGAGGTGTCTTAAGTTGGGTCACGAAGCTAAGGATTGTAGGAGCTTACGACCTGCAAACCAGAACCAGTGACAACAGCCACCAGCTCCACAAGACCAACAGCAGCAACAACGAGACAACAAGGGGTGCTTTCAATGTGGAGCGGAAGGCCATTTTAAGAGAGATTGTCCCCAACTGAACCGGAACCAGAACAACAACAACAACAACAACCAGGGGAATGGGAACAACGGGGGTAACAACGGCAATGGTGCAAGGGGTCGTGTGTTCGTTATTGGTCAGGGAGAAGCGAGGAATGATCCCAATGTTGTGACGGGTAAGTTCCTTCTTGATGACTTTTACGTTACTGTCTTATTTGATTCGGGTGCTGATACTAGTTATGTGTCCCTAAAAGTGAGTCAACTGCTTAAACGTACCCCAACACCTTTGAACCCCAAACACGCTGTAGAGTTAGCTAATGGTAAAAGTATAGAGGTCACACACATAGTCAAAGGTTGTAACCTAATACTTGCTGATCACACTTTCTTGATCGACCTCCTTCCTATCACTCTAGGTAGTTTCGACGTTGTTATTGGGATGGACTGGTTATCCCAACACCAAGCAGAGATTCTTTACAACGAGAAGATTGTCCGTATTCCTCGCCCAGGTGGTGAACCTCTCATGATTCGTGGCGACAAGAGTGGTGCTGTTGTGAGCATCATCTCCTTTCTTAAGGCTCAGAAGTGCTTGAGAAAGGGCCATACTGCTATTCTGGCTCTCGTTACTGACACCTCAAAGAAGGAGAAAAAGATAGAAGACTTTCCGATTGTACGTGATTATCCTGAGGTATTTCCTAAGGAACTACCTGGCCTCCCGCCTCATCGCCAGGTCGAGTTCCAAATCGAGCTAGCTCCTGGAGCAGCGCCCATAGCTCGTGCACCGTATCGCTTAGCTCCATCAGAGTTGAAAGAGCTATCTACGCAACTACAAGAACTCTTAGATAAGGGTTTTATTCGTCCTAGCTCTTCGCCCTGGGGAGCTCCAGTTCTATTTGTGAAGAAGAAAGACGGTACGTTTAGAATGTGCATCGACTACCGTGAACTGAACAAAGTGACTGTGAAGAATCGCTACCCTCTTCCACGCATTGATGACCTATTCGACCAACTGCAAGGGTCGAGCTACTATTCAAAGATTGATTTGAGATCAGGATATCACCAGCTGAGAGTCCGAGAAGAGGACGTCTCCAAAACAGCCTTCAGAACTCGATATGGCGACTATGAGTTTTTGGTAATGCCTTTTGGGCTGACAAACGCACCAGCGGTCTTCATGGACTTGATGAATCGAGTGTGCAAGCCGTACCTAGACAAGTTCGTCATAGTTTTCATCGACGACATCCTGATTTATTCGAAAAGTCGGGAGGAACACGAACAGCATCTACGACTCATTTTGGAACTCCTTCGAAAAGAACAGCTGTACGCCAAGTTTTCAAAATGTGACTTCTGGCTTCGTGAAGTCCATTTCTTAGGCCATGTAGTGAACAAGGATGGGATTCATGTTGATCCATCCAAGGTAGAGGCAATCAAGAGCTGGCCTGCACCTCGTACGCCAACGGAGATTCGCCAATTCTTGGGATTGGCAGGTTACTACAGGAGGTTTATCAAGGACTTTTCCAAGATTGCACAGCCTCTTGCTTCACTAACGCAGAAAGGCGTTGTTTATCGTTGGGGAAACGTACAGGAGTTAGCGTTTCAGCACTTAAAGGATAGACTTTTCAGTGCACCTATCCTTTCATTGCCAGAGGGCACAAACGACTTCGTGGTTTACTGCGACGCATCTATTCAGGGTCTCGGTTGTGTATTGATGCAGCAGGATAAAGTTATAGCCTACGCCTCACGCCAACTCAAAGTTCATGAAAAGAACTACACCACACACGATTTAGAGTTGGGAGCAGTTGTTTTTGCACTTAAGATATGGAGACACTACCTGTATGGTACCAAATGCGTTATCTACACTGATCACAGGAGCCTTGAGCATATCTTTAAACAAAAGGAACTCAATATGCGACAACGACGATGGGTCGAACTGCTGAATGACTACGAATGCTCGATCAGGTACCACCCAGGCAAAGCCAATGTTGTGGCTGACGCCCTCAGTCGAAAGGACATTGCGCCCAAGCGCGTACGAGCTTTACAACTCACTATACAGTCTAGTCTCCCTTCTCAAATACGAAATGCCCAGGTAGAAGCATTGAAACCAGAAAACGTCAGGGCTGAAGCCCTACGCGGCTCAAGGCAACGCTTAGAACAGAAGGAAGACGGTGCATACTACGTCACAGGACGCATTTGGGTCCCACTTTATGGCAACCTACGAGAGCTTGTGATGGATGAGGCACACAAGTCTCGCTACTCAGTGCACCCTGGTTTGGATAAAATGTACCACGATATCAAAACCACATATTGGTGGCCTAGCATGAAGGCCCACATAGAAACTTACGTTAGCAAATGCTTGACTTGTGCGAGAGTCAAGGCGGAATACCGGAAACCTTCAGGCCCACTTCAACAACCAGAGTACCACAATGGAAATGGGAGCAAATTTCCATGGATTTTGTTACTGGCCTGCCCAGATCTCAACGTGGTAATGATACTATTTGGGTGATCGTGGATCGACTCACAAAGTCTGCTCACTTCCTGGCTATCAAAGAAACGGATAAGTTCTCCACCCTAGCAGAAGTATATCTCAAGGAAGTTGTCTCGAGGCACGGGGTGCCCATCTCTATTATCTCGGATCGAGATGCACGTTTTACATCAGAACTGTGGCAAGCAATGCACAAGTCATTTGGCTCAAGATTAGATATGAGCACAACTTATCACCCGCAAACGGATGGGCAATCTGAACGCACCATCCAGACCCTAGAAGACATGCTTAGGGCATGTGTAATTAACTTTGGCAACGGCTGGGAAAAGCATCTGCCGCTTGTGGAATTTTCGTACAACAATAGCTACCACACCAGCATTAAAGCTGCTCCGTTTGAGGCATTGTACGGGCGTAAATGCCGGTCACCTCTTTGTTGGGCAGAGGTGGGGGATAGTCAGATTACTGGACCAGAACATGTGGTTGACACAACAGAGAAAATTGCTCAGATACGACAACGAATGGCGGCACCTCGTGACCGTCAGAAAGTCTACGCCGATAAGGGCAGAAAACCACTAGAGCTCCATGTTGGGGAGCGTGTACTACTCAAAGTTTCACCCTGGAAGGGTGTGGTTCGTTTTGGGAAACGGGGCAAACTTAACCCACGATACGTTGGACCTTTCGAAGTCATTGAGAAAATAGGCAAGGTGGCCTACAGACTGGACTTACCAGCAGAACTCAGTGCAGTTCATGATGTTTTCCACGTGTCAAATCTGAAGAAATGTCTGTCAGATGAGACCCATATAGTTCCTTTGAAGGAGCTCACTATCGACGAGCAGTTACGATTCATCGAGGAACCTGTTGAAATCACGGACCGGGATGTTAAGGTCCTCAAGCGTACTAGGATACCTCTCGTACGAGTTCGTTGGAACTCACGTCACGGCCCAGAGTTCACCTGGGAACGCGAAGATCAGATGAAACAAAAGTATCCCCAACTGTTCGCAAACGGTACAACCACTACTGAGACTGAAGCTACGGAATTTCAGGACGAAATTCCAGATCAACGGGGGGAGGATGTGACACCCCAGGAAAACCATACAACTTAACTAGCTTCCTCAGTAAGTACGTGCTAAATTTCGGGACGAAATTTCTTTCAACTTGGGGATAATGTGACAACTCGTATTTCCGAACCTATTTTTGTACTTTGATGTAACGTATGTGAACGCAATGTGATTTTATGAAAGTGATTGATTATATGAATGCTATGATTTATGTGTTTATGTGAATGTATGTATGATGTAGTCGCGCAACACAACTCAACCGCACAAGTCATTCGGTCTACACAACTTGTACTCGATTCTATAGGGCAGCCCAAGTTTGGGTTCGGCGCATCCCCATTAGTTCGATTAACACATAGGGTGTTAGTACCCATCTCACACTTTACCAAAAGCACACAAATTGCAAACCCTAGCTTCTCTCATTCTCTCTCAAAACCTGACGGCAAACACACCCTCCCTATCGAAGATCATAGTGTTCGGATCACTCTCTTATTCAGATCAATCCTTGTCCCTTCTCTAACCGGTTAGTGATCTATGATGTTGTTGTTAACTGATATTACGAATGTCATGATATAGTGTGTATGAATGATGATGATTTGAGAATCGGATATGTATGAAATTGTTAATCGGTTGTTATGTTTTGTTTTCGGATTGATTGTATGATAAGTTTGGTGTTCAAATAATCGGATGTGATTTCTTGTTATGCTGATTTGATTGCTATGTGAATTCTTGTTTATGTTTATCAAGATCTGATTGTTAATGATTGTGAATATGTGTCATCATTGATTAACATGGGTGTCTATAGGATCCTAGGGATTGTTGCAAGCATATCGATTTTAGATATTGCAACACCGATTGTTTTCTGAGGTTGCACATGCGATCATAATGACACATGATTATAATATAAGGCTTGCATGTGGCTAGTGGGATTCTTTAGTCAAACCATAGGTTAGTGGCATTTATGTGTATCAATCCATCAAGCAATCGGTCCAATAACCTTTGAGATGATTAAACAGTTGTCGGCCATTGTTGTTTATTTCGATGATGATCATGTGTGGATGTTGTTCATAATTATGATGTTAGGGTTATGTGAAACAATTGTTAAAAGTAATGATTTGATCGATTATTATTGATATGAAAACTGTTGGAATTGTTAATTGATATGTTCACAAAAGGAAATAATATAACTGCTATGCATGAAATACGGAATTTAAAACTAATCGCATAAGACATCTTGGTAGCACAAGATGTCCATTCGCATAAGAAGATCAGTCGCACAAGCTGATCTGGTCGCACAATAGGGCCTGACCGCACAAGAGGTCCTCAGTCGCACAAAGACATTTGAGTCGCACAAGACCGTTTGTCAGTTTGTCATTTGGGCCATAGACTTGGGCTGGGTAATAGGGCTGATCGCACAAGATGTTGTTCGGTTAAATTGTTGGGCCGGGTGTATATATTTGGGCCGGACTTCTATTGGGTCGCACAACATGCTGTGGATCGCACAAGTATGTGCTGATCGCACAACGTGTTGGGCCGGGACTTGTGTGGGCTTCATTTGTATGCTAAACTGATATCATTTAAAAACGTTCTATGTGTATACTATGTTGCCATGATCGATACGTGTTAGCAATCTGTTAAACTATGTGTAGTCATACGTGCTTTACTTGAACCTAAACCTGACATGTGTGATAACCATGTTAGGACGTGGTTGACCACTAGCTGCTAGATTTGACCTTTCTGTGTAATCTGCCAAGCAAACCAAGGTGAGTTCACACTAGCCAAGGCATGGGATTCCCAGGGGTTGGGAATGGGATAAAAACATACTCGTACAACTATTACTATTAAACAAATTATTACTGTCCTCGGTTGAAGGGCACGTACGTAAAACCTACGTACAGTTATACTTACTACTGTCCAAGGATTGAAGGGCACGTACGTAAAGCCTACGTACATGATCTTAAGACCATCACCTCTATCAAAGGAAGTCCCTCAATTATCGACTTAATCGCCGAGGCCTAGGGCGAGCGAGTCATTAGTTAATAGCGCTATTAGGTTTAACAAACCTCACACCGTGCCAGTCGGATGGGCGTGTACTAATGGACTATGGGCAAAGGGTCAATGCTGATAGACATTGACTTAGGGCACATATTATATTTTCGTAGCAGTCGATACGCGTGGTCTTGTAACACATGGGAAGCCCCCACTAATCATCGCACGCATGCCTGGACTGGCAGCAAGGATTAACGCGATACATGGTTTACAAAACGAATACATACGGTTTATGAAATGAATACGTTAACCAAACAACCAACTGTGATCTCGCTCAAATTTGTTGTTGATTCGTTGCTACATGCCTTGCAGGTCATTAGGTACCCTTGGAGCTTGCACAGGGAGGAACGGTCGTTGTGGGACATGGCGATGTTTGCCATGCTTTAGACTTTACCTTATTTCATATTTAATACTTGTTATGGGTTTTTACAAATTATGCTTCCGCTAAACACTTATCTATGCTTTGGTTTTGAACACCCTTCATATTGGTTTGTTGAATTATGATTGCTTATCTACTTGTTCAATATGATTGGTGGCTTGATCCTGGTCAGCCACGCCTCCAAGCGGTGATACTCCGCGTGTGGATTTTGGGGGTGTGACAACTACACCTGTAGCTAAAGCACCATATCGGTTAGCACCCACCGAAATGCTAGAATTGAAAAAGCAATTAGATGAATTATTAAGTAAATGATTCATACAACCTAGTTCATCCCCGTGGGGAGCTCCAGTGTTGTTTGTGAAAAAGAAAGATGGTTCAATGCGAATGTGTATCGATTATAGGGAATTGAATAAGGTTACCATTAAGAATCGATACCTATTACCTAGGATTGATGATCTTTTTGATCAATTGCAAGGAGCTAGATATTTTTCTAAGATAGATTCACGCGCCGAATACCATCAATTGAAGGTACAAGAAGAAGACATACCTAAAACTGCTTTCAGAACTTGGTATGGTCATTACGAGTTTACAGTCATGCCCTTCGGACTAACGAATGCTCCAGCAGCATTAATGGACATGATGAATAGGATCTGTAAACCATACCTGGATAAATTTGTAATTGTCTTCATCGATGATATACTTATTTATTCCAAAAGCCAGGAGGAGCATTGTGAGCACCTGCATGCACTCTTAACTTTGTTAAGAAAAGAAAAACTTTATGCTAAATTGTCGAAGTGTGAATTTTGGCTGCAAGAAGTGCAATTTTTAGGTCACATGGTGAATCACGAAGGCATTCACGTAGATCCTGCTAATATAGAAGCAATTACCAAATGGAAGGTCCCGCAATCAGCTATGGAAATTAGAAGCTTTCTAGGGTTAGCTGGTTACTATAGACGATTTATTAAGGATTTTTCCAGAATAGCTGTACCCTTAACTAAACTAACCTGTAAAGCAGTTAAGTTTGAATGGGGACCTAGGCAAGAAGAGGCTTTTAGGATTCTGAAGCAAAAGCCAACAAACGCTCCAATTCTAGCCTTGCCAGAAGGAACAGAAGATTTTGAAGTTTACTGCGATGCTTCTAAGCTAGGATTAGGATGCGTGCTAATGCAACGCAAGAAAGTAATTGCGTATGCCTCACGACAATTGAAGAAGCACGAAGAAAATTATACAACTCATGACTTAGAGCTAGGAGCCATAATTTTTGCCCTTAAGATTTGGAGACACTATTTGTATGGTAGTAAGTTTACTGTCTATACAGATCACAAAAGTTTAAGATATATATTTGGGCAAAAAGAATTAAACATGAGGCAAAGAAGATGGATGGAAATCCTAAGTGACTACGACTGTGATATTCAATATCATGAAGGAAAAGCAAACGTAGTTGCAGATGCTTTAAGTCGTAAGTATCATGAAAAGCAAAAGCGAGTTCGTGCTCTTAGATTAAATCTACAGTTAGATTTAATGGAACAATTGAAAAGCATTCAAGAAACAGCAATCAAAGATGATGCTGAAGGAATGAAAGGAAGAATAAAGGAATTAGAAAAAGGAGTTGATGGAATTTGGAGATTCCATAAGAAAAGGATTTGGGTACCTAAGCAAGGAGATTTAAGACATAAGATCTTAGAGGAAGCCCATAAATCTAGGTATACCATACATCCGGGAAACAATAAAATGTACCAAGATTTAAGGAATAATTTTTGGTGGATAGGTATGAAAAAGGACATAGCGAGATTTGTATCTAAGTGCCTAACTTGCTCACAAGTTAAGGCAGAGCACCAGAAACCTTCAGGTCTACTTCAACAATTAGAAATGCCTGTATGGAAATGGGAGCTCATAACAATGGACATTGTTACTAAGTTGCCCAAAACCAGAAAAGGTAATGATGCGATTTGGGTAATTGTGGATCGATTAACCAAATCAGCTCATTTTCTACCCATGAAAGAAACCTTTAGCATGGAAAGGTTAGCAAAGTTGTACGTAGACGAAGTAGTATCCTTACATGGAGTTCCACTCTCCATTGTATCGGATAGGGATAGTCGTTTCACTTCGCATTTTTGGACAAGTTTCCAAGAAGCCATGGGGACTAAACTGAACTTGAGCACTGCATATCATCCTCAAACAGACGGACAAAGTGAAAGGACGATCCAAACTCTGGAAGACATGCTTAGGGCATGTGTAATAGATTTTGGTGGAAACTGGGATGACCACCTACCTTTAATTGAATTCTCCTATAATAATAGTTATCATTCAAGCATTGACGCTGCCCCATTTGAAGCACTGTATGGACGAAAGTGCAGAACTCCAGTCTGTTGGGCAGAGATAGGAGAAAGTCAATTATCAGGTCCCGAAATTGTACAAGAAACTACCGACAAGATCACTCAAATCAAGGAAAGATTAAAGACGGCTCGAGATCGCCAGAAAAGTTATGCCGATAATCGACACAAGCCACTCGAGTTTCAAGTTGGAGATAAAGTACTCTTGAAAGTTTCTCCTTGGAAAGGAGTAGTTCGGTTCGGTAAGAAAGGAAAGCTGAGTCCAAGATACGTAGGACCATTTCCAATAATCCAACAAATAGGACCAGTTGCTTATCGCTTACAACTACCAGAAGAATTAGCTGGATTACATGACGTATTTCATGTATCCAATCTCAAGAAATGTTTATCGGATGAATCTCTGGTAATACCTCTTCAAGATGTAGAGGTAAATGAAAAGCTAAAGTATGTTGAGAAACCACTTCAAATAGAAGACAGAAAGGTTAAGTTTCTCATACACAAGCGATTAGTGCTGGTCAAAGTCAAGTGAGATTCAAAGAGAGGACCTGAATACACTTGGGAGCTGGAATCAGAGATAAAGCAAAAGTATCCCTACTTGTTCCAGTAAATCTTGAGGACGAGATTTTTATTAAGGTGGGGAGGATGTAACAACTCTCACCAAAACTATTATTTCTTATTATATTTTGTTCAATAGGAAACCCTAATTAAGAACCCCAAGTGATCCTGCATAGACCCTAAAATTTTCAGAACAATCAGAATCAGGATCAGGGCCCCTAAAACTCAGGGGGGGTATTTCCTCGTTAGTAATATCCACACAGTTTTACGTGGAAATCTAATTTCGACAAACGACTAACTCAGCTAAGCTACCAAGACACGGGGCTACCCTATGATAGGGTGGTGCCCCTCGCGCCACGCGACACTCCCTCGAGCCACGCGAGGGAGCTGATTTTCCAGTATATATAGTTGAGTTTGGCACTTGCAATTCTGCGTTGGTTCGGCGTTAAAACTCAAGTCGTACACCAAATTATATTCTGTTTACTACAAAAACACACACAAACACGAAACGCTGCCGCGATAACATGGTAATAACTCTATCACTGCTACGATTTAATGTCCGATCGATAGAAACCAATCCAATGGATGTTTAAGTACTGCTCAAACTTGGGTTATACTTTGTCATTCGTCGTGAATTTGATGGATGTTTAAGTATCGCACTTTGTCATTCGTTGTGAAGGTTTTTGATCTCGTGAGTTATCGTAAAAAGTTTGATTAAAGTTACTAACCGAGTTTTCGTGTGCATTGTTATTTGAACTAGGTTAACAAGGCTAATCAGTAGGCTAGACTCTGCTCGTATTAAATATGCAATGTGAGTCATTCTCTTTTATCAAAAGTATTTTTCAATACTCCATTTATTTTCAAAAGTTATAATTACAAGGATTAAGTCGTGGTTATCTTGAATCACTGGCTAGTGGGGTATTGTGCACATTACTAATTTCTCACGGTTAGGCTAATAAATCCTAACAGTGATAATCATCACTACTTGGGGAAAGACCCAATAGTGGTATGACCATCGTCACCAGGTGACAAGGCGCCAGATAAAAATAAGATAGAAGCCATTGTAATCGCTCTTATGCTGTAATTTATAACCATGTGTCGTTTTATGCAAAATGAATGATTCACCAGTATTTCCCCGCTGATAAAATATTTTTAAAACATGTTTCAGGCGACCTGCTGTAAATCAAAGAAAACGTGCTACGGAGCACTAACTAGCTTGAAGAGGTGGCTCAGTTAAAATAAATAAACATGTTTTATAAATCAGGGAATTCCCTAGTGAAATTCCTCTATTGTAAATTACGGGGTTTATCCCGAATTATGAAATAAAATAATCGGGCATTTCTAGTTTAAAAGATCCGGCTAAAATCTTCCGCTGTCGCATTAATTAATAAATAACACGGGTTCCTGTCCCGCGGCTCCTGACCGGGTCGACCCGAGGCTGGGGCCGTGACAGGAAAAGGTGGTATCAGAGCCACTGATTTAAGACTATTAAGTATTTAAGAAATACTTAATTTTACTGATTAACATCTTGTGATTATGTGTTTTGTTAACTGACTACTTGTTAGTTACAGTATTGGTAAACAAAGACTTTCAGACATCTATCGTCAATTAGATAGTGTACCAAAAGATAAGGGATCCTCATCCCAATCAAATTCCTCAAGATACTCAGCAGATACTGAGGAGGGAATATTTGTTCGTAAGGCACAGTATGAGAAACCACTTACCCCTAATAAAAGAAGTTGGATTATTAGAAAAAGTCAAGAGAAAATGAGAAAGTCACAAACAAAAGAAGTAATAATTAATAAGGAGACTCAGGGAACAAGCAATAACCCACCATGGGAGGACGAGTTAGATGAACAATGGGCAGATCTCTATATGTTAGCCACTATAGTAGTAAATGCTAACTTATAATTTAAATCGCCAAACCAGTACCAGCACCTATGTCACCTACAAGCCAGAAACTTTAATATTTTAGTTGTAAAAAAAATAAATATTTTGTTTCAATAAAATGGTTTATTAGATATTCGTAAGTAATATAATTTTTTCTGCTTTCCATTCTATGATTCTGTGAAAATTTAATTTACGAAATTTTAACCTAAAATTTTGTGTGTTTCCTCATAAATGCTAAACAGCATGAATGAATTATCTGAAGCTCTTGAGAATCTCAATCTCTATCCTGTTAATGTGGAAGTTTCCAGAGACTTTACCTGGTATTGTGCTGACATAGAGGAACCTATGGAATTTCAAGCTCAACCTCCGGAGAAATCAAAGCCTAAGAAAAGAAGAAGATTTGTGGGATGGAGGCGTGTGCGCAGAAGGAAACCAGGATAGAAAATCCCATTGATAAAGAAAAAGAGATCGAGATTGGGGCAAGTACTAGGCAAGCAGGAATAGAAATTGGGGAAAGTCCTAGGAAAACTGAGGAATTGCCATTGCAGGAGGAATTAGATCGCATACTGGCAAGTTGTGATATCCTTAGGCCAAGTAATGAAAACCTCTTCCCTAATCCTGCTGAAACCCAACTTCCAGTGAACTTGGAGCCGGCCATTCCAGATCCCCTTGTTAATACCCAACCTTTAGGAGAAATGGACGAATGGTGGACCAACGACTGGCAATTTCAAAACCTCCTTAATAACCCTTATACCTTTTTCCCCCAATTCGAACCAGAACCTGCACCAAACCCACCAATGAGTAATGAGAATTTGGCTGAACTCCGCCATTTTGGCGAGGAGCTGGTGGACGCAGGGAATAGAATCAAAGAGGTGGGAGAACAGATCTCCTGGAAGTACGACGAGAGGGAACGTCCTTTCTAAAAATGCCATCTGATGGGATAGTATGTGGTGGTAGAAGCACGTGTTTAATAAATAATATAATAGTAAAATATAATCCAGTAAAATAACCTAAAAATAAAACTTTTGTAAACAGGTGTGTACGGAAGCATATTATAATATATAAAAAAATGGAAGTCAAACAAATCGACAATTTTGACTATACGTGTGGTGTGATTATGTGCAATTGACCCTAAAATTTTCAGAACAATCGGAATCAGGGCCCCTAAAACTCAGGGGGGGTATTTCCCCGTTAGTAATATCCACACAGTTTTACGAGGAAATCTAATTTCGACAAACGACTAACTCAGCTAAGCTACCAAGACGCGGGGCTACCCTATGATAGGGTGGTGCCCCTCGCGCCACGCGACACTCCCTCGCGCTACGCGAGGGAGCTGTTTTTCCAGTATATATAGTGGAGTTTGGCACTTGCAATTCTGCGTTGGTTCGACGTTAAAACTCAAGTCGTACACCAAGTTATCTTCTGTTTACTACAAAAACACACACAAACACGAAACGCTGCCACGATAACAGGGTAATAACTCGATCACTGCTACGATTTAATGTCCGATCGATAGAAACCAATCCAATGGATGTTTAAGTGCTGCTCAAACTTGGGTTATACTTTGTCATTCGTCGTGAATTCGATGGATGTTTAGGTATCGCACTTTGTCATTCATTGTGAAGGTTTTTGATCTCGTGAGTTACCGTAAAAAGTTGGATTAAAGTTACTAACCTAGTTTTCGTGTGCATTGTTATTTGAACTAAGTTAACAAGGCTAATCAGTAGGCTAGACTCTGCTCGTATTAAATCTGCAATGTGAGTGATTCTCTTTTATCAAAAGTATTTTACAATACTCCATTTATTTTCAAAAGTTATAATTACAGGCCGGGATTAAGTCGTGGTTATCTTGAATCACTGGCTAGTGGGGTATTGTGCACATTACTAATTTCTCACGGTTAGGCTAATAAATACTAACAGTGATAATCATCACTACTTGGGGAAAGACCCAATAGTGGTATGACCATCGTCACTAGGTGACACGGCGCCAGATAAAAATAAGATAGAAGCCATTGTAATCGCTCTTATGCTGTAATTTATAACCATGTGTCGTTTTATGCAAAATGAACGATTCACCAGTATTTCCCCGCTGATAAAATATTTTTAAAACATGTTTCAGGAGACCTGCTATAAATCAAAGAAAACGTGCTACGGAGCACTAACTAGCTTGAAGAGGTGGCTCAGTTAAAATAAATAAACATGTTTTATAAATCAGGGAATTCCCTAGTGAAATTCCTCTATTGTAAATTACGGGGTTTATCCCGAATTATGAAATAAAATAATCGGGCTTTTCTAGTTTAAAAGATCCTGCTAAAATCTTCCGCTGTCGCATCAATTAATAAATACCACGGGTTCCTGTCCCGCGGCTCCTAACCGGGTCAACCTGGGGCTGGGGCCGTGACAGTAAACATAGCAGTAAGCGACCAACTGAACCGGAACACAGCGTGAACAATGGACCTGTACTTCAAGCGCCCATTACCAAAAGAAGAAGAACCATGCCTTATGGTTGTTCTTATAAAGAATTCTGGTCCTGCAAAGCAATAGAATTCTCGGGCAACGAAGGACCCATTGCAACTCTACGCTGGATAGAAAAGACTAAGGCTGTTTTAAAAATAAGCAAATGTGCGGAAGAGGATAAGATAATGTTTGCTTCTAATTTGTTTAAGAACTCATCCTTAGAATGGTGGAACACTATCCTCCAGTCAAGGGGAAGTGATAGGGTTTACAACATAGAATGGGAGGAATTTAAAAATTTGGTAGAAAGGAAATTCTGCCCTCCCAATGAAAAGGAACAGATAGCAAATAAGTTTCTAAACCTTAGGATGACTGGAGTGGATAGTAAGGGATACACTACATTATTCTTTGAATATACTAGAATAGTGCCAACCCTTGCGTCACCAGAACCAGTGCTGATCTCCCGTTATATTTGGGGATTAATCGGGGAGATTAGACATGTAGTCAAGGTAGCTAGACCTCAAACCATAGAAGAAGCTGTAGAACTAGCAAACACCTTGACTGATGAGTTAGTGCGTACATGAGAAGAAGACCATAGGAGGAACCTAGCTCAAAGGCTTACCCATGAATTCCGATCTGGAAATTCCAACCGTGGGAAAAATGAAGGTTCTACATCTGCAACTTATTGCAATTATTGCAAAAGGAAGCATTCTGGAAGATGCTCCATATATTGCAATTTCTGCAAAATATCGGGACACAAGGAAGAAGATTGCAGGAAGAAAGCCAACAACAGGATATGCTACAACTGCGGAGAACAAGGTCATATCAAGCCAAATTGTCCAAAATTTGCTCCAACTACGAACAACAAGAACACCAAAAATGCTAGAGCATTTGTTCTGACGGCAGATGAAGCTAAGATGACTCCAGACATGATAGCCGGTATGTTTTTAGTTAATGATGTTTTTGCTAAAGTATTATTTGACTCTGGTGCGAACCAAAGTTTTATTAATACTTCATTTTATAAACTTCTAAATCAATCATTAACTAAACTCCCACAAGAATGTCTAGTAGCGACAGCAAATGGAGAAACGGTTAGGATTTCTGAAATCTTGCAGGGAGCAAGAATATAATTTTTAAATCAAAAGTTTATTGCAAACCTTTACCCAATGAATCTGGCAGGATTTGATATCGTTTTAGGAAAGGATTGGTTAATAGCCAATAAAGCCAGTATTTTATGTGATCAAAAGTCAATCCAAGTAAATTCACCAAAAGGTGAAAAGATCACAATTAAAGGAGATAAGCCATCTAGATCCACAAAATTCATCTCTGTGATGAAAACAACAAGTTGTATAAGAAAAGGATCTATAGTGTATTTGATTTCTATAATCACTAACACTAAAGGAAAAGAATTAAAAGATATTCCAGTAATATCTCAGTTTTCAGACGTATTCCCAGAAGAATTACCAGGACTACCCCCAGATAGGGAAGTCGAATTCAGAATCCACCTACTACCAGGGACATCACCAATTGCCAAAGCACCCTACCGATTGGCACCCGCAGAAATGCAGGAACTGAAGAAACAGTTAGACGAATTGTTGGAGAAAGGATTCATACAGCCAAGCTCATCGCCATGGGGAGCACCGATTTTATTCGTTAAAAAGAAAGACGGATCTATGCGTATGTGCATTGATTACCGTGAATTGAACAAGGTCACGATTAAGAATCGGTATCCATTACCAAGAATCGATGATCTGTTTGATCAACTACAAGGAGCCCGATTTTTCTCTAAAATCGATTTAAGGTCAGGATATCATCAATTAAAGGAACAGGAAGAGGACATTCCTAAGACCGCTTTCAGAACAAGGTATGGCCATTATGAATTTACAGTCATGCCATTTGGTTTAACCAATGCCCCAGCTGCATTTATGGACATGATGAACCGAATATGTAAGCCATATTTGGATAAATTCATAATTGTCGTTATAGATGATATTCTTATTTACTCTAAGAGTAAAGAGGAACATGCAAAGCATTTGCACGCACTTCTAAGTTTATTAAGAAAAGAAAAGCATTATGCTAAATTTTCTAAGTGTGAGTTTTGGTTAGAACAAGTACAGTTTCTTGGACATTTAGTCGATCATGAAGGAATTCATGTGGACCCCACCAAGATCGAGGCAATTACTAAATGAAAAACCCCTGAGTCACCAACTGAGGTTAGAAGTTTCTTAGGATTGGCCGGTTATTATAGAAGATTTATTCGTGATTTTTCTAGAATAGCCATTCCCTTAACTAAGTTAACCTGTAAATCCATTAAGTTTGAAAGGGGACCAAAACAAGAAGAAGCATTTAGAATTCTTAAGCAAAGACTAACCCATGCACCCATACTAGCGTTACCAAAAGGAACTAAAGACTTTGTAGTATATTGTGACGCTTCTAAGTTAGTTATGGATGTGTATTAATGCAACGTCAAAAGGTTATATCTTACGCATATAGACAACTTAAGATCCATGAAGAGAATTATTCAACCCATGATCTCGAATTAGGAGCTATAATTTTTGCTTTGAAAATTTGGAGACATTACCTTCACGGTAGTAAGTTTACCATTTTCACTGATCATAAGAGTTTAAGGTATGTTTTCGGACAAAAGGAACAGAATATGAGGAAAAGACGCTGGATGGAAATACTTAGCGATTATGATTGTAATATCCAGTACCATGCAGGAAAGGCAAATGTAGTGGCTGATGCTTTAAGCCGAAAGTATCATGAAACTGAGCTGGAATGATCTTGGTTTACAATTTTTATTGATATTCTTTGGAATTGAAAAAGAAGTCAGAAACAAAAGACTTGCCAAAAAGGGTACGTTCTCTTAAATTAAGTCTGCAAGTAGATTTGAATGATCAGATTAGAAAAGCACAAGAATCAGTAATCAAGGAGGATGCTGGAAAGTTAAAAGGAATGATTAGGGAATTAGAACAAGGAACAGATGGAATTTGGAGATTCCATAAGGACAGAATGTGGATACCTAAATTAGGAAATTTACGCCACCGTATATTAGAAGAAGCCCATAAGTCTAAGTATACGATGCACTCTGGAAATCATAGGATGTATCAAGATTTAAGAAAGAATTTTTGGTGGATAGGAATGAAAAAGTATATAGCGGCTTATGTTTCTAAGTGCCTAACCTGTTCACAAGTTAAAGCTGAACATCAGAAACCCTCAGGTTTATTGCAACAATTAGAGATGCCAGTTTGGAAATGGGAATTGATAACAATGGATTTTGTTACCAAATTACCCAAAACAAGGAAAGGTAATGATACAATCTGGGTGATTGTAGATAGGCTAACTAAGTCAGCTCATTTCCTACCAATAAAGGAAACTTTCAGTATGGAACAATTAGCCAAGCTATTTGTAAATGAAATAGTTTCATTACATGGAATTCCTTTATCAATTGTTTCTGATAGGGACAGTCGTTTTACCTCTTATTTATGGGCAAGTTTCCAAAAAGCAATGGGAACCAAGTTAAATCTAAGCACAACCTATCATCCTCAAACGGACGGACAAAGTGAAAGGACGATTCAGACAATGGAGGATATGCTTAGAGCTTGTGTAATTGATTTTGGAAGTAATTGGGATAATCATTTACCATTGATAAATTTTTTCTTATAATAACAGTTATCACACAAGTATCAATGCTGCACCATTCGAAGCAATTTATGGATGAAAGTGCCGAACCCCAGTCTGTTGGGCAGAAATTGGGGAAAAGCAACTGTCTGGACCTGAGATAGTGCAGGAGACAACCGAAAAGATCATTCAAGTCAAGGAACGACTGAAAGCAGCACGTGATCGACAAAAGAGCTATGCTGATAACAAACGCAAGCCGTTAGAATTTCAGGCATGTGACAAGGTACTATTGAAAGTCTCTCCTTGGAAAGGAATTGTACGATTCTTCAAGAGGGGAAAGCTAAGTCCCAGGTATGTTGGACCTTTTGAGATTATTAGAAGAATAGGACCTGTAGCCTATCAGCTACAACTGCCATAAGAAATGGCATGAATACATGTTGTATTTCATGTATCTAATCTCAAGAAATGCTTAGCCGACGAATCACTGATGGTACCTCTTAAGGATATAGAGGTAAATGAACAATTAAAGTTTGTAGAAAGGCCTCTACAAATTGAAGACAGGAAAGTTAAGAACCTCAAGTATAAGAGATTAGTTCTGGTCAAAGTGAAATGGGACTCCAAAAGAGGACCAGAGTACACATGGGAACTTGAATCAGAAATGCAAAGGAAATATCCACACTTGTTCTAGTCGATCTCGAGGATGAGCTATAAAACAAGGTGGGGAGGATATAACAACCCTCGAAATTTTTCCGACACCCTAATATATTTTAAAATGTCCCAATATGTCCTAAAATACACCCCATACGCAAAAACAGGGCCCGGATACCTTTATTTTCATAAAAATTAATTAAAAACAAAATTCTATGGGCTGTCGCGGGGCGCGTAGACCCCTTAGGGATCTTACGTGGGCCGTGAGCGATCATCAACGCGGCGAAACCCTGAGCCGACACGTGTCATCATCGTGGCAACTCTAAACTCGACGAATCAGCAAGCCTACGCCCTATTACCCTACGTCGCGGGCCGCGTAAGCCTTAAGCTTATCTTACGCGGGCCGCGAGAGACTTGAAATGCAGCCCAATAAGTAGCAGACCTCGGCAGTTCATTCGAAATCGTTCAAAACTCTTTTCTCTCTTGAATTTATAAGTAGTAGAAGCTATACTCGGGTATAATACCCCCCTAAATAACGAAGTTCTGCTCCGTTGTAAGTATCATAACCCCTGGATACATATTAGATACTCTGCCCGATTGATCTAGGGTTCCATAATGGCTGTCGTGGTTCTGCCCGACGTAGTCGTTGGAATGCCGTCTCGGGGAGGGTATTACTAATGTTAAAATGGGTTATTATACTAACACGTGTGCATTTGTGTAATTTATAGATAATTCCCAGGAAACCCTTACAGAAAACCTAAGACAGCAATGTGAGTAATCTCCTTTTTGTAAACACTTTTTATAAAACCTTAAATATTTACAATGCAATTTAGCAGTGATTGAGTCTTTGTAATTCTACAATTACTGCCGGTGTGTTGGGGTTTTGTATACAAAATGTGGAATACGTTGCCATTGGACAAAGAGTTAGCCAATGTGTAATATGACCCACCAGTCAGGATTAACAGTACTGAATGAGTAATTGGGTAGATGTAAACATTGTAATCGCTCTCAATACTGTTTAAATTAATAAAACTTTTCTTGATTGAACTGGGATTCACTCACCAATATTTCCCACTGACAAAATGTTTTTAAACGCGTTTCAGGTAACACAATGTGAAAGCCAATTAGAAGCCAGCTGGACAGCACTGAAGGCTTGGAAAAGTGGCTATAAAAGTTACCTAAATAAAGAAGGCGTTTTATTTCAACAAAATTTGGGATTTATCCCTATAAATCTGTTTGTAATGAAAACTTGGGTTTTATCCCAATATCTTTATTTATATAAAATGTGGTGTTTTACTCTGACAAAATATTTCCTAACTACGGTCCTGATGTAATTTCCGCTGCCAAATTAATAAACACCGATACCACCAACACCGTTGTTCGTGTCCGCCCGTTCCCGGGACAGATAGGGGGCGGGGGTTGCGACATACATGCTTCGCCCGTTACGTGTTACATGCTGGTTATGCATAAACGCTTTTTATACTATATGCTATGCAAACTTGTGTACTCACCTTCACTTTATGTATTGACTTTATTTTAACGAATGTGATAGGTTGATTTGAATGCTACACTGGATACAATTTAGGCAGTCTAGAAACTCCACTAATAGAAATCTAGGTAGTCGGATCATGTTTTGTTTGGGAGAAACTCGTCCTCTGTAATAATTATTTGTTGAATATTTGTTCGTTAGTATGGGATGATGAACCTTTAAAATATTGGTAATGAATAGTTGTTATGGATCTCTTGAGCAATCTGGTTCGCCTAGTGCCGTGCCCCGATGATTCCGCCATCGGTTGGGGTGTGACAGATTGGTATCAGAGCCATAACTATAGGAATTAGGTCGAGTCGTGTAGAATTGACCTAGTCTACAGTCTAAGTACCAACATACCCTTCGTGCGAACCCAGTAGGGGTTTCGTACGAACCCACTTTTGATACTCTCGTTCGAACTCGCAAAAACGATATCTTCGTGCGGACCCGCACACTACAGCTTCATGCGAATAAGACCTTTCCTAAGGTTGAGAACTATTTTGGCCTTTCCTAAGGCTAACACAATGCACACGTTTTCGAAAACACTCGCATAACACACTCGAGTGATTGGGACGAGATTAGGTGTGAAAACCAAGAACTCTCGACAAGATCACTCACTCTACGCGCATTTTTACTCTTAGCACGAGAACCTTCATTGGGATTGGGAGTGACATTCACATCTCGACGAAATTCTCCATCTCTATCTCGTGGTTGTTTAACCACGCTTATAGGAACGAAGTTGTTAAGCTAGGGGTGAAACCCGCATCTTAATGATTTGTTCACTCTCTACTTTGATTTTTACAAATCTCACCAAAGTCTCGATTGTTCTGATGGCTCGAGTGGCATAGTAACTGGCAGGATGAGTGTCGTTCGCCGTATTTCGGTGAGAGCACAATCTATTAGGCAAAAGCGTGTACTCGAACTCATTGGGAACAATCGAATCACTATGGGTGGTCAATGTATCACACCCAAGACACTCTGTTTTCAATTTAAGCACGCAATCGCCAATTTTATGTTTTATCGATTTTATGTGTTTATATGTTTCGATTTTGGTAATTATATGCTTTTCCGCTCTTCGCTTTACTAAACGCACACAACTCGCACCGCTTTCGTAATCTCGAACGCTAACTAATCACAAACTAAACAGAGAACTCTCATACGCTATACTACTCGCTACGCTACTCGCTATCACTCGCAACTCTCAAACACGCTACGCTACCCTGAAAGATAGGTGAATAGGTTTAAAATATGTAGGTGTGAATACGTGTAAAATATGTGATTACGTGGATTATGCGCTCATACGTGCTTACGTGCTTATGTGTAAACTTGCCTATGTGGTTTATGTGCCTACGTGACTATGTGCTTATGTGCCGACGTGTTCCTGATGCTTACCTAATAATAATAACAAGTATGTTGGTTAAACGCTAAAATTTTCAAAAAATGACCCGATATAATCGAATCTCGCCTAAATCATATGACGATGTCTGCTGCAGAACCTGCACTCTACAATGTCGTTATTTGGTTCTCATACTCAACGTGTTGCCCGACGAAACCATGCTGACAAGCGTATCGCTTCACTTGTGGCCAAGGAAATGGCTAAAGTCTTACCTCAGATTGTCAGTGAAATCAACGAGGTCAGCAGGAAATCTTCTGTCGAGTCAAAGAGCGACACGCCTAAAGCTCATTTCAGCTCCAAACAATTCAAGGCTTGAGGTCGTGCAAACTTCACTGGTGAAGATGGGCCCCGTGCTATGTTCCAGGGGTTTGACTCTATCGAAGTCACCTTCAGGAAAAGCGGATGCCAAGAAAATCTGCGTACTGTGAATGCTTGATGTGTATAAAATGCAACATATAAATTACATCAAATGAGGCATAAAACTAACCCTTTTTAAGTACTAATATTGGAAAAAGAGTGTTTTTGTCTTCCTTTTGTATTTTCAGGATTAAATGAGCTCAAAAACACAAAAGAAGCAAAAAGACAGCTAAATCCAACATAAATACAAGGAAAGGAACATAAGTGGACTGCCCGACCCCTCAACGGCATCTTCCAAAGCAAAATAGAGAAGGCAGAAGACTGAACACGCCCCGTGCTCAGCCAGCACGGGGCCGTGCCCAAGAAGCAGCAGAAAAGACAAACCTATAGAAGCTTCTATTGCCCACCACGGGGCCGTGCCCAGTGAACACGGGGGCGTGGCGAAAGTACAGCAGGCGCATTAATTGTAATTGCGAATTACAATTAATGAGGAGAGAGAGTGTCAGACAGGCACGGGGCCGTGCCCAGCGGACACGGGGCCGTGCCCAGCGGACACGGTGGGTGACATATGACCGGCTTTGGGTCTAGCCAAGGACCCTTATAAACGTGGCGCACCACGGAGGCATTCCGCGGAACTATCCTTAGTTTAATTTAGATTAATTTTTATGTTTTCTAGTTAGTTTTAATTTTCAGGAATAAACACACTCATGGTGGTAAGGGATGAAAAGGGGAACGAGAAAAATGACCTCATGCACAAGAACAAGGCAACCCGACAATTCTCTCCATTTCAGAAGGTTCAACACGGGCCGTGCCCAACCAACACGGCCCCGTGCTGAACCACCTGCAGAAAAACGCCCAGTTCAGGTAACTGGACACGGGACGTGTTCACCTGACACGCCCCCGTGTCCAGACTATTGCTTCTCTTATTTTAATTTTGTTACTGGCACTTGAACACGGGGCCGTGCCCGGACAACACGGGGCCGTGTTCAGCGCCCAGTAACACAAAATTTTTGCTTTTTAACACCATTTTACACATCTAATCAACCTAAAAATTTATTTTTGGGACACATTGAGGACAATGTGTAATTTAAGTGTGGGGGGGATGCTAAAACCTTGAATTTTGCAAGTCCTAAATACAAGCCTTACACAAAACTCTATTGGAACCGCTAATCACCCCAAATTTTTTCAAAAATTTCATTTTTCTTACTTGTCTAGGTTTAACTCGGGAAATTCAAGTTCTCAAAAAGGTTATATTTTTACGAATTTACAAACGATAGCGTAGTGATAAAAAGAACCAACATAAGAAAATTATGAAAATGCATGGCAAACTTAGTTAAAATTTGATTATATATACTAGATCACATAAAAACCCATTCCCACAAAAGTGAGTTTTGAGCCTTTATTGAGCATACAAATTTACATCTTTAGACTAAATGCTCATTTTTCGTTTCTTGTGTGAATAGCCGCTTGGTTCTTACAACTCTAGAACTTGCCATGACGATACATTCCCGGTCCTTATCAACTTAAACCCGAGTAAGTAAATGATGGAGGCATTAGGACTAACCCTTTTTATTTCTACACCATTATTTTTCTTTTTCTTTTACCACCTACCCAAAAATCCCCCTAGTTAACCCCTTTGAGCCTAAACCTTTTCATTTCATCACCCAAACCAAAAACCCTTTTACCCACCAAAAACCTTTTTTATTTTTAACCCTTTGTTTTAGTAACAAGTTCGGTTTTGCGTAGGATCGTTCAAAAAAAAAAATTGTTGATGATGAAGCAAAAAGAAAATAAACAAACAAGTTCATCAAAAATAACTTTGTTTGAATAAAAGCTTCATCAAAATAAAAAGTTACAAAAATAGAAAGTCTTACGAAAACCGACACTTGTTACGCTTTTCGCCCTTTTTCTACTAACCACTAACCACTATCCCAACCACCTACCTTTAACCCAAGCCTAACCCTTAACCCACAAAGTCCTCTTGATATTTACAAAGGTATAAAAGTTAAAAAGGAGGAGGATTGATTGCTTGGCAAGCTTATGGTAGGAATAAGTTCCATGCCGCTCTCGAGTGATTCACTAAAAATACACCTTCGGCCGAGTGTGAGTGATTTCTCCCGTGAGGTATGTGAACCTGTATATAAATGGAATTTTAAAAAAGGCATGTTATGCCCAAATAAGTAATTTCTCCTATGAAACGTTCTAAATAAATCATTACCAATAGGATTGTAAATAGATAAAAATAAGACCCAAAAAGTTCTTGGATTCCCAACACTCTACGACAAGCCAAAAACCTTCTCTTCTACCCATTCCATTTGGGAGTGTAAGCCACATATTAAAGAGTTTTGCTTGAGGACAAGCAAAAGTTCAAGTGTGGGAGTATTTGATGTGTGTAAAATGCAACATATAAATTACATCAAATGAGGCATAAAACTAACCCCTTTTAAGTACTAATATTGGAAAAAGAGTGTTTTTGTCTTCCTTTTGTATTTTCAGGATTAAATGAGCTCAAAAACACAAAAGAAGCAAAAAGACAGCTAAATCCAACATAAATACAAGGAAAGGAACATAAGTGGACTGCCCGACCCCTCAACGGCATCTTCCAAAGCAAAATAGAGAAGGCAGAAGACTGAACACGCCCCGTGCTCAGCCAGCACGGGGCCGTGCCCAAGAAGCAGCAGAAAAGACAAACCTATAGAAGCTTCTATTGCCCACCACGGGGCCGTGCCCAGTGAACACGGGGGCGTGGTGAAAGTACAGCAGGCGCATTAATTGTAATTGCGAATTACAATTAATGAGGAGAGAGAGTGTCAGACAGGCACGGGGCCGTGCCCAACCCTCTGTTCAGCCTATAAATAGGAGTGCTTGGTTTCATTTCAACTCATCCCTTGGCACACCACCTCTCTCACACTTCATCCACCACCCACCACCATCACAACACCATCATCCACCACCATCATCCATTGTCCATCGTAGAGTGTGTGAGTCGTCTCGGGATCCAAGATTGATCGTAAGAGTTCTTGACAATCAAGGCCATGTTTGCCTAAGTCTCTTACATCACTTGGTGAAGACAAAGTGTCTAGTATAATACTTTTTATTTCTAATCTTTTGCACTTTTTATTTGGTTTTGTATTAATGACTTTAATAACTAGTTACTTTTGTTGAAGGTGATCTTTCCTTATCGTTTGTCCGTGGTGTCTTGGCATTATTTTACTGTCTATATAAAATAAAAGATTTTCACCATTCATATCTCCACGGTCTATATGGAGGTATGTTGGCTACCTGGTCGGGGGTTAAGGGAACGGTTTGGTAAAGGTCTTGCCATTGTTCAGCGTTTAGAGGTCCTGCAATGGACCTGGGTCAAATTTAGTAGGACCTCCTTCAATGCTTCACGGTATTGGATGGCGGGGGTCCAAACTATTTAATCCCCTCATAAGTTAACTACTATTAATACTATAACCCGGCTATTTAGGACTGTATCCCTGCTGACTCAGACTACTTAGCCGAGGGTAACGTCACCGCCAAAAGCGGGGCCTACCATAATATTGCATTAATAACTTAATTCATTATCTTCCAATAATCCACCCTTTTAGGATTGTATCCCTGCTGACTCAAACTACTGGGGTGAGGGTAACGTCACCTTCAAAAGAGGGGCCTACTACAATAACTAAGATAATCTCTTAATTATGTGCAAAAGTGCGGAAATAATCAAAGGTTATACTAGATACGAGTCGGAACCAAGTGATTCATCTTGTCTATCTGTTTTTATTGTCAGCATTTTAGTTAGTTTTTATTTTTCTTAGTTTAAAACCTTTTTCTAAATTTTTTATTTTGATTAGACGTTGAGGATAAACCGGTACTAAAAGCTCTTGTGTCCTTGGACGACCTCGGTATCTTACCAACACTATACTACGCTCACGATGGGTGCACTTGCCCATATGTGTGTTTAGTGTTAGTGAAATATCGTGTTTTATAAATTTAAAACTTGGCTAAAAATAAGTGTTAAAGGGGCTTAAAATATACACCTAATATATATAACACTTCACACGCATCAATGCTACTGGAGTCTTTCAGTCCAGGGCTCTGGATTGGTGGACTGCTGAGCGCAACAGGCGCGGTAACGATGCAGCTTATGGCCTCTCATGGGAGGAACTCAGGGAGCTTATGATGAAGGAATTCTGCCCTCCTCATGAATTTCAAAAGCTGGAGAATGAATTCTGGCACATCAAGCAGGAAGGAGGTGACAACGCTGATCTCACCGCTCGCTTCAAACAGCTGAGTATTATCTGTCCCAGTTAGATGGCTACACCTGATATGACAATAAAAAAGTACATTTGAGCTCTCCCCGATTGTGTAGCCGATTTCGTTCAAGCAGCAAGACCTACTACCATTGAGGAAACTTACGAGCTAGCAGCCGAGATCAACGACAAACGAGTCTTGGCTGGAGCTTTCAAAACCTCAACCAAGAGTCTCAATCAAGCAACTGCTACTCCCGCTATCGAAACTGGAGCATCACAAGGTTTAAAGTCTTCACCTCAAGGACGCAAGCGAAAGAACAACAACAACAACAACAACCACAAGAACTATGCTACTACCACCGCTCCACTCAACGCCGTTCTCGTACAGCCCAACAACCAGAACCAGCGAGCTACTGTCACCAATGCACCTCCTGCCAAGCGTGCGTATACTGGTGTTCATCCTCTGCGCCCTACGTGCACTTATCATCATTCGACATGGGTCAACTGTCGTTTCTGTGTAAACAGTAACATCTATGGGCATTTCACTGCTCACTGCCGTTCAGGCCCACGTCAGCAAGCTGCTCAAACTCCTCCAACACCACCAGCTCAACCCCTTCCTATTCAGGGTAACCAAGCAGCTCTTGTGCCCGTTGTTCATGCACGAGCTTGCTACTCATGTGGTGACCCGAATCACTTTGCTAATGTCTGCCCTCTCCGCGTTGTGAAACAAGAACTGCAGCAGTAACAACAGCAACCACAACAACAGTAGCCTCAGCAGCAGCCACAACAAGCAGCCGTGGAAGAACCTTCAATATCAATGTCCGCCAGGCTCAGACTGACAACAATGTTGTCAATGGTACGTTCCTTGTTAACGGTATTTATGCTTCGTGTTTATTTGATACTGGAGCCGATAACTGTTTTGTGTTGTTTGAATTCGAAAAGCTCCTAAAATGTAAAAGCGCTAATCTCCCGACGACCTTCGACGTAGAAATTGCCATCGGAAGAACCGTCACCATCAGTTCCGTTCTCCGTGATTGTACTCTAGAACTCAACAATCATGTTTTCCCGATCGATCTCATTCCTATGCAACTTGGTAGTTTCAATGTCATAGTAGGCATGGACTTTCTTCGTGAGAATCGTGCTGAAGTCGTTTGTTTCGAAAAGATGATCCGTTTTTCTCTTTCAAATGGTGATCAACTCTGTGTTTATGGCGAAGTATCCTCGAAAGAACTGAAACTTATGTCGTGTATTCAAGCAAGCAAGTATCACCGCAAGGAATACTTGGCTTTCTTAGCCCACATTGTAGTAGCGGAGGAGGAAAAGAAGCTGGTGGAAAATGTACTTATGGTTCATGATTTTCCTAATGTCTTTCCTGACGATTTACCCGGTCTACCCCGGACTCGTGATATCGATTTCCGTATTGACCTTATTCCTCGAGCTAACCCTATTGCTAAAGCCCCTTATCGCCTCGCACCATCCGAAATGCGTGAACTCTCTAGTCAACTCCAGGAATTACTTGATAAAGGCTTCATACGCCCTAGCACATCTCCATGGGGCGCACCCGTCCTTTTCGTGAAAAAGAAGGATGGATCGTTCCGAATGTGCATCGATTATATACGTGACTTTTTATCTTTCAAAACTTGTATTGGACTGTATTGTAATCATGTATATATAAGTTTTTAAACCTACAATAATAAGTATATTAATAAATTAGTGTTATTAACCAGTAGTGGCAGACTCTGAATTTTTTTTTCCATTGGGGGTGGAATATTTTTAAAGATTTTAGGCCCCTAGGTATATAAAAAAACTTCGGTTCATATCGGGTCGGTTCATATAAAATAAAAGAAAATCTCAAACTAAAAACTTGATAAAGGCTTCATACGCCCTAGCACATCTCCATGGGGCGCACCCGTCCTTTTTGTGAAAAAGAAGGATGGATCGTTCCGAATGTGCATCGATTATAGGGAACTCAACAAGCTTACTATCAAGAATCGCTACCCTTTACCCCGAATCGATGATTTGTTTGATCAACTGCAAGGCGCTACGTGTTTCTCTAAGATCGATCTCCGTTCTAGTCATCATCAACTTCGAATTCAGGAACAAGACATCCCCAAAACCGCTTTCCGTACCCGTTATGCCCATTACGAATTCGTGGTCATGCCTTTTGGTCTCACAAATGCACCGGCGGTCTTCATGGATTTGATGAACCGTGTGTGTAAACCCTTTCTCGATGGCTTCGTTATTGTTTTTATCGATGACATCCTTATCTATTCGAAGTCGAGAGCCGAACACGCGTAGCATCTTCGTTTAGTTCTCGAGCTTCTCCAAGGAAATCGCCTCTACGCCAAGTTCTCCAAGTGTGAATTTTGGCTCAAGGAGGTTCAATTTCTTGGTCACATCGTCAACAGTCAAGGTATTCACGTTGATCCCGTGAAGATTGAGGCTGTTAAGAGCTGGATTACACTGAAAACCCCGTCCGAAGTTCGTTCTTTTCTCGGATTGGCGGGATACTACCGTCGATTTATCCCTGATTTCTCTAAAATCGTTGTTCCTCTCACCTCCTTAATGCATAAAGACAAGCCTTTCGTTTGGGGAACCGAACAAGAGGATGCCTTTCAAACTCTCAAGCGTATTCTTTGTAACGCTTCCATACTAGCGCTACCCGATGGAAACGATGACTTTGTTGTTTATTGCGATGCCTCTAACCTAGGTCTTGGTTGTGTTCTTATGCAACAGGGCAAGGTTATCGTGTACGCATCTCGCCAACTCAAGGTCCATGAGAAGAACTACACAACCCAAGATCTCGAACTCGGTGCAGTTGTTTTTGTGTTGAAGATATAGCGACACTACCTATATGGTACCAAGTGTACGGTCTTCACCGACCATAAGAGCCTACAACACATCTTGAACCAGAAAGAACTGAACATGCGCCAACGCAGATGGGTTGAACTTCTCAACGACTACGATTGTGAGATACACTACCACCCAGGCAAAGCAAACGTCATTGCTGGCGCTCTTAGCCGACGAAGCTATTTACATAGTGTTCGTAACATTCAAGCCCAACACGACCTCGAAGCCCACATTTGCGACGCTCAACACGCCTGTTTTGTCGAGAACACCTTGAAGGAAGAAAGAATACTTGGAACCGAAAACCAATTAGTGAATAAACCGAATGGTATTTTTCACTATCTCGACCAAATTTGGATTCATAGTCGCAATAATCTCCGAGCGATTTTGCTGACTAAAGCCCACAAGTCATGATATTATATTCACCCCGGTGCCGACAAGATATACCAGGACCTTCGTGCCAGGTATTGGTGGCCGGGAATGAAGAAAGATATCGCTTTATATGTTTTGAAATGCCTAACTTGCTTGAAAGTTAAGGCCGAACATCAACAACCCTCTGGCTTGCTCGAACAACCCGAGATCCCGATGTGGAAATGGGAGAGTATAGCTATGGAGTTCATTATGAAACTCCATCGCACGCCATCAGGTCACGATAGCATTTGGGTTATCGTTGACCGTCTTAAGAAATCCACGCACTTTTTACCAATATGAGAAGACTTCAAGGTAGAACGATTAGCACGAATCTATACCGACGAAGTCATTTGTCGACATGGGACACCTCGTGACATCATCTCTGACCACGATGGTCGCTTTACCTCATGTGACAACTGTGCACGGTAAACGATGTACGATGTAAAACGATGTTAATTATCAATAAAACGATATGTTTTGGTGTTAATGTTTTGGTATTTGTGTTTGATGATTTTACGATTTGATTCTAGTTCGATTTCAAGCTTTAAATCGCTTTCTAGAAAGTTATACACAAACTGATGCGTAAACGTAATCAGTTTAACGCGAAAAACACTCCAGAATACTGAAATAGGCTTAACATACTTTAAATAACCTTTACATAACTTAGAAATAAGTTTTGGAGGGTTTGGTGTGCCGAAAACAAGTTTATTCGATCGCAGGGACTAATTGCGTCAAACTGCAAAACTATGTCGATTCGTACTGTAATGAACATTCCAGAACTTGATCATACGATAAATATACTCTAAATATCCTTTACATAGCTAAGAAACTGGCTTTGATGGGTTCGTTATGCGAAAATATGCTTATTTGATCAATAGGGACTAAAAGCGTGAAAAAGTGCATAAGTTTGCATTTACGCGCATATCTTACGTTCTGAACATATCCGGACATCCAAAAATTTTTGTAATCATTAAAATTTTTTATTCTAGTGATTGGAATACAAAAATACCATTCGTCATGTAATTTGGATCGTTTTCGCGTCCAATCGAGTTTTCGTCGTAATTAACCGAATAACGCAACCGTACGACCAAACGAACCGACATCTGAGATAATTTCAAGCATGCTTCAAGTCCCCTATGCTTTAACATCCTTGTAGAGCCTTTAAAATGGGTTAACGGGGTTTAAACGCATCGAAAATGGCTTAAACATGTTGCAGGGACCTTTTTGCCAAGTTTCAAAACTTTCTGGCTCAGATAGGCCGTTGCATCGCGCAACCCAAAGGGGTGGTGGCGTGGCGGCACGCGAGGGCGCTGTTTTGATAGATTGAGTGTTTTTCAGCAACCAACTTGAATTTGAGGGTCTTTTATGCAATTTTTCAATACTATAGACTTGTTTTAGAGCATCCCATTGTATTAGAAACCATGTTCCACAAGTGTCGGGTCAAGATTTAACCTCCTAACACATGGAATGATCTCCTTGATCCAAAATTACTATAAATAGAAGTGGGTTTCTCATTCATTCCTCACATTTGATTCAAAATCGGCTCTAAGTTGAAGTTTAAGACTTCATACCTGAGTGTTTTGGATCAATTCTTCCTTGCTTGGACCTTTGTAAGCTTCTTTCATGCTTGTTTATGCTTTTCAAGCGTGAAAGTCAAACAGTGTTTGACTTTTTGCTTTGACCATGAATTGGTCAACACAAAGTTCATTTGAACTTTGCAACATGACCGTAATCACGATGGTTATAGTCCCTTGTGACTATACCTACCGATTACCACGTCGATTGGTCGAAGTGACGAGTCAAAGTTTCGGTCAAAATACGTGTTTATGCGTATTTTGCAACGAAGCTATTTCGGGTATCAAAACACTTTGTTTTGATTTCAAACCTGTTTTCTAACTTAGTTAAACATGTTTTAACATTTTTAACTCGTCACTTTTAGTCTAGTGCTTGTTTAGGGTTGTAAGTCAAGCTGTCTTGACAACCGCTTAGACTTTCAAACCCGACCCGTTTGGTCAATCGTTAGGATCCGACCAAGCATATTTTGTGACCATAGTTGTATAGGGAATAACCTTCCGAGGTTATACCTTATGGTCACTTAGTTTAATTAGTTGTTATGATAGGTAGTTTATATGCCTTAGGAAAATGACCAAAATACCCTTTTCATGCATAATTGGATTTTAAGCATATGAAACTTAACTTTTGTCACTTAAACTGATTATGAAACATATTTAAACACGTTAGGGCATATAATACTTGTCATAGGACTAGTTAGGCGCCTTGAACGTGCATTTACGCGGATGACGCGTTAAAGTAGCATAAGCTACCTTAATGGGTCGTAACGGGTCGTAAGCACTTAGGATAGGTTCCGATTTAGAATGTAGGCTTTGTTAAACCATATCACATGAGTTCCAATACTAATTTGGTTTACGAAACCTCATTCTATCCGATCTTCCGATTTAGGTGTCGCTTTATTAACTAGCGATCCGATTACTAGGTACCACTTGATTTCCTTGGATTTCCCGAGCCTTGTTAGTTCATTAGATCAAGGATACTTTTCAAATCAGTGTGAGTACATAGTTCCCCTATTTTACTGTTTTCAATTGTTTTGGGGTGATTAATATGTGTTAAACGATTTCGATGCTTTCAACGATGATTGAAAAAACGAATACTATGGTTTATATTAAACAATAATGTTTTCGATAATGTGAACGAACTTGTTGGACGTATTTACATAACAAATGACATTCATTTTCTTTGGCCGAGCCAACCAGTATTAGGTTATGGTACCACAGGATCTGACAAATCCCGTTATCGGACTGCCACCATGGTTATGTATGGGGGTTATGTGGGTAACGACTAAACCTGATGATTGTTAACTTACCCTTTGGTGGTTTGTTAATACGAGTTGAACGATGGACGAGTTACGAAGGTTTGAATGTTATAAGCTAGACGACCAAAAGTTAGTTTTCACAATTAAAACGAGAAAGATTTGAAAGATTGAACGATTTTGAATGATTGAACGATTCTGAACGATTGAACGATTGAAACAATTGAATGATTTAAACAATTTGAACGAGTTAAACAAATTGAACGAAAAATTGGTTTTTGGTTTGTGTTTAGATAATGGGGCGAGTTTAATATGATAAAGGCATGGTAGATACACCGCTGGTACTTCTTATATATAAATGCTTTTATCATATTACATTCCGTGTAGTTATTTAGTTCACTTGGACGAACGATTTTTAAACGATGTTACGCAACGATGTTTATTATACGATATAAACCATATGAGTTTTATTATGAGAACGATTCACAATTTTGTTTACTTAAACAAATGCTTTGGGTTAAGATTCATGGCAACGAGTTTTATAAACTATAACCAATTTGTTTTAAGTTGGTTAATCATATTGCAATACTATACACTTTTCAAAACAAGGTTTTCAATTATTGACTCTTGTAGTCTAACGAGGTATTGAAATAATTATACGAGCCATGAATCTGATACTCTCACAAAACCTATGTGCTCGCCGGCATTTCTTTGCTGACTTTATTTTTACATATGTTTCAGGTGGTGTTGAATGATGTTGATTGCGACTAGGATGCATGCACACTTAGGACTGGACAAGGCCTTAGTGACTTAATAACGATGACAGTCGATATGTGAACTTGTTTGTTTTAACTTTAAGACAATGTAAATATTTAATAATTCAATAAAACGAAACTTTTTGAATCCATGGTTGTGAAACAAAAATCCTGTCGCTCCACTCCCCGACGTTTCCGCCGCGGTTTCGTTGTTTTACGCGGTCGGGGTGTGACAGAAGAGTTGGTACCAGAGCTCATGGTTATAGGGAATTAGGTTATTAGTAATGCTTTGACCTAATTAGTAATGCTTTGACCTAGACTATAACTTTTCTAGGACCCTAACGCAAGTTTCTTGCTTTTAGATTTTAAAACAATACCGTCACCTATCTTTAGGTGATAACCACAACGAGAACACAATAACAAATCCGATTTGAAAACCAATCATCTCTTCGTAGATTATTTATTATATGGTTTTGAACCTACAAAGTTTTCAAAATCTCGTCAAAGTTTGGGTCTTATAATGTGAACACGTGCAATCTGGAAGGGTGGGTGCCTGTATCTTGAGTTTTCTATCTAAGGCTAGAGTATTCGTATAAATCCACATAATCGGACCAGTCACTCTTACCTGGGAACTCTTGGGATGAGTGTCCACTTATAGGCTAAAGCAGGTCTTCGCGATACATTATTTTGACCCATTCACTTTGATTAGTCATTGTGTATCATTTGTTTGTTCGAGGTAACGAACGAATGATCACCTCCCTTGTGTTTTATCGATGTTTTCGATACCTCTTTTGTTTATCCAATTGTCGATCTCACTCGTTTCTCATGTTTCCTTGTTCTTTTTAGAAAATGCCTCCTCGACGAGATGCACAACCTCAAACTAACGCCGAAATCGCAGCCCTTGTCGCTCAGCAAATGGCTGTAGTGATTCCGAACCTAATAACTCATATTAATCAAGCGAACAACAACAATAACAACAATGCTCGGTGTAGTTTCAAAACTTTCAATTCGGCTAAACCACTAAAGTTTTCTGGGTCTCAAGGAGCAACTGCGCTCCTACAATGGTTCGAGAGTCTCGAAAGTACATTTAGACATGTTCAGTATCCGAATGAGCGAAAGGTTGAGTTTGCGTCTAGTGTTTTCGAGAAGCGTGCTTTAACATGGTGGAACGGTGTGATGCGAGATAGGGGTGCCGATGTGGCGATGACACAAACTTGGGAAGAGCTTCGGGCTCTCATGATGAAAGAGTTCTGTCCCCGTCACGAAATTAGGGCTTTGGAACGAGAATTCGATGATCTAAAACAAGATGGGGGAGAACACCGTGCTTATAGGGACCGTTATGAGGAACTGAGTTTGTTATGTCCTACTATGGTTACCCCGTTAGAGAAAGTGATTGAGATGTATATTGATGGTCTGCCTGATTCTGTGCAAGACATAGTTACTGGTAGTAACCCTACCACTGTGCGTCAGGCGATTGAATTGGCTGCAACTCTGACTGAGTCTCAAGTCAGAAAAGGTAAACTGACCCGCAAGGGTGACAAAAAGCAGTCAACTGACACTACACAAGACAAGGGTAAGGGTAAGAAAAAGGGCGAGTCATCAAGGAGGTCGAGGAAGCACAAGGCTTCCCAAAATTTTACTGTTACCAATCAGAACGCTCAAAACCCACCAGCACAACCTCCTACCAAGAAACCGTATGCTGGTACTGCACCTCACTGTACTCGGTGCAATGGTCATCATGCTGCCCAACAAGCTTGTAAACAGTGTACCACTTGTGGTAAACTTGGCCACACGGTCAACATTTGTCGATTGGGTCAGAATCAAGCTGCTCAGAATCCAGCACAGGCTCAGGGAAACGCTGCTAGATTCCCACCTGGTTCGTGTTACAATTGTGGAGAGATGGGTCACTTCCATAACAACTGCCCGAAATTGGTGAATGAAAATGCCACTCCAACGCTAATCCCGCTTGTGGACGAGCGTACAACTTGAACGCAAACGAGGCTCGGGCTGACAACGAGGTTGTTAATGGTACGCTCCTTGTTAACCATCAACCTGCATCTGTTCTTTTCGATTCCGGTGCCAATAAAAGTTTTGTATCGTTATCGTTTGAGCCTTTACTTGTGATGCCTAGAACTAAACTGAGGAAACCCTTATTTATCGAAGTTGCTTCTGGTAAACCTATTGTACTTGATTCTGTTATTCGCGATTGTCAATTGAACCTCGATAACCATCTTTTTCCTATTGACCTCACACCGATGCAACTTGGGAGTTTTGACATTATCGTAGGGATGGATTGGTTAACTAAGTTTCATGCTGAGGTGGTTTATTTCGATAAGATTGTCCGTATTCCTCTTCCATCTGGCGATATTCTAGAGGTTTGTGGCGAGAAACCATCTGGTGGTTTGAAACTCATGTCGTGTACTAAAGCCCAAAGTTACTTACGAAAAGGATATGTGGCTTTTCTGGCACATGTCATCGAGGAAAAAGGCAAGAACAAGTGTATTCGAGATATCCCGATTGTTCGAGATTATCCAGAGGTGTTTCCTGATGAACTGCCTGGTTTGCCTACAGTTCGTCAAGTCGGGTTTCATATTGATCTTGTACCTAATGCTAACCCGATTACTAAAGCACCTTATCGTCTTGCACCGTCTGAGATGCAAGAATTATCAAAACAGCTTCAAGATTTATCTGATAAAGGATTCATCCGACCAAGTTATTCACCTTGGGGCGCTCCAGTCCTATTTGTGAAAAAGAAAGATGGATCTTTTCGAATGTGTATCGATTATCGTGAGCTTAATAAGCTTACCATCAAGAATCGATATCCCCTACCACGAATTGACGATCTCTTTGATCAGCTGCAAGGTGCTACATATTTCTCCAAGATCGATCTGCATTCTGGGTATCATCAGCTTCGTGTACTCGAAGAAGATATTCCCAAAACTGCTTTCCGCATGAGATATGGTCACTACGAGTTCACAGTCATGCCTTTTGGTTTGACGAATGCCCCAGCTATCTTCATGGACTTAATGAATAGGGTTTGTAAACCGTATTTAGACAAGTTTATCATTGTGTTCATTGATGACATTCTCATTTATTCGAAGTCTCAAGCCGATCACGAGCAACACCTTCGTCTGACACTGGAACTCCTGAAGAAGGAACAACTTTTTGCTAAATTCTGGCTTAAAGAAGTTCAATTTTTGGGTCATATAGTTAACGAGCAGGGTATTCATGTGGATCCTTCCAAAATAGCTGCTATTAAGGATTGGAATACACCTACGACACCCACAGAAGTTCGATCTTTTCTTGGTCTTGCTGGTTATTATCGACGATTCATTTCGAACTTCTCGAAGATTGTGGTTCCTCTTACTGCTTTGACTCAAAAGAATAAGCCTTTTGAGTGGGGACCTAAACAAGAAGAAGCGTTCCAAACGCTAAAACGAAAATTCTGTGATGCTCTTGTTTTATCTTTGCCCGAGGGAAACAATGATTTTGTTGTCTATTGTGACGCGTCGAATCTAGGCCTTGGTTGTGTTCTCATGCAACGAGGAAAAGTTATAGCTTATGCGTCAAGACAATTGAAGATCCACGAGAAGAACTACACGACTCATGATCTTGAGTTAGACGCTGTAGTTTTCGCACTCAAAATATGGAGACACTATCTTTATGGCACGAAATGTGTTGTTATCACATACCACAAAAGACTCCAACACATTCTTAATCAGAAGGAGCTGAACATGAGGCAACGACGCTGGGTTGAACTCTTAAACGATTACGACTGCGAAATTCGCTACCATCCTGGTAAGGCGAATGTTGTAGCCAATGCGCTAAGTCGAAAGGAACAAGTCAAGCTCAATTTTGTTCGCACTCTATCCGATATCCAAACTCGTGTCTCTCAAGCTCAACAATATTGTGTTACACAAAATTTGATGGGTAAGGAATTAACATGTCAACTAGAGATTAAACTAGAAACGAAAGACGATGGTTTACTCTATTTCAAGAATCGTTTGTGGATTCCGAAACAAGACGATCTTCGCACATTAGTGATGGACGAATCTCATAAGTCTAGATACTCTATCCATCCTTGTGCTGACAAAATGTACAAGGATCTTCGTACTCAGTACTGGTGGCTTGGTATGAAGAAGGATATTGCCTTGTATGTATCAAAATGCCTAACTTGTCTCAAAGTCAAGGCTGAACATCAACGCCCATCTGGTTTGGAAGTGGGAGAACATTGCGATGGATCTCATCACTAAGTTACCGTGTACATCTAGAGGTCACGATGTTATTTGGGTAGTTATTGATCGATTAACGAAGTCAGCTCACTTTTTACCAATTCGCGAGGATCTATCTGCTGATAAACTTGCAAAGAGTTATGTTGATGAGATTGTATCTCGACATGGTGTTCCTTTGGATATCATATCTGATTGTGATGCTCGATTTTCATCTCACTTTTGGAAGACCATGTGATGCGTGCGAAGTGTCGTATATATTAGGTGTATATTTTAAGCCCTTTTTAACACTTATTTTAGCCAAGTTTTAAATTTATAAAACACGATATTTTACTAACACTAAACACACATATGGGCAAGTGCACCCATCGTTGAGCGTAGTATAGTGTTGGTAAGATACCGAGGTCGTCCAAGGACACAAGAGCTTTTAGTACCGGTTTATCCTCAACGTCTAATCAAAATAAAAAGTTTAGAAAAAAGGTTTTTAACTAAGAAAAATAAAAACTAACTAAAATGCTGAAAACTAAAAATAAAAAGAAAAACAGATAGACAAGATGAATCACTTGGTTCCGACTCGTATCTAGTATAACCTTTGATTATTTCCGCACTTTTGCACAAAATTAAGAGATTATCTTAGTTATTGTAGTAGGCCCCTCTTTTGAAGGTGACGTTACCCTCACCCCAGTAGTTTGAGTCAGCAAGGATACAATCCTAAAAGGGTGGATTATTGGAAGATAATGAATTAAGTTATTAATGCAGTATTATGGTAGGCCCCGCTTTTGGCGGTGACGTTACCCTCGACTAAGTAGTCTGAGTCAGCAGGGATACAGTCCTAAATAGCCGGGTTATAGTATTAATAGTAGTTAACTTATGAGGGGATCAAAGAGTTTGGACCCCCGCCATCCAATACCGTGAAGCATTGAAGGAGGTCCTACTAAATTTGACCCAGGTCCATTGCAGGACCTCTAAACGCTGAACAATGGCAAGACCTTTACCAAACCGTTCCCTTAACCCCCGACCAGGTAGCCAACATACCTCCATATAGACCGTGGAGATATGAATGGTGAAAATCTTTTATTTTATATAGACAGTAAAATAATGCCAAGACACCACGGACAAACGATAAGGAAAGATCACCTTCAACATAAGTAACTAGTTATTAAAGTCATTAATACAAAACCAAATAAAAAGTGCAAAAGATTAGAAATAAAAAGTATTATACTAGACACTTTGTCTTCACCAAGTGATGTAAGAGACTTAGGCAAACATGGCCTTGATTGTCAAGAACTCTTACGATCAATCTTGGATCCCGAGACGACTCACACACTCTACGATGGACAATGGATGATGGTGGTGGATGATGGTGTTGTGATGGTGGTGGGTGGTGGATGAAGTGTGAGAGAGGTGGTGTGCCAAGGGATGAGTTGAAATGAATCCAAGCACTCCTATTTATAGGCTGAACAGAGAGCTGGGCACGCCCCCGTGTCCGCTGGACACGGCCCCGTGCCCGTCTGACACTCTCTCTCCTCATTAATTGTAATTCGCAATTACAATTAATGCGCCTGCAGTACTTTCGCCACGCCCCCGTGTCCGCTGGACACGGCCCGTGGTGGGCAATAGAAGCTTCTATAGGTTTGTCTTTTCTGCTGCTTCTTGGGCATGGCCCCGTGTTGGCTGAGCACGGGGCGTGTTCAGTCTTCTGACTTCTCTATTTTGCTTGGGAAGATGCCGTTGAGGGGTCGGGCAATCCACTTATGTTCCTTTTCTTGTATTTATGTTGGATTTAGATGTCTTTTTGCTTCTTTTGTGTTCTTGAGCTCATTTAATCCTGAAAATACAAAAGGAAGACAAAAACACTCTTTTTCCAATATTAGTACTTAAAAAGGGTTAGTTTTATGCCTTATTTGATGTAATTTATATGTTGCATTTTACACACATCAAATACCCCCACACTTGAACTTTTGCTTGTCCTCAAGCAAAACTCTTTAATATGTGGCTTACACTCCCAAATGGAATAGGTAGAAGAGAAGGTTTTGGGCTTCTCGTAGAGTGTCGGGATGTCCAAGATCTTTTTGGGTTTTATTTTTATTTATTTACAATCCTATTCGTAATGATTTATTTAGAACGTTTCATAGGAGAAATTACTTATTTGGGCATAACATGCCTTTTTAAAATTCCATTTATATACAGGTTCACATACCTCACGGGAGAAATCACTCACACTCGGCCGAAGGTGTATTTTTAGTGAATCACTCGAGAGCGGCATGGAACTTATTCCTACCATAAGCTTGCCAAGCAATCAATCCTCCTCCTTTTTAACTTTTATACCTTTGTAAATATCAAGAGGACTTTGTGGGTTAAGGGTTAGGCTTGGGTTAAAGGTAGGTGGTTGGGATAGTGGTTAGTGGTTAGTAGAAAAAGGGCGAAAAGCGTAACAAGTGTCGGTTTTCGTAAGACTTTCTATTTTTTTTTTTTTGTAACTTTTTATTTTTGATGAAGCTTTTATTCAAACAAAGTTATTTTTGATGAACTTGTTTGTTTATTTTCTTTTTGCTTCATCATCAACACAATTTTTTTTTTTTTTTTTGATCATACGAAAAACCGAACTTGTTACTAAAACAAAGGGTTAAAAATAAAAAAGGTTTTGGTGGGTAAAAGGGTTTTTGGTTTGGGTGATGAAATGAAAAGGTTTAGGCTCAAAGGGGCTAACTAGGGGGATTTTTGGGTAGGTGGTAAAAGAAAAAGAAAAATAATGGTGTAGAAATAAAAAGGGTTAGTCCTAATGCCTCCATCATTTACTTACTCGGGTTTAAGTTGATAAGGACCGGGAATGTATCGTCATGGCAAGTTCTAGAGTTGTAAGAACCAAGCGGCTATTCACACAAGAAACGAAAAATGAGCATTTAGTCTAAAGATGTAAATTTGTATGCTCAATAAAGGCTCAAAACTCACTTTTGTGGGAATGGGTTTTTATGTGATCAAGTATATATAATCAAATTTTAACTAAGTTTGCCATGCCTTTTCATAATTTTCTTATGTTGGTTCTTTTTATCACTATGCTATCGGTTGTAAATTCGTAAAAATATAACCTTTTTGAGAACTTGAATTTCCCGAGTTAAACCTAGACAAGTAAAAAAAAATGAAATTTTTGAAAAAATTTGGGGTGATTAGCGGTTCCAATAGAGTTTTGTGTAAGGCTTGTATTTAGGACTTGCAAGATTCAAGGTTTTAGCATCCCCCCCACACTTAAATTACACATTGTCCTCAATGTGTCCCAAAAACAAATTTTTTTTAGGTGGATTAGATGTGTAAAATGGTGTTAAAAAGCAAAAATTTATGTTACTGGTAATCTGGGCACGGCCCCGTGTCCACTGGACACGACCCCGTGGCGAACTGCCAGTAACAAGAACTTACAGAAGGTGAACACGGCCCCGTGTCCACTGGACACGGCCACGTGTCTGACAAAAATCTGCAGGACAGTAGCCAAACAGCAGGTCTAGGAGGTGAGCACGGGGGTGTGTTGGCTGGACACGTCCCCATGTGGACAGTCTGAAAGCCTGAAAACAGGTTTCTTCCCCCGGTTTTTCCATCCTGGCTCTATAAGTGCTGAGGCTTAGCACCCCAAGCCTTGGTTTGTACCTGTTTCATCACTTAATACCACACCAAGCAACACAAACATCCTACATTACCATAGTTAATTGTTCCAATCATAAAGTAAAAGAAAAATAAAACGGAAAATAAAAGTGTTCAAGGAAAGTAAATTGTTCAACTTCTGGCACGCAGGCCACCAATTGTTCGATAGATAAAGGGACTTAAACCTGTGGAGTCATCAATCAACCGCTTCCTCCTCTGCTCCTCTCGCCTACTCCATAGCATCGTCATCATCATCATCGTCATCATCCCCTCCATGGCGTGCAATGTGGTCTCGTATGTATCCGACATCGTCTTAGATCTCGGATAGGTTTCTCTCGATAGCTCCGACCCGGTGGTAGGTGTTGCTTGCCATGTTATAGGTGTTCCGAGTACACATGAGGTTTTCCTGCAACAAATCATGCAAACTTTGAAAATTAGGAAAACCGCCTCCCGAGGAGGATGATTGGCCCGGATCACCGTGGGGTGGGTATTGGTACTGATGATGTTGCAGAGCTGGGAGGACAAGTGCTTCTTGCGGGTTCCATGCATGACCTTGCATCCTTTGAAAGGTTACCGTCCCGTCTTCTGCCTCATAAATCAGGTTCATCGAGCGGCATATGTGAATATCCACCGTACCCGACCATGGGCTCCTCTCAAATGACCTAGGTATGTGGGCGAAATGCTTGAAGAGACGGTACACCCATCCCCCAAAGAAAATAGGAGTCGGTGCGCTAGCAAGGCGGTTGTGATGCATGTTTCGGAGCATGAGGAACGGAACATCGAGCGGCCTGCGGTTGTGAATGCAATGGAGGACAAGCAAATCTCTTAACCCAACGACGCCACCACTGTCATGCCTTAGGCTAAGAGAGTAGCCGAGGAGCCTATGAATGTATCTGTAAAGCGGATCCCTCAGCTTGGTACTCTTAGTGCTGCTCGGATTGTAGAACCCTTCCCCAATCTGAGCCCACATGGCTTGGCGCTCGTTGTCTTCAATCTCTCTCAATCCCCCTGTATTTTCTTCGTTTCCCACATCCTCTTCCGCATACAACCCGATAATCGACCCGAATTGTGCCATGGAGATCGAATACCTCGTTCCGCCACACCGGAATGACACCCCGTCATTATCGAACGGGTCGCACCTTGAAGTGAATGCAAAGGTGCTGTAGAATTCCAAGGTGCATTCATGGACGGAACGGAGTCGGGTTGTTAGTGCGACTCTGAGTGGTCCCGTGACAATGTTGTTGAAACGGTCAATTTGATTCACCAAGGTTAGCAATTCTGTGCAAGCTTGCCACGGGTATTCCTCCGGCCTTGTTTGCAGAATTTCGTATCGAGCTCTTGCATCTAGCTCATTGGCGTTGAATCTTGTGAACTTCCTGGCCATCTGCAAGAATACACCAAAAGTTAGCACGAAACAGAAATATTTTCGAACAAAACTGCAAACAGTGGCCTGGACACGACCCCGTGTTCAGCGGACACGGCCCCGTGTCCAGGGGTCTGTTACTCAAAAATCCCATTTTTCGACCCGGTTTCGAAAACTTGAAAATTTTTGGTCCAATAGGTGCGGTTTCCCCCGAAAATGAAACCCTAAACACCGTTTTTCCCGAAACAACCCGTTTACCCTATCAATTTTATCTTTTTCGGTTCAAGAACAAGGGTTTGGGGTTTGTGTAAGAAATCGGGTGAATCTATGAACAATACAAGTGTATTTACTTCCCTTAACACTAATCTAACTAAATGCAAACAGATTTAGGCAAAAATTTGAGGTTCGATCCGGATGAACTTCAAGAACCCTAGATTTTTCCCCAAATTTGTGGTGTTTTAACTACATGCAAGTAACTAATCTAACTACTAAGAGTGATAGAATCATACCTTGACGTTGTTAGATCGATAGGAGACGTCGAAATTTCGCGAAAAATCGCCTGGAACCAGAGCTTTTGTGGGGAAACGGGGCGTGTGGAATGAAGAAACTGTTTTAAGAAAGGGGTTTTATCCCGTCTGCAGCGTGAACACGGCCCCGTGTCCAGTGGACACGGCCTCGTGTCGAGCTCTCTCTTTTTTTTTTTATTATTATTTTTTTTTAGTGCGCGTGTGAGTGCCCCTTTTTCCCATAAGCTATGGTTAGAAAACTTACCGCTTTATTTTGTCGTCTCAATCGTTCGTAACTTACCAGGCATGATGTTTTTATTCTTCCACCGTTTGAAGCGAGATCTCTTCTTCCTCATCCTCAATAAATCCTTGATAGAGTTTCAGCCGTTGGCCATTGACTTTAAATGGTGGCCCAATTCGAGATTTAATTTCTACTGCACCGTGTGGAAAAATGTGGGTGATGGAAAAAGGTCCTGACCACCTAGACTTTAATTTACCAGGAAACAATCAAAGTCGTGAATTAAACAAAAGAACTAGATCCCCTACCCGAAATTCATTAGGTTTAATATGTTTGTCATGCAAATTTTTCATTCTTTCCTTATAAATTTCAGAGTTTGAGTATGCATAATTCCTAAGCTCGTCTAATTCATTTAATTGACAAAATCGATTTTTACCAGCAAATTCTAGATCTAAGTTTACATTTTTCATTGCCCGGTAGGCTTTGTGTGCAATTTCCACTGGCAAATGACAACTTTTTCCATAGACTAGCTTATATGGGGTTGTACCTATTGTTGTTTTATAAGCAGTTCGAAAAGCCCATAAAGCATCATCTAATTTATCAGCCCATTCTTTTTTATTTAAACCTACGGTTTTTTCGAGTATTCGTTTTAAACCTCTATTAGTCACTTCGGCTTGTCCGTTTGTTTGAGGGTGATATGCTGTTGAAACCCGGTGATAGACCCCATATCTTGTTAAAAAAATTTCAAGTTGATGGTTGCAAAAATGGGTACCTCTATCACTTATTAAAGCTTTAGGTGTGCCAAAACGAGAGAATAATTTTTTCAGAAATCTTACCACGACTCTTCCATCATTTGTTGGAAGTGCCTCGGCCTCGGCCCATTTAGACAAGTAATCTACTGCCACAAGTATATATTTGTTTCCTTTCGACGGTGGGAAAGGTCCCATAAAGTCTAGTCCCCACACATCAAAAATTTCACAAACAAGAATGCCATTTTGTGGCATTTCGTTTTTGGAAGAAATATTACCTGTTCTTTGGCAAGCATCACATGTTTTTACAAGACTTTGAGCGTCTTTGTAAATGGTTGGCCAATAAAATCCTGAATCGAATACCTTCCGTGCGGTACTAGCAGCACCATGATGTCCTCTGTATAGACCTTCATGACAATGTCGGAGAATTCTTCGTGCTTCACTACCATGTACGCATCGTCTGACGAGTTGGTTGGCACACATTTTGAAAAGATATGGATCTTCCCAAAAGTAGTGTTTCACATTGGCAAAGAATTTTTTTCTTTGATGATGTGGCCATCCTTTTGCGACTATACCGCTAGCTAGGTAGTTAGCATAGTCGGCGTACCATGGTTCTTCCTTGTATTCCACCATTTCCAGGGACTCAGTTGGAAATTTTTCGTTGATTTGCTCTTCCCTGGTTGCTTCTAAAGCTGGGTCTTCTAAGCGTGAAAGATGATCTGCTGCGGTATTTTCTGCTCCTCTTTTGTCCTTGATTTCAATGTTAAATTCTTGGAGGAGTAGAATCCACCTAATCAAACGTGGTTTTGCGTCTTGCTTCTTGAAGAGATATCGAATGGCTGCATGGTCTGTATAGACTATAGTTTTAGAAAGAACAAGATAAGAACGAAATTTATCAAAAGCAAATACCACAGCTAGTAATTCTTTTTCAGTTGTTGTGTAATTTTCTTGTGCATCATTAAGTGTTTTACTAGCATAATAGATTGGGTGGAAATGCTTTTCTTTTCTTTGTCCCAAGACAGCTCCAACTGCAAAGTCACTGGCATCACACATGATTTTGAAAGGAAATTTCCAATCAGGCGCTATCATGATAGGTGCATTGACTAGCATTTCTTTTAGGGTAAGAAATGCTTGATTGCAATCCTTGTCAAAGATGAATGGAGCATCTTTTTCAAGTAACTTCGTTAGAGGCCTTGAGATTTTTGAAAAGTCTTTGATAAATCGCCTATAAAATCCGGCATGCCCTAGGAAACTTCTGATAACTCGTACGGAGGATGGGGGTGGTAATCTAGAAATGGTATCTATTTTGGCTCGATCCACCTCCATTCCTTCGCTTGAGATCTTGTGACCGAGTACTATTCCCTCCTTTACCATGAAATGGCATTTTTCCTAATTAAGGGCGAGGTTAGTTTCCTCACATCGGGATAGCATTCGTTCAAGATTATCGAGGCATTGGTCATATGAATCCCCAAAAATAGAAAAGTCGTCCATGAAGACTTCCATTGTCTTTTCTATCATGTCATGGAAAATAGCTACCATGCAACGTTGGAATGTTGCTGGGGCATTACATAGACCAAACGGCATGCGTCGATAAGCAAAAGTTCCATAGGGACATGTGAAAGTTGTCTTTTCTTGGTCTTCGGGCGCTATCGGGATTTGAAAGTAACCTGAAAAACCATCCAAGAAACAGTAAAATTTATGACCGGATAATCTTTCTAACATTTGATCAATGAAGGGTAAAGGAAAGTGATCCTTTCTTGTTGCTTCATTTAATCGTCTATAATCTATACATACTCTCCATCCTGTGACGGTTCTCGTTGGTATTAGTTCATTCTTTTCGTTAGTAATTACCGTCATACCCCCTTTCTTTGGAACTACTTGGACGGGACTCACCCAAGGACTATCGGAGATAGGATAGATAAGTCCGGCGTCAAGTAACTTGATGACTTCGTTTTTAACCACTTCTTGAACATTTGGATTTACTCGACGTTGTGGTTGTATGACTGATTTGTAGTCATCATTCATCAAAATTTTGTGTGTGCACATAGAAGGACTAATTCCTTTTATGTCAACAAGTTTCCAAGCTATTGCATTTTTGTGTTTTTTCAAAAGATTAATTAATTTTTCTTTTTCTAAGTTATCTAATTTAGACGAAATAATTACAGGCGACTTACCATCTTTGTCTAGAAAAGCATATTCCAAACCTTTTGGAAGTTCTTTGAGCTCAAGTGGTGGGTCTTTAGGAGACTCCTTATTTGGTTGCTCGTTTCGATCAAGAACTTTAAAAGTTTGTTCTATGGCGACCTCTTCTTCAACAAAGTGGTCAATCTCTTCACTTGTATCGGGTGGTTCATCTTCATCTTCAATTAGGGGGTCATTATTGCCGAATGGATATTTCATTGATCGTTCGAGATCGACACTTCTTTTAAATGCCCCTAATTGAAGAGGTAGATTATTGAACTTCCGGTTTTTCAAAGCTTCGTGAGTTTTTACAAATGGTCGTCCCAACACTAGAGGAGCGTCATCGAGGATGACAAAGTCGGTTGGGATTACCATTTGATTTGCTTGAACCAAGACATCTTCAACTATACCGATTGATTTTATTACTTTCCGATTGGATAGAAAAATGGGTATTTGAAGTGGAGAAAAATCACTAATACTTAATCTTTCGAAAATGTAGTTAGGCATTATGTTAACACAAAGATCTTTATCGATTGTGATATTACTAATGAACGAATTTTGAAAGAAACATGGAACCGGTGTAATGTTAATTTCAAATGGGTCTTCTTTTATTAGTGAGGTTTGATCATTAGTTAACTTAATACTTACCGTTTCGTCAATTTTAGTGTTAGTGTTTAACTCTTTTAAAAACTTAGCATGAGTGGATACTAAACAATGATTTTCGAAAGAAGGCGACAAGAGATTAATTTCTTCAAAATTAGACTCTTCTTGAATTTTAACTTTGTCGGACTCACCTTTTTCGTTGTTTAACTCATGTGTCGGTTTTTCACTTATTTGTTCTTCCATTTTAACACTTTTAGTTATCTCTTCCTTTTTTAGTTCTTCTCTTGCGCGGGACTCCTCTTCCCTTGCGCGAGCTTCTTTTATACATCGATCGATAACTCTAATGTGTTCTAATATCCTATCTGTCACTTCGGTTATAGAAAAAGAATCATCATTTCCTAAGCTTGAATCTGGTTGTTCGACCCTTTGTTCCTCATAATACTCATATGAAGTCGATGGTTCGCACCATTGTTCTTCATTGTAAGCATATGATGGATAAGGTTCGTAATTTTGTTCTCCATAATACTCATATGAGGTGGGTTGTTCACGCCAAGGTTCCTCATAATAAGCATACGAAGGTGGTGGCTCATATCTTGGTTCCTCAAAGTATGAGTATGAGGGCTCATACCTTGATTCATCAAAATATGAGTATGAGGGAGGAGGTTCATACCTTTGGTCTTCATAGGATGTATATGAAGTTGATGGCTCGTACCTGGGCTCCTCATAGTAGGTGTATGAATTGGATGGTTGATATGAGTGATTATTTTGAATCGAGCGTGCATTACGACAATTAGTGCAATAATTACCCCTATAATCATCCTTATCATAGGTGTAGTTGTAACCTCCTGAGTATTGATCCATAAGAATCACTCAGCAGACCACAACCAAGTCTCGAGATCAGAAAACAAAAATAAAAACGGAAACAGAGGCTGGACACGGCCCCGTGTTCAGTGGACATGGCCCCGTGTTCAGGATCTGTATCTGGGCGTTTTAATTAAATTTACTGATTTCGTTGAGCACGGGGCGTGTTCAGTGAGCACGGCCCATGTTCAAGCTTCTGTTACTGTGTGTTTATGAAAAATCTGCAGCACGGCCCCGTGTTCAGCGAACACGGCCCCGTGTACATGTTACTGTAAATGCAAAATTAAACTAAAATGCAGAAAAATGTGCGCGCGTTTTAAAAAGGTTTTCAAAAACTGATTAGGCCGTCGATTTTAAGCTTTCTTAAAATCCTTGTGTCCCCGGCAGCGGCGCCAAAAACTTGATGCGTGCGAAGTGTCGTATATATTAGGTGTATATTTTAAGCCCTTTTTAACACTTATTTTAGCCAAGTTTTAAATTTATAAAACACGATATTTTACTAACACTAAACACACATATGGGCAAGTGCACCCATCGTTGAGCGTAGTATAGTGTTGGTAAGATACCGAGGTCGTCCAAGGACACAAGAGCTTTTAGTACCGGTTTATCCTCAACGTCTAATCAAAATAAAAAGTTTAGAAAAAATGTTTTTAACTAAGAAAAATAAAAACTAACTAAAATGCTGAAAAATAAAAAGAAAAAGAAAAACAGATAGACAAGATGAATCACTTGGTTCCGACTCGTATCTAGTATAACCTTTGATTATTTCCGCACTTTTGCACATAATTAAGAGATTATCTTAGTTATTGTAGTAGGCCCCTCTTTTGAAGGTGACGTTACCCTCACCCCAATAGTTTGAGTCAGCAAGGATACAATCCTAAAAGGGTGGATTATTGGAAGATAATGAATTAAGTTATTAATGCAGTATTATGGTAGGCCCCGCTTTTGGCGGTGACGTTACCCTCGACTAAGTAGTCTGAGTCAACAGGGATACAGTCCTAAATAGCCGGGTTATAGTATTAATAGTAGTTAACTTATGAGGGGATCAAAGAGTTTGGACCCCCGCCATCCAATACCGTGAAGCATTGAAGGAGGTCCTACTAAATTTGACCCAGGTCCATTGCAAGACCTCTAAACGCTGAACAATGGCAAGACCGTTACCAAACCGTTCCCTTAACCCCCGACCAGGTAGCCAACATACCTCCATATAGACCGTGGAGATATGAATGGTGAAAATCTTTTATTTTATATAGACAGTAAAATAATGCCAAGACACCACGGACAAACGATAAGGAAAGATCACCTTCAACATAAGTAACTAGTTATTAAAGTCATTAATACAAAACTAAATAAAAAGTGCAAAAGATTAGAAATAAAAAGTATTATACTAGACACTTTGTCTTCACCAAGTGATGTAAGAGACTTAGGCAAACATGGCCTTGATTGTCAAGAACTCTTACGATTAATCTTGGATCCCGAGACGACTCACACACTCTACGATGGACAATGGATGATGGTGGTGGATGATGGTGTTGTGATGGTGGTGGGTGGTGGATGAAGTGTGAGAGAGGTGGTGTGCCAAGGGATGAGTTGAAATGAATCCAAGCACTCCTATTTATAGGCTGAACAGAGAGCTGGGCACGCCCCCGTGTCCGCTGGACACGGCCCCGTGCCCGTCTGACACTCTCTCTCCTCATTAATTGTAATTCGCAATTACAATTAATGCGCCTGCAGTACTTTCGCCACGCCCCCGTGTCCGCTGGACACGGCCCGTGGTGGGCAATAGAAGCTTCTATAGGTTTGTCTTTTCTGCTGCTTCTTGGGCACGGCCCCGTGCTAGCTGAGCACGGGGCGTGTTCAGTCTTCTGCCTTCTCTATTTTGCTTGGGAAGATGCCGTTGAGGGGTCAGGCAATCCACTTATGTTCCTTTTTTGTATTTATGTTGGATTTAGATGTCTTTTTGCTTCTTTTGTGTTCTAGCTCATTTAATCCTGAAAATACAAAAGGAAGACAAAAACACTCTTTTTCCAATATTAGTACTTAAAAAGGGTTAGTTTTATGCCTTATTTGATGTAATTTATATGTTGCATTTTACACACATCACCATGCAATCTGCTATAGAAACCCAACTAAATCTAAGCACTGCTTATCATCCCCAAACGGATGGACAATCCGAGAGAACAATACAAACATTGGAGGATATGCTTAGAGCATGTGTGATAGACTTTGGTGGTAATTGGGATTCTCATCTACCATTGATCGAGTTCTCTTACAACAATAGTTATCATGCTAGTATTAATATGGCACCATTCGAAGCTTTATACGGTCGAAAATGTCGTTCACCTGTCTGTTGGAATGAGATCGGTGAAGCTCAGCTTTCTGGACCTGAGCTCATTCTGGAAACGACATATAAAATCAAGAAAATTCGCGATAACCTTCTGACAGCTAGAAGCCGTCAAAAGAGTTGTGCGGATATGCGACACAAGCCCTTGGAATTTCAAGTCGGAGATCATGTCCTACTCAAGGTATCCCCTTGGAAGGGAGTGGTGAGATTTGGAAAGAAAGGAAAACTTGCACCTCGATATGTTAGACCATTTAAGATTGTTGAAAGAATTAGAAAGGTTGCCTATCGACTTGAGCTACCTCCTGAACTTGGGAATATTTACCCGACTTTCCACGTGTCCAATTTACGAAAGTGTTTATCCGATAATGATCTTCATATTCCACTCGACAAAATTCAAATTGATGAAACGATGCACTTTGTCGAGAAACCTATGGAGATAATGGACCGTGAAATCAAGCGATTGAAGAACAAGCGAATTCAATTAGTCAAAGTTCGCTGGGAGTCCAAAGGTGGCCCAGAGTTTACTTGGGAGTGTGAGGACCAAATGAAAGCGAAATATCCACATTTGTTTTCACAAGTTTCCTCTAGTTAAAATTTCGGGACGAAATTTCCTAAAGTAGGGGAGACTGGGACAACTGTGCTCTGTAAACGATGTACGATGTAAAACGATGTCAATTATCAATAAAACGATGTGTTTTGGTGTTAATTTTTGTGCATTTTTGTTTGATGATTTTACGATTTGATTCTAGTTCGATTTCAAGCTTTAAATCGCTTTCTGGAAAGTTATATGCAAACTGATACGTAAACGTAATTAGTTTAACGCGACAAACACTCCAAAATAGTAACACAGGCATAACATACCTTAAATAACCTTTACATAACATAGAAATAAGTTTTGGAGGGTTTGGTGTGCCGAAAACAAGTTTATTCGATCGCAGGGACTAATTGCGTCAAACTGCGAAACTATGCCGATTCGTACTGTAACAAACATTCCGGAACTTAATCATAAGCTAAACATATCCTAAATATCCTTTACATAGCTTAGAAATAGGCTTTGAGGGGTTCGTTATGCGAAAATATGCTTATTTGATCAATAGGGACTAAAAGCCTCAAAAAGTGCATAAATTTGCATTTACGCGCATATCTTACGTTCTGAACATATCCGGACATCCAAAAATTTTGTAATCATTAAAATATTTATTTTAGTGATTGGAATGCAAAAATACCATTCGTCGTGTAATTTGGATCGTTTTCGCGCCCGTTTGAGTTTTCGTCGTAATTAACCGAATAACGCAACCGTACGACCAAACGAATCGACATCCGAGATAATTTCAAGCATGCTTCGAGTCCCCTATGCTTTAACATCCTTGTAGAGCCTTGAAAATGGGTTAACGGGGTTTAAACGCATCGAAAATGGCTTAAACATGTTGCAGGGACCATTTTTGCCAAGTTTTGAAACTTTCTGGCTCAGATAGGCTGTGGCGTCGCGCGACACAAAGGGGTGGTGGCGTGGCGGCACGCGGGGGCCCTGTTTTGACAGATTGTGTGTTTTTGCAGCAACCAGCTTGAATTTGAGGGTCTATTATGCAATTTTTCAATATTATGGACTTGTTTTAGAGCATCCCATTGTATTAGAAACCATGTTCCACAAGTGTAGGGTCAAGATTTAACCTCCTAACACATGGAATGATCTCCTTGATCCAAACTTACTATAAATAGAAGCGGGTTTCTCATTCATTCCTCACATTTGATTCAAAATCTGCTCTAAGTTGAAGTTTAAGACTTCATACCTGAGTGTTTTGGATCAATTATTCCTTGCTTAGACCTTTGTAAGCATCTTACGTGCTTGTTAATGCTTTTCAAGCGTGAAAGTCAAACAGTGTTTGACTTTCTGCTTTAACCATGAATTGGTCAACACAAAGTTCGTTGAACTTTGCAACATGAGCGTAATCACGATGGTTATAGTCCCTTGTGACTATACCTACTGATTACTACGTCGATTAGTCGAAGTGACGAGTGAAAGTTTCGGTCAAAATATATGTTTATGCTTATTTTTCAACAAAGCTATTTTCGGGTATCAAAACACTTTGTTTTGATATCAAACCTGTTTTCTAACTTAGTTAAACATGTTTTAACATGTTTAACTCGTCACTTTTAGTCTAGTGCTTGTTTAGGGTCGTAAGTCAAGCGGTCTTGACAACCGCTTAGACTTTTGAACCCTACCAGTTTGGTCGATCGTTAGGATCCGACCAAACATATTTTGTGACCATAGTTGTATAGGGAATAACCTTCCGATGTTATACCTTATGGTCACTTAGTTTAATTAGTTGTTATGATAGGTAGTTTATATGCCTTAGGAAAATGACCAAAATGCCCTTTTCATGCATAATTGGATTTTAAGCATATGTAACTTAACTTTTGTCACTTAAATTGATTATGCAACATATTTAAACACGTTAGGGCATATAATACTTGTCATAGGACTAGTTAGGCGTCTCGAACGCGCATTTGCGCGAACGACGCGTTAAAGTAGCATAAGCTACCTTAATGGGTCGTAACGGCTCGTAAGCACTCAGGATAGGTTCGGATTTAGAATGTAGGCTTTGTTAAACCATATCACATGAGTTCCAATATTCATTTGTTTTACGAAACCTCATTCTATCTGATCTTCTGATTTAGGTGTCGATTTATTAACTAGCGATCCGATTACTAGGTACCACTTGATTTCCTTGGTTTTCCTGAGCATTGTTAGTTCATTAGATCAAGGATACTTTGCAAATCAATGTGAGTACATAGTTCCCCTATTTTACTGTTTTCAATTGTTTTGGGGTGATTCATATGTGTTAAACGATTTCGATGCTTTCAACGATGATTTCAAAAACGATACTATGGTTTATATTAAACAATAACGATTTCAATAATGTGAACAAACTTGTTGGACGTATTTACATAACGAATGACATTCATTAGCTTTGGCCGAGCCGACCAGTATTAGGTTATGGTACCATAGGATCTGACAAATCACGTTATCGAACAGCCACCATGGTTATGTATGGGGGTTATGTGGGTAACGACTGAACCTGATGATTGTTAACTTACCCTTTGGTGGTTTGTTAATACGAGTTGAACGATGGACGAGTTGCGAAGGTTTGAATGTTATAAGCGAGATGACCAAAAGTTAGTTTTCACAATTAAAACGAGAAAGATTTGAACGATTGAACGATTTTGAACGATTGAACGATTGAACGATATTGAACGATTGAACGATTTAAACAATTTGAACGAGTTAAACAAATTGAACGAACGATTGGTTTTTGGTTTGTGTTTAGATAATGGGGTGAGTTTAATATGATAAAGGCATGGTAGATACGCCACTGGTACTTCTTATATATAAATGCTTTTATCATATTACATTCCGTGGCGTTATTTAGTTCACTTGGACGAACGATTTTTAAACGATGTCACGCAACGATGTTTATTATATGATATAAACCATACGAGTTTTATTACGAGAACGATTCACAATTTGGTTTACTTAAACAAATGTTTTGGGTTAAGATTCATGGCAACGAGTTTTATAAACTATAACCAATTTGTTTTGAGTTGGTTAATCATATTGCAATACTATACACTTTTCAAAACAAAGTTTTCCATTATTGACTCTTGTAGTCTAATGAGGTATTGCAATAATTATACGAGCCATGAATCTGATACTCTCACAAAACCTATGTGCTCGCCGGCATTTCTTTGCTGACTTTATTTTTACATATGTTTCAGGTGGTGTTGAATGATGTTGATTGCGACTAGGATGCATGCTCACTTAGGACTGGACAAGGCCTTAGTAACTTAATAACGATGACATTCGATATCTGAACTTGTTTGTTTTAACTTTAAGACAATGTAAATATTTAATAATTCAATAAAACGAAACTTTTTGAATCCATGATTGTGAAACAATAATTCTGTCGCTCCACTCCTCGACGTTTCCACCGCGGTTTCGTTGTTTTACGCAGTCGGGATGTGACAGAAGAGTTGGTATCAGAGCTCATGGTTATGGGGAATTAGGTTATTAGTAATGCTTTGACCTAGACTATAGTTTCACAAAATGTCAAAATAGGGAATGGTCATCCGAGTGGATGGCCATTCGAATGAGTGTGTGGGTGTTTGTAAATCATTAAAAACTCGAAGTTCAGTTATAAGTGTTCAAACGATGAAACTTATAAGGGTCAGGTCATCCGATCGGATGGTCATCCAAACGGATGGCCATTCGAGCGTGTGACCTGTAGTTTGATGTTTTTGCAAAATTTTCTAAGTAAAAGTTTTGAGTTAACGGAGACGGCGTGACAACGTGTCAAACAACGGAATAGCACCGAGTCCAGTTCATTCGGTTGGATGGTCTCAGCCCATTCGAACAAACTCACTGTTCTTGATTAAGATTCATGCTTGACCCGTTAACCGGTCTATCTCTTTGGTGGAAATCAGTTTTCAAGCCGGCTCTCGACTAAGAAATGAGCCGAGAGTCTGATTGAGTCCAGATTCCATTAGTTTTGTGTAGAAAGTTGAAGAAAAATTGAAAACAGTTGAAAAAGTGTCGAAATCTTGTGGTGATTAAGTTAAAAGTGTGGAAATCCATTAGATCTAGAACCAATCTCGATCAAATGGTGTTTCACAACAGTTTGCATAAGCAAACGAGTGAAAACCACCTTCAAGAGGTCCAAACCAGTGATTTCAGGGAAAAAGTTAGTGTTTATGTGTGATTTTGATGAAGAAGATGATGTAGAAGAGATTAGAGATGAAGATTGTACAAGATTTCAGATGAAAAGCTTACAAAATGCCCTTGATTTGCGATTGATAGTGACTGAGAGCGTGTGAGCGGATGGAAGTGTCAAATCAGAGAAAAGGAGGTGTATGGGTAGTATTTATAGGGAGAGGTGAAGGGTTAAGTCAGTGGAGAGTGCAGCGTTTAGGGCGGATGGCCACCCGGACGGATGGTCATCCGGACGGATGTCCATTCGAACGGTAGGCTATTTGACCGGCCGTGTGTGTGCGAGTTAGTTTTCCAACTTCGTTTCGTTTGTTAAGCATTGCGTTGCGTTTAATCGAGTTGCGAGTGAGCGTATAAGCGTTGCGTTGATAACCACATAACATTCAAACAAATAATCACACAAATAACACACATAACATAATTAAATCCGTGTTTCGAGTCTGCGTTGAGTTTGTGTTGAGTTTGCGTTGCGATAGCGTTTAGTCCAAATAAGCGATGTGAAATACGATAAAATGCGTTTAAAATAGTAAGCGTTATAAAATAGCGTTTAAATGCGATGACTGCGTTTTGAATAAGCGTTGTAATATGCGTTTAGAATGCGTATGAAAATATAGTTTAAAATGTAGTTTAACCCATAGTAATAATCGAATCCCAAGAGTACAAGCGTTTACGAGTGAAATGACAGTAATAGTTAACGACCCGAAAAGTCGGGTTCTTACAAGTGTAGCGAACATGTTAAGGGAGAAGAATTACGTATAGGAGTGAGGGCTCAAGAATCATTGCTAAAATGAAATCTAACCATTTACTCTTCAAGGTAACGATTTTTTCTATCAGTTGGATGCTTGAAAGAATATTCATGATTAAAGGTTTGATTGCAGCTTGCATCCAGTGAGGTTTTTGGCCTGGATCAACCTATTACCCCGAAACTTTTGGGATCCGAAAGAACGTTTGGAGCCCGTGAAGGTAATAACTGACAATATGACATACAAGTATAACACTCTTATTTAATATCGAGTCTGTAACAGAAACTTATATAATTTATTGGTGATGCTGCAGGTGTGGCTATGGAACGTGAGGACTCATTGTATCCATTGATAAGAGAAGTAAGCATTGGCATAGATCCATATGAGGTGTTTGAAGATACCGATTGGGCACTTTTGATTGGGGCGAAACCTCGAGGACCAGGAATGGAAAGAGCGGATTTGTTGGATATTAATGGCCAAATTTTTGCTGAACAGGTACCTTTATAAATCTATAGGTAATTACCATAGAAAACCCAACGTGCATTATAGACCAGTTTTGATACTTCAATATACCAAAATTAGTGACTTTTTCGTGTATTTGTTACAAGTATATCGATGATGATGATGATTGCTCTTCAATTGTTCCTTCCAAATTTAGGAAACCTTCTGTGTCTGCTACTATACTATTGCTGGAAAATTTGATCTGGATTACATCGAATTTGATGTTCAGGTAGCTTTTTTAATTTTTTTTTAGTTTTGATTTCGTTTACGTTTTAATTCGAGTTAGACAGTAGCCGCGAATATTAATGGTGTTAATCGGTGGGAATTAGTTTTAACGATTTACAACAAGTCCCTCAACTTATAGTTAACCGATTAATCGGTGGGAATTAGTTTTTAACGATTTACACCATTAATCTTTGCGGCTACTGTCAAACTCGAATTAAAACGTAAACAAAATCAAAACTAATAAAAATTAAAAAAGCTACCTGAACATCAAATTCGATGTAATCCAGATCAAAATTTCCAGCAATAGTATAGTAGCAGACACAGAAGGTTTCCTAAATTTGGAAGGAACAATTGAAGAGCAATCGTCATCATCATCGATATACTTGTAAAAATACACGAAAAAGTCACTAATTTTGGTATATTGAAGTATCAAAACTGGTCTATAATGCACGTTGGGTTTTCTATGGTAGTTACCTATAGATTTATAAAGGTACCTGTTCAGCAAAAATTTGGCCATTAATATCCAACAAATCCGCTCTTTCCATTCCTGGTCCTCGAGGTTTCGCCCCAATCAAAAGTGCCCAATCGGTATCTTCAAACACCTCATATGGATCTATGCCAATGCTTACTTCTCTTATCAATGGATACAATGAGTCATCACGTTCCATAGCCACACCTGCAGCATCACCAATAAATTATATAAGTTTCTGTTACAGACTCGATATTAAATAAGAGTGTTATACTTGTATGTCATATTGTCAATTATTACCTTCACGGGCTCCAAACGTTCTTTCGGATCCCAAAAGTTTCGGGGTAATAGGTTGATCCGGGCCAAAAACCTCACTGGATGCAAGCTGCAATCAAACCTTTAATCATGAATATTCTTTCAAGCATCCAACTGATAGAAAAAATCGTTACCTTGAAGAGTAAATGGTTAGATTTCATTTTAGCAATGATTCTTGAGCCCTCACTCCTATACGTAATTCTTTTCCCTTAACATGTTCGCTACACATGTAAGAACCCGACTTTTCGGGTCGTTACCTATTACTGTCATTTCACTCGTAAACGCTTGTACTCTTGGGATTCGATTATTACTATGGGTTAAACTACATTTTAAACTATATTTTCATACGCATTCTATACGCATATTTGTAAGGACCTTCAGAGCCACTGATTTAAGCCTATTAAGTATTTAAAATACTTAATTTTTCTGATTATCATTTTGTGATTATATGTTTTATTAACTGACCACTTGTTAGTTACAGTATGGGCAAGCAAAAGCTTTCGGACATCTATCGTCAATTAGATAGTGTACCAAAAGATAAGGGAACCTCATCCTAATCAAATTCCTCAAGATACTCAGTAGATACTGAGGAAGGAATATTTGTTCGTAAGGCATAGTATGAGGAACCACTTTCTCCTAATAAAAGAAGTTTGATTATTAGAAAAAGTCAAGAGAAAATAAGGAGGTCACAAACAAAAGAAGTGGTAATGAAAAAGACTCAGGAAATAGGCAATAACCCACCATGGGAAGATGAGTTAGATGAAAAATGGGCAGATCTCTACATGTTTGCCACTGTAGCAGTAAATGTTAACCTCTAAACTGTCAACACCCCGACCCAGTATTAGTACCCATATTATCCATAAGCCAGAAACTTTAATCTATTAAATAAACTACTAATATATTTTCAAATTTAGTTGTAATATAAATAAGTTGTTTCAATAAAAGGGTTTGTATAATTACTTAGATTTTTCTGATTTCCTTTCTGTGACTATGTGAAAATTTTAACTTAAAATTTTGTGTGTTTCTTCATAAATACTAAACAGCATGAATGAATTATCGGAAGCTCTTGAGAATCTCAATCTCTATCCTGTTAATATTGAAGTTTCCAAGGATTTTACTAGTTATTGTGCTGATGTTGAGGAACCTATGGAGTTTCACGCCCAGCCACCAGAGAAACCCAAGCCAAAGAAAAGGAGAAGAATTGTGGCTGGAGGCGTGTGCGCAGGAGGAAACCAGTAACTCGGAAAGTTGTCAAAACAGAGAATCCAATAGATAAAGGAAAAGGAATAGAGGTTGAAGAAAGCTCCAAGCAAGAGATTGGAGAAAGTTCTAAGCAAACCAAGGAAATGACGTTCAGGAAGAGCTAGATTTCATACTGGCACGCTGTGATACCATTAAGCCTGTTAATGAGAACCTTTTTACTTATTCTGCCGAAACCCAACTTCCAATAAACTTGGAACCAGCCATCCCAGAACCTCTGATCCACACCCAACCTCTAGGAATGGACGAATGGTGGACCAATGACTGGCAGTTTCAAAACCTACTCAATAACCCTTATACCTTTTTCCCTCAGTTCGACCCAGAACCTGCACCAAACCCACCGATGAGTAATGAGAATATGGCTGAACTCCACCATTTTGGCGAAGAGCTAATGGATGTAGGGAATAGAATCAGGGAGGTAGGAGAACAGATCTCCTGGAAGTACGACGAGAGGGAGCGTCGCTTCTAAGATGCCAGCTGACGAGGATGGTGTGACGGCAATGTCTGTGGTTATATAATAATAACAATAAAATATAATTATGTGAAATAACCTAAGAATAAAAATTTTGTAAGATAACAAGTGTGTACGGATGCATAATATAATATATAAAAATGAAAGTTGAGAAATTGACCACTTTGACTATACATGCTTTATAATTATGTGCAATTGTTTTGTTATGTTTAGTTATTAATTATTTTATACTAATTACTTATATAAATTAATTACCAGATGACAGATGCTGGTAATGAACCCGATAATGAAGTTAATCAATCTGAGCATAACAATGAGGATCAATTTCTGAATAGGCAAGATATCGAGAATATCGTTGCTCTGGGAATAGCCAACGCTATTCCAGCAATACTTGCTGCTGCTCGAAATCCAAATGAACCTCAACAAATTATTCCTAGCAAACGTACACATGGTGATAATTTCAGTAATAGTGTAAATGGAGGCGGCAACCATACTAATAACGACAACGATGGGATGCAAGCTCCACTCCTTAAGAAAATGAAAGCTGCAACACCTGGTTGCACTTACAAGGAGTTTCTTGCCTGTAAACCGGCTGAGTTTGCAGGAAACGAAGGAGCAACTGCTACACTGCGTTGGTTAGAGAAAACCGAGGCAGTGATTACAATAAGTAAATGTGCCGAGGACGACAAGGTCATGTACGCGTCGCATCTTTTCAAAGAAGGGGCGCTAGAATGGTGGAATACGGTACTTCAAGCCAAAGGAAGAAATGTGGCCTATGCCATGAATTGGGAAGAATTTAAAAGTCTGATGGAAAGAAAATTATGTCCCGAATATGAAAAGGAACAAATGGCAAATAAATTTCTAAACCACCGGATGGTGAATGTAGACTATCGAGGGTATACTTCGACATTCTTCGAGTATGCGAGAGTAGTACCAACCCTGGCTTCGCCAGAACCGGTGCTTATTTCCCGCTATATTTGGGGATTGATTGGCGAAATTCGAGATATCGTCAAAGCTGCGAGACCCCACACTATTGACGATGCTGTGGAATTAGCTAATACCCTAACTGACGGACTGGTACGGACAAGAGAAGAAAACCGGAAGAAGGAAGTGGCCCAAAAGATTACCCAGGGATTTCGTATGGGTAACAGAAGTAATTTCAGGAGAAAGGGAACTGGGCAATCTTCCACTGTTCCATTTTGCAATGCCTGTAAAAGGAAGCATTTTGGAAGATGCAAAGGGTATAGCAATTTCTGCAAAATTCCGGGGCATCAAGAAGAAGATTGCAGGAAGAAGAAAGCAACAGTCTGCTACAACTGCGGAGAAGCTGGACACTTTAGGCCAGATTACCCAAAACTGGTCAAAACAGCCGACAACAAAGCTAAACCTGCAGAAGGAGCTACCAAGAAGAACGTAAGAGCCTTCCAGTTGACTACTCAGGAAGCAGAGTTAATTCCTGATGTGATAGCTGGTACGTTCCTAGTTCACAATGTTTATGCCAGAGTATTATTTGACTCTGGTGCAAACCAAAGTTTTATAAATACTTCATTCTGCCAAGCTCTTAACTTACCCTTAACCAACCTTAGGCAGATTTTTACAGTCGAACTGCAGATGGAAATTTTGTTAAAATAGATAAGGTTTTGCAAAATGTAAAGATAGAACTCTTAGGTCATAAATTTTCTGCCAACCTATTACCTATGGATTTAGCAGGATTCGACGTTGTATTAGGAATGGATTGGTTGTTAGCCAATCATGCTCGAATTCTTTGTGATAAGAATTCCATAGAAATACATACACCCACCGGAGAATTAGTGTTAATTACAAGAGATAAGCCACGAAAGCCACTGAAATTCATTTCAGTAATGAAATTGGCCAGTTATTCAAGAAAACAGGAAGTAGTGTATATGATTTCAGTAATCATTAACACTAAGGGTAAGGAACTTAAAGAAATTTCGGTAGTATCAGAATACCCGGATGTCTTTCCGGAAGAACTACCTGGATTACCACCCAATAAGGAAGTCGAATTCAGAGTTCATCTAATTCCTGGAACTACACCGATAGCTAAGTCACCTTATCGGTTAGCACCCACCGAAATGTTAGAATTGAAAAAGGAATTAGATGAATTATTAAGTAAAAGATTCATACAACCTAGTTCATCCCCGTGGGGAGCTCCAGTGTTGTTTGTAAAGAAGAAAGATGGGTCAATGTCGATTATAGGGAATTAAATAAAGTTACCATTAAGAATCGATATCCATTACCTAGGATTGATGATCTATTCGATCAACTTCAAGGAGCTAGATACTTTTCTAAGATAGATTTACGCTCCGGATACCATCAATTGAAGGTACAAGAAGAAGACATACCTAAACTGCTTTTAGAACTAGGTATGGTCATTACGAGTTTACAGTCATGCCCTTCGGACTAACAAATGCTCCTGCAGCATTTATGGACATGATGAATAGAATCTGTAAACCGTACTTGGATAAATTTGTAATTGTCTTCATCGACGATATACTTATTTATTCCAAAAGGCAGGAGGAACATTGTGAGCACCTGCATGCACTCTTAACTTTGTTAAGAAAGGAGAAACTTTACGCCAAATTCTCGAAATGTGAATTTTGGCTACAAGAAGTGCAATTTTTAGGTCACATGGTGAATCACGAAGGAATTCACGTAGATCCCTCTAAGATAGAAGTAATTACCAAATGGAAGGTCCCACAGTCAGCTTTGGAAATTAGAAGTTTTCTAGGATTAGCTGGTTATTATAGACGATTTATTAAGGATTTTTCCAAAATAGTTGTACCATTAACTAAGTTAACATGTAAAGCAGCTAAGTTTGAATGGGGACCTAGGCAAGAAGAGGCTTTTAGGATTTTTAAAGCATAACTTAACAAATGCCCCAATTCTAGCCTTGCCAGAAGGAACAGAGGATTTGAAGTGTACTGTGATGCTTCTAAGCTAGGATTAGGATGTGTGCTAATACAACGCAAGAAGGTAATTGCGTATGCCTCAAGACAATTGAAAAAGCATGAGGAAAACTATACGACTCATGACCTAGAATTAGGAGCCATAATTTTTGCCCTTAAGATTTGGAGACACTATCTGTATGGAAGTAAATTTACTGTCTATACTGATCATAAAAGTTTAAGATACATCTTTGGGCAAAAAGAATTAAACATGAGGCAAAGAAGATGGATGGAGATTTTAAGTGATTACGACTGTGATATTCAATATCACGAAGGAAAGGCAAACGTAGTTGCAGATGCCTTAAGTCGTAAGTATCATGAAAAGTCAAAGCGAGTTCGTGCTCTTAGATTAAATTTACAATTAGACTTAATGGAACAATTAAAGAATGTTCAGGAAACAGCAATCAAGGACGATGCTGAAGGAATGAAAGGAAGAATAAAGGAATTAGAGCAAGGAACTGACGGAATCTGGAAATTCCATAAGAAAAGGATTTGGGTACCTAAGCAAGGAGATTTAAGACATAAGATCTTAGAGGAAGCCCATAAATCTAGGTATACCATGCATCCTGGTAACAATAAGATGTACCAAGATTTAAGAAATAACTTCTGGTGGATAGGGATGAAAAAGGACATAGCTAGATATGTTTCTAAATGTCTTACTTGTTCACAAGTTAAGGCAGAGCACCAGAAACCTTCAGGTCTACTACAACAATTAGAAATGCCTGTATGGAAATGGGAACTTATAACAATGGATTTTGTTACTAAGTTGCCCAAAACCAGAAAAGGTAATGACGCGATTTGGGTAATTGTGGATCGATTAACCAAATCAGCTCATTTTCTACCCATGAAAGAAACCTTTAGCATGGAAAGGTTAGCCAAGTTGTATGTAGATGAAGTCGTATCCTTACATGGAGTTCCACTCTCCATTGTATCGGATAGGGATAGTCGTTTCACTTCCCATTTATGGACAAGTTTCCAAGAAACAATGGGAACTCGACTAAATCTAAGCACAACTTATCATCCATAGACAGACGGACAAAGTGAAAGGACGATCCAAACCCTGGAAGATATGCTTAGGGCATGTGTGATAGATTTTGGTAGAAATTGGGATGACCACCTACCTTTAATTGAATTCTCATATAATAATAGTTATCATTCAAGCATTGAAGCTGCCCCATTCGAAGCATTGTATGGACGAAAGTGCAGAACTCCAGTCTGTTGGGAAGAAATAGGAGAAAGTCAAATGTCAGGTCCTGAAATAGTACAAGAAACTACTGACAAGATTACTCAAATCAAGGAAAGACTGAAAACGGCTCGAGATCGCCAGAAGAGTTATGCCGATAATCGACGCAAGCCATTAGAGTTTCAAGTCGGAGATAAGGTACTCTTAAAAGTTTCCCCTTGGAAAAGAATAGTTCGATTTGGGAAAAAGGGAAAACTGAGTCCGAGGTACGTAGGACCTTTCCCAATCATCCAACGAATAGGACCAGTTGCCTATCGTTTACAACTACCGGAAGAACTAGCTGGAGTACATGACGTGTTTCATATATCTAATCTCGAGAAATGTTTATCTGACAAGTCCCTGGTAGTGCCTCTTCAAGATGTAGAGGTAAATGAGAAGTTAAAATTTGTTGAGAAGCCATTACAAATAGAAGACAAAAAGATCAAGTTTCTCAAAACGCAAGCGACTAGTGCTGGTCAAAGTCAAGTGGGATTCAAGGAGAGGACCTGAATACACTTAGGAACTGGAATCGGAGATGAAGCGAAAATATCCTCACTTATTCCAGTGAATCTCGAGGACGAGATTTTTATAAGGTGGGGAGGATGTAAGGACCTTCAAAAATGTCCAAACCAACCCGTAAGTGAAAACCTAAACCCCTGAAACCTTATTGTGCGTGAAAAACCAAGAAAAACAAGAATCTTGGTCTTTAGACGGGCCGCGTAAAGGTAAGCTTAACCTTACGCGGGCCGCGTCAAAGTGAGGGTTGACCGGATGAGCGTCCAGATCCACGTGTCAACCACGTGGCACACCTACGCATGACACGGATGCCCTAATCTACTACTAGACCTCCACGCGGGCCGCGTAAAGATCGGCCGGAGGTTCACGCGACCGCGACAGACTCCAATTTCACCTATAAATAGCTTAGCTCAGGAGCTTTCATTCTGTGTCGAAACCAACTTTCAAAAACGAGATTATACTGCCCAAAAGTCGAAATTATAATTAAATTAGCAAGGCGCTGCTCCGATACCGGGTATTAACTCAATCGCTGCTATGATTCAATGTCCGATCGATTGAAAACTATCCAATGGATGTTTAAGTGCTGTCCACATTAGGGCCATACTTTGTCATTAGTCGTGAATTCGACGGATGTTTAAATATAGCACTTTGTCATTCGTTGTGAGGGTTTTAATCTCGTGAGTTATCGTAAATGATGTATTAGTTACTAACCTAGTTCGTGTGCATTGTTATTTAAATTAGGTGACAAGGCTAATCAGTAGGCTAAGCTCTAAGCTCTGTCCGTATAAATCTGCAATGTGAGTTATTCTCTTTTATCAAAAGTATTTTACAATACTCCATTTTCAAAACTTATAATTTCAGGGATTAAGTCGTGGTTATCTTGAATCACTGGCTAGTGGGGTATTGTGCACATTACTAATTTCTCACGGGTTAGGCTAATAAATCCTAACCGTGATAATCATCACTACTTGGGGAAAGACCCAATAGTGGTATGACCATCGTCACCAGGTGACACGGCGCCAAGTAAAAATAAGATAGAAGCCATTGTAATCGCTCTTATGCTGTAATTTATAACCATGTGTCGTTTTATCAAATTTGAATAACTCGCCAGCATTTCCCCGCTAATAAAATATTTTTAAAACATGTTTCAGGCGACCTGCTGTAAATCAAGAAAATGTGCTACGGAGCACTAACCAGCTTGAAGATGTGGCTCAGTTAAAATGAATAAACATGTTTTATAAATTAGGGAATTTACTTGTAAAATTCCTCTACTGTAAATTACGAGGTTTATCCCGCATTATGAAATAAAATAATCGGGCATTTCAAGTTTTAAAAGATCATGTGAAAATCTTCCGTTGTCGCATCAATTAATAAATACCACGGGTTCCTATCTCGCGGCTCCTGACCGGGTCAAACCGGGGCTGCGGCCATGACAATATTACAACGCTTATTCAAAATGCAGTCATCGCATTTAAACGCTATTTTATAACGCGTACTATTTTAAACGCATTTTATCGCATTTCACATCGCTTATTTGGACTAAATGCTATCGCAACGCAAACTCAACACAAACTCAACGCAGACTCGAAATGCGGATTTACTTATGTTATGTGTGTTATTTGTGTGATTATTTGTTTGAATGTTATGTGGTTATCAACGCAACGCTTATACGCTCACTCACAACTTGATTAAACGCAACGCAATGCTTAACAAACGAAACGAAGTTGGAAAACTAACCTGCACACACACGGCCGGTCGAATGGCCTACCGTTCGAATGGACATCCGTCCGGATGACCATCCGTCCGGGTGGCCATCCGCCCCAAACCCTGCACTCTCCACCGACTTAACCCTTCACCTCTCCCTATAAATACTACCCGTACACCTCCTTTTCTCTGATTTGAAACTTCCATCCGCTCACACGCTCTCAGTCACTATCAATCGCGAATCAAGGGCATTTTGTAAGCTTTTCATCTGAAATCTTGTACAATCTTCATCTCTAATCTCTTCTACATCATCTTCTTCATCAAAATCACACATAAACACTAATTGTTCCCTGAAATCACTGGTTTGGACCTCTTGAAGGTGGTTTTCACTCGTTTGATCGAGATTGGTTCTTGATGTGTGTGTGGTGGTATATGAATTTAAGTATATTTTAAGCCATTTTTACATGTTAGTCAAGTTTTAAATTTATAAAACACGATATTTTACTAACACCAAACACACATATGGGCAAGTGCACCCATCGTGAGCGTAGTATAGTGTTGGCAAGATTCCGAGGTCGTCCAAGGACACAAGAGCTTTTAGTACCGGTTTATCCTCAACGTCTAATCAAATCAAAAGTTTAGAAAAAGGTTTTAAACTAGAAAAATAAAAACTAACTAAAATGCTGAAAAATAAAAATAAAAATAAAAACAGATAGACAAGAAGAATCACTTGGCTCCGACTCGTGTTTAGTGTAACCTTTGATTATTTCCGCACTTTTGCACTTTTTAAGAGATTATCTTAGTTATTGTAGTAGGCCCCTCTTTTGAAGGTGACGTTACCCTCAACCCAGTAGTTTGAGTCAGCAAGGATACAATTCTAAAGGGTCGGATTATTGAAAGATAATTAATTAAGTTATTAATGCATATTATGGTAGGCCCCTCTTTTGAAGGTGGCGTTACCCTCGGCTAAGTAGTCTGAGTCAGCAGGGATACAGTCCTAAGTAGCCGGGTTAAAGTATTAATAGTAGCTTACATATGAGGGGATCAAAGAGTTTGGACCCCCGCCATCCAATACCGGTGGGTATTGAAGGAGGTCCTACTAAATTTGACCCAGGTCCTTACAGGATCTATACATTGAACAAGGCAAGACTCTTACCAAACCGTTCCCTTAACCCTCGACCAGGTAGCCAACATACCTCCATATAGACCGTGGAGATATGAATGGTGAAAATCTTTTATTTTATATAGACAGTAAAATAATGCCAAGACACCACGGACAAACGATAAGGAAAAATCACCTTCAACATAAGAAACTAGTTATTAAAGTCATTAATACATAACCAAGTAAAAAGTGCGAAAAGATTAAAAATAAAAAGTATTACACTAGACACTTGTCTTCACCGAGTGATGTAAGAGACTTAGGCAAACATGGCCTTTGATTGTCAAGAACTCTTACGATCAATCTTGGATCCCGAGACGACTCACACACTCTATGATGGACAATGGATGATGGTGGTGGATGATGGTGTTATGGTGGTGGTGGGTGGTGGGTGAAGTGTGAGAGAGGTGGTGTGCCAAGGGATGGTTTGCAAATGAGCCAAGCACCCCTATTTATAGCTTGAACAGCAGCTCGGGCATGGCCTCGTGTCCATTGGGCACAGCCCCGTGTCCATCATCCTTCTCTTTCTTCATTAATTGCAGTTTTTCTGCATCAGTTGACCACGCCCCCGTGTCCGCTGGGCACGCCCCCGTGTGCAGAAGCATATCTGTACTATCAAGATTTGCCTGGATTCTGCGAATCTTATAGTTGACCACGGCCCCGTGTCCGCTGAGCACGGCCCCGTGGTGGGCGATAGAAGCTTCTATAGCTTTGTCTTTTATGCTGGCACTTGGGCACGCCCCCGTGTTCACTGAGCACGGGGCGTGTTCAGCCTTCTGTTCTCTTGTTTTGCTTGGGAAGATGCTGTCGAGGAGGTCAGGCATGCCACGTTTGTTCCTTTTCTTGTATTTATGTTAGATTTAGCTGCCTTTTTGCTTCTTTTGTGAATTTGAGCTCATTTAATCCTGAAAATACAAAAGGAAGACAAAAACACACTTTTTCCAACATTAGTACTAAAAAGGGGTTAGTTTAATGCCACAATTGATGTAATTTATATGTTGCATTTTGCACACATCAGGTCTAGATCTAATGGATTTCCACACTTTTAACTTAATCACCACAAGATTTCGACACTTTTTCAACTGTTTTCAATTTTTCTTCAACTTTCTACACAAAACTGATGGAATCTGGACTCAATCAGACTCTCGGCTCATTTCTTAGTCGAGAGCCGGCTTGAAAACAGATTTCCACCAAAGAGATAGACCGATTAACGGTTCAAGCATGAATCTTCATCAAGAACAGTGAGTTTGTTCGAATGGGCTAAGACCATCCGACCGAATGAACTGGACTCAGTGTTATTCCGTTGTTTGAAACGTTGTCACGCTGTCTCCGTTAACTCAAAACTTTTACTTAGAAAATTTTGCAAAAACATCAAACTACAGGTCACACGCTCGAATGGCCATCTGTTTGGATGACCATCCAATCGGATGACCTGACCCTTATAATTTTCATCGTTTGAACACTTATAACTGAACTTCGAGTTTTTAACGATTTACAAACACCCACACACTCATTCGAATGGCCATCAACTCGGATGACCATTCTTCCGGATGACGATCCTCTCGGATGGATTATACTCATCCGTTCGGATTACCATTCGAGCACTTAACCATCTGACATTTTGTTTACGCGTTGTTCAACACTCTGCTCAAAGAGTTATGCTTCTGTACATAGGCTAACTCAACGCGCTCCCTTCAATCCAATCCAGACTGTGTTTACTCGTTAAACACACACTGTGAGTGTACTCGAACCCATTTTCGTTTAACGCACTTTTGGGTGTTACATACGTTCTATATCAAAACACAACACACAACGCAAACACTATCTAAACGCTAACCACTCCCGCATGCTATACGTGATTTGTTGAAAGCTTGTACTATGCTTATACAATGTTACACTATACCGCCTCTAGCAATGATAGTACTATAGTTTAGACTCAGCACCTGTCGCGGACAGGGGTTGCTAGGGATCACATCACTTTACTTCATGTGTTCGCTGAACATGTGTCGCGCACACTCTACAATGCAGTCTTGTGGTTAAGTTGCAATCATTGTTTCATAGTTACATGCTGGTTATGCGTAAACGCTTTTTATACTATATCCTATGCAAACTTGTGTACTCACCTTTACTTTATGTATTGACTTTATTTTAACAAATGTGACAGGTTGAGTTGAATGCTATGCTGGAAACAAGTTAGGCAGTCTAGAAACTCCACTAATAGAAATCTAGGTTGTCGGATCACGTTTTGTTTGGGAGAAACTCGTCGTCTGTAATAATTATTTGTTAAATATTTGTTTGTTGTATGGGGTGATGAACCTTTAAAATACTGGTAATGAATAGTTGTTATGGATCTCTTGAGCAATCTGGTTCGCCTAGTGGCGCGCCCCGATAATTCCGCCATCGGTTGGGGTGTGACAACACTTCTCCTTACAACCAATCTTATAAAGTCACCAAATCTATTTATTTTCTTATTCTTGATAAACTTTGATAAAAGATGACTAATACTAACCAATCATCATACCATTGCCTTCATGTTCAACATGAGTAAAACCACCCTACAACAACCTTTGCGCCACCATCGAAACCGAAAACTGAATCAAGCTAAAATAATTCTAGTTATGTGTTACCGCTAACGGGTCAAAAGGGTAAAACAAAAATAATAAAAAAAAAGTATAGCTTAAAAGGAAATGGTTAACCTCGTAAGTCATTTTATTTTAAAATCATGTTATTTCTGAGGTAATACATTTTTTGTTAAATTGAATCACCGTGAATGTTGCAGCATTTAAGAGAAAGGCTGAATAAGTACTAAAAATGTATAAAACAGTGGCATCCCCTCTCGAACCAGAGACCAACAACATAAAAGGCGTCAGGGCGACTAGTCGACTGCAGTTGGTAGTTTGTAATAGTCATAGGGTTTTAACCATTTATATATATAATATATAAAAAATTACGGGCCTTTCAACTTTCAATTCATTTGATAGTCTCCCTTTCAACTACTTTTTTTATATACACGCCAAATTGATCTGTTCATAACCAAACAGGTGAAACATACCAACTTTGGGTAAAACATTAAAATCATAACAGGTTGCAAATAATACAGTGAAAAGAGACTAAAAACATCATACCAGATATCATCATCATCCGAAAGTATAGTCTCGGTAACTTCTGGTTCTGCAGTTACCCAAGGCTTCAGATCACCGTCACCGATAGAACGTGTGACCTATATGATTAAAAAACATATCATTTCATTAATAATCTAATATTACTATTAACATGACACGTTTATAAGTAAATAAATGAAAGAAATGTCACCTGTAGGGCTGCAGGACCAACCCTCCACATATCAAACTGCCATTTAACTTGACCACCAAGACCGGTAACACGTTCTTTCTCATCAAGACAGCTTGCAACATGGTCCTACCAAAGAAAAAAAAAGAAACTAATAACCACATACACGTCAAGAAATACGTAGACCACTTCTTTTTATGGAATTTTTTATAGTGAATGCGGGTTAAATAACAACCTTTTGGCCCTTATTACTAAGTCGGCACCCACCCGACACATGCTCAGGGCCGGCCCTGCATAAATGTTGTGATTGATAGACATAAATAAGGAAATTTCAAGCAAATCTAATACTATATAAGGAAATTTGTCTACAAGTTCATGGTCTAATTCAAAACTACAGATCCTCAAGTTGTACTAATGACCATTATCATTAATAATCGGAAATAATAAACTTTATTCTAGTTCTAGGATGGTCAAATTTAGCTCTCATCTACAATCGTTATATATAGCAACAGATGATATTTGATATCTATCATAAAATTATTATAAATTGATAAAATGGCATGATTTCATTAATAAATATATGTACGTATGAACAATGTAAGTTAGCCCGTAAACTTAACTTTCCTTCAAACAATGATGCATCATACAACCTTGTTTTGAAATTATCATAAATTTATAAACCCAAATAAAAAAAGACAATTTCTTTTACCAAAACTCATCACTTACAGAAAATCGAGTTTAAAAAACCTACATAAAAAACCATTTTTTGACCTTAAATAATTACTTACAGAACCAAGAAAATTGGGGATTCAAGAAATTACTTGCCGCAAGAGACACAGAGCATGAAATATTGACATATTATTAAAAAGATGGGTGAGGGAAATTTGTGAAAATGAAACTCTAGAGGGTTTTTATATTAACAAAGTGGAGGAGGATTAGTGTTTTTGTAAGACTCGTTTCAATTAATCAAGATTATAATATTTAACACGCATTTTTATACGAAAATGTAAGCTTTCAAAAACTTTTCCAAGTTAAACTTCTTACATAATTAAAAACATTCCAACATATAATTTCAAGTGTTTACAATAACCAATTTTGAAACTAGAACTAAATAAGATTGTTGTGGAAGCTTCAAAACATGTGTTCGGTTCTTCTTATTCGCTTGATCTTCATCCGGGAGTCATTGACGTTCACCTAAAATCAAAACCAACTTAAAAGTTAGTTTTGATAACTTACAAACATGTTAAAACAAGTCCCATGAGCTAAACAAACAAAATTTAAACAATTTGCAGTAAATTGAGCCCTTGCGGGCCGCGAGGGATTACTCTTATTTTTGTTGCGGGCCGCGACCTATGTCGCGTGACACGACGGTGTTAACAGGTTGGTGTCGCGCAACGTGACACCTCATTTTTGACAGAAAGTTGTTTCTTAATTGCTGCATTTGCCCACCTCCAATTAAATACGGACTCGTTCATCATCATCGTTCGCATTAAAGTCCGGTTTATAAGCTGTTGGGATTGAACCCTACAAAGGAACAGATGATATGAAAAGCCAAAACTGGTTCAGAACAGTTGATCATCATAAGCAGTGTTTGCACCAGATTCTCCCCTTGACAGTGGCCCCAACATCTGATAGACTCCAAGCACTGCTGTTTGCAACTGCTGTTATCCAAAGCCCTGATGAAGAATAAAGACTGAAGCTCAATCTACTGATGTGTCCTAAGTACTGTTGAAGACCAAAGCACTGCCCATTCAAGGACTGATCAACCTTTGAAGAAAGCACTGATGCTCAACATCAGTGCTTAGACAACATCCGTGGAAAGTGAAACAGTAGTTTATATTATCAGTGTCTTTGTAATCAGTGTCTATGTAATCAGTGGTTGTATAGAACAGTGTTTGTAGTTTGTTAGGAAGTTAGATGTGACTTTCATGGTGACGTCAGCAAAGATGCTCAGTGGTTTGGGTTGTACTATAAATAGAACAGTACTCTGTACTGTTCTGTTAGCTCTTTTCACCTAAGTCTTTATGTACGAACAATCACTGAGCTCAGGCTGAGGGGGAGTCTTGTGCATGCATGCTTAAACTTTTCTTCCATTGATTATTTGATTAAAGTTTATTTCCATATTCCGCTGCACAATACTTGTTTCATCTTTATTTCTTGTTAAACAACACAAACAGAGAAACTCAGATCCTAACAATTGGTATCAGAGCTTTGGACAGTCAAATTTGATCTAACAATCATTTTGACTTAAAAGTTCAGCTCGATTTCATTGATACTTTCGATTGTTCGTATTTAGTTGAAAAACAGAGTAAGGGATAATCATGTACAAAAGTTGATTATCCAGTATCTGTAAAACAACCAAATCCGAATACAACATCTGGCAGCGTAGAATGGGTCACAATTTAGCTCAACAAAATACAGGATGTTGGAAGTTGGTTGCCTTTGGACCACATGTTCCAATGGTGCTGAGTGCTGAGGATCCAAAAACCTTTGTACCTAAGAAAATTGAAAACTATTCCGAACAGGATTTTCAAAAAATTGAACTAGATGCAAAGGCTTTTAGCATAGTAGCATCAGCACTCCCCAATGAAATTTATGATGGGCTGTTACACTGTAACAGTGCCAAGGAATTGTGGGATGCACTTAAGGAACAGTTTGGTGGTACTAAAGAAGTAATTGAAAACAATAGGGAGGTTTTGAATCAACAGTATGAAACCTTTTGTCACACCAAGGGTGAATCATTAACACAACACTTGTTAATGTTGAATTTGTTAAATCAACTCTAAATAGTAGGTTTCTAAGGTCACTTCTTGAAAAATGGGACACAATTGCTTTTGTAACCAGAAATTCGGTTGGGTTCAAAGAACTTAGTCTAACCCAGCTTCAGGGTAGGCTCCTTACCTATGAGAGGGAGTTGAACTAGAAAAAGAAGCTACAAGAGACTGGGAAGGTTGCTGATGATTATACCTTCGACAACACAGCTCTTTTGGGTCAGAAAGAATCTGGTGGTAGTAAGGATCAGAGTTATGATCATTACATTGACATAACAGCTGGTGGAGCTTTTAACAACTCTGATTCTTACTCATCCAACTATGCTTTTACAGCAAATGGAGAAAACCAGATTTCTGATAATACGTCCTTTGAACTCAATGATCTCCAGCACTTTGATCCAACTGATCTGGAGGAGATGGATATTTTACACCAACTTGCACTGCTGAGTGTTAGAACCAGCAAGTTTTATAAGAGAACAGGGAGAAAATTTCCAGGGTTACATGGGAACTTGAAAGTTAGGTTGGATAAATCAAAGATAAAATGCTACAAGTGTAACAAGTTAGGTCATTTTTCTAGAGAATGTAGGAGCCAAAATAATAGACCAATCATCACACATCCCAGCTCTAAACCTCAACAAACTCAAAACACTGTGCATTATACTCAATATACCCCTGCTGCTCATGTAAAAACTGCTCACTATGCACACCCTACAACCCATGTTCCAGTGCACTATGTCCAAGCCACTATTCCACAGATACAGTTTGTCCAGGCCCAAGCTCCTCAGGTTCAGGTGCAACAAGTTGCACCTCAACAAGCTACCTAAACCTCTGTTCAAACAGATCAGCAAAGCTTCTTCACCCAAGGCTTTGTTGATTGGAGTAGCTTGCCTGAAGATTTAGCTGATGAAAACTTTGCACTATATGCTGAGAATGATGTTTCTAGTGATGAATTCTGTTTTGCAGCATTAGAGTCCATTTCAAAAGGGCTGGAAACTGAAGATGGAGCATCCAGTGCAGAAACAGTGGATACAATTGCTGAAGCAGTGGTTACTACTGTTGTTAATGAACAACTGTTGGAAGAAAATTCAGAACCCCTGATGGAACCACTATCTGATCCCTGGTTTGTTGAAGAAGAAGAGAAGAAGCCAGAAGAAAGTGAACATGTCTGTGATTGTGCCATGATGGCTGCAACTAAGGTATCACCCTAGGTTCTTAAAAACCTATGTTTAGACAAATGCATCATAGCATTTGCAAATGTTAAGGAGGTGAATGAAAACCTTAGAGATAAAATGTTAAATGATGAGATACAATTTGAAAAATCTTTAAAAGAATTGAAAATCAAATTGTCAGAAAAGGAAAATGAAATTTGTAGCCTCAAACATGAGCATAGCATAACTAAGGACCAACTTCAGGACATGATAGAAAAATATCAGACCTGTAAAAAGGAGTTGGAATCCACCCAAATCACATGTGAAAAATGGGTGGAATCCTGCAAAGGTTATGAAGTTATACTTGAGAAGCAGATTAAAAGCAATGTAAAATTTGGCATAGGTTTTAGGAAAAATGACCAAGTTGAAAACACTGCTGCAAATGAATCTGGTTCTGTTGAAATCATACCCACTAACAAGGATGGTCAAGAAATCAAAATAACTGATAAAAGTGACAACAAAATCACTCTTGAAAGATCAGTGTGGTCCTCAACTTTTGAGAAGATTTAGAAATACCAATTTAAACCCACTTGGTCTGATGAGTGTGACCTCCTTGAAAATTTTAAACCCATGGACTTCACCACAGTGGATGGTGTAAAAGCACCAAAGGCCAAGGTAATTCCTCTTAAGGACATCCCAACAGTGGTTCAAAACTCTGTTGCAAAGGGGTCTGAAAAGAAGAAAAAGAGAGAAAAGATTAAAAACTTGTTTTGTGACTTTTGTGAAAAGAAAAATCATTTAACAAAATATTTTTTTTCATTTAAAAGCCTATGAGATTAACAAAACAAGTGCCATTGTGCCTTCAAAAAGCTGCATCATCTATGGTAAATCAAACAATCTTACTCAGGAGTGTGTGTACCTTAAAACCTTTGAGGTCCAAAAGGAAGAGTACACTTCAAAAACACTCATGAGTTCATCAAATTCACAAGTCAAGAAACAACCATCATTTGTGCCTGTCCAAACAGCTGTTACAAAATAGCTGAACCAAAACTCTGTTAAAAGAGAGGTTCAAGTGATAGATGCACCCCCTGCTAACCAATTCCAAAGAGGAAAAGGTCAACCTCCATACCAAAGGGTCCCACATGTTTATGAGGCTTACAAAAAGCCTTCTAAACCAAAAGTGCACAGACATCCCTTTGGATATCAACAGCTGATTGGAAATGGTCCCAAACAGTGGTTAGAAAAGAATGTGTCAAAAGCTGCTCAAACCCCTGAGCTAACCACTGTCCATGTTCCTAAACTTAACTCAGACACTGTTGTGACCCCATCCAAAGCCTTATTGGCTTTGGAGACCCTCCTGAACTAATTCTTTACTTGATGTGCAGAGAGCTTCTACATGCTTAGATAGTGTCACACCCCGACCCACAGAGGAATGGTACGGGGCATGATGAATGCTCAAAGCTTATAACAATAATTTCACCAAAACTTGATAGAGAAATACTTGCGTCCCTAACCTTTATGGGTTAGGCTGTGACCACGTCCTTGCCCCTTGCAGGACAGGTTGTGTATTTGCATATATTGAGATAGTAATAAATTGTAAAATAGCAACAACATGTAACGACATTAACGTGAAATAAGGATGACATTTAGAAAAGACTATGAAACGATAAAGATAATAAATGACTTTAGCATAAAATGCATAAGTCAACAATACGTTAACGTAATTGTCTGAGTACAAAATGAAAATGACGAAAATTCAAAACGACAACATCAGAACTTCCCAATTTTTCTTGAAATCAAAACAGTAAAGAAGTTTCGTTATTCAGACTCGGACTACATGTTTCCAGCATTGTTGTTAGCCCCTGGTTGATTCGCATTGTTATTGACACCTCTACCCTCTGCTGCCTGGTTTGCTTGATTAACCGGGTTAGCCTAAGCTTGGGCATTGATGATGTTTACCAATCTTGGGCAGGTGTTTCGAAAATGAGTGGGGTCACCACAGTTAAAACATGCTCTAGCTGGTAGCATCATAGGGAGATTGGGTTGGTAATAGGGCTGGATCATGTTCTGTGGAGGTGGAGCCATGATTTGGGGTAGTTGGTATAGAGGTTGGGTCACCAATTGGTTATTAGGGTGAGCTTGGTGTTGCTTAGGTGCTTGTCGCAGAGCAGAGCGATATACATGAGCTAAGTGACCAAAGCGTCCACAATTGGTACACTGTTGGCAGGGTGTATGGACTTGGTGATGGAAATTACAAGGGTTGCATATGGGTGAGGACCGGTATAGGGTTTCTTGTTCGAGCGACCAATAGGTGCAACTTGGTTTAGTGGGGTGGCTGGTATAGGCAGGTTTGTAGTAACCACATAGTTTTTCCCATTACCCTTATGCTTCTTATATGTTCCAGAGTGCGAGGAAGATTCGGCCTTAGTTTCTTTTGCCTCTTTTGATTCTTCAACAGGGGCCTTGCCAGCTGACCCCTTGCTCCCTTCACGATCTAGATGCTTCGACTTTATGCGGTTTTCAGTGAGTTGACCAGCTAGCCGCATAGCTGCTTCAAGAGTTTCTGGCTTACTACCGTCCACCGTGTCTTTGATAACATCAGGTAAGCCACCAATATATTGCTCTATAAGTCGAGGGAGTGGGGTGAATAGGTATGGGTATATCTTATACAGCTCATGGAAGCGCTTGTTGTACGCCACGTTGTTACCACTGTCTTGCTCCAACGCCCAGAACTCGTCCTCAAGTTTCTTAATTTCATGTCGAGGGCAAAATTTCTCAGTCATTATTTCCTTCAATTGATCCCATGATAAGGTAACAGCGACCTCAGCACCGCGTGTGTTTATCTCTGTGTTCCACCATGACAACGCATTCCCTAACAGACGGCCGGTCGCATAACGGACCTTGCGGTTATCAGGACACTCACAATTCAAGAAAGTACTTTCCATCTCCTCATACCAACGGAAGAGGATGGTAGCACCGGTGGTGCCATCATATGTTGGAGGGTCGCAAGATTTAAAGTGTTTGAAGGAACACCCCGAGGTATTAGCCCCATCCTGGGTTTCGGGGTTATTGAGAGCTTGTTGAACTTGTACGACGATGTTGGGAACAATGGCGGCCATCTCTTCGGCGATATGGGCCGCCATGTGTCGGCTGGAGTTTCCAGCACGTTTCCCGAAACGTTGACGTCTAGCCGACATCTACAAGATTAAACGCAACAATTCGTGAGTTTGTGAGTAGCAATTAGTGACACATTGTATAGTGTGACAAATGTGAAACTTATGATTGAGAGAAATGATAATTCGAAATGCGACATCACATAAATCAACATAACAAACCAAAACCACTTAAAGTCACATGAAACTCGAGGATAGAAACAAACTTATGATAAGTTGATACTCCAAAATGAAATATTGAAAATTGTTAGGGTTGGTGCGTAAATAAGGTTTTTGTATGTTTTCCATGCGTCACTTTCGTAATTACGTGGGCCCCTGCAATTACCGAGCTTTCGCATGGTCTACATATGATCACCCATTAACATACACTTAACCCAAAAAGAAGAAATCATGAAATTGATGCATGAACCAAAAGTTGGGGTGATATGAAATTATGTTGGAGGGTATCCATGACTTAACACAGACATGTTGACTTATCAAAGTGTTGTTAGTTTAAGCGACGTTTGGTGTGACATGCTTTGGCCTAATAGGTATTAGTACTCTCATCGCTAGTCCCCAGGTGGCAAACTGGTCCATTATTGGATTTATACGATTGTCAGCCTAGACAGGACGTCCCGACTACCGGTACCTAACCCTTCCAGTTACTACATGTCCGTCACATAAACCCACTTTGACAAGATAGAGAAACTCGAATGAAATTTGAAACCAACACAACATATAATCCAAAAGTAACTGAAAAGAAAATAGATTAGATTGAAACTTTAGATAAGTAGATAACAGAATTATATATTGAAAAATAAAGTATGTATATCATATGGTGTGTGTAAAGCGAAGGAGGAAAAATATTGTAATATTACTTTAGATAGATAATATAACACAATATAACATGTAGCACATAAAGTTAAGCATGTAACAATTAAAGTGATCATGTGCATGTGTATGCTTTAAATAAATTTAAGCTAAGACAATCAAATCAAATAAGCACATAAGGTACCCAAAGTACCTAATAAACTATAGTCTAAGTCTAGGGGGAGTCTAATAACCTAAACCTAGTTCCCTATAGTTATTGGCTCTGATACCAATTTGTCACACCCCGACCCGCAGCGGAATGGTACGGGGCATGATGATTGCTCAAAGCTTATAACAACTATTTAAAAGTTAAAGTATTTAAAGCATCAATATTAATTTGTCACACATAACATAGAATTCAAATATTAACAATAAGTTACAAATTCAAATAAATAAAAGAAACATAACATATCCGGTTTATTACTAAGGCAGTCCTACGTGTCTTCAACTCAAAATCCGCCTACCGTTGTGTACCTGTATCACGCGTAAAAGAGTTTTGGGTCAACAAACATGTTGGTGAATAGATTCGGTTTTTATTTAAAAATGTTTTTGTTTCATTATCTTTAGAAAACATTATTTTATAACATGCATTATCAAATGTGAAACCATGTTCCTCAATATAACAAGAATTTCACACATATCTCATAAGCAACACAACATAACAACATTAGTAACCATAGACACATAGAGATTCAAGCCCCGAAAGGCGAATCTGCGAAACAATAATGGCGATACCGAGTTCAACCCATGGCCGTGGGGAACCGGTCAGCCAGGTGGATCCACGCGAAAGCTGTGACACAAAGCGAGTAACACATAGATACACATATCGAGAAACAATAGAAATTAGCAATAAGTGACTCATAGAAACACATCGAATAGCATGTTATCAATTTAAATAATAAATTTGAAATCAAGCACGAGATACACCCCAAAAAGATTTAAAGGCAAAAAGGGGGAAATAGTCGAATCAACTCACTGGTTGCGTTCCTGCTTAATTGTGAAACACCGCACGGTTTGGGAAAACTCAAAAGATGGAAAGTCACCCTAGTATATGTGTAAAAATTAAATACTAAATGTCACAATATAAACATAACCTAATAATATAATATATTGATATTTATTATTTTAAAATATACTTTTAAGATTTCTATACCAAACCTTAAAATTTAACAATTATGTCTAACTATCTTTTATGACATATAAAATAAAGTTACAAATAAATTCATAAGTCCAAAACCAATATATATGGTGATAAAATAACCTAAACATGTCAATTTATACATTAGAAATTTTACAAGTTATACCAACTAAATATCAATATTATATTTACGATACAATGGTAAAAGTGTATTTTGAAATATCAAAATTCTATGAAGAATTCACCATAAAATATCATTGTGTCAAGAATCATCTTTTTAATATAACAATCATTTATTAATTAAAACCAACTTTAAAATAATTATTTTCATTGACTTGATTATAATCCAAAAATCATAAAATCTATGACATCTCTAAATCTTGAACTTGCGATGAAATTCATGACATCTAGTTCAGTTGTTTTCGTATTTTATATATTTCCTTTTTATATATTTTTGCAATAAAAATTCATAGCATAACCAAACGAATCCTAAAAATTCCCAAAAATGTACCAAGCTAATATAACATGGTGATGAACAAAACCCTATGATCAATTTAATCAAAAAGCAAGCCTAAGACAAAAAGCCCCAATTTTTATTATGAAGAACCCTAGAATTTGGGGATTTGAAATTCGTACATGTTAAATCCTCTATCGTCGAAATTGATAGAGGGGTTTTGTAGAGCATGAAAATCTAAAGAGATTAGGCTTTTGAATTACCTGAATCAGTGTTCGTATGAAGGAGAAATCGAAACTTGAAGTTTGGTGCCCTAGTTTCCTTATTTGCTTAAATTCGTGATGTTGGATGAGAGTTTGCAGGTTTCGAGTGTTGTATTGTTGTGTAAAGGTGCTCAAAAATCACATGGGTTCAGTTTTATAAAGTTAATTGCTGATTAAGGAGATGGCCGATCATGTGCTTGACACTCTTAAATGGTGTTTTAATTTTGTTAATCAATACACTTGATTATGTACGTTAAATGCTTGTTAATATCATGAAACTGAACTCTCCACTTAATACTAAACAACTAAACCCCAAAGGGATCCCAATCGTCGCGAAAATCCCATCACTCTAATATATGTAAACTTAGACCGTGGGGTATGAGGGGCTTGGGTTGGGGCATTTGTTGACACGTGGAATAGGGGCCCCTCCACCACCAAAACCCACGCCCATGGGGTATGGTGGGGCTTGGGTTGGGGGCATGAGTTGACACATAGCCATTAAGAGCCCGCCATGTCACCTTGCTAGGCGCCCCACGCCCGGCTTCAAACCCACGCCAAAGGGGGCCACGCCCAAACCCAAGCCCCAACCCAATCCCCCGGGGTGGTGACTTGGGCGTTTTCCCCCAACCCACGCCCCATACTCCATGGCCTTATGAATTCCATCTCTTAAGTTCTTGGGTTCGAGTCCTTGGCCAACCATTTTTTGGTCTTATTCTTAAGTTCACAAATGTTACCACAAGGCCCCTCGTTTTTTACTTTAGTTAATATCATGCACCAACTTAGTTAAGTTGATTAATTTCAACATCTAACTTCCCTTACATTAAAACTAACCTAGTTAAATTATTTCTTTAAGAAAAACTCTAACGGAGTTTAACTAATTTTTATTTAAATTTAACGTTTTCAAATCCAGTTTAATTTGCACGAATGCGTAACTCCGTTAAAATAAAATAAATACAAAACTCTCTTTTTTATTAAACCTCATAGGTATTTGGTTTATATAATACGGGTCGGGTTTCAGAGATCCGTTTTTTACGGATGTCACAGATAGTCTTTGATATGTAGATAGTGGAGGCTCCAGGCACATGACTGGATGTAGAGCCCTACTCAAAGAATTCAAAACTCATGGAAGGGGTGATATATCTTTTGGTAATAATAGTAAAGGAAAGGTGATGGGTTCTGGTACAGTTAAGTCTGGAAATGTTAAGTTTGAAAATGTCAATCTGATTGACAATCTAAAATTCAACCTCCTTAGTGTCTCACAAATGAGTGACAAAGGTTATGGATCATTCTTTACTAAGGAGTGTTGTAGGATTGTTGGACCAGAAATGGTCAAAAAGATTGAAGAAATAATAAAAAGTTGAAAAACTCAACTTGTTGCTCAAAGGAGTGGCAATGTTTATGTAGTTGATTTGTCAAAAGAGAACCCTATGACTGATGCCTGTCTGTTCTCAGCTGCCTCTAACAAAGAGACAGAACTATGGCACAGAAGATTGGGGCACACAAATCTCAAGACAATCACTGCTTTGTCAAAACAAGGCCTTGTAAGAGGTCTTCCACAAAAATTGTTCACCTATCCTGAGCATTATGTTTCCTGTTTAAAAGGAAAACAACATAAAAGCTCATTTAAGTCCATTGAAGAGTCCAAAACAACCAAGTGCTTACAAATGTTGCACATGGATCTGTTTGGCCCAGTAAAAGTCATGAGTCTTAAAAAGAAAAGATATTGTTTGGTAATTGTTGATGACTTTTCTAGGTTTACATGGACGTATTTCTTACATTCTAAAGATGAGACTGCAGGCATTTTGCAAAACTTTGTCAAACAGGTTGAAAAGCAATTTGACTTGCCAGTGAAAGTCTTTAGGAGTGACAATGGCACAGAATTCAGAAATAGGGAGTTGGATGAGTTTTGTATGTCAAAAGGAATTGTAAGGCAGTACAGCATTCCAAGGACACCAGAACAAAATGGGGTTGTTGAAAGAAAGAACAGGACACTGATTGAGGCTGCTAGAACCATGCTTGCAGATTCAGGTTTGCCATTAACTTTCTGGGCAGAGGCTGTAAACACTGCCTGTTATGTCCAGAACAGAGTTTTGATAAACCCCAGGAATCAAAAGACTGCCTATGAAATTCTGTATAAAATCAAACCACTGATCTCATACTTTAAAGTATTTGGCGCCCATACTTTATTTTAAACTTGAAAGACTCAATTTCAAAGTTTGCAGCCAAAGTAGATTGTGGTTATCATTTGGAATACTCAACCACTACTAAGGCCTACAAAGTGTTTAACACTAGGACTAAGTGTGTGGAAGAGACTTTGAATGTAAAGTTCAATGAACTTTCTTCAATGAAAATCCCTGCAAACCGTGCTGAGTTATTTGATCTTGATAAATTCACCTTTGAAAATGTTTCTGTCAAGACTAACAGTTCAAGTCCATCTCAACCTCCTCCATCAGACATTGGATATGAAGTTATCATTCCACAACAGAAGTTCACATCCATTGCCAGAGCAGCAGATGTTCAAAACAGCTGTCAAAGCTCAGCCACTGCTACATCAACAGTTGTTAACCAAAGTAGCCCTTCAACATCTGCTTCCATATCATCAACCACTGTTGATAAAGATTTGCCAACAGTGGATAAAAATCAACATGGTTTCACACCAATTCCTCTTATTCCTCCACCTCCATTTCAAGACACTATTGGATCACCAAAGTCACCAACAGTTGTTAGCTCAGATGATTCACATCTACAACCTTCACCCTTAAATGCCATTGTTCCATACAAAGGAGATTTAATCTTCTTGAAGTCTCATCTACCAGATCAAATCATTGGAAAAATTAATTAAGGGGTTCTCACCAGAATTCAATCCCAAAACATCTGTCTTTTTGCTGGTTTTCTATCACTTCATCAACCTGTCAAGTACCAAGAGGCACTGAAAGACAATAGTTGGGTGGAAGCCATGTAAGAAGAGCTCTAACAGTTTAAGAGACAACAAGTATGGGAGCTTGTACAACTACCAGAGGGTGTGAGTCCTATTGGCACAAAGTGGGTCTTCAAAAATAAAACTGATGAAAAGGGCATTGTTGTTAAAAATAAAGCAAGGCTTGTGGTTCAAGGTTTCAGACACGAAGAGGGCATTGACTATGATGAAACTTTTGCCCCTGTAGCAAGATTGGAAGCTATCAGACTGTTCTAGGCCTTTGCTGTCAACCACAACATAAAGGTGTTTCAAATGGATATCAAATGTGCATTCCTCTATGGTAAGATTCAAGAAGAGGTATATGTTGGTCAACCTCCTGGTTTTGAGGATCCATTTAATCCGAATCATGTCTACAAGCTAAATAAAGCTTTGTATGTGTCACACCCCGACTTTCCACATGTCACCGGTGGGCCCGGTGGGGAGTATCGTGACATGGTTTGCAACATAATAGTCAAACAACACAATATATATGAATGCACAGCGGAAGCAAAAGATAAATTATATATTACAAATCCGAATTTAAAGTAATATCCAGTATTACAACGGAAAGTAAAGGATTCACAGGAGGATCTTAAAACATATCATTTGTTCAACAGACTTTAGACGCCTAGAACTTGCAAGATTTCCTTATTAGCGCCCTGAGCTTCCAGCTAATTACGTTCAGTACCTGTCACTTAACCCTTTTGGAAAATACGTCAGTTTTCACTGGTAAATACACTCAACCGACTCATTTTAAAAAGAGTTTGTAAATTGATTTGAATGCACTTGGCACAAAATATATTGACACTTTGATTAAAATGCATAGAGGCAAAATTAACCTTTTTAACTTGGAACAATTATAGTTATAACCTTGTATACAGATTTACATGTTCGTTATACGTTCAGGCCCCGATGTAGAAACCGAGTCAAGATTAACAGACACGCCACAAGTATAAGCCCACAAGAGAGTGAGATACCATTATTACTTAGTAACTGTCAGGTGTATGCCTACACCCCGTACCTAAGACGTGGCCATTTTATAATACAATGATGTCAAGGATATCCGGGACATGGTCATTAACCCCTAAAGGCTTTTATTTCAAACAATACAGATTAAACCGGGTTACCTCAATAATTTAATCACAATCCGATTAAACATTCAATACCCGACCAAGCGGTATCGTTATACCGTATCCCAAGCCCGTATAGGGAAAATAAGTTAAGAGTATTTACCTGAGCTAGCTCCTGTCTTAAATAGCAAGAATCTAATAACTCAGCCATAGTCACTTAAGTAAGCGTAGGTACAATTTACCGGAAATGCTCTAGTCTGGAATGATGGTATAAATAATTAATTAGAATGCTAACGGGTCTTTAATTAAACCTAAGTTTAGACCGGTTAGTCTTATAGGAGCATACGGTTCGTTCGCACTATTAAGCGAAGACCGTAATAGAATGTGATTTAGACCCGACAAGTTTGGAGACTTGTATAATATGGGTAAACTAAACACATTCTGGATTTTGAGATAAAACCGATAAGGTTTGACCCGTTTTGGTTAATTTATGTAAACTTGTTACATAAACCGAACCGAACGCGTAATAAGCGTGACGGGTATTCATAAGAGCCATCTACAGGTTTCCTAAGTTAATTATGCCTTAAATATGTTGTGACATCAGTAAGATGTCTTTCGTTATGCCCGAAACGAATTTAAACACAAACTATGCCCCGTAGGGGTAGTTTGGTCATTTTAAAGGTTGTAAACGAGTTTAAATGTTTAACTGAGTTACAGGTCTGATGTAAACAGCAAACATACTCAATTTGATGAGTTATAACAGTAGGCTAAAGCATATATGTGAAATTTATCATCTTTAACCAAACTATGCCCCGTAGGGGTATTTTGGTAATTTCACATAAGCCGAAAAGCTCAAAAACGAAGTCTGAGTTAATCAACCTTTGCTTACTGTTAAAATATCATAATTTTCCTAATATATCAGTAGGTATCAACCCGGGTATGTCAAATATCATTTTAATACATACTATGCGTTAAAAACGCTAAATAAGGCGATTAAAGGCCATTTCCGGGTTCGATACTTAAATCTGATATTTTTATATTTCCAGAAGGCTTAAAATAATTTATTTATCATATGTGATCAGTAGCAAAAGGTTTGGAGTCGTTTAGATAAGTAAAACTCATTTTATGGCCCGTAAGGCAAAACCGACAATTACCGGATTAAGCCTACGACTACTAGTTATGCTCAGCCTAAAATTAATTAAAAATCTTTAAAAATCCCAAAATAATATATTACATCAGTGGGTATTATGTTTGATACCAAAAAGTAGGCTTAACTAGGCTATACGCTAATTACGCCATTTTATTAACATAAAGCTTTAAATTAGCGACAATGAGCATAACTCTTAATCTACAAGTCAAACTGATGTCAAACTTTGCATACATGTTTATATATCAGTAACTAAGGTTTCTACACTTTTACATTTTCATTATTCACGTTTTAAGGTAATAAGGGCATAATGGTCAACATATGAGCAATTAACGGAATCATGCTTATTAATCGGATAACTAATGAACCGAGGTGTATAATCACAGAGGGTTATACTAGCATGTAACCTGGTCCAAATGAAGCTCTAAGGTATTTCTAAAACATACCTAAACGGGTCAGAACTGAAGTCAAAGCAAAAGTCAAAGCTTTGCGACTTTCGGTTCCGAACCGGGTCTAAACAGGAAATAGTCGGGTTGAACATGTTTAGACATGTTCTTACACTAATTACTAAGTTATAACAATGATCAAACAGGTTGTAAATGTTCTAGATAGCTAATTATGCATAAATGACATTTTAAGCATCCTGTTGACTTTTTAATTATAAGTTTGACCCGACTTTTGACCTGGTTAGAGTGGTGATCAGGGGAAACCCTTTTGGGGTTTTATTACCCACATAAATACCAACTCATAACTACTTTTAATTCGAGATATGACTGAGCCATTAATGACTAATCTCGAAGTCAAACCGTAATTACGACGGTTTGACTTTTAGCTAATTAAACAAGCTAAACTCAATTAGAGAAGGACAAGAATACTTACAAGAGTCCTATGCACGAATATGATCACTTAAGGCTGCTTGATAGCTCCAGAAATGATCCCACAATGCAGGAGAAGGTGTGGGAAAGTTTGTTGCAACTAATGAGCTTTATATAGTGAACTAAGGCACCATAAAATGTTGACAACAAGGTCTATGACCAACCACAACCATCCAACACTTGTTACTAGTGCCTAGGGAAGTCTAAGGGTCGTCCATGTAACGACTCTCATCAAAAGTCATAATTACTAAAGTAATTTGACCAAAAGGAAACCCTAATTGAGACACCAAGTGATTCTGTACAAACCCTAAAATTTTCATAATTTTCAGAATCAGGATTAGGGCCCCTAAAACTCAGGGGGGGTTAAACCCTATTGACGATTATCCACTTAAAACGTAGGCAGAAAGGAATTTTCAGAAATCGTCGACTCAGCTGAGCTAGTCCCACACGTGGCAACCCTATGCATGAAAATAGTTCTTACGCGGGCCGCCTCAAGTTAGCTTAGTTCTCACGCGGGCCGCCTAAGGGACAAAATTCACCTATAAATACAGGAGTTTGGGACTTGAATTCTGGCTTCAGAACGACGCTCAAATTCACTTTGTGCGCCGAGTTATGCTCTGTTTACTCTCAAAAACACTAATTAGTAGGGGGGTGCTGCTACGATACAGGGTATTAACTTAATCGCTATTACGATTCATTTTCCGACTGATCAAGATATCCAATGGATGTTTAAGTGCCGCCCACACTAGGGTTATACTTTATCGTTCGTCATTAATTTGACGGATCATCGTTAATTCGATGGATGAAGTATTGTACTTTGTCGTTCATTGTGAGAATTTGATCTCGTGAGTTATCGTAATTATTGTATTAAGTTACCTACCTAGTTCGTATGCACTAGGTTACAAGGCAAAATCAATAGGCTAAGCCCTGCCTGTATAAAATCTGCAATATATCAAGGCTTATCTGTAAACTAAATTCTGTCCGTATGAATCTGCATGATTATCTGTGAGTCATTCTCTTTTTATCAAATCTATTTACAAAACCCTATTTATTTCAAAGTTATAATTACAGGGATTAAGTTTATGTAATAACCATATTACAGCCGGTATGTGGGGTTTTGTATACATTACTTGATAATCTTCACCATTGGGGCAGCCAGTGGGTGATATGACCATAGTCACAGACACCATTGGACGGAAGGGCCAATGGGTCGAGTGACAAAGTACTGTGGGTAATTGGTTTGATATCAGAAACATTGTAATCTTCCTTAATACTGTAAATTATAACAAATGTGTCATTTTAGTAAATAGAATGATTCACTCAGTATTTCCCGCTGACAAAACCTTTTTAAAACGCGTTTCAGGTAATTACAGTAGATTGGAATAAGAGATGGATACGGCACTGAAAGGCATCAAGAAGTGGCTTATTTTATTAATTAAATCAAATTAAGAAATATTGTTTTATATAATCAAATTTATCTTTATTAAAGCTACCATTATAAAACATGGGTTTAACCCATTTATTAAATAAAATCCGGTGTTTTCTAAACTCTGATATTTTTCCTAACTCACGGTCCTGATGAAATTTCCGCTGCAACATTTTCAAAATAATCACCGGTACCACTGGGCTGTTCGCGACTCCCGATTCCGTCCAGGGTGGGTCGGGGGTCGTGACAGTCCACTTGTGAGAAAAACCGGTTAAATGGGTCACAATTGCACAAAACAGGCAACAGCCTGTTTTCTGATGCTGGGCAACTGCTAGCGCACCGTTACACTCCCATTGTAGCGGTGCGCTAGCCCTCCTCAAGGGCTATTCTTCCATTTTTCAGTTTGCATCCCTGGCTCTTGGTACTCCGAAAGGTCAACTAAGCTTAATTCTTGCATTTTGACCCCTTATTATTTATATATAAGGGCTTTATGACTTATACTCACTTTTTCAAGTCCCTGGACACTTCCGGTTAACCCGAAGAGTCATAACTTTCACCGTTAACGCTTTAACCCCTCGTACACGAATTTGATCATAACTTTCTCATACGATAACGAAACTTTATGAAATTTTAATCGTGCATTCTAGTGAGCATAATTAACATTTACAAAGCTTCGGGTTTGTCAAAAGGTCACTCAGTGGCATAATCTAAACATGTTGACACTTTTAACCCCTGTCGTTTGTAATCTCTCACTTTTAGCTTCGTATGATCCATGATTTATCCGTCTAAGGGTATAAACATCATGTAGGGTTATTGTAAAGTATATTTATCCATTGTTGACATTCTGAACCCTTATTTTCACATACTTTCTATGTTTGTCAACTTTAGTCCCTCTAAAGTATACTTTCTCACGTTCAAGCTTATGACACGTGTCAATACCTTATAGGACGTGAATTTTCGAGGTGTTACATCCTCACCCCCTTAAAAGAAATCTCGGCCCGAGATTTACCGAAATAAGGAAGTATTATCTGCCTAATAATGGCAACTTACAGATGATTAGGAATTTGTATGATCTTGTTTGTTGTTTCCAATGCAACTTTCAGATCCTGAATTTTGGACTTACCAATCTATTGTCCTAACAACAGATGTTTAACATTCCATCTTTACAAGGTCTCCAAGGAGCAGCCTTGACGCCTTTATCCTAACTATTATAGAATAGCTTATCTTAAGGTGAGATGGTTATTCTTAATCGTTGTTAAAATAGGGTTGCGGTAATGAGTGCATAAGCAAAATAAACCGTCTTTCTTATCTAACAACATCAAACTCTCAGAATATTGAGTTAGGCTATATGAATCTCCTATCTTGAAATTTACTTAATCAGATTTTCGGTTATTCCAATTATGGTACTATCCGTCTTGGAGATTTCATAACAATACAGCCTTAATGGGATATAAATCTTAATCCTACCTGCCTCCCAGGGGTAAGCAGGGTAATCTTTGGAGAAGATAATTGAGGTACAACGAGGTTACAGAGATTCCATATCTCAGGCTCCAATTCACTCAGCAACGCTTGTGTCTAATAAGTGACACATTTATGTTATGAGTCCACATATTTCTTTACCAGGGAATATGTATTTGGACGATTCTATTCTGGATATCTTCTTTGAATACCATTAGTTGACTTTAGTACCATATGATCATTGAGATATCTTTGTGGTTCCATGTATTAAACCTCCATGCTGATCAGACATGGAAATAATCTATGGGACACACTAGGATACGCCAATCCTCGTATGACACTTTTATCAAACATAGTTGGCATTCGCAGGTGATAGAAAACAATGAGAAAATAATTAAAATAACATATGTTTTCGTACTCTATGCGAAGAAAGAGTACTCTTAGATTTTTCGGAAGGATTCCTTGCCGATACTAGAAGAATCGGTTACTATGGTTTCCTTGGTAAGTTATACCTTGTGGGTTATAATAAAAATTTTGCTAAGTTTATGGTTCATGAAGATTTATTATTGCCTGTATTAAAAACAGGACACTTAGCAGAAATTATCATTGATAAATGATAAGGAAGTTTATTGTACAAGTGCTTATATTTAATCAATAATGGAAGTTTCACAAACTAGGCACCTAGCTCAGTTGGCTAGGCGCGCGAAAGGGTGCGACCTAGACCCAGGTTCGATTCCGGGGACGGCCAATTCCATCATTTTTTTATGTTTAATATCTGAAGATTAACTCCATTAATATTGAGGTTTACGTTTGTAGTTTTATTAACTTTCGTCGCCTTATTAGTATTGCGACTTTCGTCTACCTCATCCGAGTTTTCCATACTCGAAACTTGGTACCAATCACCAAGATTTAACCATTATTAGTCATCATCCTGATGACCTGACTTAGGTTAGCCATGGCATTCGTAAACCGTATGGGCTATTATGTTCCGAACATTCATAGTGAATGTTATTTGAACGTATTTCCATTATATTTAGCCTAGGTCACAACGGGACCATCAATGGCACTATGTTTTTAATACACATTTTAGTTAATTTGTTAAATATATAATTGTTCAGGATCTTTATCTAAATCCTAAATTATAAGTTAATAATAGCACAGAAGGCCTAGTCACGTAGACAAGTTTAGTTTATAAGCCATGATTTCAGAGAATCGAGGCATTATAATTTATCCTAGTTATAAAACATTACGGATATTAAGGTGGCACAAGGCCTAGTCACATGGACACTTTTAAATTATAAGCTATGATTTCAAAGAATCAAAGCATGAAGGTGTTCTGGCACAATAGGCCTAGTCACAAGGACATTTATAAATTATAAGCTAGGATTTCAGAGAATCAAAGCCTTGAGGTTTGAACCTAGTTCATTACCTTTTTTCTGACAGGGAGTCCTAGCTACCACTGTATTTTGGCTCATGTAGAAATGAGCAAGGCTCGTAGGCATTTTATTACCACGTTTGGTTAAAGTATGATCATTTTAATTGATGATGTAAACCCAGGATTCAGAGATCATTAAACTGGGTTAGGAATCTTTTGAAGAATCCTTAATTACGTGTGTGATTTCCATTGAATCACATCTGTCAGGAGTGTTAACATATTTACAGATGTTAACAGGGATTCAAATCTTTTAAACAGGTCTTACCATCATGGCCCGGCCTTAAAATGACCCGAAGGCTAGGTTTCACCTTTAAGATTCTTATTAATATTTAACGCAGAACAATTTCTAAATTGAACTGTTAATAGGGATCTGAATCTACATTGAGGAACTGCCATCTTGGCCGGTCTTAATATGACCCGAAGCTAGGTCTTGTCCTTTTAGATTTTGCCATTTTATTGTAATGGTAAGTCTTGCAACAGGAATGTTAATAAGGATCTGAATCTAAATTGAGGAACTGCCATCTTGGCCGGTCTTAATATGACCCGAAGCTAGGTCTTGTCCTTTTTAGATTTTGCCATTTTATTATAACGGTAGACCTTATAAAAAGAATGTTATTTTTCATTTATTTCATATTTCATGTTTAGAATGAAAGTTTAAACTTAGCATTCCACTACATAAAAATAAAAGTATAAAGTTGCCCTAAGTGGGACTTGAAAGGAATAATGTTGTCCTCGAAGGGACTGAAAAGATAAATATGTCCTTATAAGGACTATTGAGGAAACGATCTTCAGCTAAGGAGTTTCCTCTTCATTCAATTCCTGAATACTTTCTCCTTGGTTGCACGTTTCATCCTCGTCGCGGTACGAAGCTCAGCATTTCAAGGCTCCAGATGTGGAGAATTTCTATTACAGCTTCTTCGCTTGGCGACGTATATATAAAAAATTTGGAAGCAAAAATTTCCAGATTAGGATTGAGAATATTCCTGTGTTAAGTCTAGACTCAGAAGGTCATAGAATGTGCTACTGTGTCATTGAGATTAAACACTAAGGGTTAGTGTTTAATTCACTCAATGTTGGCTATGATACCAACCTGTCACACCCCGACTTTCCACGTGTCACCGGTGGGCCCGGTGGGGAGTATCGTGACGTGGTTGGCAACATAATAGTCAAACAACACAATATATATGAATGCACAGCGGAAGCAAAAGATAAATTATATATTACAAATCCGAATTTAAAGTAATATCCAGTATTACAACGGAAAGTAAAGGATTCACAGGAGGATCTTAAAACATATCATTTGTTCAACAGACTTTAGACGCCTAGAACTTGCAAGATTTCCTTATTAACGCCCTGAGCTTCCAGCTAATTACGTTCAGTACCTGTCACTTAACCCTTTTGGAAAATACGTCAGTTTTCACTGGTAAATACACTCAACCGACTCATTTTGAAAAGAGTTTGTGAATTGATTTGAATGCACTTGGCACAAAATATATTGACACTTTGATTAAAATGCACAGAGGCAAAATTAACCTTTTTAACTTGGAACAATTATAGTTATAACCTACTATACAGATTTACATGTTCGTTATACGTTCAGGGCCCGATGTAGAAACCGAGTCAAGATTAACAGACACGCCACAAGTATAAGCCCACAAGAGAGTGAGATACCGTTATTACTTAGTAACTGTCAGGTGTATGCCTACACCCCGTACCTAAGACGTGGCCATTTTATAATACAATGATATCAAGGATATCCGGGACATGGTCATTAACCCCTAAAGGCTTTTATTTCAAACAATACAGATTAAACCGGGTTACCTCAATAATTTAATCACAATCCGATTAAACATTCAATACCCGACCAAGCGGTATCGTTATACCGTATCCCAAGCCCGTATAGGGAAAATAAGTTAAGAGTATTTACCTGAGCTAGCTCCTGTCTTAAATAGCAAGAATCTAATAACTCAGCCATAGTCACTTAAGTAAGCGTAGGTACAATTTACCGGAAATGCTCTAGTCTGGAATGATGGTATAAATAATTAATTAGAATGCTAACGGGTCTTTAATTAAACCTAAGTTTAGACCGGTTAGTCTTATAGGAGGATACGGTTCGTACGCACTATTAAGCGAAGACCGTAATAGAATGTGATTTAGACCCGACAAGTTTGGAGACTTGTATAATATGGGTAAACTAAACACATTCTGGATTTTGAGATAAAACCGATAAGGTTTGACCCGTTTTGGTTAATTTATGTAAACTTGTTACATAAACCGAACCGAACGCGTAATAAGCGTGACGGGTATTCATAAGAGCCATCTACAGGTTTCCTAAGTTAATTATGCCTTAAATATGTTGTGACATCAGTAAGATGTCTTTCGTTATGCCCGAAACGAATTTAAACACAAACTATGCCCCGTAGGGGTAGTTTGGTCATTTTAAAGGTTGTAAACGAGTTTAAATGTTTAACTGAGTTACAGGTCTGATGTAAACAGCAAACATACTCAATTTGATGAGTTATAACAGTAGGCTAAAGCATATATGTGAAATTTATCATCTTTAACCAAACTATGCCCCGTAGGGGTATTTTGGTAATTTCACATAAGCCGAAAAGCTCAAAAACGAAGTCTGAGTTAATCAACCTTTGCTTACTGTTAAAATATCATAATTTTCCTAATATATCAGTAGGTATCAACCCGGGTATGTCAAATATCATTTTAATACATACTATGCGTTAAAAACGCTAAATAAGGCGATTAAAGGCCATTTCCGGGTTCGATACTTAAATCTGATATTTTTATATTTCCAGAAGGCTTAAAATAATTTATTTATGATATGTGATCAGTAGAAAAAGGTTTGGAGTCGTTTAGATAAGTAAAACTCATTTTATGGCCCGTAAGGCAAAACCGACAATTACCGGATTAAGCCTACGACTACTAGTTATGCTCAGCCTAAAATTAATTAAAAATCTTTAAAAATCCCAAAATAATATATTACATCAGTGGGTATTATGTTTGATACCAAAAAGTAGGCTTAACTAGGCTATACGCTAATTACGCCATTTTATTAACATAAAGCTTTAAATTAGCGACAATGAGCATAACTCTTAATCTACAAGTCAAACTGATGTCAAACTTTGCATACAAGTTTATATATCAGTAACTAAGGTTTCTACACTTTTACATTTTCATAATTCACGTTTTAAGGTAATAAGGGCATAATGGTCAACATATGAGCAATTAACGGAATCATGCTTATTAATCGGATAACTAATGAACCGAGGTGTATAATCACAGAGGGTTATACTAGCATGTAACCTGGTCCAAATGAAGCTCTAAGGTATTTCTAAAACATACCTAAATGGGTCAGAACTGAAGTCAAAGCAAAAGTCAAAGCTTTGCGACTTTCGGTTCCGAACCGGGTCTAAACAGGAAATAGTCGGGTTGAACATGTTTAGACATGTTCTTACACTAATTACTAAGTTATAACAATGATCAAACAGGTTGTAAATGTTCTAGATAGCTAATTATGCATAAATGACATTTTAAGCATCCTGTTGACTTTTTAATTATAAGTTTGACCCGACTTTTGACCTGGTTAGAGTGGTGATCAGGGGAAACCCTTTTGGGGTTTTATTACCCACATAAATACCAACTCATAACTACTTTTAATTCGAGATATGACTGAGCCATTAATGACTAATCTTGAAGTCAAACCGTAATTACGACGGTTTGACTTTTAGCTAATTAAACAAGCTAAACTCAATTAGAGAAGGACAAGAATACTTACAAGAGTCCTATGCACGAATATGATCACTTAAGGCTGCTTGATAGCTCCAGAAATGATCCCACAATGCAGGAGAAGGTGTGGGAAAGTTTGTTGCAACTAATGAGCTTTATATAGTGAACTAAGGCACCATAAAATGTTGACAACAAGGTCTATGACCAACCACAACCATCCAACACTTGTTACTAGTGCCTAGGGAAGTCTAAGGGTCGTCCACTTGTGAGAAAAACCGGTTAAATGGGTCACAATTGCACAAAACAGGCAACAGCCTGTTTTCTGATGCTGGGCAACTGCTAGCGCACCGTTACACTCCCATTGTAGCGGTGCGCTAGCCCTCCTCAAGGGCTATTCTTCCATTTTTCAGTTTGCATCCCTGGCTCTTGGTACTCCGAAAGGTCAACTAAGCTTAATTCTTGCATTTTGACCCCTTATTATTTATATATAAGGGCTTTATGACTTATACTCACTTTGCCAAGTCCCTGGACACTTCCGGTTAACCCGAAGAGTCATAACTTTCACTGTTAACGCTTTAACCCCTCGTACACGAATTTGATCATAACTTTCTCATACGATAACGAAACTTTATGAAATTTTAATCGTGCATTCTAGTGAGCATAATTAACATTTACAAAGCTTCGGGTTTGTCAAAAGGTCACTCAGTGGCATAATCTAAACATGTTGACACTTTTAACCCCTGTCGTTTGTAATCTCTCACTTTTAGCTTCGTATGATCCATGATTTATCCGTCTAAGGGTATAAACATCATGTAGGGTTATTGTAAAGTATATTTATCCATTGTTGACATTCTGAACCCTTATTTTCACATACTTTCTATGTTTGTCAACTTTAGTCCCTCTAAAGTATACTTTCTCACGTTCAAGCTTATGACACGTGTCAATACCTTATAGGACGTGAATTTTCGAGGTGTTACAGTATGGCTTGAAACAAGCACCTAGAGCCTGGTATGAAACTCTTTCCACCTTTCTTCTCTCTATTGGCTTCACAAGAGGCAAAATTGACAAAACACTGTTTTTAAAATGAAGAGGGAAAGATCTGATGATTGTCCAGATTTATGTGGATGACATCATTTTTGGAAGCACATGTACTAAAATGTGTGAAGAGTTCAGAAAACTCATGACAGCTGAGTTTGAAATGAGTGCAATTGGTGAACTACAGTGCTTTCTTGGTCTCCAAGTAAAGCAACTGCAAAATGGTACTTTCATTTATCAAAGCAAATATGCTAAAGAACTATTAAACAAATTTGAGATGAATGATTGTAAACCATGTAGTACACCCATGGCAACCAACAAGCTAGTCATGACTGATGAAAAGGATGATTTGGTTGATCAAACTTTATATAGAAGCATGATTGGGTCTTTATTGTACCTAACTGCATCTAGGCCAGACATCATGTTTGCAACATGTGTTTGTGCATGATCCCAATCAGTCCCAAGGAAGTCTAACCTCATAGCTGTGAAAAGGATATTCAGATACATAAAAAGTGCTCTCACACTTGGTATCTGGTACCCTGCTAATGGGAATGTTAAGCTTTCAGGTTTCTCAGACAGTGACTTTGCTGGATGTAATGCAATAAGGAAGTCCACATCATGAGGGTGCCAATTTCTAGGGGATTTCTTAGTATCTTGGCAAAGCAAAAAAAGCAAGCTGCTGTTTCAACATCCACTGCTGAGGCAGAGTATATAGCTGCTGCAAGCTGCACTGCCCAACTTTTATGGCTTCAAAATTGTCGCAACCCCCGTCCCCTTAACAAACCCGGGTACGGGCGGCCGCGGCCAGTTTCGGTGGTATCTGGTGTTTGTCCATTTTGGCAGCGGAAATTACATCAGGACCGTAGTTAGGAAATATTTTATCAGAGTAAAATACCACATTTTATATAAATAAGCACAATGGGATAAAACCCAAGTTTTCATTACAAACTGGTTTATAGGGATAAATCCCATTTTATTGAAACAAAACGCCTTCTTTATTTAGGTAACTTTTATAGCCACTTTTCCAAACCTTCAGTGCTGTCCAGCTGGCTTCTAGTTGGCTTTCACATTGTGTTACCTGAAACGCGTTTAAAAATATTTTGTCAGTGCGAAATACTGGTGAGTGAATCCCAGTTCAATCAAGAAAAGTTTTATTAATTTAAACAGTATTGAGAGCGATTACAATGTTTACATCTACCCAATTACTCATTCAGTACTGTCAATCCTGACTGGTGGGTCATATTACACATTGGCTAACTCTTTGTCCAATGGCAACGTGTTCCACATTTTGTATAGAAAACCCCAACATACCGGCAGTACTTGTAGAATTACAAAGACTCAATCACTGCTAAATTGCATTGTAAAATATTTAAGGTTTTGTAAAAACTGTTTGCAAAAAGGAGATTACTCACATTGCTATTTTAGGTTTTCTGTAAGGGATTCCTGGAGATTATCTATAATTTACACAAATGCATACGTGTTAGTATAATAACCCATTTTAACATTAGTAATACCCTCCCCGAGACGGCATTCCAATGACTACGTCGGGCAGAACCACGACAGCCGTTACGGAACCCTAAATCAATTGGGCAGCGTATCTAATACGTATCCAGGGGTTATGATACTTACAACGGAGCAGAACTTCGTTAATTAGGGGGTATTATAGCCGATAATTATATTAAATCTTCAGAATTTTGAGAGAGAAAGAGTTCGTGAGCGATTTTCGACTAAAGGCCAATGCCCTCTACTTATAGGGCCTGATTTCGGGTTTTACGCGGCCCGCGTAAGACGTAGGAAGAGGCTAAGCAGCCCGCGACGTAGGGTAATAGGGCCTAGGGTTGATTGGTCAGCGTTATAGGGTCGATACGCGTGACGACACGTGGCGTCACCGGGTGCAGCCCTGCTTGCATGCTGTCGCGGCCCGCGTAAGATGTAGCGGCCCGCGAGCGACTGTATTTTCTGATTTTTATCTAATTTTTATAAAAATAAAGGTATCCGGGCCCTGTTTTCGCATATGGGGTGTATTTTGGGACATATTGGGATATTCTAAATATTTTTAGGGTGTCGAAAACTTTAGGAGGCTGACGGTTTATTTTAGGGTTGTTATATTCTCCCCACCTTATTTTAGAGCTCGTCCTCGAGATCTACTGGAACAAGTGTGGATATTTCCTTTGCATTTCTGATTCAAGTTCCCATGTGTATTCTGGTCCTCTTTTGGAGTCGCATTTCACTTTGACCAGAACTAATCTCTTGTGCTTGAGATTATTGAGTTTTCTGTCTTCAATCTGTAGAGGCCTCTCTACAAACTTAAGTTGTTCATTTACCTCTATATCTTTAAGAGGTACTACCAGTGATTCATCAGCTAAGCATTTCTTGAGGTTAGATGCATGAAACACATCATGTATCCCTGCCATTTCCTCTGGCAGTTGTAGCTGATAGGCTACAGGTCCTATTCTTCTAATAATTTCAAAAGGTCCAACATACCTGGGACTTAGCTTTCCCCTTTTGATGAATCTTACTACTCCTTTCCAAGGAGAGACTTTTAATAATACCTTGTCACCTACCTGAAACTCTAATGGCTTAAGTCTGTTATCTGCATAGCTCTTTTGTCGATCACGTGCTGCTTTCAGTCGTTCCTTGACTTGAATGATCTTTTCGGTTGTTTCCTGCACTATCTCAGGTCCAGATAGTTGCTTTTCCCCAATTTCTGCCTAACAGACTAGGGTTCGGCACTTTCGTCCATAAAGTGGTTCGAATGGTGCAGCATTAATACTTGTGTGATAACTGTTATTATAAGAAAATTCTATCAATGGTAAGTGATCGCCCCAATTACCTCCGAAATCAATTACACAAGCTCTAAGCATATCTTCCATTGTCTGAATTGTCCTTTCGCTTTGTCTGTCCATTTGAGGATGATAAGCGGTGCTTAGATTTAACTTGGTTCCCATTTCTTTTTGGAAACTTGTCCAAAAATGTGAGTTAAACCACTATCTCTATCAGAAACAATTGATAGAGGAATTCCGTGTAATGAAACTATTTCATTTACATATAATTTAGCTAGCTGTTCCATACTGAAAGTTTCTTTCATTGGTAGGAAATGAGCTGACTTGGTTAGTGTAACAACTCTCATTAAAATTACCATTTCTTATCTTATTTTACCCTATAGGAAACCCTAATTAAGACCCCCAAGTGATACTGCATGACCCCTAAAATTTTCAGAACAATCGGAACCAGGATCAGGGCCCCTAAAACTCAGGGGGGGGGGGGTATTTCCTAGTCAGTATTATCCAAACAGTTTTTGATAGGAATTCGAATTTTAACGAATGGTCGACTCACCCAAGCTAGTAACAGACGTGGCTACCCTATACTAAAAGTGACCTCTCGCGCCACGCGAGAGCTCTCGTGACACGCGAGCGCGCCGTTTTTCCAGTATAAATAGAGGAGTTTGGCACTTGAATTTCGGCGTTGGATCGACGTTAAAATTCAATTCGTACACTGAGATATCGTCTAAATAGTCCAAAAACACACACAAGCACGAAACGTTGCCGCGATAACAGGGTAATAACTCGATCACTGCTACGATTTAATGTCCGATCGATAGAAACCAATCCAATGGAAGTTTAAGTGCTGCTCAAACTTGGGTTATACTTTTCGGGTGCATTGTTATTTGAATTAGGTTAACAGGCTTATCGGTAGGCTAGAATCTGCCCGTTTAAATCTGCAATGTGAGTCATTCTCTTTTTACCAAATTGCTTTCAAAAATCATATTTGTTTTCAAAGTTATAATTACAGGGATTAAGTCTTTGTAATCTTCAATTACTGCCGGTATGTGGGGTTTTGTATACAATACTTGATAACCGTCATCGTTGGACAACGAGTTAGCCAATGGGTGATATGACCATAGTCACAGAAACGAGTCGAGTGACAAATATCGTTGGGTAATTGGTTGATATATAAACAATGTAATCGCCCTTAATACTATATATTATAACAATGTGTCGTTTTGTGCAAAATGAGTGACTCGCCAGTATTTCCCTGCTGATAAAACCTTTTTAAAACATGTTTCAGGTGATCTGCTGTAATCCAGGAAAAAGTGTCGTGTAGCACTACACGCTTGAAGAAGTGGCTTGATTAAATAAAGAAACATGTTTTTGTAAAATAAGGGTTTCCCAGTGAAATTCCCTTATTGTAAATTACAGGGTTTATCCCTAATTATGAAATAAAATAATCGGGCATTTTCAAGTTTTAACGATCCTGTTAATAATTCCGCTACCAAATTAAATAAATACCACGGGGTTTCTGTCTCGCGGCTTCTGGACCAGGTCAAACCGGGCCGGGGGCCGTGACAGAAAAAGGTGGTATCAGAGCCACTGATTTAAAGCCAATTAAGTATTTAGAAATACATAATTTTTCTAATTGCCATTCTGTGATTATGTGTTTTTGTGTTATTTGACTATTTGTTAGTTTACAGTATGGGTAACCAAAGAATTTCGGACATCTATCGTCAATTAGATAGTTCACCAAAAGATAAGGGAACCTCATTTCAATCCAATTCCTCAAGATACTCAGCAAATACTGAGGAAGGAATATTTGTTCGTAAGGCATAGTTTGAGAAACCACTTACCATTAAGAAAAGAAGTTGGATTATTAGCAAAAGTCCAGAGAAAATAAAGAAGTCACAACCAAAAGGAGTGATGATTAATAAGGAAACCCAGGGAATAGGCAATAACCCACCATGGGAAAATGAATTAGATGAACAATGGGCAAATATCTATATGTTAGCCACTATAGCAGTAAATGTTAATTTAAACTGACAACCCACTGACCCAGTACTAGCACCCATATCATCTATAAGCCAGAAACTTTAAAGGAACTTTGCCCATTAGATAAACAACCTAGTAAGGGAAGATAGAATAAAGCATGCTAAACATAATATTCCTAGATAGACTAAAATAAATTAGGAATACACAACCTCTAGTATATTTTGAATTTCAGTATAATTTGTAATAAACATGTATATATATATATATATATATATATATATATATATATATATAAAAGTCGCAATGCTTGCCATTTTTCTGTTTGTACAGTGATACTTGAATGGTTGTACTAAATATTAGCCTGTGATAAATAATAATTGATATATATTCAGATGGAACACGCTGGTAATGAACAAGTTACCGAGGGTAACCAATCCGCACAAAATCATGAAGATCAATTTCTGAATAGGCAAGATATCGAAAACATTGTTGCTCAGGGAATAGCCAATGCTATTCCAGCAATCCTTGCTGCTGCTAGAAATCCAGTTGAACCTCAACAAATTATTCCCAGTAAACGCACCCACGGCAATAATTTCAGTAATAGCATAAATGGAGGCGGCAACATTAATAATAACGATAACTATGATGTGATGCAGGCCCCAATTCCTAAGAAAATGAAAGCTGCAATGCCTGGTTGCACTTACAAGGAGTTTCTTGCCTGTAAACCGGCTGAATTTGCAGGCAATGAAGGGGCGACTGCTGCACTGCGTTGGTTGGAGAAAACCGAGGCAGTAATTAAGATAAGTAAATGTGCTGAGGAGGATAAAGTCATGTATGCATCTCACCTTTTCAAGGAAGAAGCATTAGAATGGTGGAATACGGTGTTGCAAGCCAAGGGAAGTGACCTGGCCTATGCCATGAGTTGGGAGGAGTTTAAGCGCCTGGTGGAAAGAAAATTCTGCCCAGAATATGAAAAAGAGCAAATGGCGTACAAATTCCTAAGCCACCGGATGGTGGATGTTGATTGCCGAGGGTATACTTCGAAGTTTTTCGAATATGCCAGAATTGTGCCTACTCTGGCTTCGCCAGAGCCGGTACTTATTTCTCGCTACATTTGGGGTTTAATTAGCGAGATCCGTGACATTGTCAAAGCTGCAAGACCCCGCACGATCGATGATGCGGTGGAACTAGCCAACACTTTGACTGATGGACTGGTGCGTACGCGAGAAGAAAATAGGAAAAAGGAATTGGCTCAGAAAATTACCCAAGGATTTCGTGTGGGTAATAATAGCAATTTCAAGAAGAGAGGAACTGGGCAATCTTCCACTCCGCCGTTCTGCAGGAACTGCAGAAAGAAACATTTCGGAAAATGTAATGAAACCTGCAACTTCTGCAAAGTTGTAGGACATCGTGAAGAAGATTGCAGAAAGAAAACAAGGGTCTGCTATAATTGTGGAGAAGCTGGGCATTTCAGACCAGAATGCCCCAAATTGGTCAAACCAGCAGACAACAAAGCCAAACCGGCAGACGGAGCTACCAAGAAGAATGCAAGAGCATTCCAACTGACCACGTAGGAAGCCGAATTTATTCCGGACGTCATAGCTGGTACGTTCCTAGTTCACAACGTTTATGCGAAGGTATTATTTGACTCTGGTGCAAACCAAAGTTTTATAAATACTTCATTCTGCCAAGCTCTTAAGCTACCCTTAACGAAACTTAGGCAAGTTTTTACAGTAGAAACGACAGACGGGAACTCTGTTAAAATAGACACGATTTTGCAAAAAGAAAATATAGAACTTTCAGGTTATAAATTTTCTGCGAACCTATTACCCATGAATTTAGCTGGATTCGATGTCGTGTTAGGAATGGATTGGTTAGTAGCTAACCATGCTCGAATCCTTTGTGACAAGAATTCCATAGAAATTCATGCACCCACCGGAGAAGTAATTATGATTACAGGGGATAAGCCGCGTAAACCCATGAAGTTCATTTCAGTAATGAAAGTTGCTAGTTATGAACGAAAGCAAGGAGTAGTGTATATGATTTCAGTAATCATTAGCACTAAGGGTAAGGAACTTAAGGAAATTCCTGTAGTCTTAGAATACTCGGATATATTCCCAGGAGAGTTACCAGGATTACCACCGGATAGGGAGGTAGAATTTAGAATTCATTTGATTCCTGGAACTACACTAGTAGCAAAGGCACCCTACCGGTTAGCACCCACTGAAATGTTAGAATTGAAAAAGCAATTAGATGAATTGCTACAGTAAGGGATTCATACAACCTAGTTCATCCCCTTGGGGAGCACCAGTGTTGTTCGTAAAGAAAAAGAATGGTTCGATGTGAATGTGTATCGATTATAGAGAACTGAATAAGGTTACAATTAAGAATCGATACCCATTACCTAGGATCGATGATCTTTTTAATAAGCTTCAGGGAGCTAGATATTTTTCTAAGATAGATTTACGCTCCGGATATCATCAGTTTAAGGTGCAAGAAGAAGACATACCTAAAACTGCTTTCAGAACTAGGTATGGTCATTACGAGTTTACAGTCATGCCCTTTGGACTAACAAATGCTCCTACAGCATTTATGGACATGATGAATAGGGTCTGTAAACCATACTTGGATAAATTTGTAATTGTCTTCATCAACGATATACTTATTTATTCCAAAAGTCAGGACGAGCATTGTAAGCACCTGCATGCACTCTTAACTTTGTTAAGAATAAAAAGCTTTACGCCAAATTCTCGAAGTGTGAATTTTGGCTACAGGAGGTGCAATTTTTAGGTCACATGGTGAATCATGAAGGTATTCACGTAGATCCTGCTAAGATAGAAGCAATCACCAAATGGAAAGTCCCGCAATCAGCTACGGAAGTTAGAAGTTTTCTAGGCTTAGCTGGATACTATAGGCGCTTTATTAAAGATTTCTCTAAGATAGCTGTGCCATTAACGAAGCTAACCTGTAAAACAGTTAAGTTTGAATGGGGACCTAAGCAAGAAGAGGCTTATAAGATTTTGAAGCAAAATTTAACAAACACCCCAATTCTAGCCTTACCAGAAGGAACAGAAAATTTTGAAGTATATTGTGATGCTTCTAAGTTAGGATTAGGATGTGTGCTAATGCAACGCAAGAAGGTAATTGCGTATGCCTCAAGGCAATTGAAAAAGCACGAGGAAAATTATACGACGCATGACTTAGAGTTAGGAGCCATAATTTTTGCCCTTAAGATTTGGAGACACTATCTGTATGGAAGTAAATTTACTGTCTATACAGATCATAAGAGCTTAAGATACATATTTGGGCAAAAAGAATTAAACATGAGACAAAGAAGATGGATGGAAATTCTAAGTGACTACGACTGTGATATTCAATATCACGAAGGAAAGGCAAATGTAGTTGCAGATGCCCTAAGTCGTAAGTATCATGAAAAGCAAAAGCGAGTTCGTGCTCTTAGATTAAGTTTACAATTAGACTTAATGGAACAATTAAAGAATTTTCAGGAAACAGCAATCAAGGATGATGCTGAAGGAATGAATGGACGAATAAAAGAATTAGAACAAGGAGCTGATGAAATTTGGAGATTCCACAAAAGAAGAATTTGGGTACCTAAGCAAGGAGAATTAAGAAATAAGATTTTAGAGGAAGCCCATAAATCTAGGTATACCATGCACCCTGGAAATAATAAAATGTAACAAGATTTAAGAAATAATTTCTGGTGGATAGGAATGAAAAAGGACATAGCTAGATATGTTTCTAAGTGTCTAACTTGTTCACAAGTTAAGGCAGAACACCAGAAACCTTCAGGGTTACTCCAACAATTAGAAATGCCGGTATGGAAATGGGAACTAATAACAATGGACTTTGTTACTAAGTTACCCAAAACCAGAAAGGGTAATGACGCGATTTGGGTAATTGTGGATCGATTAACCAAATCAGCTCATTTTCTACCCATGAAAGAAACCTTTAGCATGGAAAGGTTAGCAAAGTTATACGTAGACGAAGTAGTATCCTTTCATGGAGTTCCACTCTCCATTGTATCAGATAGAGATAGTCGTTTCACTTCGCATTTTTGGACAAGTTTCCAAGAGGCCATGGGGACTAAACTAAACTTGAGCACTGCCTATCATCCTCAAACAGACGGAAAAAGTGAAAGGACGATCCAAACCCTAGAAGATATGCTTAGGGCATGTGTGATAGATTTTGGTGGAAATTGGGACGACCACCTACCTTTAATTGAATTCTCCTATAACAATAGTTATCATGCAAGCATTAAAGCTGCCCCATTCGAAGCACTGTATGGAAGAAAATGCAGAACTCCAGTCTGTTGGGCAGAAATAGGAGAAAGTCAATTATCAGGACCCGAAATAGTGCAAGAAACCACCGACAAAATCACTCAAATCAAGGAAAGACTGAAAACGGCTCGAGATCGCCAGAAGAGTTACGCAGACAATCGACGCAAACCACTGGAATTTCAAGTCAGAGATAAGGTACTCTTGAAAGTTTCTCCTTAGAAAGGAGTAGTTCGGTTCGGGAAGAAGGGAAAGCTAAGTCCAAGGTACGTAGGACCATTCCCAATAATCCAGCGAATAGGAACAGTCGCCTATCGCTTACAACTACCAGAAGAACTAGCTGGAGTACATGACGTGTTTCATGTATCCAACCTCAAGAAATGTCTATCTGACGAGTCCCTGGTAGTACCTCTTCAAGATATAGAGGTAAATGAAAAGTTAAAATTTATTGAGAAGCCACTGCAGATAGAAGACAAAAAGGTCAAGTTTCTCAAGCAAAAACGACTAGTGCTGGTCAAAGTCAAGTGGGATTCAAGGAGAGGACCTGAGTACATGTGGGAGCTGGAATCAGAGATGAAGCGGAAATATCCCTACTTGTTCCAGTAAATCTCGAGGACGAGATTTTTATTAAGGTGGGGAGGATGTAACAACTCTCATTAAAATTACCATTTCTTATCTTATTTTACCCAATAGGAAACCCTAATTGAGACCCCCAAGTGATACTGCATGACCCCTAAAATTTTCAGAACAATCGGAATCAGGATGAGGGCCTCTAAAACTCGGGGGGGGGGGGGGGTATTTCCTAGTCAGTATTATCCAAACAGTTTTTTATAGGAATCGAATTTTAACGAACGGTCGACTCACCCAAGCCAGTAACAGACGTGGCTACCCTATACTAAAAGTGACCTCTCGCGCCACGCGAGAGCTCTCGTGACACGCGAGCGCGCCGTTTTTCCAGTATAAATAGAGGAGTTTGGCACTTGAATTTCGGCGTTGGATCGACGTTAAAATTCAATTCGTACCCTGAGATATCGTCTAAATACTCCAAAAACACACACAAGCACGAAACGCTGCCGGGATAACAGGGTAATAACTCGATCACTGCTACGATTTAATGTCCGATCGATAGAAACCAATCCAATGGATGTTTAAGTGCTGCTCAAACTTGGCTTATACTTTGTCATTTTCGTGAATTCGATGGATGTTTAAGTATCGCACTTTGTCATTCATTGTGAAGGTTTTGATCTCGTGAGTTGTCGTAAAAGTTGGATTAAAGTTACTAACCTAGTTTTCGTGTGCATTGTTATTTGAATTAGGTTAACAGGCTTATCGGTAGGCTAGACTCTGCCCATTTAAATATGCAATGTGAGTCATTCTCTTTTTACCAAATTGCTTTCAAAAATCATATTTGTTTTCAAAGTTATAATTACAGGGATTAAGTCTTTGTAATCTTCAATTACTGCCAGTATGTGAGGTTTTGTATGCAATACTTGATAACCGTCACCGTTGGACAACGAGTTAGCCAATGGGTGATATGACCATAGTCATAGAAACGAGTCGAGTGACAAATATCGTTGGGAAATTGGTTGATATATAAACAATGTAATCGCCCTTAATATTGTATATTATAACAATGTGTCGTTTTGTGCAAAATGAGTGACTCGCCAGTATTTCCCTGCTGATAAAACCTTTTTAAAACATGTTTCAGGTGATCTGCTGTAATCCAGGAAAAAGTGTCGTGTAGCACTACACGCTTGAAGAAGTGGCTTGATTAAATAAAGAAACATGTTTTTGTAAAATAGGGGTTTCCCAAGGAAATTCTCTTATTGTAAATTACAGAGTTTATCCCTAATTATGAAATAAAATAATCGGGCATTTTCAAGATTTAACGATCATGTTAATAATTCCGCTGCCAAATTAAATAAATACCACGGAGTTTCTGTCCCGCGGCTTCTGGACCAGGTCAAACCGGGCCGGGGGCCGTGACAGTTAGCCTGTCTACAATCACCCAGATTGTATCATTACCTTTCTTTGTTTTGGGTAATTTAGTAACAAAATCCATTGTTATTAATTCCTATTTCCAAACAGGCATTTCTAACTGTTGCAATAAACCTGAGGGTTTCTGGTGTTCAGCTTTGACTTGTGAACATGTTAAACACTTTGCAACATATGCTGCTATATCCTTTTTCATTCCTATCCACCAGAAATTCTTTCTTAAGTCTTGATACATCTTATCACTTCCTGGATGCATCGTATACTTGGACTTATGGGCTTCTTCTAATATACGATGACGTAGGTATCCGAATTTAGGTATCCACATTTTTTTCTTATGGAATCTCCAAATTCCATCTATTCCTTGTTCTAACTCCTTAATCATTCCTTTTAATTTTTCAGTATCATCTTTGATTACTGATTCTTGTGCTTTTCTAATTTGATCATTTAAATCTATTTGTAGATTTAATTTAAGAGAACGTACCCTTTTTGGCTTTTCATGATACTTTCAACTTAAAGCATCAGCCACTACATTTGCCTTTCCTGCATGATACTAGATATCACAATCATAATCGCTAAGTATTTCCATCCAGCGTCTTTGCCTCATATTCAATTCCTTTTGCCCAAAAACATACCTTAAACTCTTATGGTCGGTGAATATAGTAAACTTACTACCGTAAAGGTAATGTCTCCAAATTTTAAGGGCAAAAATTATAGCTCCTAACTCTAGATCATGGGTTGAATAATTCTCTTCATGATTCTTAAGTTGTCTAGAAGCATAAGCGATAACCTTTTGACGTTGCATTAACACAAATCCATAACCTAATTTAGAGGCGTCACAATAGACTACAAAGTCTTCAGTTCCTTCTGGTAACGCTAGTATGGGTGCGTTGGTTAATCTTTGCTTAAGAATTCTAAATGCTTCTTCCTGTTTTGGTCCCCATTCAAACTTAATGGATTTACAGGTTAACTTTGTTAAGGGAATGGCTATTCTAGAAAAATCTCGAAGAAATCTTCTATAATAACCGGCCAATCCAAAGAAACTTCTAACCTTAGTTGGTGACTCAGGGGTTTTCCATTTGGTAATCGCCTATATCTTTGTGGGATCCACATGAATTCCTTCATGGTCGACAAAGTGTCCAAGAAACTGTACCTGTTCTAACCAAAACTCGCATTTTGAAAATTTAGCATAAAGCTTTTCCTTTCTTAGTAAAATTAGGAGTGCGTGCAAATGCTTTGCATGCTCCTCTTTACTCTTAGAGTAAATGAGAATATCATCTATGAAAACAATTATGAATTTATCCAAATATGGCTTACATATTCGGTTCATCATGTCCATAAATGCAGGTGGGGCATTGGTTAAACCAAATGGCATGACAGTAAATTCATAATGGCCATACCTTGTTCTAAATGTGGTATTAGGAATGTCCTCTTCCTGCACCTTTAATTGATGATATCCTGATCTTAAATCGATTTTTGAGAAAAATCGAGCTCCTTGTAACTGATCGAACAGATCATCGATTCTCGGTAATGGGTACCGATTCTTAATCGTAACCTTGTTCAATTCAAGGTAGTCAATGCACATACGCATCGATCCGTCCTTCTTTTTAACGAATAAAATTGGTGCTCCCCATGGCGATGAGCTTGGCTGTATAAATCCTTTCTCCAACAATTCGTCTAACTGTTTCTTCAGTTCCTGCATTTCTGCGGGTGCCAATCGGTAGGGTGCTTTGGCAATTGGTGTTGTCCTTGGTAGCAGATGGATTCTGAATTCAACTTCTCTGTCCGACGCTAGTCCTGGTAGCTCTTCTGGGAAGATATCTGAAAACTGAGATACTACCGGAATATCTTTTAATTCTTTTCCTTTAGTGTTAGTGATTATAGAAATCAAATACACTATAGATCCTTTTCTTATACAACTTGCTGTTTTCATCACAGAGATGAATTTTGTGGATCTAGATGGTTTATCTCCTTTAATTGTGATCTTTTCACCTTTTGGTGAATTTACTTGGATTGACTTTTGATCACATAAAATACTGGCTTTATTGGCTATTAACCAATTCATTCCTAAAACGAAATCTAATCCTGCCAGATTCATTGGGTAAAGGTTTGCAATAAACTTTTGATTTAAAAACTCTATTCTTGCTCCCTGCAAGATTTCAGAAATCCTAACCGTTTCTCCATTTGCTGTCTCTACTAGACATTTTTGTAGGAGTTTAGTTAATGATTGATTTAGAAGTTTGCAAAATGAAGTATTAATAAAACTTTGGTTCGCACCAGAGTCAAATAAAACTTTAGCAAAAACATCATTAACTAAAAACGTACCGGCTATCACGTCTGGAATCATCTTGGCTTCATCTACAGTCAGAACAAATGCTCTAGCATTTTTGGTGTTCTTGTTGTTCGTAGCTGGAGCTAATTTTGGATAGTTCAGCTTGATATGACCTTGTTCTCCGCAGTTGTAGCATATCCTTTTGTTGGCTTTCTTCCTGCAATCTTCTTCCTTGTGTCCTGATATTTTGCAGAAATTGCAATATATGGAGCATCTTCCAGAATGCTTCCTTTTGCAATACTTGCAATAAGTTGCAGATGTAGAACCTACATTTTTCCCACGGTTGGAATTTCCAGATCGGAATTCCTGGGTAAGCCTTTGAGCTAGGTTCCTTCTTTGGTCTTCTTCTCGTGTACGCACTAACTCATCAGTCAAGGTGTTTGCTAGTTCTACGGCTTCTTCTATGGTTTGAGGTCTAGCTGCCTTGGCTACATGCCTAATTTCCCTGATTAATCCCCAGATGTAACGGGAGATTAATACTGGTTCTGTTGATGCAAGGGTTGGTACTATTCTAGCATATTCAAAGAATGTGGTAGTATAACCCTTACTATCTACCCCGGTCATCCTAAGGTTCAGAAACTTATTCGCTATCTGCTCCTTTTTATTGGGAGGGCAGAATTTCCTTTCTACCATATTCTTAAATTCCTCCCATTCCATGTTGTAAACCCTATCACTTCCTCTTGACTGGAGGATGGTGTTCCACCATTCTAAGGATGAGTTCTTAAATAGATTGGAAGCAAACATTATCTTGTCTTCTTCAGCACACTTGCTTATTTTTAAAACAGCCTCAGTCTTTTCTATCCAGTGTAGAGTTGCAATGGGTCTTTCATTACCCGAGAATTCTATTGGTTTGCATGACCAGAATTCTTTATAAGAACAACCATAAGGCATGGTTCTTCTTCTTTTGGGAATGGGCGCTTGAAATACAGGTTCATTGTTCACGATGTGTTCAGGTTTAGTTGGTCGCTTACTACTATGCTTACTTTTATTATCCGTTTCCTTAACAGTTTGAATAATAAATGGCATTGCATCTATTATTCCTTGTGCCACTATGTGTTGGATGGCACTATTATCCACTTGGTTTCCATTGTTATTGTTGTTTGGGTTCTCATTAATCGGGTTATTGTCATTCTAGATGTTATCATTCTGGTTTTCCAGATTTACTTCGTTGTCCATCTGAATTTTAAACATTTACCACATATTAATATCACAAATAATATTTAGTATAGCCAATTACAAGACACGCATTTTGGTCAAAAGCGTCGATCATTGCGACTTACTCTATTTTTATATAATATGCATCTAGTACAAACTGATACTGGAAATTAAAATTACAATACCGATTGAAATTTAAAGTTACACTACTAGTAGTAGGCATCCGTAGTTTTTTTTTCATACACATACACACATATTTTATTATTATATTATTATTACTATTATTATCACCATCTCTACCATCATATTCATGGATATGGATTCATCCAGAAATCCATATCGCGCTCGTCGTACTTCCAGACGAGTCGCTCTCCCACCCGTCTCATCCTTTCACTACTCTCTAAGATTTCCTCACCAAATGTCCTGAGTTCTTGTACATTTTCTGCACTCATTGGGGGTGTAGGTTCTAGGACTGGGTTCGGAATCTGGGGTGCGGGTTCCTGGTATGGGGGTGTAGGTGCCTGAAATGGGTAAGGATTCTCTAAAATCTCCCTAATGTATACATCGTTATCGTAATAGGGATCTAGAGGGTCCAACCCTGGGTTGGCTCCTAGGTTTGGCATGGGCATGTCTTCGTGTATCGGGTAACGTTGCACATAGTCCCTATTGTCGTCCCACCATGGGTCGTAATTTTGGTCTAAGGGGTTAGGTGCAGGTACCCTAGGTATCTCCTCTGGGTTAAAATCATGCATTTCTACTTGATTTTCAGGGTTCTCTATTTCCATTGGTTGGTCAGGAAATGGTGGTTGTGGTTGGGGTGCTATCATTTGTTCTAGGTTAGGGTCGGCTGCAGTGGTTACTAGGATATGGGAATTAGCTAAACTTCTATTAATCATGTCCTGGGCATGGGCATCGGTTTCTCTTTTGGCTGCGGCTAGTGCTCTCTGTTCTTGTAACTTTTTCATACGCTTTCTACGCTCATGTGCTCCCCGACTGAACCATCCTCTCTTTTTCTGAGGGAATGGCTCTTCAGAATGAGCCTTAAATACGAATATTCCTTCTTCAGTATCAGCAGAGTACCCTGAGAGGGCAGGCTGTGAAGAGGCACCTTCGCTTCTAGGCGAACCAGACAACTGACGATACGCGTCGGATGGTCCTTGGTCGCTCATACTGTAAACTAACAAATAGTCAAATAACACATAACAATAAAATACAATTATGCACATATTTTCGTAATTTATTTCCTAACACTTTAGATAAATTTTGGGTGTCGGCAGAACACTTATGTGGCTGAATCAGTGGCTTAGCTCTGATACCACCTTCTGTCGCAATCACCGTCCCCTTAACAAACCCGGGTACGGGTGGCCGCGGCCAGTTTCGGTGGTATCTGGTGTTTGTCCATTTTGGCAGCGGAAATTACATCAGGACCGTAGTTAGTAAATATTTTATCAGAGTAAAATAACACATTTGATATAAATAAGCACATTGGGATAAAACCCAAGTTTTCATTACAAATTTGTTTAGAGGGATAAATACCATTTTATTGAAACAAAACGCCTTCTTTATTTAGGTAACTTTTATAGCCACTTTTCCAATCCTTCAGTGCTGTCCAGCAGGTTTCTAGTTGGCTTTCGCATTGTGTTACCTGAAACGCGTTTAAAAACATTTTGTCAGTGGGAAAATACTGGTGAGTGATTCCCAGTTCAATCAAGAAAAGTTTTATTAATTTAAACAGTATTGAGAGCGATTACAATGTTTACATCTACCCAATTACTCATTAAGTACTGTCAATCCTGACTGGTGGGTCATATTACACATTGGCTAACTCTTTGTCCAATGGCAACGTGTTCCACGTTTTGTATACAAAACCCCAACATACCGGCAGTAATTGTAGAATTACAAAGACTCAATCACTGCTAAATTGCATTGTAAAATATTTAAGGTTTTGTAAAAACTGTTTGCAAAAAGGAGATTACTCACATTGCTATTTTAGGTTTTCTGTAAGGGATTCCTGGAAATTATCTATAATTTACACAAATGCACACGTGTTAGTATAATAACCCATTTTAACATTAGTAATACCCTCCCCGAGACGGCATTCCAACGACTACGTCGGGCAAAACCACGACAGCCGTTACGGAACCATAGATCAATCGGGCAACGTATCTAATACGTATCCAGGGGTTATGATACTTACAACGGAGCAGAACTTCGTTAATTAAGGGGGTATTATAGCCGAGAATTATATTAAATCTTCAGAATTTTGAGAGAGAAAGAGTTCGTGAGCGATTTTCGACTGAAGGCCGATGCCCTCTACTTATAGGGCCTGATTTTGGGTTTTACGCGGCCTGCGTAAGACGTAGCAAGAGGCTAAGCGGCCCGTGACGTAGGGTAATAGGGCCTAGGGTTGATTGGTCAGCGTTATAGGGTCGACACGCGTGACGACACATGGCGGCACCGGGTGCAACCCTGCTTGCAAGCTGTCGCGGCCCGCATAAGATGTAGCCAAAGGCTACGCGGCCCGCAAGCGACTGTATTTTCTGATTTTTATTTAATTTTTATAAAAATAAAGGTATTCGGGCCCTGTTTTCGCGTATGGGGTGTATTTTGGGACATATTGGGATATTCTAAATATTTTTAGGGTGTTGAAAACTTTAGGAGGGTGTCGGTTTATTTTAGGGTTGTTATAAAAATCAACTGCTGGATTTTAGTATCACTGCTTTAAAGACACCACTTATGTTGGACAGTCAAGCAGCAGAGAATATCATCAAAAATCCAGTCTCACATTCAACCACCAAACACATTGATATCAGACATCATTTTGTGAGGATTGCTATGAAAAAGGTTTGATTTCTCTACATCATGTTCATACTAAAGATCAGCTGGCAGATGTGCTAACAAAGGCATTAGACACATCCACCTTTGAAAGCTTGATCTCTAGGATTGGCATGCTTAACATGGAATAACATGCACAATCCTGTTTTTCTATAAATAAAGCATTAAAATGTTTTCAGAAAATCAAAAATCCATCCTTAAAAATAGTTAAAAATGAAAGTTTTCATTAATCCTTAAAAGTCTGTCACAACCACTGTTTTGGTTCAAACATCTGATTTGATAAATTTTATCCATTGCTGAAAGACAACCTCTGTTTATCTATTTTCCTTGTTAATCACTATTGCTAATACATCATTGTTTTAAATCACTGATGGCTATCCACTGATAGTTAAAATCAGCCACTGTTTTCATTTTCACCACTGTAAACCAATGATATTGCTCATCAGTGGTTTCCTAAACAACTGTCATCCATTATTCATCAGAGGTTGTCACGTGGACAGTTCTTAGCCGTCAGATCTTTGTAACCACTGCCACGTCAGCATTCACTTTTTCACTTTTTAAAACCTTGATTAAAACCCCAATCAGAGGTTTCACTGCTGTATCGAATTCAAAAGTTCTTTCAAAAGCAGTTTTCATCAAATTCCTTTGAATTATTCATCTTCTTCCTCCTCTCTCAACTTCCTTCGAATCACCATGGCTCTTGCTCTCAAAAACCCTCGTAAATATCTGTGCACACTTGAGAAAACAAGTCAAAACACAGATTTCCACTCCGTCATTAATGCTCTTTCATCATCAAACCATCTATCAAGAAACCCTACGAGAATTCTAGAAAAATGCCCAAACCGAAGTTCAGGACAAAAAGCCTTGGGCTATCACATCAAAAGTAGGAGAAACTCTTGTTTCCATCACACCACAAACCATATCGGTGGTTTTCTAGATGAACGATCATACAGGTAAAAATTCTTTCCCTAAAGATAAGTATCAGACAGATCTGATCGAAAGAGGGTATGTGGGACAAATGACTAAAGCTATTTTGCAAAAGGGAAATTTCCCACCTCCCATGAAATTTTTATTCCATACCCTGCTCATGTGTGTTTCAAACAAAACAACTGCTTTCAATGAAATACCATTGAAAATCCAATACTTGGGATATGCTATCATGGCAGAAGTTGATTTTAATTACTCTCAAGAGATTTTCAATAACTTGGTTACAAATGCAAATAACATAAAAGAAAAGAAGAAACCATTTTTGCTGTTTCCAAGATTTTTGAGTTACAATTTACAAAAGAAAATCCCAAATGATAGTGCACAAGTGCTTATCCAATGTGCTTCTTGTCAAATAAACAGCCTTTCTTATGAAACTTGTAAGTCCAGGAACACTACAATCGGATATCAAACACCAAACAAGTAGCGGAAATACAAGTGAGATGTGAAAGATTGAAAGTAAGATGTATTGATTCGAAGCAAAACAAGCACACGATTCTAAGATCGTCTGGTACTTGATATCGCACAATAGCAAAAAATTTCCAATGAATCAACAACCTATCAAGACTAAGGACTCCCCTATTTATACATGCATAGGAGATCCTTTTACACTGGGCCAAGCCCATACCCCATAGTCATCAAAACAACCATGCAAGCCCATTACATAGTTCAAACCCAAAACAACTATAATAACCCAAGACAGACGCAAACCTACACTAGTTAATACCCTTACAATATCCCCTAGGTTTGTGTTGGCTTGGCGTCTTCAGCTTCACTGCTGCCTCCTCTTCTGCTTCTTAGCTTGTTCTTTTTGTTTCCTTTGGAGGTCAGGCAAGATCGGTATATTCCTTCCCACATAAGGACCAAACAACTGTGTTTCAACTCTCGTACGCTGCCCTGACCATAACTTGAAATTCATAATCTGGTCCACAGCTCCAGTCTAACTCTTGGCACACACCTCGTACTGAGGATCACTCTGAATTTGTGATTTTGCTAAGGGATTGATGTCCTTTTCACCAAAACACATCAAGTCTCGAGTATCAATGAACCTGTACTCAACATCATCGCATACAATCACTGCTTGACCGGAAATCGGATCATACATCCAAAATTGAAAGTTCTTCAGAGAATTATCAGGAAGCTCCTTCAACAATGGCACAGTATTCGTCTGTTTAGTAGCAGGCCACTTCACAATCTTATATGGCTTTCCTGTGGCAGGATCCAATACCTCTTCATCTTCTTCAATGGTAGACTCAGCCAACTTCATATCTCGAAAATTGACTCTAGCCTGTTGCTGCAATTTGGATTCTTGACTTGATCATGAAATCCAGCATTGCTCAGTTCTCTCAAATCAACTGGAGTCCAGGAGTTGAAAGCTTCAGAGTTATCATAATACTACACCTCATTATTCTTCCTCAGCACGATAAACATTTCTTTCTCATCGTTGTATGCCCAACTTTTAATACCCGATCTATTGCCCTTCTTGCTCTTTTCAGTAGTGATCACATATCGATCAGGTTTATCACCAAAATGCAAGTTCTGTTCAGCTCCTACATTCCTCATAACCACCATTCTCTTTCTTGGTTTCTGATTCACTGTACGAGGAGTGCTTTCAGAGTACCTGTTCATAGCATCCTCGTGCTCTTTCCTTTGCTGCTCTCTCTCTTCAGCAGTTGATTCTTTTGGAGGATCAGCAAACTCCTTAGGAAATTTTCCTTGCATTTTCTGCTTCATATCCATCACTATAGCACTAAGAGCTCCCAGGTTAGTCTCCAACTCATTGATCTTTTGATTCTTAACCACTAATTCTTCCATGAGACTAGCAATCTGAGCATCTTTGAAAATCTTGTCTTCTTCAAGAGTGGAGATTCTTCGCATCAGAATTGTTGTCTCATTTTCTTCAAACAAACCTTCACTATCAGAACTTTCAGCAGTTACAGCAGTCTCAGGAGTTTCAACTTGTTTTGACTTAGCTGCCGCTTCAACTTGAACAGTAGTAGCTTGCAGTAACTCAGCAGCCCTAATAACATCAGCATCAGATAGACCACTGCTTTAACCTTCTCCTGGTTTAGGAACGGGCACATACATAGCAGCTCTTTCATTGGCCATGAATTCAATTATTGTTGGGCTCAACTCAGTGGGAATTTAGTTAACTCTGGGCTGTGTGTCACCAATGGGGTCAGTTGTCTCTGAGGTTGTTTGAATGTTTCCCTCACCACTGAGCCTAGGATCCCTTCTATTTCGTTTCCTAGGAGGAAGATCAGTGGTAGGTTCTTCCAAAGAATGATCAACAGCAGCAGCTTCCGTTGTAGACACATGTTTAACATGAGGAGGGCTCTTATGAACTAGTTCACTAATCTCTTCAGTTTCTGCTGTAAGGCCTTCATCCATGATCACTGTCTCTGTTTCACTTTCATCAACACGTTCATCTTCTTCTTCATCATCAATCATCCTGTCATCTCCAACATCTTCCTCACTTTCAATACCAGTCAGGTCTACATTCTCAATCGGCTCTTGAACACCAACAGGAGCTTCAATTATCTCTACATCATGCTCTTCAGCCACAATAGCATTTATCTGAGTCGGTGTTGCTTCTTGAATCTCAGGAAAAATTCCAAATTTTTCTAATGCGCGCTTGTAGGGGTGTTCAAAAAACTCGTGGCTCGCAGCTCGCTCGAAACTCGCTCGAAAAAAGTTCGAAAAGAGCTCGGCTCGAAATTGGCTCGGTTGTAAACGAGCAAGCTCGGCTCGGCTCGGTTTGTAAGCGAGTCGAGCTCGAGCTTGGCCTGGCTCGGCTCGCGAGCTCGTGAGCCAGCTCGACAAGGTTTACATCCTTCATATTTTTGTCCCACATCGCTCAAAAGACAAAAACTAAGGAAGTATCTCCCCTATAAAAGAAGGTAAGGAAAATGTACAAAGAGATTTAAGTATTTATACTTGCATATTTAGCCATTTGGTTAAATATAATTGCAATTATGGACCTTAATCTATGAAAATAGTCATTTTTAGGGTTTTTTAAGTAGTAAATTTTGCGGTTTTTTGTTAATTCGAGCTAGATCGAGCCGAGCCGAGCTAGCTCGAATTTTAATCGAGTCGAGCTCGAGCCTCAAATCTCAGCTTGATTTGAAATTCGAGCTCGAGCCGAGCCAGCTTGAATTGAGTTCGAGCCGAGCTCGAGCCGGGTCGAGCTCGGTTCGACTCGGCTCGTTTACAGCCCTACGCGCTTGTTTTCGTACTTGACCCCAACATTATCTCTAGACCTTTGGTTTATCCATGTAAATACCAAATGATTCATCATCTTGGCATCATAGGTTTTCACAGTGACTGGCAACTTAGGATACTTCTTTTCTAAGATCATCTGTATAAACCTTGGGAACTTGTACCAGTACTTCGCATTCAATGTCTTTACATTTGCAAACATATCATCAAAAACACTTTTTGAGTAGTTATACTTCCATGTTTCAACCACCGAAACCACTGCAGAAGTTTGCTTCAATGTCAGTTTGTCAAGACCACTCTTGTTCCCACTGATGCACACCAGATAAATGTGTGCCAAAAGTCTCCAGTACGGATGCAACAACTTCTTGATTGTGGGAGGAGGAGTCGCTCCCTCATAGCTCATTTTGACCAAAATCTCCATGACCTTTTCTTTTGAATACTCTGTTGGATCATCAGCTGCAACTCCGAATAGCAACACATCACGTACATCTTGTTCACTGACGGAAACTTCTGTACCCCGAACCTTAGACTTGATCACCGAGTCACCTTTCTTCGCCGTGGAGTTATCCCAAAAATCTTTGATCCAGTCTTCACGAATGAATGGATTCTCCCGAAGAGAATGTGCTAATCTGCAAGTGTTTAGGCCCACAATCAATGAATTGTACGTCTTGAATCCCTTTGGAGGATCTGATAAATAGCAAGCAATATTCATCGTCTTTTCCCATGCTGGAACGTGAGGACCTTTTGCTTTCTTTCCCGTCTCTGCATACAAAGAAACAAATCAATGCGAACATATACACATATTTCTTAAAGATTTCTGAGTATGACCGTAAACTTGGTCAAACTAAGTCAACTGATATATTATAATTTTTAGAATCCTTAAAAACAAAACACAATTGTGTTCTATTTAAAAGAATTCACAAACTCACAATACAAACAATTAACAATCTCACTGAGTAAATTTAGGCCCAAACAGACTGGATCAGGCCCAAATAACAAAACCTTGTGCGATTGAAAATGCCTTGTGCGATCAGGCAAATCTTGTGCGATGGCAATTTTGTAATTAAAACAAACAAAACCAGTCGCACAAGACCGGTCAACAAAAGTCAAATGCACAAGACCTGGTCAACTCAGGTCAAACGCACAAGATCTGGTCAACAAAAGTCAATGAATGTCAATCGCACAAGATTATGGTCAACAAAGGTCAAACAGATCTCAATCACACAAGATTTTTAATTTGCAAGGGCAAAACAGTCTTTTCACTTAAATGATTTAGGGGCAAAACAGTCCATCCAGACTTGTGCAATTCACCCAGACGGCGCGTGAAGTTCACTCGCCGTCTCCGGTCATCTTCTCCGACGAGACCTGCAGATTCCGGCGACTAACTAGGGTTTCAAAACAACTTTTTCTGGCTGAATATTAGGGTTTTAAACCATTTTTCAGTCAAAATCAGTATAATACCACATTATAAACCCTAATTTTCTTTGATCAAAACCCTTTTTAACAAACCTTATCATCATTCAATCAATAATCTAAGCAAACCTAGTTTCTCACCTTTCAGAGACGACCAACAAGCACAGATTCAAAAAAGATTTAAGTAGAACAACTGACCTTTTGATTTCCCTTTATCACTAGCCATGATTGCAGATGAGGAAGAATAGATAGTGAACTTGTGCGATCGGAGATTGGAAGGATTTTGAGAGAGTAGTTTTCAAAATCAAAGATAAGAAAGGTTTCTCAAACGCACAAGTCCCTAATACCCTATCCAATCAAATTTTTCAACCAAGGGGGCCCACCAAGTCTGCTGTGGGCCCAGCCGCCATTCCACACTTCCTTTTGTTTACCGATTATGAGTTATGAAAAGTGTTTTGGATTTTGTGGGGCCCACCAAGTTTACGGTGGGCCCAACTCAATTCCCGAGGATAAAATACCTTTTAAACTCTTTGTGCAAAGAATATTTTATAAAAGTTTGGTCTCCCTCGATTCATAACAACATGGCCACAAGATTTTATAGAATTTAACATAATGACAAAATATTTACACAAAAATAAATAATTACACAAAAGAAATAATATGAAATATTTACAGGTAATAAACATCTTACATACCATTTTGCATGCACTTTTCTTACGGGATCAAATCACAGAGTTTCAGGCTAGACTACACTTGTCAACACTAATTTACTCTGGTAGATACGAGCGATTGCCAGTATTTTCCTCTTAAACTTATTTCCCTAGGCTTTTCTCAAATAACGGACTGCAACTTATTTATCCTGTTTTCATTTTAAATTATATGAACACTCAAATCCCAGAATTTTAGATTTGAACAGGCTATCGTACGAGTAGTTTCCCTACCACATATTTCACAAGCCCATTCTAGAATTCTGAAACCTTGACTGGACTGGATTGAGAAAAGAACAGAATGGATCAGCGGAGATGGATATAATGTACATATCAAATGAGATTTTCTCAATTTAATATAGGTTTTTATTTTTGAGTTTCTTTTGGGCACTAGAGGGCCTCTTTCAGGTGTATTTGATCCACAAAGCGACAACGTACAGCTAGGTCTTTGCTCATGCAAAACAGAAGCCGACGTTGCCTAGCACCTCCAGGTCTTTGCTCACGCAAAACAGAGGAGATACACGAGTTGTTTAGAAAAGATTTCAGAACTAGAACGAAATTGTGTGTATCGGGACATCACACACGCATTCAAATAGCTATGCTCTAATTCCAAGTGAACGGTCTTTCCTGAGGTCGTAACATAAATTAGTGTTCTTAACAGTACCAGTCAAAGAGTCCAGCCATCAGGATAAAGCCTACCAGCACATCACTCTGGAGTCAGACCATTTCAATATTGGTCTTACATGAGTCAGCCTTAATCCACATAATGAAATTATTTCATTTCCAGTTTGTAGCCAAGGCATGGCAAAAGCAAAGAACTATTTTTGTATTTTTCTGATTTTTTAATGTTTTTGTATTTTTCCGATTTTTCAATTTTTTTGCATTTTTCTGAGAGACTACATCCCCCTAAATTTTTGCTTAAAATGAAAGAAAAGCTATTTTAAGAAACAAATTTACAGAAACGAAGAAAAATATTTTTGTGTGACCGCGGTCAATCCTCGAATTCGACCATTTTGAGAAGTTCGAGAAGAGCAAGAAAACGTGCTTTATCAACCGATTTTGTAAAAATATCTGCGACATTGTCGTCAGTATGAATTTGTTCCATTTTAATTAAACCCTGGTTGAAAGAATCACGAATAAAGTGAATTTTTATGGCAATGTGCTTGGTTTTTGAAAAATACACCGGATTTTTCACTATTTGGATAGCTGCATCATTGTCACAATAAATGGGAGTTTGGGAAAAAATCAAACCGTAGTCCACCAGCTGGTGTTGAACCCATATAACCTGTGAGCAGCAGGCTGAAGCGGCCACGTATTCAGCTTCTGCAGTAGATAGAGAGACAGTTTGCTGCTTCTTGCATTGCCAGGAGATGAGGCGATCCCCCAGAAACTGGCATCCAGCTGACGTAGACTTCATGTCTTGACCAGTACCTCCAAAATTTCTGTCAGAAAAAGCACACAAATCAAATGGAGACTGTTTTCGATATAAAAGTCCAAGCCGAGGCCTGCCCTTAAGATATCGAAAGATTCTCTGAACAACTTTTAAATGAGAAAGTTTAGGAGCAGCCTGATAGCTAGCACACTGACACACAGCAAACATGATATCTGGTCTACTGGCTGTCAAGTACATCAATGAGCCAATCATCGACCGGTACAGTGTACCATCAACAGCTTCCCCTTCCGTATCTTCTGTCATCACTGGTCTTTCTGCTATAGGAGTGTTTAAAGGTTTGACATCTTGAAGTTTGAATTTAGCGAGAATATCATCCACATATTTTCCCTGATGGATGAGAATTCCTTTGGAATCCTGTCGAATCTGCAGACCCAGAAAGAAACTCATTTCTCCCAACGCACTCATTTCAAAATGCTTCTTCATAACTTCTTCGAATTCCTTGCACAGTGCATCACTAGTGGAACCGAAGATGATGTCGTCCACATAGATCTGCACCAAGATTTGATCCTCCCCCACTTTTTGAATGAACAGTGTCTGATCAATCACACCCTGAGTGTATCCATGAGCGAGCAAATGCTCTGTCAGAGTAGCATACCAAGCACGAGGAGCCTGGTGTAACCCATATAAAGCCTTATCAAGCTTATACACATGACGGGGACACTGTTTGTTCACAAAGCCCGGTGACTGTGACACATAGATCTCTTCTTTTACTTTGCCGTAGAGAAACGCCGTCTTGACATCCATTTGATAGACCTTGAATCCCATGTAGGATGCATATGCCAGAAAAATTCTGATTGCCTCCAATCGAGCCACGGGAGCATACACTTCATCGTAGTCAAGGCCTTCTATCTGTCTAAACCCTTGAACGACCAGTCTTGCTTTGTTTCTAACAATCACTCCGCTATCGTCTCTCTTGTTGCGATAAACCCATCTAGTTCTGAGTGATTTCTTTCCTGCAGGTAGAGTAACCAACTTCCATACTTTCAGTTTTTCAAACTGATTCAACTCGTCCTGCATCGCATCTACCCAGCTAGGTTCCAAAAGAGCATCAGTTGTCTTTGGCTCGATTTGAGAGATAAAACATGAAAACAAGCAGTTGTTTATAATTCCTGACTGACTTCTAGTCAACACTCCCGCCTCTACTGGTCCAATCACATTTTCGATGGGATGACCACGCTGGACACTGGCAGGAATAGCAACTTCTGGTGCAGATCCAGTTGGAGATACATTCGTTAAATGATTAACTGCTACTGACTCAGTTTGGTCAGAGACTTGCTATTCTTCTGCACCATTTGTGACAAACTCTTCAGGAATGGGACCATCAAACATGTCGCTTTGATCAATGGGTGTGTCATCCTCATCAGACGAGTCCAACCCCTCCCCTCCATCATTAAGAATGTCGGTATAATCTGGAGCCACTTGAATCTCAGGTGTAGATGTTGAAGATGAGACTGCAGGTGTGTGATCCCCCACAGCTGTAGAATCCCCCTCAAATTCAACATCCCCCTCTTCTTCAGCATTATGTGGAACAATTGAGGGTCGAGTAACGACATTAGTTGTATCAGAAGTACCTGCATGAGTAACAGGAGGATCATCAAGAATATCAAAAGATTTGAATAGATAGGCATAATTATAAAGAGTAAATGGCCCGTTTCCAGCGTCTGTCTGATTTTCTTCGAGCCACCGCACATCATAAGACTCAATGATTTGTCTAGTCTTCTTGTTGTACACTCTGTATGCCGTCTTGTTTTCATAAGCAGCCTTCCCAGCATATCCAATGAAATAGCATTCGTCTCCCCTAGCGTCAAACTTTGGTATAGATTCCAAGTGCAAAAGAGTACATGGACAACCGAAAGCACTAAAGTGCCCCACATACGGTTTCTCGCCAAACATTACTTCATGAGGCGTCTTCATGTGTGCCTTGTTGATAACAACTTTGTTTTGAACGTAGCACGCAATGTTAATAGCCTCTTCCCAGAAGAAAACTGGGAGTTTCGAATCACAGAGCATCGTGCGAGCTGCTTCAATTAGGGTTCTATTCCTTCTTTCAGCAACTCCATTTTGCTGAGGAGTTCTAGTAGCACTGTATTGTCGAGCGATTCCCCTCTCGGCACAAAAGAAATTCAACTCAGCATTCTTGAATTCGGTTCCATTGTCGCTTTGAATCCCTTTCACTTTCTTGCCAGTCTGATTTTCCATAAAGATTATAAATCTCTTGATCAATTCTGCAGTCTCACTTTTGTTAACTAAGAAGAAAACCCAAGTAAAACGTGAGTAATCATCAGTAATTACAAGATAGTAAGATTTTCCGGACAGACTGAGCACATTCACTGGACCAAAAAGATCCATGTGAAGAAGCTGCATCACACTGTTAATGGTGTTTACAGTTTTGGGAAAGTGTGGTTTTCGATGTTGTTTACCCTTTGCACAAGAAACACATTTTTCAAAAGTAATGAAGTCTTATACAGGTAGACCCCTTACCAACCCTAATTTTGCAAGACGATTTAGATTTTTCACGTTAGAATGTCATAAATGACGATGCCACAGCATAACATTGTGCTCAGAGATTTTGGTAAACAAACTGGCAACACCTTCAGTGGGAGGCTTGTTCATGTCAATGACATAAGCGTTGCATTTTCGTTCAGATTTCAACAAAATCCATTCATCAGGAATGACCATTCCTGGTTTTAGAATAAGACAATGTTTATCAGTGAAATGATTTGAGTAACCGTTGTCGCAAATTTGAGCAACACTTAGCAGACTGTGCTTCAACTCAGCAACGTAGTTGACATCTTTAAAACAGATATCAGCATTCTTGACTGTGCCTCTTTGTGTGATCTTTCCCTTCTCGCCACCCGCAAAGGCAACATATCCTCCATTAAATTCTTCAAGATCAGAAAGTTGGGATAGATCGCCAGTCATATGCCTGGAACAACCACTGTCAATGACCCAAAGTCGAATGACAGCCCTGCATAGCCATTCCTGCACATTACGCGGGTTTAGTTAGATTTTGGTACCCAAGCCATAGTTGTGGTGGGTAAACCTTGTTCATTGAAATATGTGACTTGCATCCAAATCAACTTTTCTTTAGAGTAGATAGGTTTATTATTGATGCACGATGATTTAGGAGAGATGTTTGGAACATTATTCTTGGGTTTCCAAACTCACCTAGAACCCTCCAATTTCTTGGATGCCTTGGGCGAAACCGAATTAAAGTTTGGAAAGCAATTGTTTGATTTTATTTTCATTTGTTTAGCTTTGTTCCAATCTTCATCAGAAGGCTTCATTTTGGAGTTAAGCTTCCTAACAGGTTTAGATTTCGTGGTCTTTTCCTGTTTTGGATGCTTGACATTCCCTTTTGGAGCCTTCTGATGCTCTCCCCTTTTGAATTTATCAGGATGATGCTGACAATTTCTTGCAATGTGTCTAGCAATTCCACACGTGTAACATATTTGTCGTTTCACATTTGGTTTTTCTTGACATCCATCAGACTTTGCAGAACTTGAAGGCTTGTGTGGTTCCTGAGATGCAAACGAGACAAGTTTAGATTTGTCTTTAGAAACAGAATGACACTTAGTTTGCTTGTTTGATCTTGATTTTGGAGGAACATATTTTGCTTCATTTCCTCCTTTAGTCTGTTTTACCAAAAGATTTTTAGATTTATCAACTTTATTAGGCAAAACAACTGAATTCAAATGCACACAAATAGAGCAAAAATAAATGTCAGAACATTCATCGCTCTTTAAAACAGAGCCCACACAATTCAAAGCATCAGAAGAAATTGAAATATTGTTTGACTTTTCAGAAATTAAAGAATTGTTTTTCTGAATTTTATTTTTCAAAACTTTAAATGCAACGTCGTCCTCATCATCTCCATCTACCCAATCTTCAATAATTACTTGGTCTGCATCTGAAGCAATAGGGTTAGTATCATCAATTTTCTCACAAACAGTGTCACTTGATGCTGCAGAATTACTCTCAGCTTTTTGTGACACAATTGGTTCAGAAGAATCAGAATTATTTTCTTTTGACCAGTCAGCAGGGGATCCTGTGGTTTCATTACCATCTAACTCAACAGGGGCTCCTGATGTTGTTTCTGATTCTTCTTTGATCGAATTTGAATCAACTGTTTCAAATGATTCATTTGTTGATTCCACTGAAGCAACTGGCTCTGAACAGTTAGTCTTTTCATAGGAGTTACAGGTTGAATCAGATGAAGCTGATGATTCAGTTTGAGATGCCTCTGCTTCCTCAGGTGATGCACTGTTGCCACTAGATGATTCGCCCATTTCTGATTTCTCAGAACTGGATGTCTCAGAAGTGTCACAAGATGCGTCACATGACGAAGCAGATTCACTTTGTTTGCCCCTATTGAATTCTTTCATAAAGTCAGTCAAACCTTTTAACATGGCAAACTCGATGTTGTCTACATTAAATCTAGGCTCTTTTACTTCAGGCTCGTTTGTGACAGATTTATTTTCACAAGATTGTTTTGACTCACACGATTCTTCCTCTTTCAATACTTGAAAATGTTTATCAACACTTGCATTTTTCTCAAAGTTTAAGGTTTCAGTGTGATTTAAAACATTTTCTGATTTAACAAACGTTTGATTATAAGCATGTTTTTCTAAGATGACTTCAGTATTATCAGGCCTAGTGATTTTTATCTTTCGAGGCTTGATAGGCTCAGGCTTCCTATCCTCTGGTTTTCCATATTCCATCTTAGGTAAATTGTCTATCTCCTCTTCAGTCATAGGAATTAAGGAATAATTATGGTTGTATGGTGGGGGTATGGATACAAAACCCAACCCCTTATTCCTCATTTCCTTTTTGCTATACTTTAACTGTTGATTTATCATTTTCTCGACCTTTTCGCTTGAAACATCAAATTTTTTAAAATTAAATTCTGTATTTTCGAAAGTCGATTTTAAGTCGTTTAATTCAACAGTTAATTTTTCAGATAGCTCCTTGAAGTGGAGATATCGACAGTTCGCTTCTCTTAGATCACTATGCAACTTTCGTATGTCACGTTTTTGAGCCTCTACCATATCTTTATACCCATCCAGTTTCTTTTTAACTTCGTAGCTACTAGATCTGGTATATTGAAGTTGCATAGTAAGCGATTCGGCCTGTTCCTTAAAACCTTTTACCTTCTCTCTACATTTTAAAGTACAACAAACATCATCTACACATACCTTAGCCTCAGAAGGAGTGTAGTCGTTCATTTGAGCCATGAGGGCATGATAAATCATTTCCTCAGCATCTTCAGCTGCCGTGTCAGCATCTTCTTTCACTTCTGCCATGAGAGCTTGATTTTGCTGGTACAAGGTATCTGTAGTGATCTGCAGATCGTTCATCTGTTGGGTCCAGTCAAATCCCCCTCCTTCCTGAATCACCAATGCATTTCCAGGAGTTGCAACCGATTCAGCAGCTTGAGTTCTGACAGTAGTGTTTGAGGGTGAACCTTGAGTGGGACGAGTAACAGTGATGTTCGAGGTTGAAACAACATTTGGAGCTGGTCGAGCTGCTGAACTAACAGTGACAGTAACATTTGGATCAACTCTTTCCCTTTTTGGCTGTTTGCACTCTCTAGCATAGTGCCCAGGCTCATGGCACTTGTAACACCTGAGCTTAGCCTTATTCCAACCAATCTCACCATCAATTGTGTCCCATTTGTTTCTACCGGTTTTCTTCATGAAATTTCTGGCACGAAACACTGCCATGGCCATTTACCAAGAGATATCCATCTCTTCAACATCATCAGGATGGACTTCTAGCAGTTCTACAGAATCAATGTTGTTTTTTACCCTTCCAGCAATAAAAGCATGATAACAGTTCATGACCCCTGTCATGAAAGCCATAGCTTGTTCAAAATCCCTTGAAGTAGCAACTGAGGAGTTTGTAGCAGCAAATTCAGTAGTGATATTCGAAAGGAGTTGTGAGGGTGTAGGAGCAGCTTGATTAGTGGGCTGTGCAGCAGGTGATGCTTGATTCACTTGTTGAGTAATAGCAGGAAAGTAGCCAGATGGGTTAACAAAGGTTCCAAGATTAGCAGGGAACTACACAGTGGAGGGTCCTGGAAGCGAGCTCACTCCTTGCTGAGACATCAAAGCGCTATTGGTCAACACACCAGCATTGTTGTAACTAGCAGTGTGATTGTAGAGCCTTTGTTTGTCGTCCATTTCATAAGACTTTAGCAATGAAATCAACTCAGAAAGAGTCATTCTAACTAAGTCCCTGGTTCTTTTGATGAGAGTTACATTGGTGTCCCAGTTTCTTGGAAGAGCATTAAGCAGTTTCTTGTTAGTAACGGACTTTTCAAGGCTAATATCATGAGTTTTCATATCACTGACCAAGGCCACAAATCTTTGGATTTGATTTTCCAAAGTCTCCCCTGGGAAGTGATTGAATAGGTTAAATTTTTGGGTAAGCATTTCCCTTCTACTCTCCTTCATCTCTTCGTTTCCCTCATAAATAGCCAGCAGAGCATCCCACATTTCCTTAGCAGTTTTGCAATCACGAACTCCAATGTCAACTTCTGGTGCAAGAGCAGAGTGCAGCATAGCAAGAACCTTGTTATCAATGTCTTGCTTTTCACGATCCTCATCAGTAAATAGAGCCTCGGGCTTAGGAGCAGTTGTTCCCTCAGCATCGTTCACAACATAGGTGATCACAGTTGGTCCGTTGCAGATGGACCTCCACGCCTTTGGATCCTTGATCCTCATGTATTGGATGAACCTGAACTTCCATTCTGAAAAGGATCCCCCAGAAACGAGCCTGGGAATCCTGTTATTAGTTCCAATTATGTTATCTAGATCCTGGTTAATAGCAGCAGTTTCAGTCAATCCCAATTGATTAGTTTGAGCCATTTCTGAAAAAACAATTGAACTTATGAGTAACACGTAATATTAAAAATAAAGACCAATTGAATATCACTAATGATTACAATATAGTTCAACCAACTGGTTAATTAAAAACAACTAAAATTACCCTAAATCTAGACACTCTAAGCTGTAAATTTATAAACTTAGACTTGATCTAAAACTAAACCACACAACCGGCAAGTGTACCGATCAATGCAGTATAGCTACAGTAAGTCCGAGTATCGAACCCACGAGACTCTAAAGATTACGCTAAGACTCTATTTAGACTAAGACTGACACGACCTAACTAATTGTATGTTGATTGGGGGGTTTCTAAATATCCTAAATTTATAATAAAATATTAAACTAGATTATTAATAAAATAACTAGACACGAACGTGGACGAAGACTTTAACCAAAGGCGATGAAGACTACCTAGGCTAGACGCAAGCTAAACTCAGAATGGATTTCTATTCGATAGTTTTGTGGTATGGAACCGATATCATTAGATACTAAACCTATTAAGACACCACTAAGCCCCTCGATCCTTCTCAAGGTGATTCTTGTGGCACTACCTAGGCTGTTACGCTTACCGGTTTTTAGATTTCCTCACAGTCCTCTAACTTCTTGAAAGTGCCTTAATATGACGATCTACCTCACAGCGCGAAAGTCTAAGGCAACTATGGGTTTCAATCTTGGTTTAATAGACAAGAGAATGTTTAAGGACTAGACCGACTTTTAACAAAACCTAGACCTAGTTATAAACCAAACCAAGACCTATTAATAACCTCGAGCCTCACAGCGATAAGATTAGCCGAACACTTGATTTTATTAAATTACCGAATATTACTTCTAAGGTTACTTATGCAATTTTCACCCTAAAGGATTAATGACTTATTACGTGATATAGACACTCACCTAAATCAAGAACCCTAGCACAACCCTATTATGTGATATAGACAGTCACCAAGGATTATACGAAGCAATAAACGGCAATAAAACAATATCAAGCATGCATATACACCAAGTTAAAATTCCATAATTGTTTACAATACAAGAAAACCCATGAACCGCATTATTAACGAATAAAAATCCAAACTTTTATTAAACCATTGTCATGCCTAGGAAGTAACGAAAAGTTTAGCCAAGTAACATGGTTTTAAAAATAATAAAACAAAGTCTAGAACAAGAATTCATTGAAGTAAAAATAAGAAACTAGAAAATAAAAGAAATCGTAAGATAGAACCCGTAAATTCCTTGATCTCTAAGCTTTCCACTTGACTTCAATGATTTCCGGCCTTCAACCCTTGCTAAAATCCCCCTCTAAAATTCGTCCATCAGAACCCCATATATTCCACAGCCGTGATGTTCTCTTTCTTATCATGTGCGGCCCCCAATTAATGTTTTCTATTGAATATTTTCTCCCCTCAAGATATTAATGCCCCTTTTCTCATCTAATTTGCATTCAATATGCTGGCTCCTTTTTCGTGTGCACATTGCTAGGTTTTTAAGACTATGTGGTAGGGATGAGCAAAATGGACCCGGTACCGGTACCGAACCGGTACCGGTACCGAATTTACCGAACCGGGTACCTATTCGGTACCCACTTTTGACATTTTCGGTACCGGTTCGGTACCGGTCCGGTACGGTACCGGTTCGGTACCGAACCGGTACCGGTACCGAACCGTACCGAACAGGGTATATTCGGTACCGGTACCGGTACCTACTTTTGAGGATTTTCGGTACCGGTTCTTTCGGTACCGGTACCGGTTCGGTACCGAACCGGACCGAGCTCATCCCTACTATGTGGCCCACCAAATTCATCCAAATTAGAGTTTTCATGGCTGACTTTTCGTCTAATGTCCTTTTCTTTCTTTACTTTTGTTTGACAACTTCAACAGTAATAATAATAAATAATGCCTTCTTATTTTTTTTGTTTTTATTCTTTCACTTCCCCCATATCTTTTAATAATTATAATATATGGATTGGAAGTAGCTTTCGTCTGATAGGTACCTTGGCGGCTCAAACGTCATGCGGCTCAGCACCAATAAATCAGATGAACTCAAATTATCAAACTATATATTGATGTGGGCCTAACCCTTCCTCTCGATCCAATTATATATATTTTGTGTGGCAGCCTTTTGACTTATAAAATAGAGATAGTGGCCTCAACTCACTCACAGAACATAGCACCAATTTTACTTCTATCACTGCCGGCCTACTCCACTCAACTGGCTAGTTATTTATTTATTATTCTTTTTTTGCTCCATTTGCACCAGGACCTGACCAAACACAAAATAATGTAATATAATACTAAAACTAAATAAAAACAAATAAAACTTATACAAAAATAATACAATTTACACGGGACAAATATGTGTATTTTACCTCACATCAAATATCCCCACACTTAACCTTTTTTCGTCCCCGAAAAATAATTATGCAAACGGAATCATAGTCGGAATAATCATTCGGGACAAAAGCTAAATTACTTATTAAAATCGAAACTTGTGTTAGCCGCGATTGCAAGTATACGTGTCCTCTTAAACCCAAACCCGGTTCCAAGCCCTTATCATGCAATTTAAGTTCAATTATGGTCAATCCACATAGGGCCTCATGCTAAAGATTGCGAATCCACCTAATCCCGTCTCAAGCTTATAGGACAAAAGGAACAACCACTGGGTTATTTCCTAACCGTTTTATACCAAGATCAAGAGAGTTTAACTTCAAATCTTAACTTTTTTTTCTCATTTTTTTTATTCGAGCTTAGACCTTGCTTGTACCTAACCCATAGGCATTCAGGCTGTAGAGTGGCTATCCCCAACTAGGATTACAATAGGCTTCGGCACTTTTTTTTCGCAATTTTGATTTCACACAATCTAGAGGTATTCCGGCTGTAAAGTCGCTATCCCCAACCACAGATTACATAGAATTGCGCTACTTTTCTTTAGTTTCTAGCTCTTTTATTATTTTATTATTTTTTTCTTTTTCAACAATATATGAAAAGAAACTCTAACGATCTTAACTTAAAACGGCATCCCTTATGCTATTTTTGGCGGTTTCAATTTCCCCACTTTCCCTAGATGAGAACCCACTAGTAGACCGACAATTAGGTATATTTTATTCAAAGGAACCCAGAACCGAATCGAGCCTACCCGCGCATCCCAAACTAAACACAAGCACGATTATTTTATTCTCATATTATTATTATTTGAACCCGAACAAAAAAAACCCGACTTTTCTATCATTTTCCGCTTTTATTTTGCAAACTTCTTATTTCAAAAGACATTTTCTATTTTTTTTATTTTTTTTTTTTGGATTTTTGAAAATTTTGAATTTTTTTTTGTATTTTTTCGACTGTTTATGACTCGACTAACTATACTAACGACACTAAACGATAGTTTCTCATCCCCACACTTAAACTCTACATTGCCCTCAATGTAGGATGGAAACCGAGTCAATAAGAAATAAAAAAAAAAACAAAGGGCATAATTGGAAAGGACTTAGCTGGTTATATAATGTGTAAGCTCCAAATCTCTCGTCCAATCCAGCTCGATTGTATAGCATTTCGTTCGCGATCGGCTTTGACACTGACTGACATGCCTGATAAATGCCCGGGATCTGATAAGCAGCTCTAAAATCACCCGAATGGAGATTGAGTACGGGTGGTGCATATTTAAACCTGCATAAACAAAAACAAGCAAACACCAAAGCAATACCGACTCGACACAAACGACTGACTCAATACTACTAAATTAGACTCATGGTACAGAATAAAAGACTCAAAATGCAAACTCTACAAGTGGGTCACAACTGTTCACGTACTTATGGACGATCATGTAAGCGCAGCGCTGATCGGAATGTCGCGCTACGGTCACAGATAATATTTATAAGCCCTAATTACCCTTAACAAATAGCTAGTGGTAGCAAGGGGTCGAACCACGAAGAGTATGTGGTTTGTGTATGGATTTGACTGAATTATAAAGAATTGTCACAATTATGAAGCTTGCCAGATATTTTTGTATTTTTGTTTAGTAGAAAGATGTGAATTTGAGCTACTGGAATTGGATTAATTAATTAACAACTACTAATTAACGATTGCAAGAAATTTGGATACTAGAACAATAATAATAAAAAGGAATCACACCCGGTTTCGGTAATTGCTAACTTAGGATTTCTACAAGTTTTAGATTCAACTCAAATGCATTCGATTAACGGATTTAGTGTACCGTGACTTAGGTGCTAATAGCTATCAACGTCCCGAAGAACGGACAAGAATACACTTTGTAATCAACACAAGTAAATCCTAACAACGACAATGCACAATTACATATCACCATTTCGCAAAGTCATAACTTTTAACATCGTTCGACAGTTTACGAATTCGAAACAAATGTAATACTATTGTCAAAAGTTTCAAAAATCAAACACAAATTGTCACTAAGTTGAAACAAGAACAATTCGAAACCCTAGAATTAACAACTACCTACACTGGGGTGAAACCGAGATGATTAGCCGCTCATGGTTGAAGAAGCTTGATCACCGGATGAATGGAACGCGAATGAAACCATCTTAAAGCTTAATGGATGAAGGAATGATGGATGAATGGGGTTCTTGGATGATGATGATGAATGTTAATGATGGATGGAGAATTAGGGTTTTGGATGGTGAGTGTGAAGGATGGATTGTTGATGGTGAAGATCTTGATTCAGATGTTGTAGTGATGAAGATGATGGACTGGTAGGTGAATGAATGATGATTATGGCTCCAAGATTAGGATTCAAACTCCCAAGAGTGTGTAACTTACGACTTCAATTCTTCTTGCCCAATGAACATCGAGATTAACCCCCAAAAACTCAACAATTCGCGTTTCAGAAAAATATAACCCGTCGGCGACGGGTTCCCCTGCTCGAGTTTTCGTCCGACGTGTTATACTCCTGGATACGGGTGTTTCAGCCGACGGGATTATCTAGAGCCCGTCCGGGACGGGTTATACCCCGTCGCCGACGGGTTCTTGAACACCAACTTCCCATTTTTCACATCTCGCACTCCCGGTTGATCCGTAACGCGTCCCGGTGCTCCGGTTTTCGACCCGGTGACTCGTAACGCTCCCAAAAAGCCCTTAAACCCCATCAAACCTGCATAAACACAAATCTAATTAAAAGTAGGCCATTCAAGATTGAAACTTATGTAAAAACACAAAGTTACGCAATAACGAACACCGGTTTTCAACCACGTATCACATCCCCACACTTGTCTTTTGCTTGCCCTCAAGCAAATCTGATTTTCACTTTCACGTGGGTCGAACAACGAATACACATCCCATTCCTGAGACAAAGGTTAAGGTCTATTGTCATACAAAAGGTCACATTCTTTACAATTTCCACATATTTACCGGTAAAGTGAATAATCACATATAATAATGGTTATCCAATATTAACCCGCCCGTAAAACTAACAAATCATGCATATCCCTCACAATGTTCTCTCCACTCAGCTTATAATTCGGCTAATGTATATAATGTATTAGCACTTCAATCAATTAATCGCTCAAAACCGGTTAGAACACGTACCCGCATAGGCTTGCAACTCAATCATTCTCCACCACCGATCACGAATACTAAGCACAAGTCATAAGGTCTTTATGAGGGTTGTAACGGGGCTAGGCTAAGGGTAGGAATTAGGATATTTTAAAGTGGCTAAGGCGATGAAAATTCGATTTTTATTACAAACTACTAAATTAACAAAAATAAATATAAACATTAACTATGGGCAATAATCTTTCACCCTTTTATTCGACAACTACTAACACTTCTTTTTGTGTTTCTCTTCAACGATTTTCCATTCTTTTTCGCAACATTTTCTGTTTTTTTTTTAAATAGGAAGATTTTTATGAGTTTTTTATAAAAGGACTATACACAAAGAAAATTCCTAAAAATTATTAAAATTGTTTTTGTGAATTTTTATAAGTTAAAATTTGAACACACGAAAACCGTTAACGGCCCTACCACCCCCCGAAAAGTCGTGAATTGTCCTCAATGCACATAACGAAGTTTAAAAACATACCTTACGTCTTCAAAACTCATTCGGGATATCCGGACTTCACACAATCAAACGGGGTTAGTACAAAACGAAAAACGATTATATCTAAAGCACTCAAACAATTAAAATTTATACATAACTTTACATAAAATGTTACCGGTCCTTGTTAGTCGACCTTGTAAATCGGTGTGCTTACCACAAAGCTCACCAATTCCTTGTTTTCGTCTACCTTCTCGTTACCATCAAGAAACGGTTTTAGCCGATGACCATTTACCGTTTGTCGTATCCCATCCTTCGGGTCCTCGATGGTAACATCACCCAATTGTCCAACCCGGGTGATCACATAGGGTCCCATCCATTTGCTCCGGAGCTTTCCGGGAAACAACTTGAGCTTCGAATTGTAAAGCCACACCTTTTGGCCAACCTTGAACTCTTTCTTTCTCAACTTGGCATCATGCGCTTTCTTCATTCCATCATTGTACTTGGACGCGCATTCATATGCCATTTCCCGAAGCTCCTCCAACTCGCATAGCTTAAGTTTCCTTTCCTTACCTGCATCGTCATATTGAACATTAACCTCTTTAATAGCCCATAACGATTTGTGCATAAGTTCCACCGGTAAATGACATTTTTTACCGTAAACCAACCGATAAGGTGTAGTGCCTATGGGTGTCTTATGTGCCGTACGGTAGGCCCATAAAGCATCGTTCAACTTAATTGACCAATCCTTACGGTCCGCCCGCACGGTCTTTTTCAAAATCTCTTTGATTTGCCTATTTGACACTTCGACTTGCCCGCTTGTTTGCGGGTGATAGGGGGTAGCAATCCTATGGTCAACACCAAACCGTTTAAGAAGTTTCCCAAACCGAAAATTTTTAAAATGAGATCCTCCATCACTTATGATGACACGAGGAATCCCAAACCTTGAGAAAATATTGGTTTGAACAAAATTACACACTACGGAATGGTCGTTCGTCTTGGTGGCTATTACTTCGACCCACTTTGACACATAGTCAACGGCCACCAAGATATACAAATTACCATAGGAATTGGGGAATGGGCCTATGAAATCAATACCCCAAACATCGAAAACATCGACTACAAGGATTGGTTGCATGGGCATCTCATCCCTTTTTGAAATACCCCCTAGTTTTTGGCACTCTATGCAATTCTTTGAAAACTCATTTGCATCTTTAAAGATAGTTGGCCAATAAAGACCACTATTTAACACTTTATGACCCATTTTGTGGCCACTAAAATGGCCACCACACGCAAATGAATGTAGATGATGCAACACGCTTGGAATTTCCTCATCATCTATGCATCTTATAATCACTTGATCCGCACACTCTTTCCACAAGTGTGGTTCTTCCAACCGGTAATACTTGATTTGAGACATGAAGTGTTGCCTCTTCCGTCTATCCCAATGTGCCGGTAAGTCACCTGTAACAAGATAATTCACAATGTTAGCATACCAAGGTAACTTATCCAATTTCATAATATGCTCATCGGGAAACGACTCATTGATCTCTAACGATTTAGGATCCTCATCAACCATCAACCGGGACAAATGGTCCGCCACAACATTCTCAGTACCCTTTTTGTCTCGTATCTCCAAATCGAACTCTTGGAGCAACAACACCCATCGGATTAACCTCGGTTTTGCATCTTTCTTCTCCATGAGGTACCTAACTGCAGTGTGATCAGAATAAATAATCACTTTACTACCCCATATATAGGCCCGAAATTTATCCAATGCATATACTACCGCGAGTAGCTCTTTTTCGGTGGTGGTGTAATTTAATTGTGCATCCGAAAGAGTCTTACTTGCGTAGTATATGGCAACGGGTTTCTTTTCAACCCGTTGTCCCAACACGGCCCCCACCGCATAATCACTTGCATCGCACATAATTTCAAAAGGTAAAGACCAATTTGGCGATTGGAAGATTGGGGCCTCAACTAACTTCTCTTTCAAATTGTTAAAAGCATTTTGGCAATTTTCATTAAAATCAAACGGTTGGTCTTTTAACAACAAATTACATAAAGGCTTGGTTATGTCACTAAAACCCTTAATAAACCGCCGGTAAAAACCCGCATGACCTAGAAATGACCTAACACCTTTAACGGTCGTGGGATACGGTAAAGTAGATATGACTTGTACCTTTGCACGATCAACCTCTATCCCACGACTTGACACCACGTGTCCCAACACTATTCCCTCTTGAACCATAAAATGGCTCTTTTCCCAACTTAAGACCAAACTAGTTTCGACACACCTTCTTAACACTTTATCTAGTTGGTCCAAACAAGCCTCAAAAGATGACCCAAAAATTGAGAAATCATCCATGAAGATTTCCAAAGACTTCCCCACCATATCAGAAAAGATACTCATCATACAGCTTTGAAAGGTGGCGGGGGCGTTACATAATCCAAACGGCATTCGTCTAAATGCGAAAGTGCCGTAGGGACAAGTGAACGTGGTCTTTGCTTGGTCTTCCAGATGGATGGCGATTTGGTTATAACCAGAATAGCCATCTAAGAAACAATAAAATTTTTGCCCCGGCAATTTCTCAACTATTTGATCAATGAACGGTAAAGGGAAATGATCTTTGGAAGTTGCGGTGTTCAACTTCCTATAATCAATACAAATTCGCCGCCCGGTTACCGGCCGAGTAGCTACCTCTTCACCTGTGTCATTTTTGACGACTTGTATGCCCGCTTTCTTGGGAACCGTCTGTGTTGGGCTCACCCATTGGCTATCCGAGATCGGGTAAATGATACCCGCATCGAGCCATTTCAGCACTTCCTTCTTCACTACTTCCCGCATGTTCGGATTTAATCTCCGTTGTGCATCTCGAACGGGAGTCGCATTCTCTTCCGTGATGATTTTGTGCATCACCATCGAGGGACTAATACCCTTCAAATCAGCAATGGTCCATCCAATCGCCGCCCGATTAGTGACCAAAACACCCATCAATTTATCCTCTTGCTCCTCGGTTAAGTTTGATGCAATGATAACCGGGAGTGTGTTGCCTTCACCAACATAAGCATATTTGAGATGCTTAGGCAACGCCTTCAATTCAACCTCCGGAGGCTCTAATAACGACGGCTTTAACTTGGTGTCAATGCTCTCCGGTAAACTCTCAACTTGGTGCGTCCATGTCGGTTTTCCCTCTCTAACCGCAAGCACCTCCAAACTTTTCACTTCCTCGTCTATGCTCTTTTCCACCTCTACCTGTGACCTGTCAAACATATAACAATCCTCCATTGTGTTTTCCCCATCCACGACTGTGTCGCAAAGAGGTATACACGTGTCAACAATGTCTGCCATATAATATTCATCATCAACTGGAGGGTTTATAAGTCCGGAAAAAACATGCAACCTCAACCTGCGGTTTCCAAATGTCATGTCAACCGTTCCTGTTCTGCAGTCAATTTGAGCATTTGCAGTTGCTAAGAACGGTCGACCCAAAATCACCGTGGGTTGTTTGGTTGGGTCCTTGGCCACGTAATCAAGTACTAGAAAGTCCACCGGATAGTAAAAATCCTCGATTTTCACTATCACATCCGAAACAACTCCACGGGGTAGTTTGGGTGTCAAATCGGCTAACACCACGGTGGTGTTTGACGATTGAAGTGGACCAAACTCGTATTGGTCATACAAACTACCCGGTAGAATGCTCACGCTAGCACCAAGATCTAGAAGTGCCCAGTTGATTTTAAAATCGCCTACTTGAATTGAAATGATAGGCGCACCCGGATCTTGGAGCTTAGGTGGAAGTGCACCCGAAAGAATCGAACTCACGTTTTCAGTTAAATCTAATTTTTTTGGAAATTTGTGAGTGCGTTTTTGGGTACACAAATCTTTCAAGTATTTAGCATATGACGGTACTTATTTGATTGCATCCAAAAGAGGTAAATTTATTTTTACTTGTTTAAAAATTTCCAACAACTCTTCTTGTTGTGGACCTCTTTTGTTTACAATTTTCTTTATGGGTCCCTTCAATGCTTCGGGATAAGGGGCGGTATTAGCCTCCACACCCTTTTCCTTAGCCTTGGGGACGGGGATGGTCACAACGGGAGTATCATTGTTCTTTTTCAAGTCATTTTTATTTTGACCCGTTTGACCATTCTCATTCTCATCTTCACTAGCATCCTCCACCACCCCTTCAACAAACTGGGGTGATGGTGTTTTGACACCATTATCAACAACTCGACCACTACGTAAAGTAATTTTATTAATTGGTACCTCACGTGTGTTCCTTGAGTTCGACCCTTGATGCTTAGGGTTCACCGCGGTGTCACTTGGGAGTTTTCCCGTGCTTCTTCTCATTTGAGCCATTTCCTCCGCGAGTTAGCCCACTTGCTTTGCCAATGCCTCATGTGCTTTATCCCGAATCTCGTTTGTCTTCTTTATCTCCTTGATATCATGGTGAGATTCTTTTATATTGTTTTGAGATTCTTTTTGCATATTCAACAAAGCATCCATTTTGGCACTCAAATCATCGCCACCGGTTTGATTGTTCAACCCGCTTCCATTACCGCCTTGATTGTTGTAATTCCTTTGGTACCCACCTTGGTAATTATTGTCCCTACCTTGGTACCCTTGGTTGTAATTTCGTTGATAACCTCCTTGGTTACCACCTTGACGGTTTTGATATGATGATCCGCTTTGACCTCCTTGGTTACCCGATTGAAAATTCGGGTTCATTTGATTTGAAGCATTACCATATCGGAAGTTAGGGTGATTTCTCAAACCCGGATGATAAGTGTTGAAGTTCATATCATATTGCTTCCTATCTCCATACACTTGGTTGACTTCCTCTGTGTAGTCACTCGGCCCCGTTGGACATTGTTCCGCTCTATGTCCAATATCACCACAACCTTCACATACCTCGAATTGAACCACATTTACTTCCTTTTTCTTCATTCGAGCCATTTCCCGCTCTAAGGTGGAAATCCGATCTTTAGAGTCAAGATCGGGAAGTGACCGTGAAATGGGATGCTTCTTAGCTCGATCGGCCGATTCTTTCTCTTTCGAACGTTTACTCATCCGTTCCAAGAATTCCCAATCATCATCTTCATGATTGCTTAGAAGGGTCCCATTGCTTGTTGATTCAAGTCGGTTCCATGTGTTGTCATCTAGACCCCATACAAAGCACTTAACCAACTCCCACTTCTCGATTTGATGATGTGGGCATCTTCGCATCATTTCTTTAAATCTTGTAAAGGCTTCATGCAACGGCTCGCCCGATAATTGGCGAAAAGACCTAATTTCATCACGAGCATCATCGGTCTTCGCCATAGAATAGTATTCATCTAGAAAAGCTTGTTGCATTTCTCCCCATGTGCGGATGCTATTGGCCGGGAGTGTAAGGAACCATTGCTTCGCTTTGTCTTTCAATGAGAATTGGAACAAACGAAGTTTAACCTCCACTAGTGCAAAGTTATGCCCCCCGATAGTGCTGCAAATGGAAGAAAACTCTGTCAAATGTGTGTACGGTTCGTCGTTAGATCTTCCATTAAAATGAGGAAGTATGTTGATGTAATGTGGTTTACAATCAAACATCCTCCTCTCACAAACGATTGGTGAGTCGTTCTCGGTGACAACCGGCCTAAAACGATCATTCACTCCCCGTGGAGGTCGTTGACGACGTTGTGGACCGTTAACTTCTTGATCGACCGGTCTTCGATTATCCCGTCTTTCACCTCTTCGATCATCTCTTCGATCCTCTCTTCTATTATCCATTGGGTTACCACCTCCCACGAAACGAGGAATCCGGTTAGGGTTTGCATTGTTGTTGTTATTATAAAACCCATCATTCTGGTTCCGTTGGTCATTGTTTCGTGGTTGACGGTTGTTCCTATAACCATCATTTCTTCCACCTCCGTAACCGTATTCGTCGTCCCCAACGTAATTGGCATGTTGGTAGCCAATTTCCTCATCATCATGCCTTCTAGCGTTGTAAACATTTCCCCTATTCACGTAGCCCCAATCTTCATCATCGTTAACCCGATCATCATAGTATCCCCCGTCATCCGAATTTTCCGTATGAACACTCACATGTTCCGGCGATTGATAACCGGGAACACTATACGGTTCATCATCGGGGATTGCATTCCTCAAGTCATCGATGTTGAAGAATGGGTCTTCATTTCCGGGATTGCCGCGATCACGATTTCCCCGACGGTCGGAATTGACATTTCGGTCATCTAGGTTGATGGGTAAAGAGGTTTGTCGATGAAGGTTTTGTTGTTGAGGTGTTCTTTGATTGTGGTTGGGATTTTGGTTTTGGAAAGGTGGTGTGGGTGGTCCGGTATTGTTGTTATTACCACCCGGTCGCTCTGGAGGTATAGGTTGCATATTTGGAGCAGGATTGAAATTGCCTCGGTATTGAAATTGGTTCGGATTTTGATTTTGGTTGAAGTTTTGGTTAGAGTTTTGGTTCGCCATTGAATTGGTTTCAAAGGATGGTGTATGTTGTGGTGTGTTGGTGGTTTGATTAGAAGTAAGTGTTGCTTCTAACCGGCTTGCTAGATTTCTTCTTGCTACCCTTTCGATTTCCGGTTCGTAGACTTAAGGTGAAGTCCTCCCGGAGTTCCGCGTATGCATGCAATACCTGTAACCTGCACAAGTAACACACCCGCGTAACAAGGAAAAAGACAAAGTGCAAAAAGAAAGCTAAACAATTTAAACAGTTAATCACGCAAATTCAAACAATATCCAAACACAAAGCGCACGCACTCCCCGGCAATGGCGCCAAAATTTGATCGGAATGTCGCGCTCCGGTCACAGATAATATTTATAAGCCCTAATTACCCTTAACAAATAGCTAGTGGTAGCAAGGGGTCGAACCACGAAGAGTATGTGGTTTGTGTATGGATTTGACTGAATTATAAAGAATTGTCACAATTATGAAGCTTGCCAGATATTTTTGTATTTTTGTTTAGTAGAAAGATGTGAATTTGAACTACTGGAATTGGATTAATTAATTAACAACTACTAATTAACGATTGCAAGAAATTTGGATACTAGAACAATTGTAGGACCGGTTTCGACACCGTACGATTGCATAACGAACGTTCGACGTGCGGAATCCGTGAACGTGCGTGACCGAACACACAAGAACGTACAAATGACGTGATTCTATTGAATAATATGTAGTGTACAATAGCCGAGAATCACGTGGAGAGACTTTCTCTCTCTAGACTTTCTCTCTCTAAGTTCTAAGCTTCTAAATCTCCAAATGAGCAAAGTCTCCAACTTTACAACTAAAGCTCCTATTTATAGGCACAAGGTTATAATGAGAAATCTCATTATTTACAAAATTGCCACCTTGCCTTTACTAACTAGTAACATCATCAAGTCTTGCATTCTTCGGTTTCTACTACGATTTTGATTGACGGAGGCGATAGACACTTAATGCACTAACAGACTCCCCCTTGGATATTGCCGTAGTCAATCTCGTAGCATCTTGTCTTTCTCTATCTTGAACAGAATCCCCGTGGATCTGTCTTCGAGCTTCCGTTGCTCCCCCTCTCGGTAGTCTCTTTCTTCAGGCTCCCCCTTTCGTCAAGCTTCAGTGCTTTTGGGATCGACACCTGGATTTCGGTATACAAGCTCCTCCAAGATAGATATCCGGCTCTTTGAATCCACACTTCTTCTTGCGTTGAGCTCGTATTCAGACTCCCCCTTAGAATCAGCTGTCGGGATCGTAGTCTGGCTTTTACAAGTTCACAAATTCAGGATCAATTCCTAGCTCTATTCTGCATATGCTCAGGATTTGAAACCTGGTTAACCTGCAAATCCTCTACCTCAACATAAGTTTCACAAATTTATAACAGTTAGATTTAAGAAACTTACTGGTAGAAATCATTAATTCAACAAACATACTAGTTACATAAAGTTCAAATGAATGACCTTGATTAACTAAACACACAATCTTTCAAAACATTTGTATATGACATTCAAAGTTTTCAACATATACTCCCAACCCTCTAGTTCATCAAGTTTAGCACTTGGAATTTTGAAAATCCGCTTTCTAACATCAGTTGTCGAAAATCTTTTTGTATTTTACAAAATTTAAGCTAAAACACAATATTTTTGGGTTTTTGATTTTAAATAAATGCAGTAAAGAAATATATACAGACAATATTTTTGTGAGTTTGTGTAAGAGGATCATATCAGTTCATGAGACAAATCACTAGCACCGTTAAGCTTTAATCATTTTAAGTTCTAAACGATTCACTTAGATTGTCAGTATACTGGTCCACTTAAATTTTCACACAAAGTTCAACTGTTTCGAGATACGAGTTTAATGTCTTAGATACTTAAACTTAATCGCGTGTCCCACCTCAGAATACACTCCCGTATCCTGATCCCAATATTCAGTCTTACAGGTAATTATGACACAAATGATATCTGTAAGGGGTTAATAAATTATGAAGAATCATGAGAGCTCAGGTCAGAACCATCGTTCAGCAGAGAGATCATGACTCAACTTTTGAGTGTGTCCCCTTTAGAGGATCTTTTTTACAACAGCATTGCTAAGCAATGTTATTGTCTTATCATATATGCTGAGGGTGATGCTATGTTTCAAGCATTTGCAGAAAGTATTATTCGAGGACTAGGTCAGAACTACCGTTCAGCAGAAGTCCCGGAATAATACCCCAGATATCACTGAGTATAAAGCCTAGTATATCAGAAAAAGGAATCTTTCAAACAAGATTTCGGGGGTTACCCATATATCCGAGAGATGTTACCCACGATATAAGCAAGTTTGAATTTAGGTTTATATCTCGTCACAATCTACTGAATGTGCAAAAACCTAGTGGCATATCATCAGTGAGACCGTTTATCACTTTTTAACTTTCCATATCTTTAGCATGCTGTGATCGTCTACTGATGTACTATCATTTCCTCTTTTATACACCAAAACTCATTTTTGCTTTTTCAATGTTTTTGACATTTTCAAATTTTCTAATTTTTTTAAAAAATTTTCTCCCCCTAAAATCAAAATATGTTTCAATTTTGATTTTCAAGGAAAATTTGAAACCAAACTTTACAAATAAAGTGACAAACTGATATCGAATCGCTTCAAATCGCCATTCACTCGGCATAAACAATCAGAACTCCCCCTGACAACAAACTATTTTCCCATTTAGATTTCAAAACACTTAAGTTTTTATTAATCAAAATGGTTTTTCCGGAAAATAAGCTTTGTATGTCTTTTCACAAACTCGGGGTTCTTTCATCACATTGTTTTCCTTTAACCATTTTGAAAGATTTAACAGTTCAAGATTCTATCAACACAAACACTTGTAGGAAATCAAGTACAACTTAATGTCCCTGATTTACCACATGTAAGGCGAAAAATCACCAGAGTGAAATTTCTCAAGAAAGATGCCGATTCATGTTCCACGCTTACCAACCTGGGAACTCCGGCAAGTCAGGTTTTTCATTTGAAAAGATCCACCCAAGCCTAACCATTCTTGGGTTTGACAGTTTTTACCTCAACAGATGGCTCTTCTGGTTTTGACAAACCAGAATCATTGTCTGAGCATGGCTTATCTGACTTTGAAAAGTCAGATTCATTGCCAACACGTGGCTCCTTTATTTCCGAAGAAACAAATTCATTGCCAGAAGATGGCTCTTTTGTTTTCTTAGAAACAAATTCATCGCCAACCTTCATTGGTACCCAATTCTTACTAGATCTAGGTTTTCCAAATTTATTAGCCTGTGAAATGAATAAACTTTCACGGTCTCTCTTATATTCGAAAACCTTGATCAAGATTTTGTCTGAAAAATTAACTTTCTTTGATTGGTTATCATTTTGCTTAGTTAATTTTTCTTTCTTTAACTTTCTTTTCTCTTTCCCGTTTGTCCTCAGATTTTTATCTGATGAATTCGTTTTGCTTGCCTTTGCAGTTGGGGAAAGCAATTCATCAGAACTTTTTCTCGGATTACCAGTTTTATCCGAGGACAAAATTTTCTCCAAGTATTCTCTTGCCTTCTTTCTCTTCTTCCTCAGTCTGTCTTTCTGCCCCTGTGAAAGCTTCACTTTCTTTTCTTGAACTTTCTGTTCTTGAACTTTTGGTTCTTGAACTTTCTGTTCTTTGGTCTTGACACTGACTGATTTCTTTCCCATTTTCTGAGATTCAACCCTCGATCTTCCTTTTGATCTCATTGGAAAATCTCTGACAATGTGTCCTCTGATGTGGCATTCATAGCATCTTCTTGTTTTGATTCTCTGACTTTGGCAGTTAACAGCAATGTGTCCTTGAAATCCACAAGTGTAACACACTCTGTTATCATACCTTTCACTACTTTCATACCACACACCGTCTTCATACCACACACCGTCTTCATACCACACACTTAGATCAAAGCATTGATTTGCCTTGTGGTAATCTTTCCTTCTCCTGTATCCTTGATTTGGCATTTGAGAACTGTGGTCAAACCTGCACCACTGATTACCAACTTTTTGTGAGTTTTTATTTTCAGATTTTTGTGGTTTTTTATAATGATTGGATGATTGATCTGATGAGCTTTTATTTTCTTTTTGAAATTTTTTTGATTTTTTATCTTTTTGTTTCTGTTCCACGTTCTTCTTTACAGGTTTTTGCGTTGAGCATTCACCTTTCTCAGTAGAATGTAAAACAGTATTTTTAAACATTTCATTTAATTTCAAAAATGTTTTTCTTTTTTCTTCTTTTTCTTTTTCATCATCATATGTATCATCACAATCTTCAATTTTGACTTTGTCAAAATTTGTGACGTTGTCACTTATTGGAACAGAATTGATTGGTTTTGGACATACAAGATTTTGTAATGATGATGAAGTCACAAAACCTTTCAATTTCTTTTCAAGTTCTTCAATTTTGATCCTTGAATTCTCAGCTTCTTTTTCAAGCTGAGAGATTTTCTCAAAATGAGAATTGATTGCCTTTTCATTCACAATTTTGTTCTCTTCAAGAACAGATTTTTCATTTTCCAAAATTCTTATCTGATCTTGAAATTCTGTTTCTTTTTCTTTTAAAAATTTATTTTCTAATTTTATCCAAGAAACATCTTTATTTTCAATTTTAATCTTTTTTCAAAATCTTTTTCCCTTTCTTTAAAATTTTTGTTTTCTAATGACAAACTTTCAACATTCTTCAACAGTTTGTCATTTTCATATCTCAATTTTTCACTATTCAAGCGCAACTCCAGAATCTGTTCATCAACTGTTTTCTTCTCAGCTCTCAAATTTTTGTTTTCCAATGTCAAATTCTCCGCATCACTCAAGAGTTTGGCATTGTCTACTCCAAATTTATCACAATTTGAGCATTTTTCATTCATCTTTTCAACAGCAGCTTCTTTCTTTGTTTCCATCTTGTATGTTCCTGCACAAAAAAATTTAACAAAATCAAGAGGATTCATATTTTCATCAATATAACAACCCCTCTTAATATCGTATCTCATATCATTTTTTGTTGCAAGACACACAGTAATTCGTTTTCTCATTTCAATGATTACATCCAAATCTATCTTTTCTGATTCTTCTTTTATTTCATCCAATAACTTCCTTTTTCTTGAATCTTCATGAAGCCTATGATTTGTTATTGTATTGATGAAACTTCTTAAATCAAGGCATGATAATCTAGAATCACGTTTCAGTTCATTCACGAATTTATCCCATTCCAAAGGTCATGCATCAACAAATCTTGAAATTTGTTCATCCTTTGAAAAATATATCCCATGTCTTTCTAACTTGTAAACTAACTCGTTAAACCGTTTTACCAACTTCTCCAATGATTCATTCTTCATACACAACAAATTTTCGAATCTTTTAACATAAACATCCTTATCACTTAATCTCCCACACCAAGATTCACAAGGCCAATCATTTAGATTTTCAAGATTCTTGTTTTCCTTTTCGTCAAACATTTTAACCACAACTTAAAAACAACTTTTTGGTATTTGTGCCTTGTAAATCACCTCGAATCACCTGCAATCAAACAAACAAACGATCAGTTCAAACTGACTGAATACGTAACAGTGTACGTTTGATGAAATCAATCTAAGACTCGTGTCGAAGATTTGCGGATTCGTTCCAATGTTTTTCGGGTGAAATCACTATGAATGAGCCTGATCGAATCTAAATGTTGATTTTTATAATTGGGCCGATTTCTTTAATGTATTGTTATGATTATTATGATTGGGCCTCACTTTTACTGACTATTACTCGATTGGACCAAATCTTTTAGATCAAAACAATTATCAACTTGCCGACAACATCAATTAATTGAAACAATTTTCAAGGTTTAGTAAATCACATATCACATGCAATATAATGATGTCAATACAAAAACCGTTCACATGCAATATGACTTGATACACTCAACACTTGTTAATTGGACCTTTCAATTTTACTTAGTCAACACATGCAGCCTCAATTTTATTGTCGATAATCTCAAACACACAAACTCAATTCTAGTTTCGAGATTCACTTGATTGGACCGATGTACCACTAGGCCGACAATTTTAATTGTTTTAACATTTTGATAGGGCCAACACTTCCACTAAGCCAAATTTCAATTTACGAAATCTGAACTTCAATTTACGATGATGTATTAAATGGGTCGATAGATTTAATCAGTTCACATGCTCATATACGTCGACAACACTTTTACAAACAAAATGATGACTGTTCAATGACCTTAAAAGCGGAACCACTAAAATGACCTAAAGAGCGAAACCACTCAATGACGAAAAAGCAAAACCTCAAAATATGTCACTATGAGCGAACCCTATGAGCGAAACCAGATGTTCGTATGAGCGGAGCCAGTTATTTGACACGAATTCGGACCTAAAACCTTCGATATCTCCTAAACGGCTAGGAATTTGGATCTGAAACTTGGTAGGGTTATAGATCAGGTGTTTTCGCACAACATATCAAAAAATCAGCCAATTTTGACCGTAAAAACCCGTTCAATTTGATGAATTTCAGCGAAAAACGTGATAAAAGTTAAAAAAATGAAGAAATAGATGAAATTCGGATCTGAAATCGCTGAAATCTGGTACGAATCAATGTGTTTGATCAGTGCAATCGAGCTCCTAGCTCTGATACCATTTGTAGGACCGGTTTCGACACCGTACGATTGCGTAACGAACGTTCGACGTGTGGAATCCGTGAACGTGCGTGACCGAACACACAAGAACGTACAAATGACGTGATTCTATTGAATAATATGTAGTGTACAATAGCCGAGAATCACGTGGAGAGACTTTCTCTCTCTAGACTTTCTCTCTCTAAGTTCTAAGCTTCTAAATCTCCAAATGAGCAAAGTCTCCAGCTTTACAACTAAAGCTCCTATTTATAGGCATAAGGTTATAATGAGAAATCTCATTATTTACAAAATTGCCACCTTGCCTTTACTAACTAGTAACATCATCAAGTCATGCATTCTTCGGTTTCTACTACGATTTTGATTGACGGAGGTGATAGACAATTAATGCACTAACAACAATAATAATAAAAAGGAATCACACCCGGTTTCGGTAATTGCTAACTTAGGATTTCTACAAGTTTTAGATTCAACTCAAATGCATTCGATTAACGGATTTAGTGTACCGTGACTTAGGTGCTAATAGCTATCAACGTCCCGAAGAACGGACAAGAATACACTTTGTAATCAACACAAGTAAATCCTAACAACGACAATGCACAATTACATATCACCATTTCGCAAAGTCATAACTTTTAACATCGTTCGACAGTTTACGAATTCGAAACAAATGTAATACTATTGTCAAAAGTTTCAAAAATCAAACACAAATTGTCACTAAGTTGAAACAAGAATAATTCGAAACCCTAGAATTAACAACTACCTACACCGGGGTGAAACCGAGATGATTAGCCGCTCATGGTTGAAGAAGCTTGATCACCGGATGAATGGAACGCGAATGAAACCATCTTGAAGCTTAATGGATGAAGGAATGATGGATGAATGGGGTTCTTGGATGATGATGATGAATGTTAATGATGGATGGAGAATTAGGGTTTTGGATGGTGAGTGTGAAGGATGGATTGTTGATGGTGAAGATCTTGATTCGGATGTTGTAGTGATGAAGATGATGGACTGGTAGGTGAATGAATGATGATTATGGCTCCAAGATTAGGATTCAAACTCCCAAGAGTGTGTAACTTACGACTTCAATTCTGCTTGCCCAATGAACATCGAGATTAACCCCCAAAAACTCAACAATTCGCGTTTCAGAAAAATATAACCCGTCGGCGACGGGTGGGGGGCCGTCGGCGATGGGTTCCCCTGCTCGAGTTTTCGTCCGACGTGTTATACTCCTGGATACGGGTGTTTCAGCCGACGGGATTATCTAGAACCCGTCCGGGACGGGTTATACCCCGTCGCCGACAGGTTCTTGAACACCAACTTCTCATTTTTCACATCTCGCACTCCCGGTTGATCCGTAACGCGTCCCGGTGCTCTGGTTTTCGACCCGGTGACTCGTAACGCTCCCAAAAAGCCCTTAAACTCCATCAAACCTGCATAAACACAAATCTAATTAAAAGTAGGCCATTCAAGATTGAAACTTATGTAAAAACACAAAGTTACGCAATAACGAACACCGGTTTTCAACCACGTATCAAGCGCACCTCCATACACACTCTCACGGGCTGTAGCCCTATCATACCTAACATTTTCCACATCTCTCCTATCCCCACACTAAGCCATGCTCAGCGTTTCTATCTTAAATTCTAATCTCAGCAATCTCTCCTCTAACTCCTCTACTCTCCTATTAGGTGGATCCCCATACTTGGGTTCTATCACCTTCTCTAGACTTGGATCACACACCACCTCTTCTTTAGCACTCCCAACCCTCTCACTCTCCTCCACTAACGCTACCGCCTCGACTCTATCACTCGACCCTCTTGCATTCGTCACCTTGAAAACTACTGATTCATCGCCCGCTCTAAGTGTGATTGTGCCTAAGAAGACATCTATAAGCGCTTTAGTAGTGTTCAAGAACGGGCGCCCTAAAATCAACGGCACGTTTTCATCGGCCTCCATATCTAGCACTACAAAATCCGCCGGGAAGACAAACTTGTCCACTTTCACTAACAAATTCTCTACAATCCCCCTAGGGTACTTAACTGTCTTATCTGCTAACGAGAGGGTCATACGAGTTGGCTTCAAATCACCAAGGCCTAGTTTTTCGTAAAATGAATATGGCATCAAATTAATACTAGCACCAAGGTCTGCCAACGCATGGTTTTTCACATCACCACCAAACAAACATGGGATCGTGAATATGCCCGGATCAGTGAGTTTCTCAGGAAGTTTGTTTAAGATCACCGCAGAACAATCTCCATTCAATGGAGTATTAGAACACTCACCTAACCTATCCTTACGCTTGAGAAAATCCTTAAGGAACTTGGCGTATTTGGGCATGGACCGCAGGGCCTCTATGAACGGAAGATTTACTTTTAACTGGGTGAACATCTCAAGAAATCTCTCGTACTCTCTAACATATTGTTGTTACTTAAAGCGGGCGGGAAAGGGAAGACGGGAGGGATCAAATAAGGGCGGTGGCCTAACCCGAACCGGTTGCTTCTCTACTCTCTTCTCAACCTGGGGCTCCTCGGTATGTGTGGTACTTGCTGGGCCTAGCCTTTGTTGCACTTTACCGGGGTTTTCCATCTCTATCTCCTCATCTACCTCATCATCACTCCCTAACTCAACATTCTCTCTCACGACCTCCCCTAGACTCTTCCCACTACAAGTAGTGATTGCTTTCACAGAATGGTCAGCCGGGTGAGTGGTACCTGAAAACTGACCAGGAGGGGATTCTCTCAACTACCTAGCTATATCAGTCACTGTTCTCTTAAGATCTAAAATGGTAGACTCTTGATTTTTAAGCTGAAGATCGTGACTCTTATTAATTTGATCTTGAGTTTTAACAAAATCAGTTAGGGATTTCTGGGTCGTCTGATTTTGCACCATCATCTGTGCAAACATCTCTTCTAACCTACTCAAACTACCCTCTGAAACCTTTCCACTACCTTGACCCTCTTGATTCGACCCCCCACTAGCAAACTGTCCACTCGAACCTGAACCACTACCACTCGTATATAAACCAGATCCCCTATTTTGATACTGACTAGATGGAAACCCAGGGGGATTGCCAGAAGGGTGATATCCACTACTACTACCACTACCCTGCCAGCTGGGGTTAAAACTATTATTATTATTACTAAATTGACCCCTAGACTGACCCGTTATGAACTCAACCTGCTCTAACGTAAGTGTGGGACACTCTATCGTATCGTGACCTCCCCTACAGACCTCACACCTATCAACCTTTTTCTTGATCTCGAGCAACTCTCTCTTCAAACCCTCTAAAGCAGTCACTACCGATGAATCCAAGCTAACTTGGTTTACTCCTCGACCGGCCGAGGAAGTAGTCACAGGAATGGAAGTCCTGCTGGCAGTGCAGTAGTCCGTATCTGAATGGGCAAAACTCTGAAACAAATCATTGCACTCAACTACTGTCTTTTTACCCATGAGGTGCCCTCCAGCAGAAGTGTCAAACCGAGCTCTGATCTCAGGGGTGAGACCATTGTAGAATTTCTCTACAAGTGCCCAATCCGACAGTGCTGAGAACAACGAGAAAGCAATGTCTGGAAACGCTCCCAGGCCAGGTGGAACGACTCATCAGGTTCCATCCGGAACGAATGGATCTGATCGCGTAGATGAGATGCTTTGGCGGGTGGAAAATATTTAGCTAAGAAAGCATCTCGTAAACCTGTCCAGGTGGTGAAAGTTCCCGCTGGCTGCAAATCAAACCAGACGGCTGCGCGGCCAACGAGAGTGAATGGAAAGACCTGAAGGTACCTGGCATCTAGATTAACACCCTCGATGGAGAAGGTGCCGCAAAGGCGAGTGATGCGGTTTATGTGGGCGGGAGCATCCTCATCATCACGGCCGTGGAAGTGGCACGAATTGGTGATGGCCGTCATGATGTAAGATGGAATCTGCCAGGACCTATCATTGGCTATGTTTGGAAGGGTGATGGGGGAATTCGCACCGGTGAAGCCGGTGGTGGCCTGCTCGTAAACGGTACGGTTCGCCATTTGAACTACGGGTGGTGGACTAGGTGGACGGGTGGGTGGTGCTGAATTGTGTGGTGAAGGCTTTGGAGTGAAGTCGAAGTCGGGGGTGCAATGTGAAAACGAAGGTGAGCTAGAAGAACTTACCTCGGGTGCAGAAGATGAGATGGAAGGCTTGATCGTAAATGGATTCGGCGGAGGTCCCTGCGACTGCGTATGGGGCATCCACTGCAAAAACCGAATACAAACAAGTAAGATGACTCTAACAAACTGACTCAACAAACTAGAAAAGATAATGAAACAAATATTTTTTTTTTTTGACTTTTTTTATAATTAGACTCCTACGACTCAACGAATAAACAAATAGCACGTAATATGTCAATTAAGTCTAAACAAAGTAATCAACGCAATCGCCAAAGATTCCCCGGCAGCGGCGCCAAAAACTTGATGTGCACGAAGTGGTTAATTAAAAACAACTAAAATTACCCTAAATCTAGACACTCTAAGCTTTAAATTTATAAACTTAGACTCGATCTAAAACTAAACCACACAACCGGCAAGTGTACCGATCAATGCAGTATAGCTACAGTAAGTCCGAGTATCGAACCCACGAGACTCTAAAGATTACGCTAAGACTCTATTTAGACTAAGACTGACACGACCTAACTAATTGTATGTTGATTGGGGGGTTTCTAAATATCCTAAATTTATAATAAAATATTAAACTAGATTATTAATAAAATAACTAGACACGAACGTGGACGAAGACTTTAACCAAAGGCGATGAAGACTACCTAGGCTAGACGCAAGCTAAACTCAGAATGGATTTCTATTCGATAGTTTTGTGGTATGGAACCGGGATCATTAGATACTAAACCTATTAAGACACCACTAAGCCCCTCGATCCTTATCAAGGTGATTCTTGTGGCAATACCTAGGCTGTTACGCTTATCGGTTTTTAGATTTCCTCACAGTCCTCTAACTTCTTGAAAGTGCCTTAATATGACGATCTACCTCACAGCGCGAAAGTCTACGGCAACTATGGGTTTCAATCTTGGTTTAATAGACAAGAGAATGTTTAAGGACTAGACCGACTTTTAACAAAACCTAGACCTAGTTATAAACCAAACCAAGACCTATTAATAACCTCGAGCCTCACAGCAACAAGATTAGCAGAACACTTGATTTTATTAAATTACCGAATATTACTTCTAAGGTTACTTATACAGTTTTCACCCTAAAGGATTAATGACTTATTACGTGATATAGACACTCACCTAAATCAAGTACCCTAGCACAACCCTATTATGTGATATAGACCGTCACCAAGGATTATACGAAGCAATAAACGGCAATAAAACAATATCAAGCATGCATATACACCAAGTTAAAATTCCATAATTGTTTACAATACAAGAAAACCCATGAACCGCATTATTAACGAATAAAAATCCAAACTTTTATTAAACCATTGTCATGCCTAGGTAGTAACGAAAAGTTTAGCCAAGAAACATGGTTTTAAAAATAATAAAACAAAGTCTAGAACAAGAATTCATTGAAGTAAAAATAAGAAACTAGAAAACAAAAGAAATCGTAAGATAGAACCCGTAAATTCTTTGATCTCTAAGCTTCCCACTTGACTCCAATGATTTCCGGCCTTCAACCCTTGCTAAAATCCCCCTCTAAAATTCATCCACCAGAACCGTATATATTCCACAGCCGTGATGTTCTCTTTCTTATCATGTGCGGCCCCCAATTAATGTTTTCTATTGATTATGAGTTAATTGCCATTTTCGCCCCTGAGGTTTGGGCACATTTGCCATTTTCGTCCAAAATGACACTTTGGTACCATTTTGCCCCTCACGTTTGGCCGTTTTTGCCATTTTCATCCAAATCTCTAACCTAGTTAAAAAGTTCTGTTAAATGAGAATTTTTTTAATTTAATTTTTTATATTTACTCTATAAAATATAATAAACAATTATGTTCTTTTTATATAAATAAATAAAATATATGTATATATATATAAATACACACAGATCATCATCTCCATCTCTCTCTCTTCTCTCTCTCTTCTTTGTCTTCTCTCTCATCTCCTATCACCGCCACCACCGTTCCCCACCACCTCCACCACCATTCCCCACCGTTACCCACTTCATATTCAACATTACCCCCACCACCACCACCATCAAATCGCTGGTCAAACAATACGGAGACCACCACCACCACTATCACCCCACCACCACCATCAAATCGCATACGGAGACCACCACCACCACCATCAGATCTGAATCTCAGGTAATGTGATTCTTCAACAAACAACAATCTTTAAACAAAAAACAACCAAATATCAATGACGGTCTCTAGATATGTATCTCTTTCTCTCTAATTTGGGTAGCGGTGTTGGTTGGGGTGATAGTAGAGGTGGGGTGATGGTGGTGCCAATGGTTGTTGTGCAGCAGTTGTTGTTGTTTGGGTAATGGCGAAGGCGATGGTGGTGCCGATAGTTGTTGTGGCAGTGGTGGTGGCTGTTGGGGTGAAGTTAGAGATGGTGGTTGTTGGGGTGATGGTTCTTGGGGTGATGGTGGAGGTGGCGGAGCTGGTGGCTGGCGGAGCTGATGTAAAGGGATTTGGGTTTTATTGGATTTTGATTGAATTTGATTAGTCGGAGATGATGTTGAAAAGTTATCGACGGAATCATCGCCGGAGAGAGGTGATTTAGGTGGGAATCGAGGGTTTTGGGAGCTTCGAGGGATGCAGTGGCTGACGGATTTGGGGGTGTTGCCCTGTTCTTCGTCTGCTGATGATGTTGCCCTGTTCTTTTAGTTTCTGGTTCGTCTACTGATAATGTGTTTGTATAATGAGAGATTAGAGAGTGCAGTATGTATGTATGTGTTGTGATATATTACAAGTTACCCCCTTATTATTAACAAATTTAAAAAATACCTCAATTTGACGTTATAAAGTAACTAGGTTAGAGATTTGGATGAAAATGACAAAAATGGCCAAACGTGAGGGGCAAAATGGTACCAAAGTGTCATTTTGGATGAAAATGGCAAATGTGCCCAAACCTCAGGAACGAAAATGGCAATTAACTCATTGATTATTTTCTCCCCTCAAGATATTAATGCCCCTTTTCTCATCTAATTTGCATTCAATATGCTGGCTCCTTTTTCGTGTGCACATTGCTAGGTTTTTAAGACTATGTGGCCCACCAAATTCATCCAAATTAGAGTTTTCATGGCTGACTTTTCGTCTAATGTCCTTTTCTTTCTTTACTTTTGTTTGACAACTTCAACAGTAATAATAATAAATAATGCCTTCTTCATTTTTTTTTTGTTTTTATTCTTTCACTTCCCCCATATCTTTTAATAATTATAATATATGGATTGGTAGTAGCTTTCGTCTAATAGGTACCTTGGCAGCTCAAACGTCATGCGGCCCAGCACCAATAAATTAGATGAACTCAAATTATCAAACTATATATTGATGTGGGCCTAACCCTTCCTCTCGATCCAATTATATATATTTTGTGTGGCAGCCCTTTGACTTATAAAATAGAGATAGTGGCCTCAACCCACTCACAGAACATAGCACCAGTTTTACTTCGGTCACTGGCGGCCTACTCCACTCAACTGGCTAGTTATTTATTTATTATTCTTTTTTTGCTCCATTTGCACCAGGACCTGGCCAAACACAAAATAATGTAATATAATACTAAAACTAAATAAAAACAAATAAAACTTATACAAAAATAATACAATTTACACGGGACAAATATGTGTATTTTACCTCACATCAATCCTGGTTAATAGCTGCAGTTTCAGTCAATCCCAATTGATTAGTTTGAGCCATTTCTGAAAAAACAATTGAACTTATGAGTAACACGTAATATTAAAAATAAAGACCAATTGAATATCACTAATGATTACAATATAGTTCAAACAATAATTCAGATGGTTCAATATATAATTCAAGATTCAATATAAAACAGTTCTGTAGAAACAGTCCACGAGCCCAAACAGTCCAGTCCACGTGAATAGGTCCAATTCCAGTCGCACAAGATGAATCACACAAGACACCTTTTAGCTGAACCTTTGTCAATCGCACAAGTCACTATGACCCTTTTGATCGCACAAGTCCGATCGCACAAGTTGAATCGCACAAGACGTCTTCAGTTGAACCCTTGGCCAATCGCACAAGATGTTATGACCCCTTTCAATGTGAACCTTTGCGTCGCACAAGAGTCCAGTCGCACAAGATCACTAACGGCAGTTCAACACCAACAGTGGATCGCACAAGATCTTCTCAGTCGCACAAGAGATCTTCAATCACACAAGATGTAAGTTTGGGCCTGAATCCTTAACAGCCCAGACAAGTGTGATCGCACAACCCAAAATGAATCGCACAAGGTATATTATTGGGCCTCAGTCCTTTAAAGACCCAAAATGCATCAATCGTACAAGTCCTTCAATCGCACAAGCTGAATCTTTGGAAAGATAATCTTGGCAACTTTCAACCAAAATCCCGAAAGATTTGGTGATTTCAATTTCCAAATCTTTTCGAAATTTCCTATAACAAACTTTCCAAAAATCTGCAAACACAATCAACTTGCACACAAACAGATCAAACCCAAAAATTATTCAAAATTTCTAATGAATATTTGATGAAACTCGAAGCACAAAACCCAGAAATTCAAATATTTTCGAAAAACTTTTAACCAAAAATGACGTGTTTGACTGAGAATCCTTTTAGTTTTATCAAAACCAAACTTTTAGGATTAAAAATCAATAGTCAAACCTAAATTTTGATACCTAAAACAGTTGGTTCTCACAAGAATTTTCACCAAAATAAATCAAAATTTCAGATTGGCAGATCCGTTTTGATTCACACTGTGTCAGATTTATTCTAACCAAACCAGAAAATTCACTTTAAAAACCGGTATTCGTGCTTCAACTTGGGTTGATAAACAGACGCAAACAAACAGATTCTTAAAGAAAAAAAATTGACAACTCAAATCTTTTCGAGCCAAATAAACAGTTGACAGAAAGAAATTATAAAATAGAACTAAAATCAGTCAAGGTATCAGACCTTTTCTGTCGAACTTCGAGCACAATCAGCAGCAAAATCAACCTTCAATCTTCAAGATATCTGATCCAACCGAGCCTTCGTGAGACTACTTAGGCTCTTATACCAATTGTAAGTCCAGGAACACTACAATCGGATATCAAACACCAAACAAGTAGCGGAAATATAAGTGAGATGTGAAAGATTGAAAGTAAGATGTATTGATTCGAAGCTAAACAAGCACATGATTCTAAGAGCGTCTGGTACTTGATATCGCACAATAGCAAAAGTTTTCCAATGAATCAACAACCTATCAAGACTAAGGACTCCCCTATTTATACATGCGTAGGAGATCCTTTTACACTGGGCCAAGCCCATACCCCATAGTCATCAAAACAACCATGCAAGCCCACTACATAGTTCGAACCCAAAACAACTATAATAACCCAAGACAGACTCAAACCTAAACTAGTTAATACCCTTACAAAACTTTTACAAGGCTGTCAGAGTCAAAAGATTTAAAAACACAAACAGAGGAACCTGAGCAAACATTGGATGAGTCCACATCTGCTCCTCAGGTTTCTGCTGTTGAGCCCACTGCTCATGGTGACCACAGCAGCACAAGCACTGTTGTGCAACCCCCACCAAAAATTACCAAAAAGCCCAAAAAGAAATCCAAAAAGCCCACCAACCCATCTAAAAAGGACCTTCTGGAAGATGAGATCCCAGAAGTAACTCCTGTGACAACATAAAAGTCACCAACAACCACTGTTGCTACTTCCTCACAACAGTTGGTTAGATCTCCACCTAAAGCCTCAACTCCTCCTGCTTCCTAAAAAACGGAACAGGTTGTAAACACAGGGACACCACTCTATGATACATTACCCTCACTTAAGAGTATGTTGAATAGCCCTGCTCCCGGGGCAAATTCTATTTCAACTCCCATCCCTACAATCACATTACCACCCGCCATGTTACCTCTGTTGAAAGCATTGGATATGGATCAGACACTAATAAGTTCTTCTCAACAACCCATCACTGAGAATATACTCCAACAAGTGACTGATTCTGATGCCTCTACCTTTGCTAACCCATCAACAGTTGAGGAGGTTACACCCCTAGAGTTACATGTAACTCTTGGTGGTAGTTCAAGTGGAGCAGCTACTACAGGTGTTGAATCCACTGATTTACACCTGGACAGTAGTTACATAAGTAAGCCTCCCTTGAAGGCAACCATTGCTGATGCTATCAAAGTTCCCACTAGTGTGTTTAAATGAGCCACTAGTGTGTTAAATAAGATATCTAATGCAGAGGGAAGTCCCTAGTACCAAGAAAAAGGGGCATCAGTGGATGAACCATTGGAGACTTCTCCTGGTCCAACTGCTGATACAACCACTGCTAGTGGGAAATCAGATGATCCTATTATCTTGGGTGATGGTTTAAAATATCAGGACTTGACGGAGAGAGTTACAAATCTTGAAACATTTGTGGCAGATATCAAAAATATGCTGCAACAGTTGTTACAATCATCAAAGTCTCAATCCACTGCTTCATCATCTGCTACCACAACAACTGAGCTATGGCAACTCCTACAACCTCTGCTTCATCAACAAAGAAAATATGCTGATCAACAAAATGAAATTCAGTTACAAATGTTCAGAAATGTGATGGATGCAAGTTATAAGGATACTCAAGCTGATATTAAAGCCATCAAAGCTCATTTACTCCAAACCACTGGTACTTCTCCTCCTACAATTATCTATGTGGAAAACCCTGATGATGCCAAAAAGGGGGAGAAAGGAAAGAAAGGAAAGGAAGGTTTACACCTAGAGCCTGATCCAAAAGCTAAACCTGTTGTAGAGATTCCTAGGCCAGATGGTACAAAGAAGGTTGATGTGACTCTCAACCTATTTGCTGAACAAAAAGCAAATAGAAAAGAGAGAATGGAATGAAAGGGTTCTAAAAGATTTGAAGGAGAAAAGAATGTTCTGATGGCAAAGGAAGAGCAGGGTACTTTACAAAGAAGAAGAACTACCAGAAAGGTCAGTCAACCCAAAACCACACCTTTCAAAACCACTAAACATACTTCTGAAATCCCCAAAAGTTCCTCACCTCAAACCACAAAGCCAACAGATGTTGAGACACCTGTTATTCAACAGCTGTTGATACATCAGTGATTTCAACAAATGTTGTTTCATCCAATGCTCTCATCACTTTACCAATCACCACTCAATCCATAAATACACCACCAACCACACCAAAAATCAAGAGAAGGAGGATAACCAATGCCATACTTGAAGATGACACTACACCTTCTCCACTTCCAATTTCTTCACAACCTCTGATCCTATCCACTGTGCAAGGTCCTACTTAAACTGCTTCAATTTTAACCCCTGACCAATCTATTGCCTTGGTTCCTTTGGGAGTAAAATATCCTCTAGATCTTCCAGCAGTTAGAGAGGAGATCAAATCCTTCTATTCTGAAGATGATCCTGAAAAGAGGAATCTTCCATCTTTTCAAGGGTATCCTCTGCCAAATAACATTGATGAGTACCTTCAATTGAAAGCCAAACAAGCAGAGGATATCTCAAAAAGAGACACAAAAGGAAAATCTGATAAAGAAATACAGAGAAATCTGCAATATCTGCTCAGCTAAGTCAGAACATTAGAACAGTTTTTCAAAGATCTTTGCCAGCAGCTATCAGAAAGAGATGATGAAAGTCTGAGGCAAGATTACACTGAGCACATCTTGGAAAACAAGAAATACAAGGCAGAGAGGTATCAATTCAAATAATGGACCATAAGTGAGCTCAAGCAAGAAATTGCAAGAATACAAAAGATGCTTGATGATAAAACAATAAAACCAACCCCACCAATCTGGTCCCAGTATAAAAAGAATGTACCTGGAAGGGCTTTGAAGTTGAAAAGAATGAAGGAAGAGCTTATAATTGCAAATTATGGCTCAAGGAATCAAGTCACAAGGTGGACAGAGGTTAAAGTGTTAGAAATCTACAAAAGGTTAGAAGAAAGAAGAAAGAAAGATCCCACTGTTCCTAAAAATCTAGATTATCCAGCATCACTGATTTCAACCAAACAGACCCTACCAAATAAAAGATTTGCTAAACCCACTGTTCCATCTGTTGTTGCTGTTTATCAAAGAAAAAGGCAAAAACGGATGGATGAAGAAGAAAGGGCACAAGAAGCTGACATTATGAAAGTGGTTCTTCAGCAAATGATTGCAGAAAATCCTGACTCAGCAAAGCTTCAAGACATTGCCAAAAGAGTCATGAGCAGGCCTCCATCACCTAACTCATCAAAAATAAAAGCTCTCCCAAGAAACCCACCAGACTCAAAAATACTAAAGTGGAAGTCTGATCAAAAGACCCACGTATTAACATTGCTCAAGACTAGTGGAGAAGTTAAGCACATATCAACGGAGGATGCACTAGGCCTGAGTGTAGCTGATCTACAAGATCTCCTTGAGCTTCAACTGTGTAGGGATGAGGATGATGAAGATTCCCTGAACTTTGAATTACAATTCAAGGGGCAAGTTAGGGAAATGTTGATGAGACAATAAAGATCAGAAATAATGAAGTGTTTTGGCATCATCTGTTCCAAGGGGAGATTGTTGGGATTGAACCCTACAAAGGAACAGATGATATGAAAAGCCAAAACTGGTTCAGAACAGTTGATCATCATAAGCTGTGTTTGCACCATATTCTCCCCTTGACAGTGGCCCCAACATCTGATAGACTCCAAGCACTGATGTTTACAACTACTGTTATCCAAAGCCCTGATGAAGAATAAAGACTGAAGCTCAATCTACTGATGTGTCCTAAGTACTATTGAATGACCAAAGCACTGCCCATTCATGGGTTGATCAACTTTTGAAGAAAGCACTGATGCTCAACATCAGTGCTTAGACTACGTCAGTGGAAAGTGAAACAGTAGTTTATATTATCAGTGTCCTTGTAATCAGTGTCTATGTAATCAGTGGTTGTATAGAACAGTGTTTGTAGTTTGTTAGGAAGTTAGATGTCACTTTCATGCATAATTGAGTCTTATAACAAATACACTCATTTGATTAATGAAATCATGCCTGCTTAAACTTTTCTTCCATTGATTGTGTGATTAAAGTTTATTTCCATATTCCGCTGCACAATACTTGTTTCATCTTTCATTTCTTGTTAAACAACACAATCAGAGAAACTCAGATCCTAACATAAGCTAATGGCCTATAAATCCCTTTTTCTATTATTTGACACATTTAATCTCTAAGTTAACTACACATTTGCTAACAATGCTTGTTTCTAAACATTTTTACCCATTCTTGAGCTTCTAAATCATTAGTGTTTCGCACCCATACCACGATTTGCGCAAGCAATAATGTCATACATGATTTCAATGAATCAAGCATGTGCTTTTAATCAAATTCAACAAATATCATTTTTCTAAACTTTTGTCCCATATTCAAGGGCTCTTTTTCATCAGATATTGCGTGTCCGTTTCTCGGCTTACGCATTCATAATGCTCATTCATTACGTGACATTCAAGTCACTTCTATCATTACCGTTTTTAAACATAGTTTGACCCGATTGGTTGTCGAGTAAAGACCATCACTTCCATGACATGCCAAACTTATTCTAACCCTTATTTTGACCCGTTCAGTTGTCGAGTGAGCGTCGTCACTTCAATAACACACCAAGCTCGACTATTTTCACTATATCATCACCAAACATATCTAAATAACTATTTTGACCCGTTTCATTCCAACATCACACTATATGTTTATACCAAGAGTCAATTCTATCATTTTTACCCAATCTCGGGCTTGTTGAACCTTAGCATTTTTCGCTTCCATCACATGTTTTGTGTACGCATTTACGTCATTCTTCTCATCCATAATTCAAGCATACACTTTTATCATTATTCAATAAAATTAAGTTTTTCTAAGATTTGAACCAATTTCAAGGGTTCAACAATCAAATTTTGGCGTGTCCATTTCTCGGCTTACGCACTTATTCTACCGTTTTGTTGCATGACATTCAAGTCACTTTAAATCGCTATTGTTTTAACTATTAAGTTGACCCATTTGGTTGTCAAGTGAATTTCATCATTTCAATGACATACCAACGAAACCATTTTCGCTATATCAATATTACTCACATTTTAACTATCTATTTTGACACGTTTGGTTGTCGAGTGAATTCCATCACCTCAATGACATACCAACGCAACCCTTTTTGCTATATCAATATTAGACATATTTTAACTATCTATGACCACATAAATGTAACGGGACGACAAGTCGCGTACCTTTCAAAGCATATCCTTCAAGCGCTCGTCCGCTCTGACTTGACCGCTTGAAGATTCAACCACCGCGCCTATAGAGTTCAACCAACACCGTGTTTAGAACTCATGTCATTTCATGTTACACGTATCTCACCCTATTATTCAGTTACGCGTTTCATTCGAAATTTTTGACATATTAGCATTCGTTTAGGCATTTTGACAAACACCTTGTGGGCATGATTTTTATTCTTCTTCTATCTAATTCACATTTAACTTTTAACCAAGTTTCAATCATCAAACTTCAAGTCCTTATGGCAAGCATTCATAAACAATATCAACACTTGTATCATAACATCAATTCTACACTATTTCAACATTAAAATTCAATGTTCATCACATAGTTACAACACCCACTTAACACATGTATGGGTAGTTATCAATTTCATAATTTTCATCACTAAATCACCAAACTTTCGACTAGGGTTTACTCCTAGACATGGATTTAACACAACATCATTCATAGATTCAACATTCAAGTATGAATTTCAATTATGAGTGTTTATCCAAATTTCAAGATATCACCAAATGATGGAATTTGACATACCTTGTGATCTCCTAGTCTTAGTGATCACCAATTTAGTAAAAGCCCCAAATTCCTAGCTCGTTTTCCCTTTGATTTTGATCAAATTGTGAGTTTAGGGTTCAAGTGGGAGAACCCCCTTCCTGCTCTTGTGAAATCGTCGACCAAAATACACACCAAGTGTATGTTTTGAGTCCACTTTTCCCTTTTGTTATTTAACTTTCAAAGTTGATCATTTTAGTCCCTCAAATTTCGAACTTATGAAAGAATGTTAACTAAATCAAGCTTCTTTATTATCTACAACCTTTTAAATTAACAAGGTGAATTATGCCTAGTTACGTTACCGTTGGTTATGACCAACTTACGTCTTTGCGTATTCATATTTATAATTTAATATTTTCGGGGTGTTACAAGTCCACCCCCTTAAAGAGGTTTCGTCCCCAAAACCTTCTATATGTAGTTCATTAATTTAGACCGAACGAACTTAGTTTCGTTTCTATGAGATTCATTCTTTCCGGTATAAAGTTTTCATTCGTATTGACATGTGCGTCTTTTAGGTATATGTCCTCATGGACTGTAACCTTTTATCATTTATTTCCTATCCTTGTCGCCTATTTGACCGAGTTGTCTTTTGACCACCCGGTCACTGAGTCCGTCGGCATGTTTACTTCACGCTAATCCTACATTGACAAGCGCTTTACATATGTCACAATATTACTTTGACTATAAATTGTTTTACCGGCTAGACTGATTAGTCACCGTTTTACCTCATACCTCGTCATTCAGGTATACTTTATTGCCGTCATCGGCCCTTTGCGTGCTTATAATTTCATATCTAGTATCTCGCATTACAACGTGGTTGTATTCTATATCACTTTTTGTGTCCATGATCACATAACGTCATGTTTAGGTTTATGTCGGCTTTTCATTATTAAGAATCTTTCCTTCGAATGCATCGTCTTACACCTATCGGCGTTAAGACCTATATCCTTTATTATTAACCATTTTCTAATTTCTCTCATAATATTCATATTTGTTAGAACGTTGTTTCTTACTAAAATTGAATTTTAGTTTAACGTTTTTCTCTTTAACACATGTCAATTAATCATATCGAGAAATTGACGACAATAATTATTCTTTTTCGTTATTGTTTTATGCGGGGAATCATAACTAGTTCCCATGCTTTTCCCAAGTGACCCGTAGGTTCTTTTGCTTAGCCTCGTAGGCTATTTCTTTAGGCTTTCACCCTTTTTGGTGAGGCCCCTATAGTTTATTTCTTTCTATTGCTGACGCGAGGGTCGTTTAGTCCTTTAAACCCTTACTTTGTTTATAATCCCGAGGGTTATGATGATCCCGTAGATCATCTTTTACTCGTGTCATTTCCTTCTTAAAAAAATATTTTTGGTGTCAAGGCACCCTTTTTAAGCCTAAATTTCGTTCGTTTTGATTTTTCAAATTTTATCGATTTGACCGTAGTTTCAGGCTACACCCGTTTTCTTTTTGGACTAATCTTCCGACTCTATAACTTCCTACGTCATTTACGCACTGGTTTGTTTTCCATTAACCATTATCCGGTTCACACATTTATTTATTTACAGCCCGTTACCCGGGTTCTTTTATCTTAATGTTTTATTGCTTCCCTTGTCTGGTTTATATTTTCCTTTTTATACACTCTCACTACCCACCACATAGGTTTATTAATATTTTGTGCTCCCATTAATGGTTTGCGCTTATTTGCACTACCGAGCATTATACTTTATTCGACCCGTTCAATATTAAAATAGTTGAACATAACTATCAAAATTTCTGGTTTGCGAAATTTTATCGTCTTTTAGTCATAACTCTTCATCCGTGTCTTTTTAACTTTTAATCCGCGCTCCATCTCTTGGTTTACGCACATATCTGGAATCCTACCCATCTATCGGTACTTTACCAAAGTCATTATCCTAGCAACCATTTCGGCGTGCATTAAGACTTCGTTTTGATTATTTGGTTGTACTAGCGAAATCTATCGCCCTTATCCAACCAAGTCCATTATTCTTTTATTCATCTTATTTGTGACTTGTTCATGTGAATTTCATTACTTGTGACAGTCAAACTTTGTCCTTATGCCTTGATATTCTAAATTCTCGGTTTATATTTTTGTTTACTTTGATTCGTATCCCTTCCCTCGGGCTCGTTATTTTAATGTAATATGCTTCCATTACCCGACTTGCGTTTTTCCTTTATTATTAAACATTTTACTTATTTGATTCGAACGCCATCTCTCTTTGTTAGTGACCCTTAGATCCGTCTCTTTTTTAAATGTCCCGAAGGTTCATTTCTTAAGCCTTATTTGGTAAAACCACTGCTATTGTTATACGGCTTTTGGGGTTTACCCGTTTTCGTTCCAACACTTTTTAATACTTTTATTTTACTAATCTTTTATACAATCACACCCATCAATGTGATCATCGTTTCTTCCTCATAAGGATTTTATTAATAACATGTTACTTGGATAGTTACCCAAGTTTCTAAATCCATATTTATTGATACTTCATTATTCACAGCAGCGAATAATACGTATTATCCATTTAGCTTCTTTCTCGAGGATATTTCTGTCCGAGTCTTAATTTCTCATTTTTGACCTTAATCCATTGTAACAATAACAAAATCAATCCATTTCGTTTTATTATTCCATATCGTTGTATGGAATTTATCCACGTCGTTTATTGATATAAACGATGTTTCTACATGTTTTATTTGGTTTGGCCAACTCTATAACCCTGTCCTTGTCATCTATTACTGTTACAAATTCCCGGGTTCAGGTGTTATTACACTCCTTCCCAATACATTATTTATTTACTTTATTAAGTTCCCAAGTTCAAGTGTACGCGAACTCCTTCCTATTATGACGCTTATCTTTCATTACAATCTCGGGTTCGAGTGTGCACGCACCCCTTCCCATGGCAATATTTATCATGATTACTTTTGCCTTGGTTTCACATGCTCACCATTGTTTATTTTCTTATACATATACATATATATATATATATATTATATTCCTTTTACATAATTCACTCATTTCACTACTCATATATGCCCATATGCAACTATTATTCGCACTCGTATCGAATAAAATTTGTGCTAAAGTTGAATTTACAAGAAACATACCTAAAACGACATCAGGTTCAGCTTTAGCCTCTGCGGCTGTCATGTTGGAAGACCTTGCCTTTTCTTTGGGGGTATCAGACTTTGCGTCAGCTGTGTCTTTGGTTCCAACCAATTCCTGGCATTCAGACCTTTTATGTCCCGGGTTATAACATTTATAACACACTGACACCTTCCCCGGGCAATTTGCAACCACATGTCCCACTTTTCTACAAATAGGACATGGTTTGTTTCTAAAGTAGCATTTGCCCTGGTGAGTTTTTCCACATATTTTACACTGAGGTGACCCCCTTCTTATAACCCCTTTCTTAGTAGCTTTATTAGGCTTTGATTTCTTTACGGGACTTGGGTTCACGTCCAACTCTCTCCCATCGTCTTTTTCTTGTGAGAGACTGTCTTTTAATTCAGTCATCATATCCTCCACCACTAGCAAGATTGTGGTTTGTAGTCTCTCGACAAACTACGGTAGACTGGCTTCTACTGCCTTTCCGACTTCCTCGGAAATTTTAGCTTCCATCTCTTCAGTTAATTGAGATGCTAATTCGCCCCCGGTTACAACGGACATTTCTTTCATCTGTTCGGTGACTGTCGGCACCGTATCATCATTGCCTTCATCAGTCATCTTGAATCTGTATGTTTATATTAGTTTTTAAACATTTCATTCTATATCATTTGCATCTTTCGCTTTGGTTTAGCCAAGTTCACAACTTGCTTAAACCATTCATGTTTGGTGCACTTTCCGGGTTTGAGTGTATTACGCACTCTTCCCATGCACATCTAATCGTATTCATTTTCTAATGTTTCATTAAAATTTACTAAAATAATTAGTTTTTAAACATTTCATTCTATATCATTTGCATCTTTCGCTTTGGTTTAGCCAAGTTCACAACTTGCTTAAACCATTCATGTTTGGTGCACTTTCCGGGTTTGAGTGTATTACGCACTCTTCCCATGCACATCTAATCGTATTCATTTTCTAATGTTTCATTAAAATTTACTAAAATAATTAATTCTTACCGGATGTTTGATCAAGCTTCGAACCGAACACGCTTTGTCAACAACCTGGAGCTCTGATTACCAACTTGTAAGACCCGTCTCAATTAATCAAGATTATAATATTTAACACGCATTTTTATACGAAAATGTAAGCTTACAAAAACTTTTCCAAGTTAAACTTCTTACATAATTAAAAACATTCCAACATATAATTTCAAGTGTTTACAATATCCACTTTTGAAACTAGAACTAAATAAGATTGTTGCGGAAGTTTCAAAGCATGTGTTCGGTTCTTCTTATTCGCTTGATCTTCATCTGGGAGTCATTGACGTTCACCTAAAATCAAAACCAACTTAAAAGTTAGTTTCGATAACTTACAAACATGTTAAAACAAGTCCCATGAGCTAAACAAACAAAATTTAAACAATTTGCAGTAAATTGAGCCCTCGCGGGCCGCGAGGGATTACTCTTCTTTTTGTCGCGGGCCGCGACCTATGTCGCCTGACGCGACGGTGGTAACAGGTTGGTTTCGCGCGACGCGACACCTCGTTTTCGACAGAAAGTTGTTTCTTAATTGCTGCATTTGCCCAGCTCCAGTTTCTACCATTTATCAAACTTAAAACTTACATAACTTTTGATTTACAAACTCGTTTTACTTGATTCTTTTTCCTATGCGTCCGTAAATTAAATACGGACTCGTTCATCATCATCGTTCGCATTAAAGTCCGGTTTATAAGCTAATGGCCTATAAATCCTTTTTTCTATTATTCGACCCATTTAATCTCTAAGTTAACTACAAATTTGCTAATAATGCTTGTTTCTAAACATTTTTACCCATTTTTGGGCTTCTAAATCATTAGTGTTTCGCTCCCATACCACGATTTGCGCAAGCAATAATGTCATACTTGATTTCAATGAATCAAGCATGTGCTTTTAATCAAATTCAACAAAAATCATTTTTCTAAACTTTTGTCCCATATTCAAGGGCTCTTTTTCATCAGATATCGCGTGTCCGTTTCTCGGCTTACGCATTCATAATACTCATTCATTACGTGACATTCAAGTCACTTCTATCATTATCGTTTTTAAACATAGTTTGACTCGTTTGGTTGTCGAGTGAAGACCATCACTTCCATGACATGCCAAACTTATTTTGACCTGTTTAGTTGTCGAGTGAGCGTCGTCACTTCAATAGCACACCAAGCTCGACTATTTTCACTATATCATCACCAAACATATCTAAATAACTATTTTGACCCGTTTCATTCCAACATCACACTACATGTTTATACCAATAGTCAATTCTTATCATCTTTACCCAATCCCGGGCTTGTCAAACCTTAGCGTTTTTCGCTTCCATCACATGTTTTGCGTACGCATTTACGTCATGCTTGTCATCCACAATTCAAGCATACATTTTTATCATTATTCAATGAAATTAAGTTTTTCTAAGATTTGACCCAATTTCAAGGGTTCAACAATCAAATTTTGGCGTGTCCGTTTCTCAGCTTACGCACTTATTCTACCATTTTGTTGCGTGACATTCAAGTCACTTTAAATCGCTATTGTTTTAACTATTAAGTTGACCCATTTGGTTGTCAAGTGAATTTCATCACTTCAATGACATACCAACGAAACCATTTTCGCTATATCAATATTACTCACATTTTAACTATCTATTTTGACACGTTTGGTTGTCGAGTGAATTCCATTACCTCAATGATATACCAATGCAACCCTTTTCGCTATATCAATATTACACATATTTTAACTATCTATGACCACATAAATGTAACGGGACGACAAGTCGCGAACCTTTCAAAGCATATCCTTCAAGCGCGCTGTAACAACCCTCGGTAAAACCAACACCCTCATAAATATTTCCGACACCTTAGTATATTGTAAAAGTTCCAATATATCTTATAATACACCCCGTATGTGAAAACCGAGTCCTAAACATGTTATAACATATAAAATAAATTAAAAAGAATCAAAATTAAGTTGAGGCGGGCCGCGTAGACCCACCCCAACCACTTACACGGGCGGTATCAAGGCTAGAACCTGACTTCGTTGATTTCTTTAGTTCAAACGGGCCGCGTAAGCCTTAGCTTACATTTTACGCGGGCCGCGTAAAATCAAGATAGTGGCACAGCACGGTGTTGACACGTGTCGTGCAACGTGTTGAACCTAGTCATGACCCGGATCAGCTACGCCTAGACCCCTAAGCCATGCGGGCCGCGTAAGCCCAGTCCATGTTTTACGCGGGCCGCGAGAGGACCAGATTTCAGCCCTATATAAGAATGCCTCGGGATTTCATTTCAACTCGTTCATTTCTGCTTCTCAATCTCGAAATCTCTTATAATAGGCATAATTTTCAAGTGTAATATCCCCTAATTAGCAAGGTTCTGCTCCGTTGTAAGTATTAAACCCCCAATTTTGTAATAGTTACGTTGCCCGATTGATTTAGGGTTCCGTAACAACTGTCGTGGTTCTGCCCGACGTAGTTGTTGGAATGCTGTCTAGGGGAGGGTATTATTAATATTTTCAAAGGGTTATGATACTAACCAATGTACATTTGTATAAATTATAGATTATATCCAGGAAACCCTTACGCGAAGTCTAAGATAGCAATGTGAGTTTATCCTCTTTTTGTTAACCTTTTTGAGTCTTTGTAGTTCTTCAATTACTGCCGGTATGTTGGGGTTTTGTATACAAAATTTACTACACTGTGAGTAGTAAGTCGGGATGACAATACGTTACCATTGGACAATGAGTTAGCCAATGGGTAATATGACCCACAAGTCAGGGTTGACAGTACTAAAAGGAGTAATTGTGTAGACATAAACAATGTGATCGCACTCAATACTGTTTTAATTGATAAAATGTTTCTTGATTAAACTGGGATTCACTCACCAGTATTTCCGACTGACAAATGTTTTTAAAACGTGTTTCAGGTAACACAATGTGACAACCAATTAGTAAAAAGCCAGCTGGAGAGCACTGAAGGCTTGGGAAAAATGTGGCTATAAAAGTTACCTAATAAACGATGTTTTAAATTCAATAAAATAGGATTTATCCCTATAAATTGTATTGTAATAAGAAACTTGGGTTTTACCCATGTGATTATTATCAATATTAAATGAGGTGGTTTTACTCTGATAAACATTTCCTAACTACGGTCCTGATGTAAATTCCGCTGCAAGATTAAATAACTGATACCACCGAAACTCTGAGATCGCGTCCGCCCGTTCCCGGGACAGATAAGGGATCGGGGGTTGCGACAGAAGTTGGTATCAGAGCCTAGCCACTGGTCTGAGCCAAAGAAGTGTTCTGCTGGCACTTAAATTCTAAATTTTGTGTTAGGAAATAAATTATGGAAATAAGTGTATAACTGTAATTATTTGTTATGTGTTATTTGACTATTTGTTAGTTTACAGTACGATTGATCAAGGACCCTCAGACATGAATCGTCAGTTGTCTGAATCACCTAGGAGTGAAGGTACCTCTTCACAGCCTGCCCTCTCTGGGTATACTGCTGATCAGGAAGAAGGAATGTTTGCTTTTAAAGCACAGTCAAAAGAGCCATTCCCTCATAAGAGACGAGGATGGTTCAGTAAGGAAGCCTTTGCACGTAGGAAAAGAATACAAAAGTTGCAACAGCAAAGAGTTTTAGCAGCCACTAAGCGAAAGACAGATGCCCATACACAAGATATGCTTAATAGAAGCCTAGCTAATTTCCATATCCTAGCTACAACTGCTGCTGTCCCAAGTCTGGAACAACTAGTAGCCCCACAACCCCAAATCCCAGAACAACCCATGGAGATAGAAAACCCTGAAAACCAAGTGGAGATGCATGACTTTAACCCAGAAGAAATCTCTAGGGCACCTGCACCAAACCCCCTAGACCCAAATTACGACCCCTGGTGGGACGATAATAGGGACTTTGTGCAACGTTACTCTATCCCTGAAGACACACCTATAGGAGCCTATTCAGGTATGGACCCTTTAGATCCCTATTACCATGATAACTACATCAGGGAAATCTTAGAAGATCCTTACCGATTTCAGGCACTTTTACCCCTATATCAGGAACCAACACCCCAGATTCCGAACCCAGTCCTAGAACCTGCACCCCCAATGAGTGTAGAAAACGTCCAAGAACTTAGGACTTTTGGAGAAGAGATTTTAGAAAGCAGTGAGAGAATGCGTCAGGTGGGAGAGCGTCTCGTATGGAAATACGATGAGCGCAATATGGATTTTTGGATGAATCCATACCCATGAATGTGATGGTAGAAACGGTAATAGTAATAATAATAATAAAATTATGTGTGTACGGATGCATAGTACTATTAATGTAATTTTCTTTCTGTTGGTATTGTAATCTTTATTTCAGTGCTAGTGTGTAATAGACGCATACTATATGAAAATAGAGTACAAGTCGCAATGATCGACGTTTTTGGATAGATTGCGCGTCATGTGAATTGCGATATTACCTATTATCTTGTGATATTAATATGGGGTAAATGTTTAAAATTCAGATGGCCGATGACGGAAATCAAGGAAATCTGAATAATGATAACCAGAGTAACATTAACGTGGTTAATGAGAATCCAAGCATCAATAACAATGGAAACCAGATGGATAATAGTGTCGTTCAACACATAGTGGCACAAGGAATCATAGATGCCATGCCATTTATTATTCAAACTATTCAAAAAGCGAATAATAAAAGTAAACATAGCAGTAAGCGACCAATCGAACCAGAAAACAACGTGAACAATGGACCTGTACTTCAAGTGCCCATTCCCAAAAGAAGAAGAACCATGTCTTATGGTTGTTCTTATAAGGAATTATGGTCTTGTAAACCAATGGAATTCTCGGGCAACGAAGGGGCCATTGCAGCTCTACGCTGGATAGAGAAGACTGAGGCAGTCTTAAGAATAAGCAAGTGTGCTGAAGAAGATAAAATATTGTTTGCTTCTAATCTGTTTAAGAATGCAGCACTAGAATGGTGGAACACCATCCTTCAATCAAGAGGAAGTGATAGAACCTATAATACGGAATGGGAAGAATTTAAGAACAAGGTAGAAAGGAAATTCTGCCCACCCAATGAAAAGGAACAGATAGCAAATAAATTCCTAAACCTTAGAATGACTGGTGTGGATAGTAAGGGATACACTAAAATATTCTTTGAATATGCTAGAATAGTGCCAACCCTTGCTTCACTAGAACCAGTGTTGATTTCCCGTTATATTTGGGGATTAATTGGAGAGATAAGACATGTAGTCAAGGCAGCTAGACCTCAAACCATAGAAGAGACTGTAGAACTAGCCAATACCTTGACAGATGAATTAGTCCGTACTAGAGAAGAATACCAGAGGAAAATCCTAACCCAAAGACTTACCCAAGAATTCCGCTCTGGGAATTTTAACCGTAGGAATATGGGTTCTACCTCTGCACCTTTCTGCAAAGTCTGCAAGAAAAAGCATTCGGGAAAATGCTCCACTCTTTGCAATTATTGCAAGATGCCAGGGCACAAGGAAGAAAATTGAAGGAAGAAATCCAGTAATGGGTTATGCTACAACTGCGGGGGAAAAGGTCATATCAGGCCAAACTGTCCAAAACTAACCCCAGCTGCAAACAACAAGAATGCTAAAAATGCTAGAGCGTTTGTTCTGACTGCAGATGAAGCCAAGATAATTCCAGATGTCATAGCTGGTACGTTTTTAGTTAATGATATTTTTGCTAAAGTATTATTTGACTCTTGTGCAAACCAAAGCTTTATTAATACATCATTTTGCAAATTTCTAAATCCGTCATTAACTAAACTACCACAAGAATGTCTAGTAGAGACCGCTAATGGAGAAATTGTTAGGATTTCTGAAATCTTGCAAGGAGCAAGAATAGAAATTTTAAATCAAAAATTTGTGGCAAACCTGTATCCCATGAATCTGACAGGATTTGATGTTGTTTTAGGAATGGATTGGTTAATAGCCAATAAAGCCAGTATTTTATGTGATCAAAAGTCAATTAAAGTAAAATCACCAAAAGGTAAAACGATCACAATTAAAGGAGATAAACCATCTAGAACTACAAAATTCATTTATGTAATGAAAACTGCAAGCTATATAAGAAAAGGTTCCATAGTGTATATGATTTCCATAATCACAAACACTAAAGGAAAAGAACTAAAAGTCATTCCAGTAGTGTCTCAGTTTTCAGATATCTTTCCAGAAGAATTACCAGGACTACCTTCAGACTGAAAAGTTGAATTCAGAATTCACCTGCTACCAGGAACAGCACCAATTGCCAAAGCACCTTATCGTTTGGCACCTGCAGAAATGCAAGAATTGAAGAAACAATTAGACGAATTGTTAGAGAAGGGATTTATACAACCGAGTTCGTCTCCATGGGGAGCGCCGATACTGTTTGTCAAAAAGAAGGACGGATCAATGCGTATGTGCATTGATTACCGTGAATTAAACAAGGTCACGATTAAGAATCGGTACCCATTACCGAGAATCGATGATCTGTTTGATCAACTGCAAGGAGCTCGATTTTTCTCTAAAATCGATTTAAGGTCAGGATATCATCAGTTAAAGGTACAGGAAGAGGACATTCCTAAAACCACTTTCAGAACAAGGTATGGCCATTATGAATTTACTGTCATGCCATTTGGTTTAACCAATGCCCCAGCTGCATTTATGGACATGATGAACCGAATATGTAAGCCATATTTGGATAAATTCATAATTGTTTTCATAAATGATATTCTCATTTACTCTAAGAGTAAAGAAAATCATGCAAAGCATTTGCACGTACTTTTAAGTTTATTATGAAAAGAAAAGCTCTACGCAAAATTTTCTAAGTGCGAGTTTTGGTTAGAACAGGTACAATTTCTCGGACATTTAGTCAGTCATGAAGGAATTCATGTGGATCCAACAAAGATCGAGGCAATTACTAAATGGAAAACCCCTGAGTCACCAACCGAGGTTAGAAGTTTCTTAGGATTGGCCGGTTATTATAGAAGATTTGTTCAAGATTTTTCTAGAATAGCCATTCCCTTAACTAAGCTAACCTGCAAATCTGTTAAGTTTGAATGGGGATTAAAACAAGAAGAAGCCTTTATAATCCTTAAGCAAAGATTAACCCATACACCCATATTAGCGTTACCAGAAGGAGCTGAAAACTTTGTTGTTTATTGTGACGCTTCCAAATTAGGTTATGGATGTGTATTGATGCAACGACAAAAGGTTATAGCTTACGCATCTAGACAACTTAAGAGTCATGAAGAGAATTATTCCACCCATGATTTAGAATTAGGAGCTATAATTTTTGCTCTTAAAATTTGGAGACATTACCTTTATGGTAGTAAGTTTACCATATTCACTGATCATAAGAGTCTAAGATATATTTTCAAGCAAAAGGAATTGAATATGAGACAAAGACGTCGGATGGAGATGCTCAGTGATTATGATTGTGATATCCAGTATCATGAAGGAAAAGCAAATGTAGTGGCAGATGCTTTAAGCCGAAAGTATCACGAAAAACCAAAAAGGGTATGTTCTCTTAAATTAAATCTGCAAGTAGATTTAAATGATCAAATAAGAGAAGCACAAGAATCAGTAATCAAGGATGATTCTGAAAAATTAAAAGGTATGCTGAAGGAATTAAAACAAGGAACATGTGGAATTTGGAGATTCTATGAAAAGAGAATGTGGATACCTAAATTAGGAAACCTACGTCATCATATACTAGAAGAGGCCCATAAGTCTAAATATACGATGCATCCAGGAAGTGATAAAATGTACCAGGATTTAAGGAAAAATTTCTGGTGGATAGGAATGAAAAAGGACATAGCAGCCTATGTTTCTAAATGTTTAACTTGTTCACAAGTTAAGGCTGAACACCAGAAGCCATCAGGTTTATTACAACAATTAGAAATGCCAGTGTGGAAATGAGAATTAATAACAATGGATTTTGTTACTAAATTACCCAAAACTAAGAAAGGAAATGATACAATCTGGGTGATTGTAGATAGACTAACCAAGTCAGCTCATTTCCTACCCATGAAAGAAACTTTCAGTATGGAACAATTAGCTAAATTATATGTAAATGAAATTGTTTCTTTACATGGCATTCCTTTATCAATTGTTTCTGATAGGGATAGTCGATTTACCTCTCATTTTTTGTCAAGTTTCCAAAAGGCAATGGGAACCAAGTTAAAACTAAGCACAGCTTATCATCCTCAAACGGACGGACAAAGCGAAAGAACAATTCAAACAATGGAGGACAAGCTTAGAGCCTGTGTAATTGATTTTGGAGGTAATTGGGACGATCACTTACCTTTAATAGAATTTTCTTATAATAATAGTTATCACACAAGTATCAATGCTGCACCATTCGAAGCACTTTATGGACGAAAGTGCCGAACCCCAGTCTGTTGGGCAGAAATTGGGGAAAAACAACTATCTGGAACTGAGATAGTGCAGGAAACAACCGACAAGATTATTCAAGTCAAGGAACGACTGAAAGCAGCACATGATCGACAAAAGAATTATGCAGATAACCGACGCAAACCATTGGAGTTTCAAGTAGGAGATAAAGTATTATTGAAAGTCTCTCCCTGGAAAGGAGTGGTAAGATTCATCAAAAGAGGAAAGCTAAGTCCCAGTTATATTGGAACTTTTGAGATTATTAGAAGAATAGGACCTGTAGCCTATCAGCTACAACTGCCAGAGGAAATGGCAGGTATACATGACGTGTTTCATGTATCTAATCTCAAAAAGTGTTTAGCTGATGAATCCCTAATAATACCTCTTAAAAATATAGAGGTAAATGAACAACTCAAGTTTGTAGAAAGGCATCTACAGATTGAAGACAGGAAAGTCAAGAATCTCAAACATAAAAAACTAGTTCTAGTCAAAGTAAAGTGGGACTCCAAAAGAGAACCTGAGTACACATGAGAGCTTGAATCAGAATTGCAAATGAAATATCCGCACTTGTTCCAGTAGATCTCGAGGACGAGCTCTAAAATAAGGTGGGGAGAATGTAACAACCCTCGGTAAAACCAACACCCTCATAAATATTTCCGACACCTTAGTATATTGTAAAAGTTCCAATATGTCTTATATTACACCCCGTATGTGAAAACCGAGCCCGAAACATGTTATAACATATAAAATAAATTAAAAACAATTAAAATTAAGTTGAGGCGGGCCGCGTAGACCCACCCCAACCACTTACGCGGGCGGTATCAAGGCTAGAACCTGACTTCGTTGATTTCTTTAGTTCAAACGGGCCGCGTAAGCCTTAGCTTACATTTACGCGGGCCGCGTAAAATCAAGATAGTGGCACAGCACGGTGTTGACACGTGTCGTGCAACGTGTTGAACCTAGTCATGACCCGGATCAGCTACGCCTAGACCCCTAAGCCACGCGGGCCGCGTAAGCCCAGTACGTGTTTTACGCGGGCCGCGAGAGGACCAGATTTCAGCCCTATATAAGAATGCCTCGGGATTTCATTTCAACTCGTTCATTTCTGCTTCTCAATCTCCAAATCTCTGATAATAGGCATAATTTTCAAGTATAATACCCCCTAATTAGCAAGGTTCTGCTCCGTTGTAAGTATTATAACCCCAGTTTCGTAATAGTTAAGTTGCCCGATTGATTTAGGGTTCCGTAACAACTGTCGTGGTTCTGCCTGACGTAGTTGTTGGAATGCCGTCTCGGGGAGGGTATATTAATATTTTCAAAGGGTTATGATACTAACCAATGTACATTTGTATAAATTATAGATTATATCCAGGAAACCCTTACGCGAAGTCTAAGATAGCAATGTGAGTTTATCCTCTTTTTGTTAACCTTTTTGGAATGTTTTCCAAAACCTTAAATGTTTTGCAATGTGATTAAGCGGTGATTGAGTCTTTGTAGTTCTTCAATTACTGCCGGTATGTTGGGGTTTTGTATACAAAATTTACTACACTGAGAGTAGTAAGTCGGGATGATAATACGTTACCATTGGACAATGAGTTAGCCAATGGGTAATATGACCCACAAGTCAGGGTTGACAGTACTAAAAGGAGTAATTGTGTAGACATAAACAATGTGATCGCTCTCAATACTGTTTTAATTGATAAAATGTTTCTTGATTAAACTGGGATTCACTCACCAGTATTTCCGACTGACAAATGTTTTTAAAACGCGTTTCAGGTAACACAATGTGACAGCCAATTAGTAAAAAGCCAGCTGAAGAGCACTGAAGGCTTGGGAAAAATGTGGCTATAAAAGTTACCTAATAAACGATGTTTTAAATTCAATAAAATAGGATTTATCCCTATAAATTGTATTGTAATAAGAAACTTGGGTTTTACCCATGTGATTATCAATATTAACTAAGGTGGTTTTACTCTGATAAACATTTCCTAACCACGGTCCTGGTGTAAATTCCGCTGCAAGATTAAATAACTGATACCACCGAAACTCTGAGATCGCGTCCGCCCGTTCCCGGGACAGATAAGGGATCGGGGGTTGCGACACGTGCGTCCGCTCCGACTTGACCGCTTGAAGATTCAACCACCGCGCCTATAGAGTTCAACCAACACCGTGTTTAGAACTCATATCATTTCATATTACACGTATCTCACCCTATTATTCAATTACGCGTTTCATTCCAAATTTTTGACATATTAGCATTCGTTTAGGCATTTTGACAAACACCTTGTGGGCATGGTTTTTATTCTTCTTCTATCTAATTCACATTTAACTTTTAACCAAGTTTCAATCATCAAACTTCAAGTCCTTATGGCTAGCATTCATAAACAATATCAAGACTTGTATCATAACATCAATTCTACACTATTTCAACATTGAAATTCAGTGTTCATCACATAGTTACAACACCCACTTAACACATGTATGGGTAGTTATCAATTTCATAATTTTCATCACTAAATCACCAAACTTTCGACTAGGATTTACTCCTAGACATGGATTTAACACAACATCATTCATAGATTCAACATTCAAGCATGAATTTCAATTATGAGTGTTTATCCAAATTTCAAGATATCACCAAATGATGGAATTTGACATACCTTGTGATCTCCTAGTCTTAGTGATCACGAATTTAGTAAAAGCCCCAAATTCCTAGCTCGTTTTTCCTTTGATTTTGATCAAATTGTGAGTTTAGGGTTCAAGTGGGAGAACCCCCTTCCTGCTCTTGTGAAATCGTCGACTAAAACATACACCAAATGTGTGTTTTGAGTCCACTTTTCCCTTTTGTTATTTAACTTTCAAAGTTGACCATTTTAGTCCCTCAAATTTCGAATTTATGAAAGAAGGTTAACTAAATCAACCTTCTTTGTTATCTACAACCTTTTAAATTAGCAAGGTGAATTATTCCTAGTTACATTACCGTTGGTTATGACCAACTTACGTCTTTACGTATTCATATTTATAATTTAATATTTTTGGGGTGTTACAGTTTTTGATGAAATCAAGCTTACCTGTGATGGCATTGGCGTGTTCTTGAGCTGGTAAAGGAGGGGGCGATGGGTGGTGGCCTGCGTATGATTTGGTGGTGGTGGCCGTCTATGCGTGTTCTTGATCCACGCGGATTGAAAAAAGCAAACTTATATGAAGAACGACATGTTACGGAGAGAACACCGAAGATAGATAAGGAACGTATGAAGCGGCTGTAGAAGTAAATTGGGTTTGAACGAGCTGTGGGGATCCTGATGAAAATCTTGGTCGTGTGAATTAAAATGCTCCTATGATAAATGCTTCAATAGAGAAAGAACACAGTGGTATGGAAGAATTAGGATTTAGATGCTTTGGGTGTTAGATGATTGTAAGAGAGGAAGAATTGAATTACTATGAGATTAGGGTTTTCAAAATGGGTAAAACAACATCTGAATGAATATCGTGTAGACAATGAGGTTCCTTTTTATCTTATAACAAAGACACGTGTCAAATGTAATCTTATTTAAATAATGAAAGAAGAAGAATGACACTTGTCAAAATAATAGGGTAGGTTTATGTATAGATGACACATAAGTTAAAATCACTTTATTATATTAGAATATATAGATCTGCCTCTATACAATAATGTTTTGAAGGTAGGTTTTTTTTATTTATGTTTTGTTATCATGAATAAGTTTCTTTAGCAAAGATTGGATGTGACATAAAGCTAAAGTAGTGGAATGTAGGGAGGATACAAAAAATTAGATGTGGTAAAATGGGTGGGTTGGGTAGGTTTAGGTAATGAGTTAGGATGGATATGGGTTAAGATGGGTTTAGGTAAGGATAGGTTTTTTAAGAAAAATGTCAAGATGGGTGTAGGTCATAATGGGTTTTGTTCATAATAGGCTAAAAATTAAAAAAAAATAAGAAAAATTAAAAAAATTCAACAATTTTTTTAAAAAAATCAGAAAATTCAAAAAAATAAAAAAAAATCAGAAAAACTAAAAAATTCAAAAATTTCAAAAAATTTTAAAAAATAAAAAAATCAGAAAAATAAAAAAAATCAGAAAAACTAAAAAATCAAAAAAAATTCAAAATTCAAAATTCAAAAAAATAAAAACCTAGCCAAAAAGTTCAGACCGTTCCACCCGTGTTTCCCGCTTTCTGGCCCGAACATAGGATGAGTACGCACCACATCTGAGTTCTCAGGAACTTCCTTAGTTTCACAAACATATTAGTACTACAATAATAGTATCACAATACCTTAAAACTTCAATTAACACTGATTAAATTTTTAAATCACTAATTCTAAATTAATTTAGTAATTAGTCACCTGCAGGAGGATTTGTCTAGGGTGCTCTTTAACAACCTCAGACAATATTGAGGTGCATATCATGATCACATCATGCTCTACTCCCATAAACTCTTCCATATCCCTTCACAGCCACACAAAAATATAACCAACTTATACATAACAAACAACATCATGCATTATACATTATGCAGGTAAGTGTTGTACACACCTAAAAAAATCATAGTTCGTATCTTGGGGGTGGGATAAGACTTTGGACCAATAGGTCCTGGGTTCGATTCTCACAAGGGGGTTTTTCCCATATTTATTGGGTTTCCTCCTGAATTGGTGTATAGGCCTTATGCCTAGTGGAGATGGATATGATCGGGTGGTTCCGCTGGTGGCACGATGATACTCCAGTGGTCCGTCAGTGATCCAAATTTGCCGTTCCAAAAAAAAAAAAAAAAAACCTAGCCAAAAAGTCACACCAAGAAAAAATAACATACGTCATAAAATTAAAACAAGTACCCCTAGGGCTGTAAACGAACCGAACGTTCAGCGAACAGTTCGTGAACCGTTCGGCGGGAAGTTCGTTTATGTTCGTTCGTTTAATAAACGAATGAACATGAACAAGAAATTCCATTCGATTAGTTAAATGAACGAACATGAACAAAGGTCTCGTTCGTTCAATTGTGTTCGTGAACGTTCGGTAAGGTGTTCGTGAACATTCGTTCATTTGCGTTCGTTTATGTTCGTATGTTCGTGTTTTAATTAAAGATTTTTATACTTTCATATATTTTATCTATACTTTTTATACTATTAAACTTTTATTTATATCATTACCCTAACAATTAGACAAGGAAACCCTCTTTCACCTTGTTTATGCACCATTTCTCTTTCTTTTCTCGTTATTTACATCGACGAATATGATCTACCTCCGTTCCACAATAAGTGATTCAAGTTCTAGTGCTACTCTCTGGGCCATCCACCTTTATCGTTCAACGCGTTCGCCAAATTTATTTGTGTTCGTGAACCGTTCGTGAACACGCTCATTTCGTTAATGAACGAACACGAACATAAAATCTCGTTCGGTAAATGTTCATGAACACATTTATTTCCTTAACGAACGAACACGAACAAGGCATCGTTCGTGTTCGTTCGGTTCGTTTACAACCCTAAGTACCCCCGTCTCATTGCTCATTTCTTTTTCTTGGCAACATCCTTTGCCTTGGTCTGCAAAGTCAACAAACATCCATTAGACTACATTAATTTCATATACATGCTATGCTAAGACTACATTAATTTCAATTATCTCCATGAGAATCGGGCCTTATTTTTTGTTTTCCTTTAAAATATATAAAAATGTTAAAACGAATCAACTTATAATAATAATAATGGTTATTAGATTTTATCACCCCCAACTATTGGCTATTGGCCACTGCCACCCTCAAATATCACTTTGACGCCCGTCACCCCAACTTAACACTTAGTGTGTTCTATCACCAAGTCGTTAACTGATCACTAACTTTAGATCCTGTTACTATACTTTTTGGGGTGTCATAGAGATCTTAGGAAGGTTTTAGGGATCTTAGAACACCCCAAAAGTATGGTAACGAGATCAAAAGTTAGTGATCAGTTAACGACTTGGTGATAGAACACAATAAATGTTAAGCTGGGGGTGGCGGGCGTCAGAGTGATAGTTGGGGGTGACAGTGGCCAATAGTGGCCAATAGCGGCGGCGGCGACGACGATGAACACATATATTCTATTAATCATTCTTCATAGAATCAATGATAATCACTAATTCTAGATGATAATAAATTTTCAAAAGTAATCTAAAATCTTCAACAATTTTGATGAACCCAAAAAGTTGACTAAGATAAAAAAAAATCCAAAAAGGAACGTTCCTAAACTTTGCCATTTCACTAAAAACATATTCTTTCTCAAATTGTCCAATATTTAAGGCTTTAACTTCCAGTTGATTTTCCTAAGACTGAGTACTCTTAGTAAACAATTGGTGTTATTGTGTATATGTTCATAATCCAGAACAATTTATCTTTAAATAGTCAACAGGCTTTCTTATAAGGTCAACTGTACAACATAGTTAAAAAAGCCCTAAAATTTAAACATCTTTATCTGAAGCAACTAAACCCTAAATTCAACAATTAAAAACCATAAATGTTACAAAAATTAGGTTTATCTTCAACAATTCGGAACAAAAATGAAATTAACACGAGTTCTTGAGTGAATTATACACAAAAATAACGGATTGTTACCAATTGGAGATAACGAACATGAAATTGCATAATAAACACGAATAGAAATGAGTACAAAGGAGTTGATATACCTGCTGAGTGATTAGCAACGAGAAACTGTTGCAGTAAGTGTTGATGATTGTGGATTTGGTTGATGTGTTATCTTCTTGTTCTGGTTTCGTCGTGATTAATAACTAAAAAAAATGAGCATCAAGCCAGCATTATATAACGGATAATCCTCTTTGCCCAATGTTGCTTGTTTTACTTAAAAAATGAGCATCAAGCCAGCATTATCTTCTTGGCAATCGATGATGATGGTGATTTAGGGTTGAATCCACGAAGGGGATTCAAAAGCAACACAAGTCACACAACTGATATCCCGTTCCCATATGCGTTTTAGGGTGCCCATGTTAAAATTTAGATGAGTATTTTAAAAACCATTCTAACCCATCTTGACTAAGGTTCTGTTTGTTTTTGCTTATATCGTCTGTAAAGAGCTTATGTCTGCGGGCGGGCAGACATAAGCTCTTGAAGACTGTTTGTTTAAAAAAAAAAGAGCTTAAAATGGCTTTTAATAGCTTAAAAAAAAGCTATGGATAATAGCTTCACAAACAGATCAGATCTTCACACACACCCATCTTTAGTATCCTTTTCTCCCCTGCCACCACCACCTTCGCCACCACCACTGCACCACCTCCGCCACCACCTCCACCACCACCATCGTCAAAACCCACCACCACCACCACCGCACCACCTCCCCCTCTACCCTTCTCTTTCTTTTCTCTGTGAATCAAAACAACACCCTAAAAATCAAACACTTCAGCAGCCTAAAACTCGATCTCTCTCACTCTACCACATACAAATACGCAGGCCAGACAATGGTGGTGACAGGGTGGTGTTCGGTGGCTGTTGGCGGCGGCCACAAACGGAAGAGGATGGATCGGAGGATGAGGATTCGTAGGGTGTTGCTGTGGTGACGATCTGGTGGTGGGAATGGCAGTGGTTACGGGGTGGAGGTGGTGCGGTGGTGGTGGCGGAGGTGGTGCGGTGGTGGTGGTGGTGGTGGTTGTAGAGAGAGAGAGTTTCTAGAGAGAGAGAGAGCAGAGAGAGAGAGAGATTGTGTGTGTGTTGTGTGGTTGAAGTTGTTTTTGAAGAAAAAAAACAAACCCTCTTCTCCTTGCATACTGCAGACATTTGGGCCACATCTTCTCTTGCAGATGCCTGCAGATGTGGTTCGCAGACTACAGACATTTTACATCTGAAAAAACAAACAGCACCTAAATCTCTAGTCCATTCTGACTTTTTCCATTTTTTAAAGAGGCCCAACATAACCCAAAATATCATGGTTGAGTTTTTGTTGCCACCCCTACAAAAATAAATAAGAGGGCTTTACTGATATAAAACTAACACTATGTTCCAGAGTTTTATTTTCAAGAGAAGAGAAGAGAAGAGATTTGGAAGGAAAGAAAAGAGTTATGGTGTTCTAGAAATTTTTTTATTGGAAGAAAGAAAGAGAGGAAGAGATGGAGATGTGGGAGAATGGAAGAATTTTGTTTCTTTCCAAATTGAAAAGATAATGTTTTTTTCTTTCCTATAACTTCTTTCTTCCTTTTTTTTCCTTTATTAAACTCAGGAAAACAGCGTAAGTGTAAAGTAAGAAACACAAAGGATTAGTTTAATTTTATTTTTAAATAGTTTCTATTAATTTTCAAACAAAATTTTCAAACTATATGATGGAAGTCTTAGGTTGTAAGCGTGGAGATTTTCCCTTCACTTACCTTGGAATCAAAGTCGGGGCTAAGATGACGCGTATTATTAATTTGGAGCCGGTTGTTGATGTCATCAAAGGGCGTTTAGCTTCTTGGAAAGCTAAACATTTATCGATATGGGGTCGTTTAATTCTTATCAAATCGGTTCTTGAAAGCCTTCCCGTGTATTATTTCTCCTTGTATAAGGCCCCTAAAGCCGTGATTGACTCTATTGAGATGTGTATGAGGCGATTCCTTTGGGCCGGTTCTTATGTTGAGAAGAAAATCTCTTGGGTTGCTTGGGATATTGTCACGTTACCAAAAAAAACAAGGAGGTTTGGGTATTTCTAAGTTACAAGAGGTGAACGATGCCTTATTGTTAAAATGGACTTGGAGATTCAAAACCGAAGATAGTTGCTTGTGGAAGAAGGTTATTATGGGGTGTCATGGTTCGAGTAGACCTTGGGCTATGTTACCTTGTAATGCGACGTCAAGTGGTTGTTGGAAATATATAGTTAAAGTGGGCGGTTTCAAAGTTGCTAATGGTATGCCCCTTAACTCTTTTTTTGTTGGAAACCTTGGAGATGGTCACTCGATTTATTTTTGGGGAGATGTTTGGTTGCGGGATGCTCCGCTTCGTATTATATACCCTAATCTCTTTAGACTTGAAAAGGATAAACGGATTAAGGTTGCGGATCGGATGCATTGTGTGGACGGCTTCAAGACTATGACTTGGGACTGGAAATCAACGCCTTCCTCTCATGAGGAGGTTTCGGAATTGTTCAAACTTCTTAATGATGTTCATAATCTAGAGTGGCAAGGTGGAGTTGATAATTGGAAATGGAAGGATACGAAGGATGGGCTGTTCAAGGTTTCTTCGGCTAAAAGATTGCTGTCAAATGACACTTCGGGTACTTGCAGGTCGATGGTTAAATGGAAGGGATGGACGCCACTCAAGTGCAAAATTTTGGTTTGGAGAGCTTTGCTTAATCGGATTCCTACCGTTGTAGAGCTTATCAAACGTGGAGTCAATATTCTCGATACCGCTTGTTCGTTGTGTCATAGTGACTTGGAGACAGCCTTGCACCTTTTCACAGGGTGTATTTTCTCCCACGAGGTCTGGTTTCGAATCGAACTGTGGTGCCGCTTGAATCATACCTTTATTTTTGATGTTACGGATCTTATTCGTGTGCCGGAATCGACGTCTATGTCCAAAGATAATAAGCACCTCTTAAGGGGTATAGTCTACACTTTTATGTGGGTTTTGTGGATTGAGCGTAATGACCGGATTTTCAACGACAAGAAGCGGAGTCCTATTCAGATTGTGGAGAATATTAAATCTATGGCTTATTTTTTGTTACGAAATAGGACTAGATGGAAAGATATAGATTGGAAAACTTGGTATATTTGCCCTTTGGGTTGATGTATTTTCGTTTGTTCTCTCGTAAGTCCTTGCTTTGAGGACTTTGCGAGTTGTGTTTAATGAAGTTTTCCTTTAAAAAAAAGGTTTATGTTTGGTCAGTTCAATACCTCTTAGTACAACGGAATGGTTAAACAAATTACGTCTAATTTTACGAGCCTGATTTGCGGGGAATTTATGATTACGTTGATGTGTCTAATCACTTGTAACTAAATGTTTACAACTACCTCCAAGATGGAACTCTCATGAATATTTATGTCTCGTATTTTGTATGTTCTATTTCTTTTTACATTATCTATCATGCAGGGTGCGTAGCTTTGAAGGGACGGGGTCCACCCGTTCTCACCATTGTTTCTGTTAGAAATATTATATTTCCGATTTTTCGTCCGAAAATTTTAAAATTATATAGGTTCGTCCCCGTCAATTATTTTGCTTAAAATCCCCTGCCCTTACATATTTATACATATTTTCGTATAGAATTAAAAAAAATGTGAAGAACGGGCTATTAGTAAGTTATTATAATTGTTTATAAACTTTAACTAAAGTTTGTCACTACTTTATATATAATTCAAAGTTGATTGTTCTTTTTTCTTTAACTCAAAGATGTATGACTTGACACGAATCGAATAGCCTACCCGAAACATTACTATAGGAAAAAAATAGGTCTCATGACTTTCTGTCTCTGCGGAACTTTTGGTCAAGCTCGGCCACTGCTATCATGGGTGTATACTAAAGGGCTTGTACGTTATCAGTATCAAGGTGTGTTGTAAATGTGTTTGTTTATAACCCATAATGAACATTAGTATAAATTCAAAAGTAGATCTAAATAGTATCTGAATTATACGTTCTAAAAAATATCGCCTCTGAATAACAAGGAGAAAGCAAGGAGAATGAGTAGACAAAGTTGTTGGATATTATGTTCGGTTCGATAAGTCAACGCTGCTGATCGGGTCTTGACCTGTAGGAGTTACACCTTGGGCAACGAACTAAATTCCACTTAACCTGTTTAACTTGTAATTACGAACAATATACGAGACAGTTCATAATTATATTTATGATCATAAGCGGCTATTAACTGAGAGACGGGTACATGGACTAGGTGACACGGGTTTTCTCACCCTGCGCCACTTGTCGCGCACCTAACTTTTAGCCAATCACAACACATGCATTGTGCATGGTGTGACACTTGGCTAACATGCACAATGTCCATATCTTTTATATATTTTGGGTCTTGCATTTTTGAGAAATGGTTAGATGAACATAAGTTGCAAGAGATGAAATGCTCTCAACTAGACCCACCACATAACCGGCCACCTAGCCAGCCGCGGGCTGCCGCCGTCGCCGCCCCGCCGCTGTCGTCGCCACCCCGCCTCCACCGCTGACCACCGCTGCCAGGCGCTGCCAGGCGCCACATGCCGCCGCTGCTGCCCCTGCCTGCCGCCGCTTGGCGCCGCCCCTTCGTCGGGTCTCGTTGGTTCGTTTACTAGCCCTTGTTCGTTGAGCCTCGGTGTCTCGACCGGTTAGTCATTAACCGAGGTATATCTTTCTCATCGGTAGTTAAATATATTTTACAGTGCTCGTATTTGCCTGTAACCGGATCCTGACGGGTTTCGCTTTGTTGATCATTAGTTTATTTTTCCGCAGCGTTTTATTAATTAACTCGTTTAATTAATTAACTATTATTTATTGAACCGGGTTTTTTGATAAATAATATTTTGACCGATCACCACGGAAACCCAACAGTGGTATCAGAGCCTTGGTTACAACATACGAGTCGGTACCGGTCCTTTTAACCGGAATTAGAACACAAACTTTATTTATTTAAAGTTTATGATCTAAGTTTTTTTAGGGCACCTTTATTTTGGTCAATATTTTTTTTTTGTTTTGCTTGACCAAAAATATTGCCCGGATTATTTTGTGATTGTTGTGCCCGACCTTATTTATTTATGGTTGTATATTTTATTCGGTTTTGTAATTATTATTTTTGGCCACCGAGATGGTTCAAAGTTGTAATAATTAGTTTATTGTTTTGGCCCGTCGTGTGGTTCAAAGTTGTAATAGATAGGCCTTTTGTCTTTGTTATATTTACTTGTTAAATATTGTTGATACGAAGACCCGAAGAAAATCGAATGCCAAGAGAAGTCTTGGAGTTAGTGGGAGTTGCTTAAGACAACAAGATGCACTCAAGTCCATCCTTGTGGTTGTTTGTGTGTTGTGACCCCGTGGCCCGTTTGATCTTGCTATTAGGCTCTAGCAAGATCGGACAATTTTGGCCATATGGATTTACATATTTATCTTGCTATTGTGGTTGCTTTTATCTTATAATTTCTTATAACATAACCAACCTAAATACCAACATGATTTTAAAAGGAGTTTTAAAATATTAAAAACAATCACATTAAAACAAGTTCTAAATTGTTTTTACAACTTGTTAAAGTTTTTTGTTGCAACCCCCGATCCCTTATCTGTCCCGGGAACGGGCGGACGCGAACTCAGTAGTGGTGGTATCAGCTTGTTAATTTGGCAGCGCAAATTACATCAGCACCGTAGTTAGGAAATGCTTATCAGAGTAAAACCACCTTCTTTTATATTGATAATCACATGGGCAAAACCCAAGTTTCTTATTACAATAGATTTATAGGGATAAACCCTACATTATTGAATTTAAAACATCGTTTATTAGGTAACTTTTATAGCCACATTTTTCTAAGCCTTCAGTGCGCTCCAGCTGGCTTTTTACTAATTGGCTGTCACATTGTGTTACCTGAAACGCGTTTTAAAAACATTTGTTAGTCGGAAATACTGGTGAGTGAATCCCAGTTTAATCAAGAAACATTTTATCAATTAAAACAGTATTGAGAGCGATCACATTGTTTATTTCTACACAATTACTCATTCAGTACTGTCAATCCTGACTTGTGGGTCATATTACACATTGGCTAACTCGTTGTCCAATGGTAACGTACTGTCATCCCCGACTTACTACTCGCGGTAGTAAATTTTGTATACAAAACCCCAACAAACCGGCAGTAATTGAAGAACTACAAAGGCTCAATCACCGCTTAATCATATTGTAAAACAATTAAGGTTTTGTAAAACATTCCAAAAAGGTTAACAAAAAGAGGATAAACTCACATTGCTATCTTAGACTTTGCGTAAGGGTTTCCTGGATATAATCTATAATTTTCACAAATGTACATAGGTTAGTATCATAACCCTTTGAAAATATTAATGATACCCTCCCCGAGACGGCATTCCAACAACTACGTCGGGCAGAACCACGACAGTTGTTACGGAACCCTAAATCAATCGGGCAGCGTATCTATTACAAAACTGGGGTTATAATACTTACAACGGAGCAGAACCTTGCTAATTAGGGGGTATAATACTCGACTATAATGCCTCTAATTCAGAAATTGTGATTGAGAATTGAATTGTGAACGAACTGAAATGAAATCCGGTGCGTTCTATTTATAGTTGCTGATCTCGACTCTCATGTGGCCCGCGTAAGATAAGGCAAAGCCTTACGCGGCCCGCGTCAATCTTGGGTCAACGAATAGCTTAGCTGGGTCAGCATGTAGGTCCGCCACGATGTCGACACGTGTCGGCTCAGGGTGTCTCCGCGTTGTTCATCTCTCGCGGGCCGCGTACACTTAACATAGGTCTTACGCGGCCCGCTTGGACTTAAGAAACTCAAAGGAATCCGGTTCTAACCTTGATACCACCCGCGTAAGGGTTTGGGGTGGGTCTACGCGGCCCGCCTTAGCCCTAGATTTCAATTTTTATTTATTTTAAATACTATTTAATGTATTTCGGGCTCGGTTTTCACATACGGGGTGTATTTAAATACATATAAGGGTATTTTAAGATATAATATGGTGTCGGAAATATTATGAGGGTATCGGTTTTACTGAGGGTTGTTACATTCTCCCTACCTTATTTTAGAGCTCGTCCTCGAGATCTACTGAAACAAATGCGGATATTTCTTTTGCATTTCTGATTCAAGCTCCCATGTGTACCCAGGTCCTCTTTTGGAGTCCCACTTCACTTTGACTAGAACTAATCTCTTATGCTTGAGATTCTTGACTTTCCTGTCTTCAATCTGTATAGGCCTTTCTACAAATTTGAGTTGTTCATTTACCTCTATATCCTTAAGAGGTACTATCAGTGATTCATCTGCTAAACACTTTTTGAGATTTGATATATGAAATACATCATGTATCCCTGCCATTTCCTCTGGCAGTTGTAGCTGATAGGCTACAGGTCCTATTCTTCTAATAATCTCAAAAGGTCCAATATACCTGGGACTTAGCTTTCCTCTTTTGATGAATCTTACCCCTCCTTTCCAAGGAGAGACTTTCAACAATACTTTATCTCCTACTTGAAACTCCAATGGCTTGCGTCGGTTATCGGCATAGCTCTTTTGTCGATCACGTGCTGCTTTCAGTCGTTCCTTGACTTGAATAATCTTGTCGGTCGTTTCTTGCACTATCTCAGGTCCAGATAGTTGCTTCTCCCCAATTTCTGCCCAACAAACTGGAGTTCGGCACTTTCGTCCATAAAGTGCTTCGAATGGTGCAGCATTGATACTTGTGTGATAACTGTTATTATAAGAAAATTCTATTAAAGGTAAGTGATCATCCCAATTACCTCCGAAATCAATTACACAAGCTCTAAGCATATCCTCCATTGTCTGAATTGTCCTTTCGCTTTGTCCATCCGTTTGAGGATGATAAGATGTGCTCAATTTTAACTTGGTTCCCATTGCCTTTTGGAAACTCGACCAAAAATGAGAGGTAAATCGGCTATCTCTATCAGAAACAATTGATAAAGGAATGCCATGTAAAGAAACAATTTCATTTACATACAGCTTAGCTAACTGTTCCATACTGAAAGTTTCTTTCATTGGTATGAAATGAGCTGACTTGGTTAGCCTATCTACAATCACCCAGATTGTATCACTTCCTTTCTTTGTTTTGGGTAATTTAGTAACAAAATCCATTGTTATTAATTCTCATTTCCATACTGGCATTTCTAACTGTTGTAACAAGCCTGAGGGTTTCAGGTGTTCAGCTTTGACTTGTGAACAAGTTAAACATTTAGAAACATAGGCTGCTATGTCCTTTTTCATTCCTATCCACCAGAAATTTTTCCTTAAATCCTGGTACATTTTATCATTTCCTGGATGCATCGTATACTTGGACTTATGGGCTTCTTCTAATATACGATGATGTAGGTTTCCTAATTTAGGTATCCACATTCTCTTTTTATGGAACCTCCAAATTCCATATGTTCCTTGTTCTAATTCTTTTAGCATACCTTTTAATTTTTCAGTATCATCCTTGATTACTGATTCTTGTGCTTCTCTTATCTGATCATTTAAATCTACTTGTAGATTTAATTTGAGAGAATGTACCCTTTTTGGCTTTTCATGATACTTTCGGCTTAAAGCATCTTCCACTACATTTGCTTTTCCTTCATGATACTGGATATCACAATCATAGTCACTAAGCATCTCCATCCAGCGTCTTTGTCTCATATTCAACTCCTTTTGCTTGAAAATATACCTTAAACTCTTATGATCAGTGAATATGGTAAACTTACTACCATAAAGGTAATGTCTCCAAATCTTAAGAGCAAAAATTATAGCTCCTAACTCTAAATCATGGGTTGAATAATTCTCTTCATGATTCTTAAGTTGTCTAGATGCGTAAGCTATAACTTTTTGTCGTTGCATTAATACACATCCATAACCTAATTTAGAAGCGTCACAATAGACTACAAAGTCTTCAGTTCCTTCTGGTAACACTAATATGGCTGTATGGGTTAATCTTTGCTTAAGAATTCTAAAAGCTTCTTCTTGTTTTGGTCCCCATTCAAACTTAACAGATTTACATGTTAGCTTAGTTAAGGGAATGGCTATTCTAGAGAAATCTTGAATAAATCTTCTATAATAACCGGCCAATCCTAAGAAAATTCTAAGCTCGGTTGGTGACTCAGGGGTTTTCCATTTAGTAATCGCCTCGATTTTTGTTGGATCCACATGAATTCCTTCATGATTGACTAGGTGTCCAAGAAATTGTACTTGTTCTAGCCAAATTCGCACTTAGAAAATTTAGCATAAAGCTTTTCCTTTCTTAATAAACTTAAAAGTGCGTGCAAATGCTTTGCATGGTCTTCTTTATTCTTAGAGTAAATGAGAATATCATCTATGAAAACAATTATGAATTTATCCAAATATGGCTTACATATTCGGTTCATCATGTCCATAAATTCGGCTGGGGCATTGGTTAGACCAAATGGCATGACAGTAAATTCATAATGTTCATACCTTGTTCTGAAAGCGGTCTTAGGAATGTCCTCTTCCTGTACCTTTAATTGATGATATCCCGACCTTAAATCGATTTTAGAGAAAAATCGAGCTCCTTGCAATTGATCGAACAGATCATCGATTCTCGGTAATGGATACCGATTCTTAATCGTGACTTTGTTCAATTCACGGTAGTCAATGCACATACGCATTGATCCGTCTTTCTTTTTAACGAACAGTATCGGCGCTCCCCATGGCGACGAACTTGGTTGTATAAATCCTTTTTCTAACAATTCGTCCAATTGTTTCTTCAGTTCCTGCATTTCTGCGGGCGCCAAACGGTAAGGTGCTTTGGCAATCGGTGATGTTCCTGGTATTAAATGGATTCTAAATTCAACTTCTCTATCTGGAGGTTGCCCTGGAAATTCTTCTGGAAATACATCTGAAAACTGAGATACTACTGGAATATCCTTTAAATCCTTTCCTTTAGTGTTAGTGATTATGGAAATCAAATACACTAATGATCCTTTTCTTATGTAACTTGCAGTTTTCATCACAGAGATAAATTTTGTGGATCTAGATGGTTTATCTCCTTTAATTGTGATCATTTTACCTTTTGATGAATTTACTTGGATTGACTTTTAATCACATAAAATACTGGCTTTATTGGCTATTAACCAATCCATTCCTAAAACAACATCGAATCCTACCGGATTCATGGGATAAAGATTTGCAATAGATTTCTAATTTAAAATTTCTATTCTTGCTCCCTGCAAGATTTCAGAAATCCTAACGGTTTCTCCATTAGCTGTCTCTACTAGACATTCTTGGGTAGTTTAGTTAATGACTGATTTAGAAATTTGCAAAATGATGTATTAATAAAACTTTGGTTTGCACCAGAGTCAAATAATAGTTTAGCAAAAACATCATTAACTAAAAACGTACCAGCTATGACATCCGGAATCATTTTGGCTTCATCTGCAGTTAGAATAAATGCTCTAGCATTTTTAGTATTCTTGTTGTTTGTAGCTGGAGCTAATTTCGGACAGTTAAGCTTGATATGACCTTGTTCTCCGCAGTTGTAACATATCCTGTTGTTAGCTTTATTCCTGCAGTTTTCTTCTTTGTGTCCCGATAGTTTTGCAAAAGTTACAGTATATGGAGCATCTTCCTGAATGCTTTCTTTTGCAATTCTTATAGTAAGGTGCAGAGGTAGAACCTGTATTTCTTCCACGGTTAGAATTTCCAGAACGAAATTCTTGTGTAAGCTTCTGGGTTAGGTTCCACCTTTGATCCTCTTCTCGGGTACGGACTAATTCATCTGCCAGGGTATTTTCTAGTTCTACAGTTTCTTCTATAGTTTGAGGTCTAGCTGCCTTGACTACGTGTCTTATCTCCCCAATTAATCCCCAAATATAACGGGAGCTTAACACTGGCTCTGGTGAAGCAAGAGTTGGCACTATTCTAGCATATTCGAAGAATATCTTAGTGTATCCCTTACTATCCACACCAGTCATTCTAAGGTTTAGGAATTTGTTTGCTATTTGTTCCTTTTCATTGGGTGGGCAGAATTTCCTTTCTACCTTGTTCTTAAATTCTTCCCATTCCATATTGTAAGTTCTATCACTTCCTCATGATTGGAGGATAGTATTCCACCATTCTAGCGCTGAGTTTTTAAACAGATTAGAAGCAAACAATATCTTATCTTCTTCAACACATTTGCTTATTCTTAAGACTGCCTCAGTTTTCTCTATCCAGCGTAGGGTTGCAATGGCCCCTTCGTTGCCCGAGAATTCCATTGGTTTACAAGACCAGAATTCTTTATAAGAACAACCGTAAGACACGGTTCTTCTCCTTTTGGGAATAGGCATTTGAAGTACAGGTCCATTGTTCACGCTGTGTTCTAGTTCGATTGGTCGCTTACTGCTATGCTTACTTTTATTATTCGCTTCTTGAACAGTTTGAATAATAAATGGCATTGCATCTATGATTCCTTGTGCCACTATATGTTGAACAACACTATTATCCATTTGGTTTCCATTATTATTAATGCTTGGATTCTCATTAACCACGTTAATGTTACTCTGGTTATCATTATTCAGATTTCCTTGATTTCCTTCATCGGCCATCTGAATTTTAAACATTTATCCCATATTAATATCACAAGATAATATTTAATATAGTTAATCATAGGATACGCAATCTAGCAAAAAACGTCGATCATTGCGACTTTTACTCTATTTACATATACTATTATGCATCCATTACATACTATTACTGAATTAAAAATTACAATACCAACAGAAATAGAATTACACTAATAGTAATATGCATCCGTACACACATTTTTTTATTTATTTTTATTTTATTATATTATATTATTATTACCATCTCCTCCATCATCTCACGGATATGGATTTATCCAAAAATCCATATTGCGCCCATCGTATTTCCATACGAGACGCTCTCTCACCTGTCTCATTCTCTCACTGCTTTCTAAAATTTCCTCCCCAAAAGTCCTAAGTTCTTGCACGTTTTCTGCACTCATTGGGGGTGCAGGTTCTAGGACTGGGTTTGGAATCTGGGGTGCGGGTTCCTGATATGGGGGTGAAAGTGCCTGAAATCGGTAAGGATCTTCTAAGATCTCCCTAACATAGTTATCATGGTAATAGGGATCTAAAGGGTCCATACCTGAATAGGCTCCTATGTTCTGTATGGGTGTGTCCTCATGTATTGGGTAACGTTGCACAATGTCCCTATCGTCGTCCCACCAGGGGTCGTAATTTGGGTCTAGGGGTTTTGGTGCTGGTACCCTAGGTATTTCTTCTGGGTTGAAGTCATGCATCTCTACTTGGTTTTCAGGGTTTTCTATTTCCATAGGTTGGTCTGGGATTAGTGGTTGTGGGGCTACTAGTTGTTCCAGACTCGGGTCAGCAGTAGTGGTAGCTAGGATATGGAAATTGGCTAGGCTTCTATTAAGCATATCCTGTGTATGGGCATCTGTCTTTCGCTTAGCGGCTGCTAAAACTCTTTGCTGTTGCAACTTTCGCATTCTTTTCCTACGTGCAAAGGCTTCCTTACTGAACCATCCTCGTTTCTTATGAGGGAATGGCTCTTCTGACTGAGCTTTAAAAGCAAACATTCCTTCTTCCTGATCAGCAGAATAACCAGAAAGGGCAGGCTGTGAAGAGGTACCTTCACTCCTAGGTGAATCAGACAACTGACGACTCATGTCTGAGGGTCCTTGATCACTCATACTGTGAACTAACAAATAGTCAAATAACACATAACAAATAAATACAGTTATGCACGTATTTCCATAATTTATTTCCTAACACAAAATTTAGAATTTAAGTGTCAGCAGAACACTTCTTTGGCTTAGACCAGTGGCTAGGGTCTAATACCACTTCCTGTCGCAACCCCCGATCCCTTATCTGTCCCGGGAACGGGCGGACGCGAACTCAGTAGTGGTGGTATCAGCTTGTTAATTTGGCAGCAGAAATTACATCAGGACCGTAGTTAGGAAATGTTTATCAGAGTAAAACCACCTTCTTTTATATTCATAATCACATGGGCAAAACCCAAGTTTCTTATTACAATACATTTATAGGGATAAACCCTACATTATTGAATTTAAAACATCGTTTATTAGGTAACTTTTATAGCCACATTTTTACTAAGCCTTCAGTGCTCTCCAGGTGGCTTTTTACTAATTGGCTGTCACATTGTGTTACCTGAAACGCGTTTTAAAAACATTTGTCAGTCAGAAATAGTGGTGAGTGAATCCCAGTTTAATCAAGAAACATTTTATCAATTAAAACAGTATTGAGAGCGATCACATTGTTTATTTCTACACAATTACTCATTCAGTACTGTCAATCCTGACTTGTGGGTCATATTACACATTGGCTAACTCGTCGTCTAATGGTAACGTACTGTCATCCCCGACTTACTACTCGCGGTAGTAAATTTTGTATACAAAACCCCAACATACCGGCAGTAATTGAAGAACTACAAAGACTCAATCACCGCTTAATCATATTGTAAAACAATTAAGGTTTTGTAAAACATTCCAAAAAGGTTAACAAAAAGAGGATAAACTCACATTGCTATCTTAGACTTCGCGTAAGGGTTTCCTGGATATAATCTATAATTTTCACAAATGTACATAGGTTAGTATCATAACCCTTTGAAAATATTAATGATACCCTCCCCGAAACGGCATTCCAACAACTACGTCGGGCAGAACCACGACAGTTGTTACGGAACCCTAAATCAATCGGGCAACGTATCTATTACGAAACTGGGGTTATAATACTTACAACGGAGCAGAACCTTGCTAATTAGGGGGTATAATACTCGACTATATTGCTTCTAATTCAGAAATTGTGATTGAGAATTGAATTGTGAACGAACTGAAATGAAATCCGATGCGTTCTATTTATAGTTGCTGATCTCGACTATCACGCGGCTCGCCTAAGATAAGGCAAAGCCTTACGCGGCCCGCATTAACCCTGGGTCAACGAATAGCTTAGCTGGGTCAGCATGTAGGTCCGCCACGATGTCGACACGTGTCGGCTCAGGGTGTCTCCGCGTTGTTCATCTCTCGCGGGCCGCGTACACTTAACATAGGTCTTACGCGGCCCGCTTGGACTTAAGAAACTCAAAGGAATCCGGTTCTAACCTTGATACCGCCCGCGTAAGGGTTTGGGGTGGGTCTACGCTGCCCGCCTCAGCCCTAGATTTCAATTTTTATTTATTTTAAATACTATTTAAACTATTTCGGGCTCGGTTTTCACATACGGGGTTTATTTAAAGACATATAAGGGTATTTTAAGATATAATAGAGTGTCGGAAATATTATGAGGGTATCGGTTTTACTGAGGGTTGTTACATTTTTATTATAAAACAAAGGTTGTTTTTCGAAACAAATAATAACCAATTAAGTTTTGCAAATTAAACTAGTTTTTTTTTCCAAGACTATTAACTTAATAGTTTTCTATTAACTTAAAATTGGTTATTTCAAGTCGCGACAAACTTAGTTTTATAGGTTATCTAAAACTAATTGTCCCGAGAGGTGACGGGTTTTTGGTTATGTCGCAAATTTAATATCTAAATTAAAACAAACTATAACGACCCTATTTGGTAAAAAAAATTAAAATCAATAGTCTATGTCATCCTACTACTAGTAACACTTGGGGCATAATGCGAACCATCAGTGTTGGAGCCACAGCACGACACTTGGTGTCTAGTTTATCCTTCCAAGGTGCAAGGGCTTCGTCGACACATCCGACCCTTCCACATGTGACCGTTTTAGGACGACTATTACTTTTCTTCTCGTGTTTACATGCCCCAGTTGTCTCGAGAATAAAAGTGGCATAGATGAGGCCAAACGTATCAATGCAAGGACAATAGGTTATCCTCGCAGCCTCATAAACCCCGGGAGTTGTGCCTTTCTCACAATTGACAATCGTTGTCAGTCCGCTTGAACCACTTGCTAATGTTGCATGCCCCAGCCGCCTTTACAAAGGGCTTCTAACCGGATTCTCGTTCCTTATCGTCTCACCTCACGAAATAAGGAGATATACATCGAAAATACTAATTAATATGACCTTGCTTATATAACAGATGTCTAATGAAAAACAAACTCCTTCATTTTCAAATCTATACTTGAAAAGGAAAAGAAATAAAAATTAGAATAACACCAACCTTCTCGAATGGCACCACAATCTGAGAATAGTTCTCAAGATGGAGGAAAAGTTGTATATCTTAGATGGCCCAATCCCTACCGAGCCGGAAAGTAGTTCTACTACCGCTCGCAAGGCACTGGAGAAACATAACGAGGATGCCGTTGAGGTACCCTGCCTTATGAAAGCCATCATGTCTCCTGAACTTCAGAAGAACATGGAAGATATGGATGCTTAGGACATGATCCAGCAACTGAAAGGCATGTTCTAGAAACAAGCCCGACAGGAACGATATGACCCCATGAAACAGCTCATAAGCTGTGAAATGCTGGAAGGATCGTGTATCAGTACTCATGTGCTAAAGATGAAAGGATACATTGACCAGATGAACAAACTTGGTTATTCCACAAAACCAACCAAGTTCTAATGGTCAAGTCTAGTGGTGTTAAGAAGCCCAATAACAAGAAAAGGAAACATAAGAGCAAAGGCAAGAGAAAAGTTATCGTTGCCAGAAATGCCACCAACAACAAGCATGTTGCAAAACCACACCCTCCTAGGAGCGTCAGTGCTTTGAATGCAACTAAATGGGCACTGGAAGGGAAACTGCCCACAGTATCCAGCCAAGCTGAAGATGAACAAGGCCAATAACATTGGCACTTTATCTAATATTCACATTTATGTTATCGAATTTTTCACTGTTTCTAGCAACACATGGATATTTGATACCGGGTGTGGTCTCCACATCATTAATTTCTTGCAGAAGCCTGAAAAGTGGAGGAAACTGAAACAAGGCCACCGGAACTCATAGTTGGTAATGGAAAGAGAGTTCCAGTTCTGGCAACTGGAACATTTTGTTTTTCCCTGGCCTTGTAGTTACTTTAAATAACTGTTTATATGCATCTGGTTTGACCAAAAACATCATTTTAGTTTCTTCATTGTTTGAACAAGGATTCAAGTATGTTTTAATGGTTTTCCTATTTTAGCCTACTTGAATGATGTCCTTTATTTTGAGGCTAAACCTCGAAATAGTATTTATGAGATTGATGTTCAAACAAGTAATAACATATATCATCTTTCTAAGCGTAACAAAGACGGTATGAATGAAACACATTTATGGCGTTGCTGACTTGGCCACATAAGTAAGGCATGCATAAAATGGCTCCAGTCCGAGGGGATTCTTGAATCCACTAGATAGGACTCCTTTGATGATTGCGAATCTTACTTAGCTGGCAAACTGTGACACTTGTGTCACTGTGACCATCAAACAATACCAAACCAATTAAATATTGTGTTTCATACTTGGGATTTGTATAATTATGTGTATCATTTGCACATATCAATTCTTGTTCGATTTCGGGCTCTAAATCGCTTTCTTGAAGGTTATACGCACATTGATGCGTAAATATAACCAGTTTAATGCAAAGAACACTCCGGAATAGTGAAATAGGCTTAACATACCTTAAATAACCTCCACATAACTTAGAAATAAGTTTTGGATGGTTTGGTGTGTATAAAATCAAGTTTGTTCAATCGCAGGGACTAATTGTGTCAAACTGCGAAACTATACCGATTTGTATAGTAACGAACCTTCCGGAACTTGATCATAAGTTAAACATACCCTAAATATCCTCTACATAGCTTAGAAATAGGCTTTGAGGGGTTCGGTATGCTAAAATAAACTTTTGGTCATTCAGGGACTAAAAGCGTCAAAAAGTGCATAAGTTTGCATTTTCGCGCATATCTTACGTTCTGAATATATCCGGACTCCCAAAAATTTATGTAATCATTAAAATATTTTATTTTAGTGATTGGCATGATAAAATTCCATTCATCGCTCAATTTGGATCGTTTTTGCGTTCGTTACGACTTCCGTCGTAATTAACTGAACAACGCTACCGTACGACCAAACGAGCCGAAATACGAGATATTTTTGAGCACATTTTAAGTTCCCTAGACTTTAACTTCATTTTAGAGCTTTGAAATGGGGTTAACGGGGCTTAAACGTGTCAAAAATGCATCAAAAACCAAGTTTTGGGGCTTCAGGGGCTAAATCTGCCATTTTTGAAAGTTGCTGGTCTGCAGGTCCCTTACGATCCGTATGGAACTTTGCTTACAGTCCGTAAGCAGTGCCCAACACATCAGAGTTGTAGAAACATTGAATCTGGTCATTCCCTCTTGTTCCAATGGTTTTGATCCATGGTTTTTCATGCTATGGTCTGGTTTGTGTGGAGAACAAGTCCCCCAATCATTCTCTAACACTTGTAAGGCCAAGATCATTCCCTCTTTGCCAAGAAATGATCCTAATGGTTTGCGAAAAACTATATATAGCATGGCCCTCTCATTCATTTCCTCACATTTGATCTGAGATTTTCTCTAAGTGGTTGTGATATTTCACTTCCTACCTGAGAAAACTTGGAATCAAATCTATTTGGACCCTTTGTAAGTCCTCTTTCATTCTTTTATTGCTTTCTTAGCTTAAAAGTCAAACAGTGTTTGACTTTCAGCTTTGACCAGTCAATGGTCAACGAGAAGTTCATTTGCACTTCGCAACGTGAGCGTAATCACGATGGTTATAGTCCCTAGTGACTATACCTACTGATTACCATGTTGTTTAGGTGTAGTGACGAGTCGTAGTTTCGGCCAAAATGCGTGTTTATGCGTATTTTGTAACCAAACTACTCTTAGGTATCAAAACCGTTTGTTTTGATATCCAACTTGTTTTCAAACTTTGTTAAACATGTTTTAAACATGTTTAGCTCGTCACTTTTAGATTAGTGCTTATGTAGGGTCGTAAGGTAAGCGATCTAAACAATCGCTTATACTTTCAAACCTGACCCATTTGGTCGATCTTTAGGATCTGACCAAACGCTTTAAGTGACCATAGTTGTATAGGGAATAACCTTCCGAGGTTATACCTTGTGGTCACTTCGTTTAAGTAGTTGTATGATAAGTAGTTTATATGCCTTAGGAAAATTACCAAAATACCCTTTTCATGCATAATTGATATTTAAGCATATGTAACCCAAACTTTTGTCATTTAAATGATTATGCAACATAATTACACAATGTTAGGGCATATGATACTTGTCATAGGACTAGTTAGGCGGTCTGAACGCGTTATACGCGAACGGCGCGTTAAAGTAGCATAAGCTACCTAAACGGGTCGTGATGGGTCGTAAGCACCTAGGATAGGTTTCCTTTTAGGATGTAGGCTTTGTTAGACCATATCATATGAGATCCCACACTCATTTGGTTTACGAGACCTCATCCTATCCGATCTTCCGATTTAGGTCCGGATTATTTCTGTAGTTACCTATATTAGGTAGCGTTTGATTTCCGGGACTCCTCTAGCTTGCTTGGTAGTTGTTCGGATTTCTAAGCACTCTCAAGTGAGTACATAGTTCCCCCCTTTTTCTGTTTTCAAACTGTTTTGGGGTGAAGCGTGTGTACCTATCTGTTATTTTCATGTTTTCAAAAGTATAATTGATTATACATATTTGTACTTATCTTTTTTACAAACTGAATGATTATTTATGACTTAAACTCTAATTTTTCAAAGATTATAAAATAAATGTTTGGAATAGTACTTATTTTGTTCACCAGACCGGTTGGTAGTATGATATAGCGCTATAGGATTTGACACCCCATTCCTGTTGTCATGGAATGTCTGAAACCAATTTGTTTCTCCATCCAAATAGGGATTGCCTTTGTGGTATCCCTATAGTCTCAAAGGTGTATTTTGATGCACTAGGTCTGAATGAATTCTTAAGTCACATTATTATTGTATACTAAGTTATACTCCCAAAAGTATAGTTTGATATGCTCTCATATGTGATATCGTACAAAACCAACATATATTTTGTTAAAATCTAAAACATAGTTTAATATGTTATTTGTAATCCAAAACATAGTTTAATATGTTATTTGTAATCCAAAACATAGTTTAATATGTTATTTGTAATCCAAAACATAGTTTAATATGTTATTTGTAATCCAAAACATAGTTTAATATGTTATTTATAAATCCAAAGTATACTTTTGATATACTACTGAAAATTATTATTTTAAACAACTAAGGTATATTTAATATACTATTTGTCTAACGATTGGGTTTTGGTTAGTGTTTAGATAACGGGACGGGTGTGATGTGATGAAAACATGGTAGATACGCCGCTGGTACTTCTTATATATAAGTGTTTTCATCACATTACATACCGTGTTGTTATTTAGTACACTTGGGTTAACAATATTGGAACTAAAATATATTTTAATATATTACTTATTCGACTTTCTTAAAAACCAAAGTATATTTTTATATATACTAAAAACCTTTTTATCAAAATATTGTTTTTCAAACAATATATTCTATACAAACTCATTTTACTTACTTATTAAATTTTCTATGTATTATTATTTTATACCATCTGATTTCTTATAAATGATTTATAAAAGAAAACCTTTTTACAAGGATCATGACTACTTTTATTAAAACTTTTTCTTTAAACTCATAAGTCATGAATCCTAATTACAATAAAACCTATGTATCTCACATGCATTTTTATGCTGACGTACCTATTTTTACACATGTTTCAGGTGCAATTATGTGATGATTGATGATACATGCTATACATAGGATGGACTCGTGCCTTAGCGACTTTAAAACTTGAAAGATAATAGTTGTACTTATTTGATTGTATTAAAACAATAAGTTCATTTATTCAATAAAACAAAATTATTTATTCCATGGTTGTGAAACAATGATTCTGTTACAACACTCCCCGACGTTTCCGCCACGTTTTGTTGTTTTACATGGTCGGGGTGTGACAGAAAAGTTGGTATCAGAGCCAATGGTTACAGGGAATTAGGTTATTAGTAATGCTTTGACCTAGACTATAACCTTCCTAGGACCCTAACACAAGTTTTCTTGTGTTTAGTTTTAAAACAATATCGTCACTTATTCTTAGGTGACAACCACAATAAGAACACAAATTTTGAATCCGTTTTGAAAACTAATCATCTGTTCTAGGATGATTGATTACTAGGTTTTGAACCCTTTGTTATAAGGTTTTGAACCCTTCCAGTTTGACTCATATTGGCTTAGTGCCTTCTGAGTTTTCAAAATCTCGTCAAAGTTTGGTCTAAATATTGTGAACACGTGCAAACTGGAAGAGTGGGTGCCTGTACCCTGGGTCTTCTGTCTAAGGCTAGAGTGTTCATACAAATCCGCAGTATCGGACCAGTCACTCTTACCTGGGAACTCTTGGGGTGAGTGTCCACTTATAGGCGAGCATGTCTTCGCGATACATTATATTGACCCATTTACTTTGATTAGTCACCGTCTCATTTGTTTGCCTTAGGTAACAAACAAATGATCGCAATTTTATGCATTGTTATTCTGTTTGCATTTCCCTTGTTTCCTCCCATGTCTCCCATTTTCTTCATGGTGCCTCTTCATCGCAACAACAATGTCCGAACTAGGTGCTGCAATTGTCCATCAATTAGGCGTCGTACTACCAGAAGGCTGTTGATTTAGCTATCACCGTGACTCGTCTCAGGGATGAAGCCATACAAGGGAACCGCTCCTTAGAGCAATCAATGCCACCGTCATCATCCGAATCAAATACCTTGTTTCAAATGTACCCACAGTGGACGATGGGGACATTTGGTTAACATGTGCCGCTTTGCAATCCAAAGCAAAGCTGTTACAAATCCTGCTGCTGCTCAACCTTCAAACTCTGCTTCATATGTCACCTGGCATATCTAGCGCCTCAACCTCATGAACTTTCTACCTTGTGTATCGACTTAAGCACGCTTAGTGCAAGGTGTCGAAACACCTCTCATTACAAAATTCCAAAATCCATATAGGATCTTTTTATCTTCACAATTAGATCTTTACGGATGATTATTGCTCAAATCGGAGCCCTTAATTGAATTATTCGTATGCCTTAATACGTATATTACGATTCAATAAGGATAAATCCGAATTTCCTATTAAAGATCTTTCTATCTCCATAGTTAGATTCTTATGTTTAAAGTGCCAAATGAAATCCACGAATTGGATTCCTGGTGTGCTTTAAATATCCGTGTCCAAAGATAACAAATTAATAATCAAGTTAATCAATTTTGTGATTATGTGCTTATGTGTTTTCTTATATGTTTTGTGTTTTTATGTGATCCATCCAAATCCTCATAGAATCTTCCATATCTCATATGAGGGATTCATAGTAGGATATCTAAAGTTACTATCTTAAATCCTTAATGGACTTCAACGTTGTAGTTAAGTCCCATGGGTTATAAAGTACTATTCTATAATTAGACCCCCCTTGAGTGGTCTAGTTAAACAGATTGATTTGAAAATCTGGTTAGGAATATCATGTGATGATATAATTGAAAAGATCCCTTTAAATGGTCTATTTAAGGAGACCGTACGACGGTCTAGTTAAAAAGATCATGTGTTGATCTAGTTAAAAAGATCGTTCGTTGATCTAGTTAAAAAGATCCTTTGGTGGTCTAGTCAAGTCGCTTCATGTTTATTCAATTGATTTTTCCCCTACACATTATGAAATGAACTGTGCGGACTGTGCAAGGAATTACGTAATTATGGAGGCCTACATAATTATGGAATTTAGTGCACAGAAACCACAGGAAGTTTTGTCATGTGTCTAGAGTTAATCCTTTTTCATTTCCATTTCTGAGGAAGCAACTGTTGAAAATGACTCCGTCTGTTCATTTTCGTTTTTGAAGATTATCCATTGAGGAAATGAATATCCGTTTGATTATCCTTTTCATTTCCGTTTCTGAGGAAGCAACCGTTGAAAATGACTCCGTTTGTTCATTTTCGTTTCTGAAGATTATCCGTTGAGGAAATGAATATCCGTTTGATTATCCTTTTCATTTCCGTTTATGAGGAAACAACCGTTGGAAATGACTCCGTCTGTTCATTTTCGTTTCTGAAGATTATCCGTTGAGGAAATGAATATCTGTTTGATTATCCTTTTCATTTACGTTTCTGAGGAAGCAACCGTTAAAAATGACTCCGTTTGTTCATTTTCGTTTCTGAAGATTATCCGTTGAGGAAATGAATATCCGTTTGATTATCCTTTTCATTTCCGTTTCTGAGGAAACAACCGTTGAAAATGACTACGTTTGTTCATTTTCATTTCTGAAGAATGTCCATTAAGGAAATGACAGTATTATGCCTTATATATATCTGGTGGTTATTTAACACAGCGTCACAGACAGACTCCTACGAATAAATTTCGGGACGAAATTTCCTAAAGTAGGGGAGACTGTGACACTTGTGTCACTGTGACCATCAAACAATTCCAAACTAATGAAATATTGTGTTTCATACTTGGGATTTGTATAATTATGTGTATCATTTGCACATATCAATTCTTGTTCGATTTCGGGCTCTAAATCGCTTTCTGGAAGGTTATACGCACACTGATGCGTAAATATAACCAATTTAATGCAAAGAACACTCCGGAATAGTGAAATAGGCTTAACATACCTTAAATAACCACCACATAACTTAGAAATAAGTTTTGGATGGTTTGGTGTGTTGAAATCAAGTTTGTTCGATCGCAGGGACTAATTGTGTCAAACTGTGAAACTATACCGATTTGTATAGTAACGAACCTTCAGGAACTTGATCATAAGTTAAACATACCCTAAATATCCTCTACATATCTTAGAAATAGGCTTTGAGGGGTTCGGTATGCTAAAATAAACTTTTGGTCATTCAGGGACTAAAAGTGTCAAAAAGTGCATAAGTTTGCATTTTCGCGAATATCTTACGTTCTGAATATATCCGGACTCCCAAAAATTTATGTAATCATTAAAATATTTTATTTTAGTGATTGGCATGATAAAATTCCATTCGTCGCTCAATTTGGATCGTTTTTGCGTTCGTTACGACTTCCGTCATAATTAACCGAACAACGCAACCGTATGACCAAACGAGCGGACATCCGAGATATTTTTGAGCACATTTTAAGTTCCCTAGACTTTAACTTCATTTTAGAGCTTTGAAATGGGGCTAACGGGGCTTAAACGTGTCAAAAATGCATCAAAAACCAAGTTTTGGGGCTTCAGGGGCTAAATCTACCATTTTTGAAAGTTGCTGGTCTGCAGGTCCCTTACGGTCCGTATGGAACTTTTCTTACGGTCCGTAAGCAGTGCCCAACACATCAGAGTTGCAGAAACATTGAATCTGGTCATTCCCACTTGTTCCAATGGTTTTGATCCATGGTTTTTCATGCTATGGGCTGGTTTGTGTGGAGAACAAGTCCCCCAATCATTCTCTAACACTTGTAAGGCCAAGATCATTCCCTCTTTGCCAAGAAATGATCCTAACGGTTTGCGAAAAACTATATATAGCATGGCCCTCTCATTCATTTCCTCACATTTGATCTGAGATTTTCTCTAAGTGGTTGTGATATTTCACTTCCTACCTGAGAAAACTTGGAATCAAATCTATTTGGACCCTTTGTAAGTCCTCTTTCATTCTTTTATTGCTTTCTTAGCTTAAAAGTCAAACAGTGTTTGACTTTCAGCTTTGACCAGTCAATGGTCAACGAGAAGTTCATTTGAACTTCGCAACGTGAGCGTAATCACGATGGTTATAGTCCCTAGTGACTATACCTACAGATTACCACGTTGTTTAGGTGTAGTGACGAGTCGTAGTTTCGGCCAAAATGCGTGTTTATGCGTATTTTGTTACCAAACTACTCTTAGGTATCAAAACCGTTTGTTTTGATATCCAACTTGTTTTCAAACTTTGTTAAACATGTTTTAAACATGTTTAGCTCTTCACTTTTAGATTAGTGCTTATGTAGGGTCGTAAGGTAAGCGATCTAAACAATCGCTTATACTTTCGAACCCAACCCATTTGGTCGATCTTTAGGATCTGACCAAATGCTTTAGGTGACCATAGTTGTATAGGGAATAACCTTCCGAGGTTATACCTTATGGTCACTTCGTTTAAGTAGTTGTATGATAAGTAGTTTATATGCCTTAGGAAAATTACCAAAATACCCTTTTCATGCATAATTGATATTTAAGCATATGTAACCCAAACTTTTGTCATTTAAATGATTATGCAACATAATTACACAATGTTAGGGCATATAATACTTGTCATAGGACTAGTTAGGCGGTCTGAACGCGTTATACGCGAACGGCGCGTTAAAGTAGCATAAGCTACCTAAACGGGTCGTGATGGGTCGTAAGCACCTAGGATAGGTTTCCTTTTAGGATGTAGGCTTTGTTAGACCATATCATATGAGATCCCACACTCATTTGGTTTACGAGACCTCATCCTATCCGATCTTCCGATTTAGGTCCGGATTATTTCTGTAGTTACCTATATTAGGTAGCGTTTGATTTCCGGGACTCCTCTAGCTTGCTTGGTAGTTGTTCGGATTTCTAAGCACTCTCAAGTGAGTACATAGTTCCCCCCTTTTTCTGTTTTCAAACTGTTTTGGGGTGAAGCGTGTGTACCTATCTGTTATTTTCATGTTTTCAAAAGTATAATTGATTATACATATTTGTACTTATCTTTTTTACAAACTGAATGATTATTTATGACTTAAACTCTAATTTTTCAAAGATTATAAAATAAATGTTTGGAATAGTACTTATTTTGTTCACCAGACCGGTTGGTAGTATGATATAGCGCTATAGGATTTGACACCCCATTCCTGTTGTCATGGAATGTCTGAAACCAATTTGTTTCTCCATCCAAATAGGGATTGCCTTTGTGGTATCCCTATAGTCTCAAAGGTGTATTTTGATGCACTAGGTCTGAATGAATTCTTAAGTCACATTATTATTGTATACTAAGTTATACTCCCAAAAGTATAGTTTGATATGCTCTCATATGTGATATCGTACAAAACCAACATATATTTTGTTAAAATCTAAAACATAGTTTAATATGTTATTTGTAATCCAAAACATAGTTTAATATGTTATTTGTAATTCAAAACATAGTTTAATATGTTATTTATAAATCCAAAGTATACTTTTGATATACTACTGAAAATTATTATTTTAAACAACTAAGGTATATTTAATATACTATTTATCTAACGATTGGGTTTTGGTTAGTGTTTAGATAACGGGACGGGTGTGATGTGATGAAAACATGGTAGATACGCCGCCGGTACTTCTTATATATAAGTGTTTTCATCACATTACATACCGTGTTGTTATTTAGTACACTTGGGTTAACAATATTGGAACTGAAATATATTTTAATATATTACTTATTCGACTTTCATAAAACCAAAGTATATTTTTATATATACTATAAACCTCTTTATCAAAATATTGTTTTTCAAACAATATATTCTATACAAACTCATTTTACTTACTTATTAAATTTTCTATGTATTATTATTTTATACCATCTGATTTCTTATAAATGATTTATAAAAGAAAACCTTTTTACAAGGATCATGACTACTTTTATTAACACTTTTTCTTTAAACTCATAACTCATGAATCCTAATTACAATAAAACCTATGTATCTCACAAGCATTTTTATGCTGACGTACCTATTTTTACACATGTTTCAGGTGCAGTTATGTGATGATTGATGATACATGCTATACATAGGATGGACTCGTGCCTTAGCGACTTTAAAACTTGAAAGATAATAGTTGTAATTATTTGATTGTATTAAAACAATAAGTTCATTTATTCAATAAAACAAAATTATTTATTCCATGGTTGTGAAACAATGATTCTGTTACAACACTCCCCGACGTTTCCGCCACGTTTTGTTGTTTTACGTGGTCGGGGTGTGACACAAACTCACAAAGCACCCCTTCATCGAAGTTGGTGAACGTATCAATGGTCTTCTAGAACTCATTCACATCATGTATAAGGCCCTTTCAGAACCATGACTATAAACCGTGACTAAAACCAGCTTGATAGAAAGATAAAAGTACTTCGATCAGATCGAGGTGGTGAATACCTCAGCTTTAAATTTCTCAATCATCTGAAAGAGTGTGGAATAGTTTCACAACCCTCTCCACCTGGCACACCCCAACTTAATGGCGTGAGTGAAAGGTGAAATCGAACTCTACTTGATATGGTTCGATCGATGATGTGTAGAACTAACTTGCCTCACTCCTTTTGGGACAAGCTCTTATGATCGCTTCCCACATTGTCAATTTAACTCCGACTAAAAAGGTAAACAAAACCGCCATATGAGATGTGGCATGGGCGTAAACCCGATTTGGAATACCTTAGAGTATGGGGATATGATGCATACATCACAATTGATTCTGATGATAAGCTCGATCCTCGAGGCGAAAAGGTTTTTTCGTCGGATACTATAAAAGAAGCGGATATTATTTCTACAATCCTGATGCAAATGTGATTTCCATCAAACGGAAGGGACACTTTCTCGAGGAAGAACTTCTTAATCGAGAAACTGGAAATAATGTGGTTGATCTTGAAGAGATTCAAGAACCACAAACAACCGCTAATGTAGTCGGACTGTCTGATCAACAAGTAGTTGTTGCCAATGGATCAGACATAAAACATAAGCGTTCGTAGAAGTAGTAGAATTCGCAAAGAATTTGATAGATATCTATGGTATCTAAAAGGTCCTGAAGTCTTATTAGTAGCTGAGTCTAATGACGAACCTGCTAACTACAAATCTGCAATCTTAGATTCAGAATCTGAGAAATGGCAAGAAGCCATGAACGTCGAGATGCAATCTATGCATAACAATCAAGTATGGGACTTGGTTGAGCTATCACCCAAATCTCGGGCAGTAGGGAGCAAATGGATTTTCGAGAGAAAAACCGATATGCATGGAAATGTACACACCTTTAAAGCACGGCGAGTTGCGAAGGGTTTCATTCAAACTCAAAGTATTGACTATAATGAGACTTTCTCGCCCGTTGCTACGGTTAAATCAATCAGGATATTGCTTGCCATATTCGTGTAATATGATTATGAAATATGGCAAATGGATATCAAAGCCACCTTTCTTAATTAACATCTCTCTGAAAATGTCTATATGGTTCGGCCTTAAGGTTTCGTCGATCCTAATATCCAAGTAAGGTGTGAAAAATAAACAAGTCCATTTATGGACTCAAGCAAGCATCTTGTAGCTAGAATCTTCATTTTGACCAGAAGATCAAAGAGTTTGGTTTTGTCAAGGATGAAGATGAGGCTTTTGTTTACTAAAAGATTAGTGGGAGCACCATATCATTCCTCATCATGTATGTGGATGATATACATATCATTGGAAATAAACATCCCTATACTTAACGAAGTTAAACACTATTTGGGATCTTACTTCGCAATGAAAGATCTTGGAGAAGCTGCTTACATTCTGGGAATGAAAATCTATAGGGATAGATCTAAGCGGCTTCTAGGGCTAAGTCAAAGAACGTACATAGACAAAATGATGACACGCTTCAAGATGGAAAACTCCAAGAAAGGAGATGTTCCTATGACAAAAGGAACCGTGTTGAACAAATCGCAACCTCCTTCAATGGACATTGAAACTAAGCAAATGGAAGTAGTTCCATATGTGTGACAACCCTCAAAATTTCAGGTACTGTACAATTAATTAATCTTAATTACGTGCCTAATGACTGTGCTTGATTACTACTGATAACGTAAACTGCTTTCTGATTCCTGTAACTTACATACATGTGCATCACATTTCATACTGCCACTCCACTCATTACATACAAACTTTAGTGACAAACTTGATGCACAAAGCACAGCTAGCACAGTTAGTGGATAACTCAGAAATATACTGACAAGTGGCAACACATAGACAAACAATAGGTTGAGGGACCTATTTGACATTCTTTGAAACTTGCTTGAAGTTATTACTTTTTAATTTCGAGGACTAAAACCGTCATTATTTGAAAGTACAAAGTTTAGGGACTAAATTGTCATTTCTGAAACTATATAAATACGAGGGTTAAAGTGCAATTATTTCAAACTATAAGTTTTGGGTTCTTTTTGGTAATTTTTGAAACTTATTTTATAAAAGAAATAAATAGATATTTTTGAAATAAAAGTCCAAGGTTCATTTGGCCATTTTCTCAAACTTAAACTCTAGGGACTAAGGTTGGCTTTCTTAAACTCATTTTAACTAAAGATCCTAACCTGGTTAACTTTCATATAAGGTTTTCTTATTTAAAGATTAACCTAGTTAGTTAATTAAGTTAATTGTTACAGGGACCATTTGTTTTTATATTAGAACCTCAGGGACTAAAATGTAAATATGGTTTAATTCAAATAAAAAGGGATTAAATCCCATCGAACCGGCCAAGAGCATGTCTCGAACCCGCGTCGACCCGGAAGCAAACAAGGCGCACAACCGGCTGGACTAACCAGCCATTTGTTTTATTTTGTGAAATGTATAATATATATATTAACCTTATTTTTGAGCTGAAATAAAAAATAAAATAAACCCAGCTTCGCTGGTTACGGATTTCGACCAAAATCCACCAATTTCGACCAAAACCGAATTTTTCCACTTCCTTCATCATTCTTGACCTAACCCATTATGATTATAATACTTTTTCTTAAACAATTCGCACTAAGAACGCATTAAACGAGCACTAATCGGGATTTTTGTTTAAAAAAAAAAGTATTAAAAGTGGGACTAATCCACTAATTTTTGTGTCGGTTTGATCAAATTTTTCGTGTATAAAAGGCTCCATGAACTCTTACAAATCTTCCACACCCATTAGAACACTTAAACATACTGTTTTTGACGAAACCCGATCGGAAACTCTAGCCGGAGTTCAAAACTCGCCGGAATTTAGTCGATACGCCGTTCCAGCCAATACCGGTTCGTTTTTATTGTTTCAATTAGTTCATTTATGCTTATACAATGTTTCCCCAACGTTAATTAAATTATAACCCAGTTTTGATCGAGTTTTGGATGCGTTGACTTTCTGGTTTGACCGAATTTGGGGAAGATGATAAATAGTGATTATTGTTTATTTTCTTTTTATTTAACAGTTTTATTCATTAATTTCTAATAAATCGGTTATAATCAGTTTAAGTCCGAAAATTTTATCATACTTACTTTAAATACTGAGGTATTTATTAAAAATATAATACTACTCAAAATATTTATAAAACCATTTTATTTAATTAAAAACAGTTTTAACATTTAAAAATTTATAATAAATTTATTTTCATGAGTTAATTACTGAAATTTTTATGATAATTATTTTGAGTGGTAAACTTTATAAAAATAATTTTGTTACTGATATTTTATGTAAATTTGATATTTATATAAATAAATCAGTATTTATACTTATTTATATAGTTTAATGTAATGTAATTAAATTATATAACTATATAATTTTGATCCAAAATTATTCTTATGACAAAAGATGCATTATTCTGAGTTTATATAAATTTAGAATCTGAATTTTTATTATGTTTAATTATTTAGATAATTAAACTTATATAAACTTATTTATTATTATCATAATCATTTTAATTCATTTATTTATTTAAAATGATTCCAAGACCCTAATAATTATATTAAGTCAGTAGTATTCAAGTTTAATAATTAAAAATATTATTTTTAATTATTAAGATTTGATATAATTATATTTGATTTATTATTACAAATGTTTATATTAAATCAATTGTACATTATTACAATTTTATTATTTATGATAAACAAATATTTTTCATAAATAATTCACAAGATCCTTCTGTAAATCCAAACACTATCAAATACAATAAATACTCAACAAATCTCGTCGACACTATACGACCTCAATATTGATACATTATTCTTGTACGATTCATTAGGACAACTTTGAGTCCTTATTATCAGACACTTTAATCTTGACTTGCGTATTCGGAATCGCCTGCAAAATAATGTGAGTTCATGTCCCCTTTTCTCTTAACAGTTTTCAGTTTTATACTTCAGGGGTGGAATACATGTTACAATTATTACAGACATTTTATACATGGTATGGTTAGCTTAAGGAGGGTTTACTACTTAGATCATGTGAGTGGGTAGGTGGAACTTAAGGCCATTAATCCTCGTTGTAGGACCGAGGGTCATGAGCGGTAGATCTATTTGGGTGTAGCGAGCCCAGCTCCTGAGTCCACAGTACGGACCATGGGGTGACTTTGAGCCCGACGCACAAATTTGCTAGGTTTGAGTCTTCCTGCATCACTTCACACATATCATTGGCTTTGCAACCCAATGGTGATCTCTTTTTCCTTATTGCTACATACCAGGGACGTTTATTCATACTTTGAAGGTTTATACATACTCACTTTTACATGAACTCGCTCAACTTTTGTTGATTTTTTTCAAAATACATGTATTTCAGGAAATTAATGGATCTGGGAAGTATGCTATTGTGTCAAGCTGCGTAATGAATAACGATGTCATCCGGGTTTAGGAGGTGTAACCCTTACCTGGACGGTTACATGTCTTTAAATCACGTATTACTTAAGTCTTTTGTTGTGTCATGTGAAAACGCTTTAATCTTGTCTTGGTTGTAACTTGTTTTGTGTGTCGATATTTTAGACAATGACGTTGTGGTGTCTTTAAGTTTAATGAATGGATGAACATCATGTGTTTTACTTTCATATAGCAGTGTTATGATTGTTGCTATGGTATTAAGAAGTCACACCAAATAAACCCACGCTTCCGCAAAAGCCAGGGTGTGACAGCTTGGTATCAGAGCCTCGATCATAGCGAACTAGGATTCTTTCTCGAGTCTAGAGTATGATCACTAGGGCTCTCACGAAAACATTTTTACAATTGCATACACGAAACGTCCAGATCCAGGGTACAAACATTTTTACAAACAAAAGGCACAAATACACCGTTCAAAAATTTATATTTCAGTCTTAGAGACTGAGGGAGTTTAGCCTTGGAGGCTGGGAAGGTTCAGTCTTAGAGACTGAGGGAGGTTCAGTCTTAGAGACTGAGGGGCTCAATCTTAGAGATTGGGGATGTTTAGTCTTAGAGACTGGAAGGTTTGATCTTAGTGACCAGGGAGTTAGTTTGAGAAACTAGGGAGTTCAGTCTGAGAGACTGGGTGGGATAGTCTGGGGAAGACTAGGATGATTACTTGATTACATTGATTGTGACGTACATGCGTTGTTGCATCATTTATTTTGCGTTATGACATGAGATATTATGAGTTATTGTGTTATTACATACGCATATTACTTACTATACTTATTATGAACGGACCAATATGATCTTTCTTTTAGAAGATGCCTCCGCGACGCGACCCAGGCATGCCTACTTCCCAGGCAGAACTCCAAGGGATAATTACCGCAGCCATAGCACAATATGCGGCCTCCCAAGGAGGAACTAGTGGGAACAATTCGAACAACAACGGCAACAACAATCCACCCCATGGGTGCACCTACAAACAATTCCTTGACTGTAAGCCAGTAAATTTCAATGGCACTGGAGGTGCTGTTGCGTTTGTTAGGTGGGCTGAAAAGACAGATTCGGTTCTGAGAATGAGCAAATGCACTCCCGATCAACAAGTCACATACATTTCAGGGCTGTTTCTGGATGGTGCTCTATCGTGGTGGAATCTGCAAGTGCAAACTTTAGGAGAAGCCGCTGCTTATGCATTAACTTGGGTTGAGTTAAAAGAGTTAATGAGGAAAAAGTACTGCTCGCGTGCTGAAATACAAAAGCTAGAAACTGAGTTCTGGCACCTAAAAATGGAAGGTCCTAAGATTGCAGAATATGTTCAAAGGTTTCATGATTTGTCCCATGTAGTGCCATACATGGTCACGCCAGAATTTAAACGCGTTGAGCGCTTCATCTGGGGATTGGCACCCCAGATCATGAGCATGGTAACCACGTCCAAGCCTGCAACCATTACTGAAGCCATCGACCTGAGCGTGTCACTTACTGAGGAAGCTATCCGTCTAAACAAGTTTCCAAACTCTGACCCCAAGAAGAAAGAAATTCACGAGGAATCCTCAGGAGAAAACAAACGGAAATTCTCCAACTTCAAACAAGGCACCAACAGTTCAAACAAAAAGGGGTACATGGGCACTCTGCCCAAGTGTGAGGCATGCCAGCGCCATCATTCCGGCCAGTGCAGATTAAGGAAATGTGAGTCATGTGGAAAGAACGGCCACTCGAAGGATACATGTTGGGCTGGAACTGGTGCTGGGCGTGGTGGTAATCGAGGCAATGGGAATGGTAATGGAAACCGCCAACAAGGAGGAAATGGCGGAAATGGAAACCGTGGGAACTTTGCAAACCAAGCTGGGAGTGAAAATCGCAACCAAAACAATGCTCAAGGTGGAAATGGAAATGGGAATGGTTGGGGACCGGGGTGCTTTAACTGTGGAGACGTCGGGCACTTTAAGAGGGAATGCCCAAAACTGAACCAAGCACAAGGAAGAGTCTTCAACATTTGTGCAAGGGAAGCGCGCCAGGATCCAAACGTTGTCACTGGTACGTTCCCTATAAATCAACGCTTTGCATCTGTGCTATTTGATACTGGTGCCGACTATAGCTTTGTATCGTTAGAATTTAAGAATATGCTTGGGTTAACTACTAGTAAGTTAGACATTCCGTACTCAATTGAGCTGGCTAATGGGAAACTAATTGAAACAAATGAAGTCATCAGAGGATGCGTGATAGAACTAGGAGGATACGAATTTACGCTAGATCTACTGCCAGTCAAGTTAGGGAGCTTCGACGTGGTAGTAGGGATGGATTGGTTGTCAAGCAACAGAGCTGAGATTGTTTGTGACGAGAAGACCATTCGCATCCCAATGGCGGATGGAGAAACGATCATAGTACACGGAGAGAAGCGCGATACGCCTCTGAGGATCATTAGTTGCTTGAAGGCTAGAAAGTGTTTGAAGAAGGGATGTGTTGCCTTCTTGGCACACATCATGGATAAAGAAGCAGCTGAGCCGAGGATAGAAGACATTCCAGTCGTGAATGAATATCCTGAAGTCTTTCCAGAAGACCTACCAGGATTGCCGCCACAAAGACAAGTCGAGTTTCATATTGACTTAGTTCCAGGCGCCGCGCCTGTAGATAAGGCACCTTATCGACTTGCACCTTCAGAGATGCAGGAGCTGTCAACACAGCTCCAGGAGTTGTTAGACAAGGGATTTATCAGACCAAGTTTCTCGCCTTGGGGAGCTCCAATTTTATTCGTAAAGAAGAAGGATGGTAGTTTTCGCATGTGTATAGACTACCGGGAGCTAAATAAGTTGACAATCAAGAACAGATATCCTTTGCCAAGGATCGATGACCTGTTCGATCAATTACAAGGTTCAAGTTTTTACTCAAAGATCGATCTACGATCAGGTTATCACCAGTTAAGGATACAAGAAGAAAGTATTCCAAAGACGGCCTTTAGAACTCGATATGGACATTACGAGTTCCTGGTTATGCCGTTTGGTTTGACGAACGCACCAGCAGTATTCATGGATTTGATGAACAGAGTCTGTAAACCGTACCTCGATAAGTTTGTGATTGTGTTCATTGATGACATTTTGATCTACTCGAAGACGAAAGAAGAGCATGAGCAACATTTAAGAGCTATTCTAGAGCTGCTTAAAAAGGAGAAGTTGTATGCAAAGTTTTCAAAGTGCGAGTTTTGGTTACGCGAAGTCCAGTTCCTTGGCCATGTAGTCAATGGAAATGGAATTCATGTGGATCCTACGAAGATTGAAGCAATCAAGAATTGGGAGACTCCGAAGACGCCAACCGAAATCCGACAGTTCCTAGGTTTGGCTGGTTATTACCGTAGGTTTATTGAGGATTTCTCGAAAATCGCTCAACCTTTGACCTCTCTCACTCAGAAAGATAAGAAGTTCGATTGGGGAGACAAGCAAGAAGAGGCCTTTCAGTTGTTGAAGAACAAGCTTTGTGATGCACCGATCTTATCGCTACCCGAAGGAACGGATGACTTCGTGGTATATTGCGACGCCTCGCGTCAGGGTTTAGGCTGCGTCTTGATGCAGCGACATAAAGTTATAGCATACGCGTCACGCCAATTGAAGATCCACGAGAAAAATTACACCACGCATGATTTGGAATTGGGCGCTGTGGTGTTTGCACTAAAAATCTGGCGACATTATTTGTATGGTACGCGATGTACAATCTTCACTGATCACAAGAGCTTACAGCACATATTTAACCAAAAGGAGCTTAACATGAGGCAAAGACGCTGGGTTGAACTATTGAATGACTATGATTGTGAAATCAAGTATCACCCAGGGAAGGCGAATGTGGTCGCTGATGCTCTAAGTCGGAAGGAAAGGATTAAGCCCATAAGGGTTAGGGCTTTGGAGATGATTGTTCAAACGGACCTCTCGTTGCGCATTCGTGCCGCGCAGAGAGAAGCTCTTAAGGAAAGGAATATTGAGAATGAGTATCTCCGTGGGATGGAGAAAGAGTTAGTACCAAACGGGGAAGGAACTCTATGCTTTATGAAACGGATTTGGGTCCCCTTGTTTGGTAGTTTGAGAAATGTTATATTTGACGAGGCTCACAGGTCACGGTACTCGATCCATCCAGGAGCGGATAAAATGTACCAAGATCTAAAGGATTTTTATTGGTGGCCAAGAATGAAAGGCGATGTTGCGGTATACGTTGGCATGTGTTTAACTTGCGCCAAGGTAAAGGTTGAATACCAGAAGCCTTCAGGTCTCTTGCAACAACCTGCAATACCCCAATGGAAATGGGAACAGATTTCTATGGACTTCATAACGAAATTGCCCAAGACGCCCAGAGGTCATGATACTATTTGGGTGATAGTTGACCGCCTAACAAAGTCCGCGCACTTTTTGCCAATCAAGGAAAAGGATAACACAAGTAAACTGGCTGAAATATATATGCGAGAGATAGTTACACGTCATGGAGTGCCTCTCTCAATTATCTCTGATAGAGATGGACGCTTCGTGTCAAGGATTTGGCAATCCTTCCAAGAAGCTTTTGGCTCGCAATTGAACCTAAGTACTGCATTTCATCCGCAAACTGATGGCCAAAGCGAAAGAACTATTCAAACATTGGAGGATATGCTGAGAGCATGTGTAATGGATCTTGGTGGTAGCTGGGATAAGCATTTACCATTGGCCGAATTCTCATACAACAACAGCTACCACACCAGTATTGGAGTCGCGCCATTTGAAGCTCTTTACGGACGCAAGTGTCGATCACCCCTATGCTGGGCTGACGCAGGTGATAGGCAGCTTGTTGGTCCCGAAATCGTCCAAGAGACGACAAATAAGATTGCGCAAATTCGAAAACGCATCGAAGCGGCTCGCGACAGACAGAAAGCCTATGCAGATCCAAACCGGAAACATTTGGAATTCCAAGTTGGAGATATGGTTTTATTGAAAGTTTCACCCTGGAAGGGTGTGGCACGCTTCGGGAAGCGTGGGAAGTTGAATCCGCGATACATTGGTCCATTCAAAATTCTAAAGAGGGTTGGTTTGGTAGCATACAAGTTGGACCTACCTGCTGAACTTAATGGTGTTCACGATACATTTCATGTATCTAATCTGAAAAAGAGTCCAACTCAAGTGACAGTTGCCATTCCTGCTAATGAAGTTCATATCGACGACACACTCCATTTTGTTGAAGAACCTGTTGAGGTCACTGATTGGAAGATTAACAAAACGCGCCGGAGTAGTGTAAAACTCGTCAAAGTTCGATGGAATGCACGACACGGTCCAGAATTCACGTGGGAACGTGAGGATCGTATGAAGGCTAAGTACCCACATTTATTCCCCAAAGCCCCTGCAGCTAGACGCAGATCCTAAAATTTCGGGACGAAATTTTCTTAACGGGGGGAGAATGTGACAACCCTCAAAATTTCAGGTACTGTACAATTAATTAATCTTAATTACGTGCCTAATGACTGTGCTTGATTACTACTGATAACGTAAACTGCTTTCTGATTCCTGTAACTTACATACATGTGCATCACATTTCATACTGCCACTCCACTCATTACATACAAACTTTAGTGACAAACTTGATGCACAAAGCACAGCTAGCACAGTTAGTGGATAACTCAGAAATATACTGACAAGTGGCAACACATAGACAAACAATAGGTTGAGGGACCTATTTGACATTCTTTGAAACTTGCTTGAAGTTATTACTTTTTAATTTCGAGGACTAAAACCGTCATTATTTGAAAGTACAAAGTTTAGGGACTAAATTGTCATTTCTGAAACTATATAAATACGAGGGTTAAAGTGCAATTATTTCAAACTATAAGTTTTGGGTTCTTTTTGGTAATTTTTGAAACTTATTTTATAAAAGAAATAAATAGATATTTTTGAAATAAAAGTCCAAGGTTCATTTGGCCATTTTCTCAAACTTAAACTCTAGGGACTAAGGTTGGCTTTCTTAAACTCATTTTAACTAAAGATCCTAACCTGGTTAACTTTCATATAAGGTTTTCTTATTTAAAGATTAACCTAGTTAGTTAATTAAGTTAATTGTTACAGGGACCATTTGTTTTTATATTAGAACCTCAGGGACTAAAATGTAAATATGGTTTAATTCAAATAAAAAGGGATTAAATCCCATCGAACTGGCCAAGAGCATGTCTCGAACCCGCGTCGACCCGGAAGCAAACAAGGCGCACAACCGGCTGGACTAACCAGCCATTTGTTTTATTTTGTGAAATGTATAATATATATATTAACCTTATTTTTGAGCTGAAATAAAAAATAAAATAAACCCAGCTTCGCTGGTTACGGATTTCGACCAAAATCCACCAATTTCGACCAAAACCGAATTTTTCCACTTCCTTCATCATTCTTGACCTAACCCATTATGATTATAATACTTTTTCTTAAACAATTCGCACTAAGAACGCATTAAACGAGCACTAATCGGGATTTTTGTTTAAAAAAAAAAGTATTAAAAGTGGGACTAATCCACTAATTTTTGTGTCGGTTTGATCAAATTTTTCGTGTATAAAAGGCTCCATGAACTCTTACAAATCTTCCACACCCATTAGAACACTTAAACATACTGTTTTTGACGAAACCCGATCGGAAACTCTAGCCGGAGTTCAAAACTCGCCGGAATTTAGTCGATACGCCGTTCCAGCCAATACCGGTTCGTTTTTATTGTTTCAATTAGTTCATTTATGCTTATACAATGTTTCCCCAAAGTTAATTAAATTATAACCCAGTTTTGATCGAGTTTTGGATGCGTTGACTTTCTGGTTTGACCGAATTTGGGGAAGATGATAAATAGTGATTATTGTTTATTTTCTTTTTATTTAACAGTTTTATTCATTAATTTCTAATAAATCGGTTATAATCAGTTTAAGTCCGAAAATTTTATCATACTTACTTTAAATACTGAGGTATTTATTAAAAATATAATACTACTCAAAATATTTATAAAACCATTTTATTTAATTAAAAACAGTTTTAACATTTAAAAATTTATAATAAATTTATTTTCATGAGTTAATTACTGAAATTTTTATGATAATTATTTTGAGTGGTAAACTTTATAAAAATAATTTTGTTACTGATATTTTATGTAAATTTGATATTTATATAAATAAATCAGTATTTATACTTATTTATATAGTTTAATGTAATGTAATTAAATTATATAACTATATAATTTTGATCCAAAATTATTCTTATGACAAAAGATGCATTATTCTGAGTTTATATAAATTTAGAATCTGAATTTTTATTATGTTTAATTATTTAGATAATTAAACTTATATAAACTTATTTATTATTATCATAATCATTTTAATTCATTTATTTATTTAAAATGATTCCAAGACCCTAATAATTATATTAAGTCAGTAGTATTCAAGTTTAATAATTAAAAATATTATTTTTAATTATTAAGATTTGATATAATTATATTTGATTTATTATTACAAATGTTTATATTAAATCAATTGTACATTATTACAATTTTATTATTTATGATAAACAAATATTTTTCATAAATAATTCACAAGATCCTTCTGTAAATCCAAACACTATCAAATACAATAAATACTCAACAAATCTCGTCGACACTATACGACCTCAATATTGATACATTATTCTTGTACGATTCATTAGGACAACTTTGAGTCCTTATTATCAGACACTTTAATCTTGACTTGCGTATTCGGAATCGCCTGCAAAATAATGTGAGTTCATGTCCCCTTTTCTCTTAACAGTTTTCAGTTTTATACTTCGGGGGTGGAATACATGTTACAATTATTACAGACATTTTATACATGGTATGGTTAGCTTAAGGAGGGTTTACTACTTAGATCATGTGAGTGGGTAGGTGGAACTTAAGGCCATTAATCCTCGTTGTAGGACCGAGGGTCATGAGCGGTAGATCTATTTGGGTGTAGCGAGCCCAGCTCCTGAGTCCACAGTACGGACCATGGGGTGACTTTGAGCCCGACGCACAAATTTGCTAGGTTTGAGTCTTCCTGCATCACTTCACACATATCATTGGCTTTGCAACCCAATGGTGATCTCTTTTTCCTTATTGCTACATACCAGGGACGTTTATTCATACTTTGAAGGTTTATACATACTCACTTTTACATGAACTCGCTCAACTTTTGTTGATTTTTTTCAAAATACATGTATTTCAGGAAATTAATGGATCTGGGAAGTATGCTATTGTGTCAAGCTGCGTAATGAATAACGATGTCATCCGGGTTTAGGAGGTGTAACCCTTACCTGGACGGTTACATGTCTTTAAATCACGTATTACTTAAGTCTTTTGTTGTGTCATGTGAAAACGCTTTAATCTTGTCTTGGTTGTAACTTGTTTTGTGTGTCGATATTTTAGACAATGACGTTGTGGTGTCTTTAAGTTTAATGAATGGATGAACATCATGTGTTTTACTTTCATATAGCAGTGTTATGATTGTTGCTATGGTATTAAGAAGTCACACCAAATAAACCCACGCTTCCGCAAAAGCCAGGGTGTGACAATATGCTTCAGCGATTGGTTCAATCATGTATGCTATTTACTAGACTTAACATCTCGTGTGCTTTAAGCATGACCAGTCGTTTTCAGCATAGTCCTGTGGCATTGTCTATTGGACTGCAGTAAGAACATTCTGAGATACTTGAGAAGAACCAAAGATATGTTCTTGGTGTTTGGAGGAGTGGAAGAGGAGCTCACTATAAGGTGTTACACTGATGCTGGCTTCCAAAGTGACCAAGATGATTCTCGCTCACAATTAGGATTCATATTCACTCTCAATGCATGAGCTGTCTATTTGAAAAGCTCCAAATAGAGTGTAGTGGCGGATTCAGCCACCGAATCTGAATGAATAGCTGCATCAGATGCTGCGAAGGAATCTGCTTGGATGAAGTAGTTCATCAGCGACCTCGATGTGGTTTCAAGGATTCAGAAACCAATCTAGGTGTTCTGTGATAACACAAGGACCATTGCTCAAACCATTGTGCCAGATCACAGGGTTAAGCACATTCTAAGAAAGTTCCACTATATATGGGAAATACTGGAACGAGGAAACATCTTAATAAGCAAATTAGACACAGATCAAAACTTAGCAGACCTGTTCACTAGACCGATGTCTCAGGACAAGCATGGGAATGCTATTAGTCTTAGATTGGATAACCATTTGTTTTGATTTAGTATTTGGATGTACGAACATTCAAACAGTTGTACCTTTTGAATTCCCCTTTGATTTACTGGCTAAATGCAAAGTTTGAATCTTACAACTTTGTTCAATTTTTGTACGTTTAATCTATGAATCTTGTATTCTAAATTATCCGTAGTAGGTCAGACTCGTGGGAACGACTCTTAATTAAGACTATTCTGACTTTGGACTCAAGGGGTTGACTTCCAAACTCACAAACCTCATTGTGAATGACGTTGGATGTAACTCGCATCAAATCATCTTCATGGATCATGGTCATAAGATGTATTTGATTTAGGTATACTCATTTAGTATCCTCTGACCTGAGACACATAGTAGAACTTCCGTTTACTAAAGACTATTCTTTGATCAGTGTCCAACGCTGTCGCGTAACTGCCACTCATAAAGGCATTGGTTGGGAGTGGTTCTGAAGTTCAGTGGGAGTTGTATGTAGTCAAGATGGGATTTTGTACTCTTACATTATATGTAACAGTTAGACATCTGGGCGCCCTCGTTGATTCAAACTGGTGAAGTGTAAGGCCTTACCCAAACTTACTGTGTGTTTGATTGGACCATTTTGATTCTGTGAACGAGAACGATAATGATTGAACGCCATGTGAGATTGAATCTGATCCATGTCTCATTGTTCAATTGATGTCTTTTACAGAAAGGATAGATGACGAAGATTGCCATAAGTCTACTGTCTTCATGTAGCAAGCCGTTGCTAAAGAGAAGATACCTTGGTTAATGACCTGTTGGGGGCAGCTATGTGTAGCTAGAACACCGATGGCTGTCTGAGTTGAGATCTTATCAGAGACCGTCCAAGTGGGAGCTGTTGGATATTATGTCCGGTTCGATAAGTCAATGCTGCCGACCGGGTCTTGACCCGTAAGAGTTAAACATTGGGCAACGAACTAAATTCTACTTAACCTGTTTAACTGGTAATTACGAACAATATACGAGACAGTTCATAATTATATTTATGATCATAAGCGGGTATTAACTGAGAGACGGGTACATGGACTGGGTGACACGGATTTTCTCACCCTGCGCCATTTGTCGCGTACCTAACTTTTAGCCAATCACAACACATGCATTGTGCATGGTGTGACACTTGGCTAACATGCACAATGTCCATATCTTTTATATATTTTGGGTCTTGCATTTTTGAGAAATGGTTAGATGAACATAAGTTGCAAGAGATGAAATGCTCTCAACTAGACCCACCACATAACCGGCCACCTAGCCAGCCGCGGGCCGCCGCCATCGCCGCCCCCGCCCCGCCCCGCCCTGCCATCGCCACCCCGCCTCCACTGCTGACCTCCGCTTCCAGGCGCTGCCAGCCGCCACATGCCGCCGCTGCTGCCCCTGCCTGCCGCCGCTTGGCGTCGCCCCATCGTCGGGTCTCGTTGGTTCGTTTACTAGACCTTGTTCGTTGATCCTCGGTGTCTCGACCGGTTAGTCATTAACCGAGGTATATCTTTCTCATCGGTAGTTAAATATATTTTACAGTGCTCGTATTTTCCTGTAACCGGATCCTGTCGGGTTTCGCTTTGTTGATCATTAGTTTATTTTTCCGCTGCGTTTATTAATTAACTCGTTTAATTAATTAACTATTATTTATTGAACCGGGTTTTTTGATAAATAATATTTTGACCGATCACCACGGAAACCCAACAAAAGTTAGCTGCGATTTGAGAGCTGAGGTCCCATTCGTAACTCTTTTGTCACTTTCAAATAATTGATATATAAATTATATTACACAATACATTAATTAAATAACTTTCAACGAATAGTCACTTTCCATAATTAATGGTTTGATACGACACACTAAATGACAAATGATGATTTACATTAGATTTGAATGTAATTTGCCTAGGGCTGGCATAACGGATCAACCCGATTTGTTAAGACACGATCCCGAAACACATAAATACGAATACGACATGAAATCTTATCGTGTTAGATTTTCGAAACACGAACACGAACACGAACCTATTAATAAACAGGTTACATGAAACGACATGTTAAGACACGAAAAAAATTACCAACATATCATACGACCTGTTTAAGACACGAACATGACCTGTTTAAAACACGAAACGACCGAATTAGGGAAGCTGTGAACCGAATTAGGAATTGTGGTATTTGCCTTCCAGTGTTTTGAGAGTGTTTGTAACTTGACTTCCGGATAATAAGATTCCACGAAACACCCTCTTGTATTTTCCATTTCTCACACATTGTTTCTCTGTCATCAGATTAACTTTAGTTGCAAATTTAAAAATCTATGAAAAGACCAGCCTACCCTTTTACCAATTGAGTATGCCCCTTATGATTTTAATATTCTAAGAGCATTCATAACGAACTTTTTATCTACATCCATATATTCAGATTAAAAACAACTATTTTTTCTTTCTCCTTTTCGATTAAATAATATTTTTTATACATTTATCATTGATAAAAACCAAAGAGAAATAGAGATAAAACTCCATTACCATTATTCAACATTACAATATATAGATGAACATAGCTATAAACCCTAAAGCCCATAAGTAATGGGTTGGGCCTAAAATGTCTGGTTTATAACACTCCCCCTCAGACATTTAAAATTATACACAGTTTAACAACGTACTTCAGGATGATGTTAAATAGGTACTTCAGGACCTGAATAAATAAACTGATACTACTGGATCAGCTATGCTGCCTCATTAAAAACCTTACTAAGAAAACCCATTGGGACAAAACTTAGTTAAGGGAAAAAGAGTACAGTGTGTATAATTCTCCCCCTGAATTCAACAAACATCTTTCAATCTGCGGAGACTGATCTTTTGTGATAGTTGCTCGAAACTGCTTCTTGGTAAAGATTTTGTGAACAGGTCAGCTAAATTTTCACTTGACTTGATCTGGCGAACATAAATTTCCCCTTCTTTCTGCAAGCCAGATGTTGAGAAGAACTTTGGTGAGATGTGCTTTGTTCGATCACCCTTGATGTAACCTTCTCTGATCTGAGCTATGCAAGCAGCATTGTCTTCATAAATAATTGTTGGCTCCTTCTTGATCTGTTCTAATCCGCATGCTTGTTGTATGTGATTAATCATTGATCTCAACCACACACATTCTCGACCAACATCATATAGTGTTATCAATTCAGCATGATTTAATGATGTTGCTGTAAGTATTTGCTTAGTTGACTTCCAAGAAATTGTTGTGCCGCCGTATGTGAATACATAACATGTCTGAGATTTTTCTTTGTGAGGATCTGATTCTGATAGATATCCGGCATCAGCATACCCAACAAGCTGGGGCTTTTGATCTTTCTGATAGAAAAGACCTAAGTCTTGTGTCCTGCAAATATACCGGAATATATGTTTTACACCATTCCAGTGTCTACATGTTGGATTCGAACTGTATCTCGCTAGTACATGTACTGCAAATGCAATGTCAGGTCTTGTGTTATTTGCGAGATATATAAGGGCACCGATCGCGCTTAAGTACGGTACTTCTGGACCAAGTACTTCTCCGCCTTCTTCTTGAGGGCGATAAGGATCCTTGTGTGGATCTAGCGGTCGGACAACCATAGGTACGCTAAACGGATGTGCTTTATTCATATTGAAACGTACTAACATCTTCTGGATGTAGTTTTATTGATGGACAAATGTGCCATTGCACAGATGCTCAAATTGTAGTCCGATGCTTACTTTTATCATACCAAGGTTTTTCATCTCAAATTCCTTCTTTAACAACTGAGCAGCTTTCTCTATCTCTTCAGAAGATCCAACGATGTTGATATCATCAACATAGACTGCTATTATAGTGAAAATTTGAGAGTGATCGTTTTATAAAGACACATGGACTGATTACATCAGACTTGTATCCTTCCTTTTCGAGATATTCACTATGTCGATTGTACCACATACGACCAGATTTTTTGAGACCATATAAAGATCTTCGGATCTTTATAGAACACATTTCTCGAGGTGTTGATTTTAATGCTTCAGGCAATTTTAATCCTTTTGGGATTTTCATGTAGATGTCATTTTCAAGTGTCCCGTATAAGTATGCAGTGACGACATCCATTAGTCTCATATGAAGTCCTTCAGAGATTGTGAGGCCGATTAGGAACCTAAGGGTTATCGCATCCACTACAGGGGAATACATTTCCTCATAATCAATTCCTGGGATTTGGAAAAACCCTTGTGCTACAAGTCGAGCCTTATATCGTACAATCTCATTCTTTTCATTTCTTTTTATTGCAAACACCCATTTATAACCTACTGGTTTGACGTCTATGGGAGTTCGGACTACAGGTCCGAAAACATGTCGCTTTTCGAGCGAATTCAATTCGGCGTTTATGGCTTCTTGCCATCTTGGCCAATCATTTCTGTGCATGCGCTCTTCTAAAGTTTTTGGTACGTAATCATTTTCATTGATTACATCCGTTGCTATAGCATAGAAAATATATCATCAACACGTGTTTTATTCCGGTTCCACATTGTCTATCTTGTACATAATTAATAGAGATCACATTTTCGTTCGGTACCGGTGTTTCTTCTGAAACTTCATTTTCCTCTGGATTCATAGTTGTCTCTTCTGGGACATTTACCTCTACCGGGGTTTCATTTATAATCTTTTGTGAGTTTTCACCAACTGCGTTACTTTGCTCTTTTCGTTTCCGTGGGTTTTTGTCTTTGGAATCGATTGGTCTCCCACACTTTCGTTTTTTAGTAATCGCTTCTGGGATTACTTCATTTCGAGCAGGTGCATTTGATGCTGGTACATGTGACTTTGTCACTCTATTTGTGTCTGTGAATGCATCTGGCAATTCATTCGCTATTCTTTGCAAATGTATGATCTTTTGGACTTCATATTCACATTGACCACTTTGGGGGTCGAGATTTGATAGCAATGATGCATTCCATGTTATTTCTTGTGTTACCTGTCTTTCTTTGTCCTTATCTCTCCCTAAGACTGGTAACATTGTTTCATCAAAATGACAGTCAGCATACCGTACTGTAAACATGTCTCCCGTCATTGGTTCTAAATATTTAATTATGGTCGGGGAGTTAAAACCGATATAGATACCCAGTCTTCTTTGGGGTCCCATTGTAGTACGTTGTGGTGGCAGTATTGGTACATATACCGCACAACCAAAAATTCTAAGGTGGGATAAACTTGGTTCTCGTCCGGAGACCAGTTGCAATGGGGAGTATTCGTGATCAGCAGTTGGCCTCAATCTAATCAGTGTAGCGGCATGCAAAATAGCATGACCCCATGTAGAAGATGGTAATTTACATCTCATTAAGAATGGTCTAGCGATTATTTGTAATCGTTTAATCAGAGATTCAGCTAAACCGTTTTGTGTGTGAACATGAGGTACTGAATGTTCAACATTGATCCCAATTGACATACAATAGTCATTAAAAGCTTGAGATGTGAACTCTCCCGCATTATCCATCCGGATGTTTTTAATTTGATTATACGGGAAATTTGCTCTCAATTGTATGATTTGAGCTAAAAGTCGGGCAAATGCTAAATTTCGAGTAGCTAAAAGGCTCACGTGTGACCACCTTGAGGATGCGTCAATTAAGACCAAGAAATAGCGGAATGGTCCACACGGAGGATGATTGGGCCCACAAATATCCCATTGGATTCTATCTAAAAATTAAGGGGGTTCATGTATCAATTTAGTTTGTGATGACCGAGTTATAAGTTTGCCTAGAGAGCATGCTGCACATGATAAGTCTTGTGGTAGCAAAAATTTTAAGTTTTTTGAGAGGGTGCCCGGTTGCACTTTTGATTATTCGTCTCATCATTATGCTACCAGGGTGACCTAGACGGTCATGCCATATATTAAATGTGTCTTTATCTAACAGCTTTTGGTTACTCACCATGTATGATTCGATATGATTGATATTAGTACAATATAATCCAGAGGATAAGGCTTCTAATTGTTCAACAATTTTTTCTTTGCCATTTTTGTTTGAAGTAATTAGAAGATATTCAATATTATTTTCAGATATTGTTTTTAGGTGGTAACCGTTTTTTTTAATATCTTTAAAGCTAAGTAAATTTCTTCTGGATTTACTAGAATATAATGCATTATCAATAGTTAATTTGATACCCGAAGATAATGTTATGTGTGCTCTGCCGGAGCCTTCAGTAAGGTTACTGACACCAGATATAGTGCTAATCGGTGTCTCTGCCGGAGACAACCCAGAGAAAAATTTCATATCTTTGAGAATAGTGTTAGTACTACCGCTATCTACCAGACATTCATCACCAATAATAGCTCTACTGGAGCTAGCATGCATATTTCAGTATGTGAGGAATTGAAAATGGTGAGTCTAACGTGTCTGATGGCCAGTAAATCCCAGTGGAGAATCAAAGTATATATATGTGTATTTGTGAAACAACAAACCTAATAGCTAAACAATATAGAAGAGATGTACAGAAAAAGAGATTAATATTTCATTGATAGTTTTTTTTTTTCTCGGACATACGTATATAAAGTCATATAAAGCCTTCATACCATTTTAACGATATTGCTACTTTAGAAGCATATCTCAGGCGTGACAAATGGAAAAACTTCTATCAAGCTTTCTTTTTAAATAAAATTCTTTTCACATAACATCACTAAAAAGTATTTCAATATCCGAGTCATGTAAGATTTACTGGTCTAACATCTTACAACCTTTTATAACTTATTAATGAGATTCAAGGAGTATGATACTCCGAGTATCATATCTAAAAATATTCATACTCTTTCATGGCAATAAATCACAACTGTAGGATCGTAATCTGACCCGGACGAGTCGTTCAGAGGCGTTCTCCTATGTTTCAGGTGCGGAATAACAAGAAACGTAGGTAGAAATAGCTTGTTATTCACTTTAATCTACTGTTTTATTGATTTGAAAACAATTACAGCTCGTTCTTCACACCGGCAGAGCTTCGGTATGGAATTGGACTTACACGTTATGAGATCCGTTCATGAGACACCTATATATAGTGTTTCTGGTTCGCTTATGTGTCACATGTCCATATAAGCGATCCAGACATGTACACAAAAGCGGACCAGACTGCCAAATAAGCGAACCAGACACCCTATGTCTCTATGAGCGGACCAGACATATAAACCCTATACAGACTCCTGTTTTCTCGTATTTCGTGCCCTAAGCTATACAATACGACGTAAGACCTGATCCTAGACACCTAGACGAAATCAACAGATGTAGTGCACCAACAGACTCCCCCTCAGATGTTGATGGAGTCGCTTATACACTCTGACTGCAAAACTGTGTCTTCACATCTTCAATCTAGATCAGTCTCTGGGCTTTCTCTTCTCTCAATCTTTAGACTCCCCTTCTCGATTTACTGGCATTCTTTTGTTCTTCAGTAACATCTTCAGGATCGTTGTCTGATCTTCACAGGCTTTCAGAATTGATTTCCAGGATCGAAACTTGGCTCTCTTCCAACAGAGATTTTTAGAATATCGAAACCTGGCTACCTGCACAATCTTAACCCAGAAATAAATTTTCTAATTTTATCACATATCCAATACCTGTGCACCAACACATGACTCTCATAATCACTAAAACAAACATATAATATCAACATCTCAGGCTCTCTCTCAAATATCTATGATGAACCACTTGAAGAAGGTTAGATTTAACGAAAACAGTTAGATTTATACAAACACTCCCCCTCAAATTCTGCTCATCATGTTTAGCACTCGGAATTTTGAAAATCAGTTTTCCAACATCAGTTGTCGAAAATCTTTTTGTATTTTTCAAAATTTAAGCTAAAACACACTAAAATCTTTTTGGATTTTCTGAGAGACTAAAATGCAGAAATAAAATATTTACAGACAATATTTTTGTGAGTTTGTGCAAGAGGATCATATCAGTTTCTGAAACAAATCACCAACACCGTTAAGCTTCATTTCATTTTAAGTTCTAAACGATTCACTTAGATTGTCAGTATACTTGTCCACTTAAATTTTTACACAAAGTTCAATTGATCCAAGATACGATATTAATGTTTTAAGCACTTGAACTTATCCGTGTGTCCCACTACTTGAATATACTCCCGTATCCAGATCCCAATATTCAGTCTTACAGGTGAGTATACCACAGATGATATCTGTCAGGGGAATAAATTATAGTGCGAGGGCCGTGAGAGCTCAGGACGATCTTTCGATACGCAGAGAGATGACGGCTTCGACTTTTAGTGTGTCCCATTTAGAGGATCTTTTGCATTACAACAGCAGCGACTATCAATTTTATTGTTTCATCAGCTTGCTGAGGGCGACGCTATGTTTCAAGCATTTGCAGAAAGTATTATCCGGGGACTAGGTCAGAAATTTCTTTCAGCAGAAGTCCCGGGATAATACCCCAGATATCACTGAGCATAAAGACCTAGTATCTCAGAATAAGGGACCTTTCAAACAAGATTTCAGGGGTTACCTATATATCCAAGTTTGTGTTAACCCACAGAACAGGCAAGTTTGAAATTTAGATTTATATCTCGTCACAATCTACTAAATGTGCAAAAACCTACTGGCACATCATCAGTGAGACCGTTTATCACTTTTTAACTTTCCATTTCTTTAGCATGCTGTGATCGTCCACTGATGTACTATCATTTCCTCTTTTATACAACAAAAACTCATTTTTGATTTTATCATGTTTTTGGCTTTTTCAAATTTTCAAATGTTTTTGGATTTTCTAAAAATTTCTTACTCCCCCTAAAATGCAAACACATTTTAGGAAATTTGAAAATAAACTGTACAAACAACGTGACAACTAATATCGAATCACCTCAATTCGCCATTCACTTGGCATAAACAATCAGAACTCCCCCTTTCAACAAACCATTTTCTCATTTAGATTTCAAAACACTTAAGTTTGTTTTAATCAAAATGATTTTTCCGGAAAATAAGTTTGTTTTTACCACATGTAAAGTTGGGAATGTGGTTCATCATATTGTCTCTTGTCATATATAGTAAATCAAGTACAAATTAATATCCCTGATTTACCATTTGCATTCAAGCAACCTCTAAATAAAAAAAATCACTTGTAAAAACACACAATACCACTTGTAGGAATGTTACGTCTACATTACTATTTCGTAGTAGGGTTGTATGTTGCCTTTTTCGTAGCATAAAAATCTTTTACTCCCTTAGCTCTCCCACTCAACATTTTCCCAAAAATCTTTTTAACATTCCTGTTGAATGTTTTCTCTACATCAAAATCATCCTTTTCTTTATAAAACTGATTTGAAATCTCAGTTATTTCAATGATGGAAACTCCTCATCATTCACTGAAATCTTCCTCTCAACCTGTGGCTCTTCTGGCTTTGTGGAACCAGATTCATCGCCGACATTCACATCAACTTTCTTAACAACCCACACTTGGTTGTCATTTCCTTTCTTTTTGTAAAAATTCTTTTTAGAACACTCACCAACCTCATAAGTTGAGTTTTCAAAAATTTTAAATTTTTCAGTTGATGGTTCAATATCAACAACTATTTCTTTCAGTTTCCTAGAAACTCCCTGTTTTGTCTTAGCATTTTTCGGACAGTTCCATGCAATATGACCAGCTTCATTGCATTTGTAACAGGTACGAGTCTCTCTTTGATAAAACATTTCAGTTCCATTCTTTTTCTTTTCAGCAAGAAATTCTTGATTTGACTGTCTCCAGAATGATTTCTTCTGTTCCTCTTCTGCAAGTCCACCTGACACAAATTCTGTTTTTGTTTTAGAATTTTTCAAACTTTTATAATTTTCTGGTGGAATAAATCCAAGACCTTTCTTTTTGTAGCTACGATTTTGGTTTGGTTTCTTTTGAAAACCATAACCAGAATTGTAACCCTTTTTCTTGTTTAGACGTTGTTGAACTCTTGAAGTGTACTTTTTAGGTTTTTCAGTAAGATTTAAATCTTTTATTTCAGAAATATTAATTTCTGTCATTTTGAAAACCTTTTTGATCATTTCAAAACGAACACTTCTTATTGGAAACTCTTTGTCAAAGTATAATTTATCCGAATCATTTAAAGTGTATGCAACTTCAAATTCTTCATCATCTAAATTTGCTTTTGATAACAAAAACTCTTTACTGTAAGCCTTTTTGACCGACGACTTTGGACTGTTGACTGACGAATTTGACCCTCCAGACTCAAACTTTGACTCGGACTCCTCCTCAGTATCCAACACCTGATCGACCATCTTTTTGATTAACTCAGACTCATGATCAGTATCGGACGAGGTAAACATGACATCAATGTTATCTGGTAAAACGTCAGTTGTGTCGGTTTTTAGCTTTATGTTGACTGCTTTTTCAAGTTGCTCCTCGTTTGGTTTTCTAGGAGAATACCCTTCCCAAATTGGAGGCGGACACTTGTTATAGCTAACAGTCAGTTTCTTACCACTATCTTTCTTTTCCTTTGGCTTCTCATCTTGAAAAGCTTCCATACCTGCAACAGTTGGATAAATACGGTCAATGAGATAATCAGAACTAGAATAACTTTGTAACAAACGTCTAATTCTCTCATTCTCAATTTTCTCTGTCTCCAACTCTTGCTTCCATTTAGCACTCTCTTCGATGTAGAAGTTAATAGCTTTTTGCTTCGTCATCAATGTTGCATTCATCATTGTCAGTGCTTGTTCTCGTTCTGAGTTTGTCTTTTGAAGACCAGTTACTGTTTTGTTCAAGACATCGTATGATTCTTTCACATAATTGAGGTTGAACAGTAACTGCTCCTTCTTCTTCTCATACTCAGCGATTATGTCGTCTTTTGCAACACATTCCTTGCATGCTTCTAAACACTTCTCGCAAGGCTTGACGACTTCAACAATCTTTTCAACTTCGATTATTTTTACCACTTCAACCACCTTCTCTTCTTCCTTCACTCGCTCAGTTTCAACAGTCTTCTCAGCAACACTTTCAACATTCTCTTTCTGAACAACATATTCAGATTTCATTTGTTGTTGTTCTTTAGCAGCTCGTTTCTCCTTCAGTTTCTCCATGCGATCTGCAAAATAGAAATGAAAACTTTCAGAAGAAAGATGAGATTTTGCAACATTAACATATTTTTCCTCTTCATCATCAACACTACTACTATCAACTGGTGATTTATCAAACTGTACAGATTTTTCAGAATCAGCATCTGATAAACCAGAATCTGACGGTGTTTGATCAAATACAACTTCCTTTTCTGAAGTAACATCCTTCTGTACACTCTCATCTGCACTCTGTGAACTTTCATAAGCACTTTCTGAACTTTCATCAGAAACAACAGACTCTTCATCCACACTCTTTACAGTCACTCCAATAGACTTCATCCAAGTAGCAAACATGTCTGGTTCTCGAACAATCTTAGCAATAAAAGCTTTATATTCTCCCTTTTCATCAACGAACATATCCCAGCTGAAACCTTCAGGTAATTGTTCATCATCTTGATCAATTAAACATGCTTTGCTATCAGGAGATATATAGTTGCTCCAGTTGAAATCTACCAAACATCCTCTCTTTGAATCCTCAATTTTTCTACCATGAGCCGTTTGTGAGTCTTGTGACTGACCAACTTGCTGATAAATGGCTTTCCAGTAGTAATCGTCTTTTCCGAACGGATTCTGAGCCCCACTAGCTTCCCTGTTCTTGCACTCCCGCTTGAAATGGCCTTTCTCCCTGCAACGAAAACAAGTAACTTTAGATTTATCAAAACCTAAAGTAGATACACAAGCATCAAGAAAGTCATTTCTCCCGGTAATCGTCTTAAACTTTTCAGCACGTCTAAGAACACTAGCAAGACACCATTTGATATCCATCAGTTCCATCTCTTCGGCATCTATTTGATCGTAATCCTCTTTGGTAAGCATAGGATTGCCGATCCGACCAGCAACAAGACCTTCATAGGATAACAATACTGAACCCAGAAGTGCCATATGGTCTTTAGCAATGTCTTCAGAGAAGCTTTGACCTTCTGGAAGGTTTAGAGCGATGTTACATTGAATCATATAACCATTTCCTATTTTTGTGCTTTGTGACTGAAAACTTGAATTTGATTCTTTAGGATTAACACTCGGAAATGATGAGAATCCGCTGCTGCTTTTGCCTGAACCCTGATCAGCTTTTTCTGATGAATCTCCAGCATTGAATGCAGTTTGAATTTTCGGACTTCTCTCAGATTCTGGAACTGGAATGCTACCCTTATAATACATCTTCACATCCTGTTGACCACTCGGACTGTTCATCCTCGCAATCTTCTGCTGTTCAAGATCCTGACTCTCAATTTTCTCTATAAACTGTGAGATTGTCAGCCCATCATACACACCAGTATTCTTCAAGATCATCAAATACGTTCCCCACTCCTTTTGAGGTAACGCGTCCGCCAATTTATCCACCCACTCTTCACAACCTTTTTCAACACCCAACATGGATAAAGATCGCACCAAATGACAATATCTCTCGATTAGCTTTTTAGTATCCTCTCCCGGCAAACTACTAAACAAATCAAATTCTTTCTTTAGTAACGCTTTCTTGCTTTTGATCATGTTTTCGCTTCCCTCGAACTTGACCTTTAGCGCATCCCAAATTGACTTAGCAGTTTTGTCGTGCTGTAACAGGATGAATATATCTTCCTTTATTGCTTGCTGCAACAAACTAATCATCATTTTCTCGGCTCTATACATTGCTCGTTCTTGATCTGTAAACTCAGATATCTCCTTTTTAACATGTAATTCAGTTTCAGGCAACGTGTACTTTTTCAATATGCACTCCCATGATCTGAGATGATTTGCCTGAACCCAGTTTTCAAAGCGATCTTTCCACCCGTAGTATTCTTCAATACTCATCAGTTTCGGGGGTTTCTGAGTAGTTCCCGTCTCGTTTTCAAGATTCATGGCTTGAGCAATCGCAGCTGGTGATGACGATGTTGCAAATGCATTATAGAACCCTGAATCCATATTGACTTCACACGTAATGAAAAAAACAAATCAACTTTTTGAGCGAAACACAAATTATCTTTGGAGCGAATCTAACTTGGTCACAAACGCAAACCAACAATGTACTTTGAAGCGAACCCTAAAGAATTTCTTGGAGCGAACCAGTGTTGACAGATAAATGGACCTGTCTTGATATTGGAGCGAACCAGAAGCAACAATGTACACTCGAGCGAACTAGAATTGTCCTTTGGAGCGAACCAGAAACAATTAGTATGAGCGGACTAGAAGTTGTTTGTTCGAGCGGACCAGAAGTTGTATAAAAGAGCGAACCAGACAACTCACTTTTGAGCGAACCAGAACTAAAAACTATCCTTGGAGCGAATCAGAATGATGTTATAGCGAACCAGAAATTTCCTTTGGAGCGAACCAGAACAAAAAATGTATGAATAAGCGATCCAGAACAAGATCTAAGAGCGGTTCAGGATGACGTCACTACGAGCGATCCACATAACGAACATGTTTTGACATGTAAAAACTTCGAATTTTGGCTTCAAACTTTCCAGGATTTATCTCTATACTAATACGCACAATCTGTGAAAATCTGAGTAAATTTCGACCGTGAAATCTCGTTCTGGATGAAAAAGAAGATGTAGAAGTGAGAAATAAAGATGAATTTCAGCTATTCTCTGTAGAATACCTCCTTCCAAGCTCTGATACCACTTGTAGGATCGTAATCTGACCCGGACGAGTCGTTCAGAGGCGTTCTCCTATGTTTCAGGTGCGGAATAACAAGAAACGTAGGTAGAAATAGCTTGTTATTCACTTTAATCTACTGTTTTATTGATTTGAAAACAATTACAGCTCGTTCTTCACACCGGCAGAGCTTCGGTATGGAATTGGACTTACACGTTATGAGATCCGTTCATGAGACACCTATATATAGTGTTTCTGGTTCGCTTATGTGTCACATGTCCATATAAGCGATCCAGACATGTACACAAAAGCGGACCAGACTGCCAAATAAGCGAACCAGACACCCTATGTCTCTATGAGCGGACCAGACATATAAACCCTATACAGACTCCTGTTTTCTCGTATTTCGTGCCCTAAGCTATACAATACGACGTAAGACCTGATCCTAGACACCTAGACGAAATCAACAGATGTAGTGCACCAACAACAACTACGGTTTAATTGTTCTATTCAACACTATCTATATAACAAATACTAACGTATACAAGACGATATATAAAACGAGTTATATAAGACTTTATGAAATAAGATTTTCTTTTTCAACCAGTCACTTGTAAGAAAACATATATTCACACCTATCATGCTATAAGTGTACATCTAATCGAAAGTATATCTTAATGAATTAAATTCAATAAGCAATTAAAACAATCATATAGAAAACATTTAAATATTTTGCAAAGAAGATTTTACAAATGCATGCTACTATTGCAGTGTGAAGATAAATGTGTTTTATTAACATTAAAACATGTACATCACACTAAACTATTTAATCAATTAATGTTTTAGGTTTATTAGCATCACAAGATTCACAATACTTTACCAAATCATATATTTACTTTAGTAACAGGTGCATTTGATGCTGGTACATGTGACTTTGTCAATCTATTTGTGTCTGTGATTTCATCTGGTAATTCATTCGCTATTCTTTGCAAATGTATGATCTTTTGGACTTCATATTCACATTGACTACTTCGGGGGTCGAGATTTGATAGCGATGATGCATTCCATGTTATTTCTTGTGTTACCAGTCTTTCTTTGTCCTTATCTCCCCCTAAGACTGGGAACATTGTTTCATCAAAATGACAGTCAGCATATCGTGCTGATAACGTGATAAAAACCAAAGAGAAATAGAGATAAAACTCCATTACCATTATTCAACATTACAATATATAGATGAACATAGCTATAAACCCTAAAGCCCATAAGTAATGGGTTGGGCCTTAAATGTCTGGTTTATAACAATCATTACCTTTTCTATATCCTTCACTCGCAACCATTTCTAAAAATATTAAAAATTTTATAAGATTTTCTCTCTCTAAATTTTTTTCTCATATATTTACAGATGAACAGTAACTTTCCCATATATTTTCTCTCTCTTCCAATTACAACTACTCAAAAATACTAACAACCATTCCTTATAATATAACTAAACTCGTTCACATATTTTTTAGGGTCATTATTGTGAATGCTCTAACACTCTCTAAAAAACTGAATTTCCCACCAAAATCCATACGTATTACCACCTGCAATACAATTAAATTGAACACCATTTAAACAAACTGAATTTGCCACCAAAATCCAAACCCATTTCCACATGCAAACCTATTACCACACAAACTCATGAACCTGCACAAACTATGTATATGTGCATACTGTGACACATGAACATGCACAAACTCATGTATATGTATGCATACTTTTTGCATATTCATGAACTTGTATATGTATATTTTTAGGTATATTGCACAAACTCATGTATACATACTATGACACAATGAACCAGTTTTGGTCACTGAACAAACTCGTGAACCTGCATAAAGCAAGAACCTGGACCATAAGCATTTTGCCAACAGAATGCATGCGTATCATTCTGCCAATATACAAACATATCATTCTGCTAAGAAGCTGGATTACATATGTATGTATTCTAAGCATTTTGCCAACATAGTGTACAAACCATAAGCGTACATATCACTCTGCCAGTATACAAAGCATAACTATACATATCATTCTGCCATTATACAAACCATAACCATACATATCATTCTGCCAAATTACATATCATTTTGCCAAATTACATATCATTCTTCTATATTATATCACCAATGTACATATCATTCTGCCATATTATATCATGTGAGTCCCAAATCAGCTTTGGATGACACTCACATAAACACCTATTGATTAGGTGTTTGAGTGATAAAACTAAAAAAACCAAGTAAAAACCAAGAATAGATGAAGAATCTTGTCTAATGAAGAATCAACCAAGGTTTATTAGTAATCCTATAATTACATCAACAATCAAGCAGCCTGGATTTCGTATAATAGCACAAGAATCAGAGGATTGCACAAAGATAAACACCAAAACAACCTTAGTCCAAGAAACTTGGACACTAAGGATTCAAGATTCATATATAGAGCCTGGCTACCCAGTGTAATTAATAATTATGCTGGGTAATTAAATACGCCACCCCTGATGGGACATTTTAAAAGATTTACAATTTCAGCCCCTCCTACATTTTAAACTATTACAAACAAGCCCTAAACTATTAAACTCAAGTACCAACGGTCTCAAAACGTTTTAACAATATCCCCTAGACCGTTGCATACTTGAGAGTCTTCAGTAGGGGTGTTCAAGATCGGATTATCCGGTTTTTAAGTCGTTGGAGTCCGTCGAGACTTTGGTGAGAGTTTCGTAAACCAAAATAGAGACCAGAACAAGTCGTCAAGGTTCGGGTTTCACCCCTAACTTGACAACTTTGTTCCTGTTTTGATAAAATAGAGAAGAAAATATGCGTTAAAGTACGGATTTCACTCCTGTTTTAACGCAAATTCTCGTGTTTATAGATGAAAATGCGGGTCGAATAAGCAATTTTAGTCGAGAGTTTGCGGTTTTCACACCTAATCTTGACCCAATCACTCGTTCATTTTTCAAAAAGTAAGGTGCTGTGATATTGCACTGCAAGCGAGAATAGCGAGATATAGCAAGTAGCTCGTACAAAACTACTAAGGGTATGCACAAGTCGGTCTGTTGGTACTTAGACTATAGACTAGGTCGTTTCTAAGACATCGACCCAGACTAGGTCGAGTCTTGCCTAATTCCCTATAGTTATGGCTCTGATACTAATCTGTCACACCCCAACCGAAGGCGGAAACCTCGGGGCATGGCACTGAGCGAACAGATTGTCGAGAGAAATTCCATAACGACTAAATTACCAAATAGTTAATATTATGTCCCATACCATAACCCATTTAAGTAATCTAATTATTACAGACAACGATATTCTCCAAACAAAAGCATGTTCGACAACTCAGATTTCAAATAAAAATAAATTGTTTGTTTGTTTCTAGACTCATCCTAACTCGATTCCACAGAGCAAGCATTCTAGCAGATAGCATCCTAAACCCCTGTCACATACGTTAAAATACGGGTCAATACACATAGTGTAAAGGTGATCATACAAGTTTGATAATAGCATAATAGAGTTCGAAATAGTTTACGAGTAACCAGCATGTACAACGTATAATGTGAAGCATGTAAGTTATCGACAAAGATTCTATCAATACCAATGACTGCGATTTGACTGCGAGTAACATGTGCACAACACATGTTCACCACTGCGAATACATGAAGTAAAATCCTTAACAACCCCTGTCCATGACAGGTGCTGAGTCCAAACTATAGTACTATCGTTGCTAAGGCAGGTAGACAGCAATCAATGTGTAAACATAACAAACAGACATTCATCGAGTCACGTATAACATGCATTAGTGGTCAGCGTACAAATAGTGTTTGTGTTGTGTGATTGATGTGGTTTGAATATAGATAACATATGTAACACCCAAAAGTGCGTAGAGTAAAAAGGGATCGAGTATACTCACAGATTGTGTTTAACAAGTAAACATTCTCTTGGATTGAAGGGAGCGCTGAGAGGGACTAGCCTGAACAGTTAACGATAGCATAAACGATAAGCGGCGCGTAAAACGGTGCAATGATACCAAGTGTCGGACGGCAATCCGATCGGATGGCCATTCGATCGGATGACAATCCGTTCGGGTGGTCATCCGATCGGGTGACCATTCGATTGGGTTGTCATCTCGTTTGGTAAGGAAGTGTTTGTGTATGATGGTTTGTATTTTGAAGTTTTCGTTGTAGCATTTTGAAAACAGAGAAGTATCTCTACCCTTCAGGTCGATCGATCGAACGATCGTTCGATCGGGTGACGATCTGATTGGTCGGACACCTAGTGAGAACAAGTTCACAGCAGTTTGTCACTCGATCGGATTGCAATCCGATCGGGTGGCAATCCGTTTGGAACTGACTGTGTATTGAACATGTTGAAAATTTGTTTAAGTGTTGAAGTCAAAACGTCACATAGTCGGATGGTCATTCAATCGGATGGCAATTCGATCAGACGGTAATCCGTTCGACGTTCAAACTTTGAAAATCTAAAATAATAGTTTAAGTGTTTGAACCACGTGTGAGCCGATCGGGTGACAGTCCGATCGGATGGCAATTCGATCGGATGGCAATCCGATCGGATGGTAATCGTCCTGTGACCTGATCGTCTTTGACACTTTTTTTTGTAGGTTTTTCATTTTGTTTGAGTGTAACACCTCGTAAAATCATGTCCAATGATGTGCTGACACGTGTAATGAACCCTAATAAAGTCAAACGTTGACTATGAGGGACTATTTTCATCAAAATCGAAAACCTTGATTATAGAAGGACTAAAAGTGTCAACATGCCTAAACTAGGCCTCTGAGTGACCTTATACGATGTCCGTATTCTCAAATGAGCCACTGGTTGAACGAGAGGAGTCGTTTGTGTAATTATTTGAAAGTTTGTGCAACGAAGGGTTAAAAGTGTCAACATGTTAATTCTTACCTCTGAGTGACCTTTTAACAAACCGAGAGCTTCATAATGTTTGATTATATTCTCGGGAATGCCTAATATTGGCCATTCAAGGCTTTTATGCAAATAAGTGAAGTTGCGCGCAAGTTTGTAAGTTAGAGGGGTTAAAAGCGTCAACATGTTTAGTTACACCTCTGAATGACCTTTTAACGAACCCGAAGTATTAAGAGGTATAATCATACTCTCAAGAATGCTTAACATGAGCTACAGAGGGCTTTGATGCTATTAAACGATGATACGCGCAGGTTTTCGCGTTAAAGGGACCAAAAGCGTCAATGTCAAACAATACCCCTTTGAGTGACCTTTTAAGCGAACTGGAGCGTCGTAATATTTGAGCATACGCTCAGGAATGTGTAGTATGGGCCATGGAAGGCTTTGATATCGATAAATGTTATTACGCGTCATTTTATGCGTTAAAAGGATTAAAAGCGTTAAACATGCAAAACTACGCTTCGAGTGGCCTTTTAAAGGAACCGGGAACTTCGCAATGATTGATCGTACTTCCGGGCATGCCTAAGATTGGTCACTTATGATAATTATACCTAATATTATCATAATACATATTATACATAAAGTTTTGTGCCAAAAATGTCATAAAAGAAAGTTATAGATGGCATTTATGAAAGACAGGGACCTATTTCGACATTCTGCCAAACTTATAATTTGGGCCGCACCTCTTGGCGGGCTGCGTAGCCCATGCCAGCTCCAAACCATTTGCTTGCAGCCCAAACAAACAGCTTATCTCATTGGTTTCGGATCTATGGGCTGCAAACCGACTTAAGGCACGTTTTTAGGCACTTGTCACCATCTTAGGGACCCTCCAAACACTTGTTGATCATCCAAGACTCACCCAAAAACTATATATAGGCCTTATGTCCATCCATTTTGATTGCAATTTTCATTCTATCATCTTATCTCTCAAACCTGGAGCCTCCTGATCTGATTGGGAATTCTTTTTAGTAGAAAAGATAGCTAGGACCCTTTGTAAGTGTCTTAGCCCTCTCTTTAGTTCAGTTTTACAATTTAAAAACCGAAAAGTCAAGTTATCATAAATTAACTTTGACTTTCGGTTTAAACTCAAATGGTCCAGCCACTGTTCGAAATGAATGTGGGTATGTGACCATAGTTAGGTAGGTGATTAACCCTTAAAAGGGCACCTCCTAATTCGTTCATTTGCTTAGTTAATTGTCGGGTCAAACCATTTAGGTAAAAAGTCAAACTTAGCAGATTTATAAATAATAATTAAAACCAATGATGCAAAGGTTATAAATCATATTTTAACACTCTAATAACTTGGTAATTATTATTAGAACATGTCTAAGCATGTTCAACCCGACAATTCTGAGTTTAGGGTCGGTTTGCAACTGAAAGTCGCAAAAGCTTGACTTTTGCTTTGACTTTCAGTTCTGACCTGATTAAGCTTGATTCTTCCATGTTTTAAGCTTCCATTAGGACCGTATTATATAGTAGTATAACCTCCTGAAGTTATATTGCTTGGTCCTTAGTAGTTTGAATTATATGCACATGTCCGTTATTATGCTTATAAATGCCAAAATTGCCCTTTTGACATATAAATGAGATTTTTAGAAATGTGAGTGGATAAAAACCTTTGTTACTAATATATAAGTATGTCCCAAAAATTTCATATCAGTTCTTGGTCTCAAACAGGAGTTATGCTCGATATCGTAAATAGAAGCTTTTTATTAATTAAATTGCGATATCTTGCATAAGGCATGTTCAAACTTGGATTTTGACCCAAAACTCATTACCTACTGTTAAGATATTATTTTTAGGGATTTTTGGAATTTTTGATCAGATTATAATCTGATCGTATCATGGAGTTCTTGCGTAATTCGGTAAATGACGATAATACCCTTTTTCATGCATAAAATGAGATTCACAAATGATTTGAATGCCAAAGCTTTTTCTACTGATTTCATAGATTAAATAAATTATTTTGAGCATTCAAAATTGATCAAAATCTCATATTTCCATAAAACACCTTAATTATCGTCAATTAGCGATTTTTACGCTATTTAGGTGCATAGTATGGTTTTAAACCATAATTAACACCTGAGACTTGCTACCTACTGAATTTTTAAACAAATTTTAATATCATTACAATAGGTATAAGTCATGAATTCAAACTTCCGAAAGTGTCCTTAAAAGCTTATGTGAAATGACCAAAATACCCTTTCGAGGCATAGTTTGTTTTAAAACCTCTTTTATAAAGGGTAAAATGACCAAAATACCCATACGGGACTTAATTTGGTTTTAAATACTTTTTGGGCATATATGTTAACATCCTACTGATGTATTAACATATTTTAAGCATAATGACTTAAGGGACTTGTATATGGTTCATTTGGTTGCCCGTTACGCATTTACGCGTTCGGATCGGTTTATGTAACTAGTTTACGTAAGTTTGCCGAAACGGGTTTAACCTTATCGTTTTTATCTCAAAATCCAGAATGTGTTTAGTTTACCCATATTATACAAGTCTTCGTACTTGTTGGGTCTAAATAACATTCTATTCCGGTCATTGCTTAATCTAGCATATCGTACTGTTTTAGATACTTCAAGCTAGCCGGTCTAAGTCTATGACTTAAATAAGACCGTTAGCATTCTGAATTGGTTATATATTACCATCACTCCAGACTAGAGCCACCCGGTAAAAGCTACCTGCATTTAGATAGATTGGAGACGACTGAGTTATTTTGCTGTGAATCAAGTATTAGCTCAGGTAAATACTTTTAACTTATTTTCCCTTATACGGGCTTGGGATACGGTAAATTAATACCGCTTGGTCGGGTGTGGATCAATCAAATGCCGGATTGTGGCTAGTAAATCCATAAAACCCGTTTTGATACTGTTCTGTTGATAACTTAAAACATTGGGGGTTAACGACCATGTCCTGGATATATCCTCGGCTCATTTCATTTGTAAATGGCCACGACTGATGCGCAAGGTGTAGGCATACACCGAAAAGATGCCAATATTAAATTATTAATTACCCACAAGTTGGGGATAACTCCTTTATGGGTTTTATAAGTGGTGTGTCGTTTAATCATGTCTTAGTCTCTGTACTGGGCCCCAGATGTATGGTAAACATGTAATTCAGTATACAAGATTTTATTAAAGATTGTCCCAAGTTATAAAAGGTTTTGTGCCTTGTGCACTTAAATCAATTTTCATAAACTCTTTTCAAAGGAGTCAGTTAATTGTATTTACCAGTGAAAACTGACGTATTTTCAAAAGACTAAGTGGCAGGTACTACTCGTAATAAGCTGGGAGTTGCTCGGTGTCGAAAAAGAGGATCTTGCAAATCCTTAAAGATGCCATAAAGTCTGCTAAACTTCATTTTATACATTCTGTAATGATCCACCTGTGGAATTGATATTACATGCTCATGTATAATAAATACTTTGATATTTTCAGACATTTGAGTTTGTAATAATATTTTTATATTCCAATACTTCCGCTGTGCTATTCTGTGTATGTTTGACCATGATGATATCAACTACGTCACGATACTCCCCACCGGGCCCACCGGTAATACGTGGAAATATCAGGGTGTGACGGGTTGGTATCAAAGCCAACATTGAGTGAATTAAACACTAGCCTTTTGTGTTTAATCTCAATGACACAGTAGCATATTCCTTAGACCTTTTGAGTCTAGACTTAACATAAGAATGCTCTCATCCCTATTAAGTAAACATTGTTTTCGATTTTATGTACTTTGAATAAGTCGCCAAGCAAGGAAGCTGTTGATGGAAATTCTCTTCATCCGAAGCCAAGGAATGCCAAACTTCACAATACGGCTAGAATAAGCGTGCGACCGATTTGGAGGAAAGACCTTTAAGGACTCATTCCTAAAACCAAATCTATTGAATTCTATTCAGACTTCGAAGTCCATACCGGAGGTCCCTGAGGCTCAAAATTTTGAAGTCTGTATCAGTGGAGTCCATACCAGGTGGTCCTTGAGGCTCTCAGATTGAAAATAATACCAGTGGATCCTAGTGATCCCTATTCCTTACCTTCAAAGTTTTGAAATCCCAAGATTTGGATTGTATCAGTCAAAACCCAGTCCGTGATCCATATCATTCTTTAACCATGGAATTCTTAAATTCTACTTCTATAACGGATCCTGATTAAAATATTTACATTATTCAATGAGGTCTTCAGTATCTTTACCGTGTATGGTAAACAAAGAAGAGAGCAATCGAATGGAGCAAGGAAGGCGTTAGAAAATCCTTCTTTCATAATATTATTGTCTTTTAAGTCCTTATAAGGACCTATCTCTTCTATATAGTCCCTGTGTGGACATACCTTTCGACTTAAGACCCTATATGGGCATTTGCTATTTAGTCCTTTCATGGACATTATATTTTAATATAGTCATTCGTGGACATTATATTTCAATAAAGTCCCTCGGTGGACATGCTATTTCAATATAGTCCCTTCATGGACGTGTGATTTTATTAAAATCCGTTTTGTGGATACACTATTTTAAAATAGTCCTCTCGTGAACTTGATATTTCAATATAGTCCTCTCATGGACATTATATTTCATCATAGTCCTTTCATGGGAATAGTATTTCATTAAAAGTCTTTTCGTAGACATATTATTTTATCAAAGTCCCCTGGCGGACATAATAATTCATTATAGTCCTTTCAAAGACATATTATTTCATCATAGTCCCTTCATGGACATGTTGATTCATCAAAGTCCCTTTTATGGACAAATTATTACATTAAGATCCCTTGTGGACATGATATTTTATTATAAGTCCCTTTAAGGACATATTGTTTCATTAATAAGTCCCAATGAGGACGTATTTTTTTCGACATAAAGTCCCTACGAGGATAATTGTTTATTAACTTCCTTTCATGGACATGTCATGTCATAATAATCCCAATGTGGACATATCTTATAGTCCCTTTTATGGACTTATATTTACTTTTAGTCCCTGCGTGGACTAGAGTTGCTTAAAGTCCCTGTGAGGACATCTGTACAGCAAAGCCCTTTTTGTGCGCACGCTGTACCAATATAGTCCTTTTATGGACATGTTATTTCACTAAAATCCCTTTGGGGATACGCTATTTTGAAATAGTCACTTTGAGGACATTGACATTTCATTATAACCCCTATATGGATTTATAATATTTTATAGTCCTTATATGGACTTATATTTTTCCTCTTAGTCCTCTGTGGACAAATATATTACTAAAAGTCCTGGTTAAGGCACTATTGTAAATTCCTAATGATTTATGGAAAGTTTTGAAAATTTATATAGGTATTCGTTTCGTCCTTTATCAAAAGATCTTCTTAATGGTATAACCTAGCCTATATGTCTATGAACATGGCTATGATGGTAAAACCCTCTTAAGATAATTTAATCTTTGTTAACATCTGAAAACATGTTAACACTCCTGGCAGCGTGGCTTGAGAAACCACACCAGCCGTCAAGGCATTTGATTACATCCGAGCCTTAAAGCCTATATGATCAGAGTAGATCATGGCAAGTATCATCAATGTGATGATCATACCATAAACATCCATTAGTGGTGAAGTGCCTAAGGGCTATACTTGTTGTCTAATAAAGACAACGACAATTGTGGTCTACGACTCCCTGTCTAAAAATGTTGGACTATGTCCAAACATAATAGTCTATATGATCAATGCGATCGTGATTAATATCATCTAATACGATGATTATGTTATTCAACATCTTTTGGTGATGTTTTGCCTACGGGCTATATTATATTGTCCATTTGTGACAAAGACATTGTGAACTTTACGATCCCCTGTCCAAGGTAATGAGCTATGCTCAAGCCTAATAGTCTATATGATCAATGCGATCATGACTAAAATCATCAATACACTGATTAAAATTTAACATCCTTAATGACGTTTTGCCTAAGGGCTATATTATATTGTCCAATGGTGACAAGACAGTTGTAATCTTTTATGATTCTTTGCCCAAGGGGGTGAGCTATGCTCAAATCCCATAGTCTATACGATCATTGCGATCCTGACTAATATCATCAATATGATGATCATAATATTAAATTCCCTAGAGATGAAATGCCTACGGGCTATACTTTATTCTATTGTCGATAAGACAAAGATAGTGGTGGTCTTTGTGATCCCCTGTTTAAAAGTGGTGGGTTATACCCAATCCTAATAGTCTATATGATCAATGTGATCACGACTAACCTCATCAACATCTTAACCATACTACACATTCCTAGTGATGTCTCGTCTACGAGCTACATTATATCGTCCATATGAGACAATGACAGTTGTGACCGTTATGGTTCCCTGTCAAAAATGGAAAGCAATGTCCAAATTTCGCAGTCTATATGATCAGTGTGATCATGACAAATATCATCAAATACGATGGCGATATATGAACATCCATTAGGGATGTCGGTTGGTTTTACCTTTATGCCATATTTAAATGTCCTTTGCGACAAGGCCTTCATGCCATATGATCATTTATGTCCTTCATGACTAGGCTTTATGCCATATCTTTCTACGTCCCTCACGACGGGCTTCTATGCCATATGTGTATATATATATAATAAAAGTCATGTAAGGCTAGCCATTGAGCTTTTGACAAAGACAGCTGTGACATTATGATCCCCTGTCAAATAGGTAATGGATTCGCTCCAAACCTTAATTGCCATTGATGGACCTTTTGTGATCTAGGCTAAATGTAATGGATATACATTCAAATAACATTCATTAGGAATGTTCGGAACATAATAGCCTATACGGTTTATGAATGCCATGGCTAATCTATGTCAGGTCATCAGGATGATGACTAACAATTGTTTAATTTGGTGATTAGTACAAAGTTTCGAGTATGGTAAACTCGGATGAGGTAGACAACAGTCGCAATACTATTAATGCAACAAAAGCTAATAATGCTACAAACGTAAACCTCAATATTAATGGAGTTAAATCTCCAAGCTGTGGTTGACACAGCAGTTGGGAAGGCCATGGAGAAGGTTATGAAACAGTTCAAAGAGCCGAATGCTTCTCGCTCTAAATTTCATTCAAAACCACATTCAATTGCTCATGAAAAGAGCTTTGTTCACACTTCAAATGTGAAGGATGAACCAAAGGAGGAGGTTAACTCCCAAAAATCTAAGAAAAAGAGCAAATATGGGCTTAATAAGAACCAACATAAGTTCAGTAAGAAGCCTGTATGTAAGAATTGTTATAAAAGACACTGGGGACAGTGTCGAATATGACAAAGACCAAAGCAGTGTGGCATCTGCAAAGAAACTGGTCATCAGTCCCATGAATGTAGGGACATAAAGAATGCAGTCTGTTACGGCTGTGGTGAGAAAGGCCACATCAGAACTAGATGCCATAAAGCTGCAGCTAAGCCTGGAAAGGCTAAGAAGGGAAATGCCTGAACTTACTTGATGAATGGCAAGAGGCAGTACACGATGTCATCAAGTACATTCCTTATCATTTATCAATGATAATTTCTGCTAAGTGTCCTGTTTTTAATACAGGCAACAATAAGTCTTTCATAGACCATAAGCTTAGCAAACTTTTGATGATATTCATAAGAACTCCAGATTCTAAGCAAGGTATAACTTACCAAGGAAACCATAGTAACCGATTCTTCTCTTTCTCGGCAATGATCCTTCTGTAAAATCTAAGAGTACTCTTCCATTGAATAGAGTACGACAATATATGTTATTTTAATTATTTTTTTCCTCATTGATTTTATCAACTGCGAGTGCCAACTATGTTTGATAAAAGCGCCATATGAGGATTGGCGTAACCTAGTGTGTCCCATAGATTACTTCCATGCCTGATTAGTATGGAGGTTTAATGCATGGAACCACTAAGATATACCAATGGTCATATTGTACTAAAGTCAGCTAGTGGTATTCAAAGAAGATATCCATAATGGAAATCCCTAAGTAGGCGTCTCTACTTAAGGCATCCGTGCACTCGTAAAGCAGATGTGTCATTTGCATGGCACAAGCGACGGTAAGTGAACCAAGGTCGAAGATTGAAGCTACCTCCATCATAATTTGATAACTTGATTTGTTCTCAGTAGAACTACCCTGTTTGACCTCTTGAGAGGCAAGGTGGAATTAGGATTTACATCCTATTAAGAGCTATATCTATTACAGAAGCTCTATATCGGTTAGCATTAACGGAAATGGAAGAACTGAGAATTAACCAGATGAGTTTTTGGAGAAAGGTTTGTGCAGCCTAGCTTATCATCTTATGAGCTCCGAATATTGTTGATAAAGGAAAGCACGATGCAATACGCTTGTGCATTGATTACTGCAACCTAACCAGGAGACGATTAAGGATCGTTATCAGCTGCCCAGGATCGTCTATTGGTTCAACTAACCATGAGGGTAGTTAATTCCTTAAGATTGATTCGGGTAGTAGTTGGAATAACTATCTCACCCTAATTAAGTTCTCCTATAAATGATAGCATTATATTGTGACAACTGCCAAATTTGCATGCATCCGTACAATTAATTAATCTTGATTAATGTTTAATGACTGTGCTGAATTACGATTAATGACTTGAACTGCTTTCTGATTATTGCTTTACACACACATGTGCATCACATATTTCAAATGACATATCATTGACTGCATGCAAACATAGAGACATAAATGATGCACAAAGCACAGTTAGCACAGTTAATAGACAAACCAGGAAGATGCTGACGGAGTTCAGGACATAGACAGACGTTGTTTTGAGACACAGTATGCGCCAGAAACCAAGTATTACACTAGTGCAGTGTGTAGGGAAGTAAGGACCACAAAACTGCATGCCTAAGTGATAGTTTAAGTGCCGGGAAGTGCCTAAACCCCACATAAAGTGCTGAATTTAGCATAAATTAGCAAAAATCAGCATTTTAACAAGCTAGTATCATGCAAAAATAAGACTAAATGGTCCTGAATGCTTTCCTAAGTGTCGGGAATTAAAAGTGTCACAAAAGGATACATAAAGAACACTAAACGGTATAGTTTAGCACTTTAACGAACCAGCAACTAACCGAACAACCGGACACTACCTGAAACATAAAAATTACACTAGAAGCATTATTTTAATATTTCTGAGCTAGTTATGATCCCTGAACACCCTAACACACTATATAACACCATATTAACTTAAACACTAAACACCACACTTAGAATCTAACTAATATCTCTAACTATCCATTACAACCCAACCAATACCCCCCCCCCCCCCATGTTTACGGCTTCAAGGGTGGCCCCCACCCTTGATCTTACTTGATTTCCCTTAATTTTAATTGATTTGTTAGAAGATCTTGTCTTGTACTTAAAGAACACATTACACATTGGATAATCTCTAAACTTGGTTATAAGAGTTACATGGAAGTAATAGAGCTCATTCTCATCAACACCATCTTTCTCCTCTCCCTCTCTAAACTTGGTTATCAGAGTTACATGGATAATCTCTAAACTTAGGAAATATGTTTGGAAGTTGTAAACACCCAACTTCTTTAAAAATGAAGTTTTTAAAGAAGTAAATACATTTTAAAGGGTAACTAAACCTACTAAACACACTACCAAGTTACTACAAGTTTTTATGAAAGTTCAAGTTCATGATTGTTATATAAATTGCATGATTTTGGCACTTGGTAAGTGTAGATTGAATTGTTGATTGTTGAGATAATTTTAAAAAGAAAATGATATGCTTTGATAGCATGGACACCTCCTTTTTTTAGGGGAAACTATGGCAAAATTTTCTAAAAATGTAAACACTTAGAAAAATATTTTCAAACAAATATTTACAAGTATATTTTAACCAAGAATTTCCATATAAACTTTGCCATAATTTTTGTTAAAAAAATGCAAATATTGGAGGTTGGTTTTTGTGAATAAAAAGGACTAAATATGTATTGGAAAGATATATATTTTGAAGACACATGTGTGTGATTGTTTGTATACTTTGTGTATTAGTTATATTATTTTAGGACTTGAAATAATATAACTTAACAAAATACCAAGAAATTACAATCCAAGATATTACCAAAAATCCCAAGGAATAAATACACAAGTTACACACTAAATATTGGGAAAACGAACGAAAGAATGTAACTAACAAAATATTCCGGAAAATACCTTTATAAATATATTTTTAGTAAATAATATTTTGGACACAAGAAATGAAAATATGATTTTTATGATTAACACAAAAGTTATATCATATTTTCGAAAAGGAGAAAATATATTATTTTTTGGAAGTAAAAATATATTTTCTTGGAATATTTAGAAGATATATGATTTTTGGGAAAAATATATATTTTCTTGAAATACATTATTTTTGGACAAAATATGTTTATAAATATTTTCTAAGTGAGACTTGAAAATATATCATTTTGGAACTACAAATACTTTTGCCAAAAGGAAAAACTATAAATATTTTTTCTTAGTAATAATCCTAAATATATATATATTTTGGGGAAATACATATATATATATATATATATAGGGAGAAGATCATGCGAGAACCACCTCTTATTGCGAGAACCGCCAGAACCAATGTGAACACAACCAAAAATGCCTAAAATAGCTAAAAATCACACAAATTTTTTTTTTTGAATTTTTTAATATTTTTTTATAAAAAAATCGCTACTTTAAAATTTTTTTTTGCTTTGAAAAGTAGCGATTTTAACATAAAAAATATTAAAAAATTCAAAAAAAAAAATTTAGATTTTTTTTTAGGTTTTTTGGGGGTTTAGTTTTTAGCATTTTAGCTTGGGGGGGGGGGTTAGGTTTTTGGGGGGGGGGGGGGGTGGGGGTTAGGTTTTTTTTTTAGCATTTAGCTTGGGGGGGGGGGGGGGGGGGGTTTAGGTTTTTTTTTGGGGGGGGGGGGGGGGGGGGGGGGGGGGAGGGGTTAGGTTTTTTTTTTTTTTTTTTTTGGGGGGGGGGGGGGGGGTGGGGGTTAAAGTTTTTTTTAGCTATTTTAGGTTGTGTTCACATTGGTTCTCGCGGTTCTCACAATAAAGGTGGTTCTCGCATGAGCCCCTCCCTATATATATATATATAGGGTGGGAGTTGGCTACAAAGTTCATTTCTTCTACAAAGTGTACAAAGTCATAAAAACACCACAATTTCAGCCATAAAACACCCTCAAAACCCACAAATAACAAAGTAAGATTACCAAAAGCCATATTTTTGGGTTTTATGTTGTGTTTTTGGATAATAAGGCTTTGATTTACAGAGGACTAATATTAGTTTGTTTTATGTTGATTATCATGTTATGTTTTATATTCATAATTCTAGGATGGTGTGTTTGAAGTTTTTATGAACTGTTAGTGTTTGGATATTGTGTTTTAGTGATCTTCACTCTGTTATTTGTGGGTTTTGAGTGTGTTTTATGGCTGAAATTGTGGTGTTTTATAACTTTGTACACTTTGTAGGAAAAATGGACTTTGTAGCCGAACCCCACCCTATATATATATATATATTAGTGGACTTTTATTAGAAATAATGTTCCGGAAAGTTTAACACAAAATTAAGTATAAGAATACTTAACGATTACAAAAAAATACGTATTTTACCGGAATACGACCCCAAAATATGACAAAATACACATGTATAAGATACCCCCATCTTTGGGAAGGAAATACAAGTATAAATACTTGAGAAGCATTGTTGCAAAATATTGTTTAACAATTATTCCAAAAATTTATAAATAAAATTTAAGTTAAAATACTAATTATTTTGACAATGATTATATAACCTGGAATAATAATAGAAGCGTAAAGAAACGTAACTCAAAAACATTAATACTAAGACAAGGCATGACCCGTTCGTCTAATAGACATTAGTACATTGTAGGTAGTCGTGTTTGTTGAATGGAACTTGAGTTACGATTATTGAAGACGCAAGACTGTGAGTTCATGACCCCCTTTTCTTTTAACTGTTTTCAGTTTATAACTTCGTGGGTGAAATACATATTAGCAAACTGTTTACGAACATTTTATGTGGTATGGTTAGCTAAGGATGGGTATTGCTTGATCATGTGAGTGCTGGGTATGACACTTAAGACCATTAATCCTCGTTGTAGGACCGAGGGACATGAGTGACAGATCTATTCGGATGTAGCGAGCCCACCCATGCGCACGCCGAATGAGCCATGTGGTGACTATGTCTTATTGACGAAATCTGCTAGGTTTGAGTTTTCCTGCATCACTTCACACATATCAATGGCCTTACAAACCATTGGTGATTTGTTTTTCCTTGTTGCTTTCATACCGGGATTTATAAACTTACATACATACTTACAATGATTTCAAAGGTTTACTCATACACACAAGCAAACACATGAACTCGCTCAACTTTTGTTGATGTTTTCAAACTACATGTATTTCAGGGAACTAGTAAGTGGATCTAGCGGGCGTTGGAAGTTTCTATGCTGCGTTAGGAATAAAGATGTCATCCATGGTCTTTGAGTTTGGTCAGTGTGTCTTATTCCTGGACAAGACACGTCTTCCAAACCTTGGTGTTTTTCAATATCTTTTGATGAGTCCTTAATGAACTCATAAACATTATGTATGGTTTGTAAAACTTGAATTTGAAGTCTACGTTTCAAAACAATGTTGTTATGTTTTAAACTTATTTAATGGATGACGAATTTATGGTTTTATCATATAGTGGTTGTTATGATTGAATGCAATGGTATTAAGAAAGTCACACCATAATCACGCTTCCGCAAAAGTCAGGGTGTGACAGCTTGGTATCAGAGCTTCGATTGTAGCGAACTAGGATTCTTTCTCGAGTCTAGACTACAATCATTAGGGCTCTCACGAAAATATTTCTACAACATGTTTTCATTGCATACACGAAACGCCCAGATCCAGGAAAACAAACATTTTTACAAACCAAAGACACGAAACACATTTCAAAATTTATGTCTATAATTCAGTCTGAGAGACTAGGAGATTTAGTCTGAGAGACTAGGGAGTTCAGTCTGGGAGGCTGGGAAGTTTAGTCTGAGAGACTAGGGAGTTCAGTCTGGGAGGCTGGGAAGTTTAGTCTGGGAGACTAGGTGGCTTAGTCTGAGAGACTAGGAAGGATAGAAAGTTTCATGAAGAATAATGTGAATACGTGATTACATGATGAATTGTCCTTGTTTGCAATATGCTAAGTGTTAGTGATTACTATGAATATACATGCTATGATTATTATGTACCGGCACACATATCACCTTCCTCCGAGAGTGAGGTATCAGACATTGACGACCCAATGGCCACCGCCACAGATAATGAGATTGCACCTGCGCCGGAGATATTTACGTCAGACACTGAGAGTGATCCTGACATGCGGTCCGAGGATGAGGATGACTTCCAACCGTTCGCTAACAGGCTTTGGTGATGATTTACCCTTGCTGATGGCTTCCCTGACGAAGATCCTCTCGTCATTCCTATTCTAGCCATGAACACCTTATCATTTGGACGCCCGATGGTGAGCACATCGCGGCTCCGATCCTCGATGTCGTACCTCTCGTGGTCATTCCTCCCGAGGATCTGCCCCTTTTGACGATTTGTTTGATGATAACATTGATTTGTTTGTTGATGATCCTCCTGTTAACGTCCAGGGAGATGGAGAGATAGCTGAGGATGTCGTTGCTATTCTACCTCCTGAGATTCCTGCCATTGAAGTATCCTCTGCTTCCATTTTACACTCGATTTCAGACTCTTTTGAGTCTGTGACAACTGCAGCTTTACAGACGACTGGATTGCATCTTTTTGCTACTGGCTCAGACAACGACGCCGCCATGTCTGCAATATCACCTGCCCGAGATCCCACACATCCACACGACCCAGAGCCTGCTCCTGAGCTAGCTCCTGTCCCTTTTGGGTCAGCCTGATGTTGCACCTATTGATCTTGAGCTGATTCCTAATCCTGAGCATGTTTCTTTTAGTTTACCAGACATTGTACCCCCTTATACCCGATCCAGTTCCTGCACCTGTTGATCCTCCTTTTGTTGAGCTATTTATTCCCCCACATGCACCCGCTAATGTTGCTCCTCTCCCTCTTGTAGAATCCGATAACCATCGCACTGAATTGCCGATTGTCTTTCCTTCAGGACATTCCTGCACCCCGTTCATGGGAAGGTACTCCAGGTCAAAACCCGCGTGACGATCCTTTTGCTTCAGCAGCATTTTACATAGATCCTTCAGGCTGCACCATTTACTCCTTTCATTTCTTCACCGCTGGACGAGCCATACCGATGGTCCCTACCGTACACTATACTGATTTCGGACCCCTACCATCCCTCACATTATGAAGGCTACACACGGGATGAGTTGCTCCTATTACTTCAGCTACAGTTTAAGGTTTTGAGTTATAGAGTTTGGAGCTTGAGTTGATGCCACGTCCCCCACTCTGTCTATTGCCAGTATACTTTGGTCCTCCACATTCATCACTGTCTCCTTTTGCACTCTCACCTGCTTCCATTACACCTTTCTTAGGTTTTGATGCTCGTTTCTTTTCTATCAAGCAGCAGATCAGATACTTACTTCGCCGTATATACAAGCTCGAGGAGAAACTCGCACATGTTAGCAGTTGCTTTTCTTCCCTCCTCCATCTCAGTCATCAGTATAGTTGATTTTTGGTTTTATGTGGATTGCATTACTCATGGGTAAAAACACTACTAATGAGTCGAGATTGTGAAGACTTTTTGAAGACTACTTTTGACCACGTTATTTTGATACACTGATAGACTAATTAGGCAAGGGTAGGGTGACCCTGTGTCTCATTTGATGTGATACACTTTGTAGACAATGTGATTGTGGTCGGAAAATAATGAAAGCCCAAATCGTCATATTTCCCATTAAACATGTAACAATACTTTGTGGTTAATGAGTAATGAAAGCTCAGTCACTATGTCCTCACAAAGCACATTGTTGATCTGCGTGTTTGTGTTATAAATATGATGCTACGTGCTTACTTGTTATGTTCTCATTAAATATGTTCACACCTACATATTTGTGCTATAATTGTGAGGTTATATGATTGCTTGCTATGATGATTACTTATATACATATGTATACGCACCTCCTAGGTCTTATTCGTTAAGTAGAGGCTTATGTGCCTGTGTCCTTAATAAGACCTGACCTAACCAATCTTCTTCTTAGAAGATGTCGATTCAAAGGAACACCGATACCAACAACCCTCTGCCTATGACAGAGGAGGAATTACTAGAGCGCATCTCACAGGCCATCGCACAGCACGGGGCCCTTCGCTCCGAACGCAGCGGAGGTACCTCAGGAGATAACCCACCCAACGGTAATGTTTAGTCACTTAAGACACATTACAAAACATTTGGACATTTCCAAGAGTGCTTTGCTAATGCCTTATGTGAATGATGTTGCTTATGTCGCAGGCTGCACCTACAAGCAGTTCTTAAGCTGCAAGCCCCGGGATTTCGACGGCACTGGGGGTGCCATAGATTTTGTGCGTTGGGTTGAGAAGATGGATTATGTTTTGCGATTAAGTAAATGCGCCCCCGAACATCAGGTCACGTACATAGCTGGACTGTTTGTAGATGGGGCTCTGTCATGGTGGAACCTTCAGCTTAAGACGTTGGGCGAGACTGCTGCGTATGCTTTGACGCGGGATGAACTGAAAGAACTGATGCGTAAGAGATATTGCTAGAGGGCATAAGTCCAGAAGTTGGAGACTGAACTATGGAACTTGAAAATGGAAGGTTCAAAGATAGCTGAGTATGTGCAGAGATTTCACGATTTGTCACAAGTTGCTTCACGTCTGGTGGAACCAGAGTTTAAGAGGATTGAACGCTTCATCAAGGGATTGGCACCTCAGATTCTAAGTCTGGTGACAACATCTAAACCTCCAACGATCACTGATGCTATCGACTTAAGTGTGGTGCTCACTGAAGAAGCGGTTAGACTAGGAAAATTTTCCACTTCTGAAGAGAAAAAGGAGACTCCTCTAGAGCCACCGGGAGATAACAAGAGGAAGCTCGCAAATTTCAAGAAGGGTACTCGGGCAAATAGTAAGAACAGGGCCAAAAAGGGAAAATAATACATGGGTATCCTACCTAAGTGCGACAATTGTCGACGTTATCATATCGGGCGATGCAGATATGGAAGATGTGAAAACTGTGGCAAAGTGGGGCATGTCAAGGAGACTTGTAGGCAAGGTACTGAACGTGAAAATGAAGGCCAAGTTGGTAGCGAAAATCATGAAGGGAACAACGACAACGACAATTATCAAGGCAGGACGAGTGACAAACAAAAACGTGCTCAAGGTTGTTTTAACTGTGGAAGCAAAAAGCATTTCAGAAGATACTGCCCTAAAAAAACAATCAGGCACAAGGGTGAAAGCTCAACACCGGAGCTAGGGAGACACGCCAGGAATCCAAGCATGGACATCGGTACGTCCCATACTAGTCAACGTTATGCATCTGTGCTGCTAGATACTGTTGCCAATTTTAGCTTCGCACCTCTAGAGTTCGAAAGTATACTTGGTTTAGTAGCAAGTAAGTTAGATAACCCGTACTCGATAGAACTAGCTAAAGGGAAGCTTCGACGTGGTAAATGGGATGGATTGGTTGTCGAGCAATCAAGCGAAGATTGTTATCCGCGTCCCGATGATGAACGAAGAAATGATCGTGATTCCTGAAGCAGGATACGCCCCTACGGATTATCAATCACTGAAGACACGGAAGTTTTCGCGCAAAGCATGTGTTGCCTTTTTCTTTTGGCTCATGACGTGGACAAGGAAGCCGAAGAACCTAAGCTCGAAGATACCCCTGTGGTAAGGGAATATCCTGAGGCGTTCCCCGAAGACTTGCTAGATTACCTCCTCAACAACAAGTCGAATTTTGCATAGATTTGGTTCCAGGCGCCACGCCTGTAGCCAAGGCACCCCCATCGACTTGCACTTCCTGAGACACAAGATTTGTCAACGCAACTTCAGAAGTTGCCATATAAGGGATTTTTAAGGCAAGCTTTTTGCCCTAAGGAGTTTCAATATTGTTCGTCAAGGAGAAGGACGATGATTTTCAAATGAGCATCAACTACCAGGAGCTGAACGAGCTAACCAGCAAGAGTCGGTAACTCTTGCTGAGGATTACCGAATTATTTATTAGCCTAACTGTGGGGATCCAACTACTATTTCGCGACTGATCGACGATCGAGTGTCATTAGCTGTGAATTCAGGAAGAAAGTATACCGGGGAAATTGTGGGACAATAACTTGTTTTAAACATACACAAAAATTGTGTTTCCTACACAATGCACAAAACAGTTTTACACAGAATACGAAACTTTGAGAATCTAGAAAACATGTACTTAGGACCTTTGGGAACCCAGGTCTGAACTCGTAAAGGTTGTTGCTTAGGAACCACACCCGTTAACTCAAGCAAACCCCATTATCCTGACATATATGCTACTTCAGTTAACCAAACCAAGAGTACTCAAATTTCTTTTGTTGAAATCTCCAGTTTTGCTTCTAGCGAATAGATGTTTGCATCTCTACTCCCCTTAATGGTAGTTGAATCACGTTAATTTTCTTCGCTGAGAGCGAACACACATTGCTTCGATACTTGGGCATTTCTTCATTTTAGCAAATACTCATTGTTTCATTACTTGGAAACTTATATGTCATGCATGCACCATTTGCTACGCATGTGGTTTCGTTTCGAATAAACGCTTCATTGAAGTTCAAACATTATTTTGCTAAAGCTAACTATTGGTTTATGATTCGAATAACCTACATTATTGTAATTGTTGGCTCCTTTGCTATCAAGTCAACACACTTTCTTGAAACTTCTTTTCTTTCGAGTTACATTCATGGTTTATCTTCGTAACCATGCTGAGATTCCCTTGTTGATACATACGTTTATTGTCGGGTTACACTGAAACCAAGTTCAATTGCTTGAACTTATCCGTTTCGCATATTCAATTTAAGACGCCAAATGATGTATTGAGAGCATCATATTCAAATATTTTTGCAAAGGTTCTTTTGTTTCGAGTCGTAGTAAACTTGATTGGTCTATGACTCCACTAAATCGTTTGTTGGTTTAGATACCTTGCGGTGATATTTTCACAGAATTGAAGCTTGCGCTAATTTGGTTACGCACCTCATACACGGATTTAATTGTCTATTTATTTGATCTAAATCCGTTTTGTTTATCACGATTAAAGCGGTCTCAACACAGTTGTGTGTTAAGCCAATGGTGCCTAGGTTCATTTCATATCACGGTGTATCTCCTAATGTAACACCTCGAAAATTTATGTCCAATAATGTATCGACACGTGTCATGAGCTTTAAACGTGTAAAAGATCACTTATGATGGACTAAAGTTGACAAACAAAGAAAGTATGTGAATATAAGGGTTCAAAGTGTCAACAATGGGTAAATATGCCTTACAATAACCCTACACGATGTTTATACCCTTAAACAAATGAATCATGGATCATACGAAGCTAATTGTGAGAGAAAGTGAGAAATTACAAACTACAGGGGTTAAATGTGCCAACATGTTTAAAGTATACCTCTGAGTGACTTTTTAGCAAACCCGAAGCTTTGTAACGATAAATTATACTCACTAGAATATGTGGTAAAAATTTCACCAAGTTTCGTTATCGTATGAGAAAGTTATGATAAAATTCGTATATGAAGGGTTAAAGGCGTCAACTTTGAATTCTAGGGCCTTACGGGTGACCACAAAGTTAACCGAGGACTGAACGATGTTTGTATATGTCTTGGAGCCCTTAAATGTAAGGTTAGAGGGCCAAAAATGCAAAAACAAGACTTAAAACCACGTTTGGAAGGACCAAGGACCTAAGGTGCAAATAATAAAACTTGTTTGGCTGGTTCTGGGGGCTCATACCGGCCGCGTAAGACCTGGGTGGTCTCTTACGCGGGCCACGTATGACCTACAGCGACAGAAGTGACAGGCAGGTGCCTGTTGGAGCTGTGTAACCGACTTAAACCTTGTTTTTACATACCAGGGGCTGCCCCAATGGTATCACATGCACTAGGGACAGTTGTGATGATCTGAATCCATGCATAGAGTTGTTTGGCATGACCTAATTGAATCAAAACTCATATATAAGGAGCCCTTTAGTTGCAACTTTGTTCATTCATTTGCAAAGCTTCACAACTTCACTTCTGGAGGTTCCTAGAGCTCAAGCACACTTCCTAGTGATCTTTAGTTGTGCATAGGACCCTTGTAAGTATCCTTAACCATCTTTAATTCAGTTTAGCTTAGTTAATTAGCTTAAAGTCAAACCGTCGTAATTAGAGTTTGACTTCGTGATTATTTAATATTTTTCCAATCAAATTTCAAATTGAAAGTACCTTTGAGTTGGTAATTATGTGGGTAATAAACCCTTAAAAGGGCACACTCTGATTCCCACTCTAACTAGGTCAATTGTCGGGTCAAAGTTTATCTTAAAAAGTCAACAGAAAGCTTATTTTCAAATTAATGCATAATTAGCAATGTAGAATCCATGCAACCTGTTTTATCACTAATATAACTTGGTAATTAATGTAAGAACATGTCTAAACATGTTCAACCTAATAATTTTCAGTTTAGGCTCGGTTCGGAACCGAAAGTCGCATAATTTGACTTTTGCTTTGACTTTCGGTTCTGACCTAATGTAGCATGTTTTAGAAATGCCTTAGAGCCTTATTTGGACCAGGTTTCATGTTAGTATAACCCTCTGAGGTTATACAACTTGGTTCATTAGTTATCCGATTCATATGCATGTTTCCGTTAAATGCTTAAATGTTGACTATTACGCCATATGACCTTAAAACGTGATTTTGGAAATGTAAAAGAATAGAAACCTTAGTTGTTGATTTATAAAGTTGTCCCTAAAATTTGACATCAATTTGAGGTCTAGGTTAGGAGTTATGCTCATTAGCGTAATTAGAAAGCTTTTTATTAAATAAACGGCGTAATTAGCATATAGCCTATCTAAACCCAATTTTTAATACCAAAATTTTTACCTACTGATGTAAAATAATATTTTGGGATTTTTGAAGATTTTTATTTAATTTTAGGCTGAGCATAACATAGAGTTCTAAGCTTGATTCGGTAATTGCTGGTTTTGCCCTTTTGGGCTATAAAATAAGTTTTACAAATCATTTTGATTCCAAATCTTTTGCTACTGATTTTATATGATAAATAAAACATTTTGAGCCTGCTGGAATAATAAAAATATCAGTTTTCCTTTAAAAACCTAGAAAGAGCTCAAAATCGCCTTTTTAAGCATTTTTAACGCATAGTATGTATCAAAACTATTTTAAACATATAAGGTTTGATGCCTACTGATATTTTCAGTAAATTTTTATATTTTAACAGTAAGCAAAAGTCTTAAACTCAGATTTTCAGTTTTGACCTTTTAAGCCTATGTGAAATTACCAAAATGCCCCTAAGGTGCATAGTTTGGTTATAAATGATAAATTTCACATATATGTAATACCCTACTGTTATAACTTATTAAATTAAGTATTTTTACTGATTATATCAGACCTGTAACTCAGATTATTATTTAAACTCTTTTATAACCCTTAAAATGACCAAAATGCCCCTACGGGGCATAGTTTGAGTTTAAATCCATTTCGGGCATAATAGAAGATATCTTACTGATGTCACAACATATTTAAAGCATATTAACTTAGGAAACCTGTATATGACTCATATGGTTACCCGTTACGCATCTTGCGCGTTCGGTTCGGTTTATGTAACTAGTTTGCATAAATTGACCGAAACGGGTCAAACCTTATCATTTTTATCTCAAAATCCAGAATGTGTTTAGTTTAACCATATTATACAAGTCTTCAAACTTGTCGGGTCTAAATCACATTCTATTCCGGTCTTCGCTTAAATCGTGCGTTTGAACCGTATCTTCCTTTAAAACTAACCGGTCTAGTTTAGGCTTAATTAAAGACCCGTTAGGAATCTAATAGGTTATTAAAAACCTATGTTCCAGAATAGGAGACCCGGTAAAAGCTACACGCACTTGCTATTTGTGATTAATACTTGCAAAGGTAAATACTTTTAACTTATTTTCCCTATACGGGTTTGGGGTACGGTATATAAAATACCGCTTGGTCGGGCATTGAAATTTTTAATTGTATGAAGGTTAAAATTATTGAAATGTCCCGTTTAAATTGTTTTGTTTGCTTAAAGCCTTTGGGGGGTTAATGACCATGTCCCGGATATCATTGGCATCATTTCACGAAATGACCACGACCTAAGCACGCGGGTGTAGGCGTACACCCGTTAGTGCATATATAAATAATAAGGTATAACCGCCGGTTTCGGGAATAACCGTCGCGGGACTATATCATGTGGTGTGTCTATTAAACTCTAACCCGGTGTCAACCCGGGCTACTGAACGCATAAGAAACATATAATTCTTTTACAAGTTTATATATAAATAATTATCCCAAGTTATAAAATATTTTGTGCCTTGTGCATTCAAATCAATTTTCTAAACCTTTTTCAAAATGAGTCAGTTAATTGTATTTACCAGTGTAAACTGACGTATTTTCCCAAAAAGGTTAAGTGCAGGTACTACTCGAAATAGGCTGGCCTCTCCTTAGCATCAATAAGAGTCTCGCAAGCTTGGATACATTTTGAGTCTGTTGAACTACGTTTTCTGTTTATTTGATCCGCCTGTGGAGTTGTGATATTTAATATTACAATTTTATTCAGTTGAAATAAATCTATCTTTTGCTTTGGCTGTGCATTTAAAATTGTGTTGTTTGACTATGATGATATCAACTACGTCACGATACTCCCCACCGGGCCCACCGGTAATACGTGGAAATATCAGGGTGTGACAGGTTGGTATCAGAGCCAGGTTAAGTGAATTAAACACTAGCCTTTTGTGTTTAATCTCAGTTACACAGTTGCACATTCCTAAATTTTTGAGTCTAGACAAAGAACTTAGGACAAATCCCGATTTGTTTTATTTTGGTATTTTATATATTTCCTTGTTGTTATCTTTGGTTGTTATGACAGGTTGAACAAGATGCCACCAAGAGTGAGAGGGAGAGGAAGAGGAAGAGGCAAGGGGCCACTCGTCGCCCCGAATAAACATGAGGCCGGGCCTTCGCACCGGCGAACACCGTCAGATTCCCATAGCCGGAGTCCTCAAGATAACTGGAGGACCTATATTGAACCAGCAAGGCGCTCAGTTTCGCTGAGCTCCTCCCCTTCTTTTCAACACTCCTTTGGGCCTCATTCTGAAAATGAGCCCCATAATTCCCACCAATCTTACATTCCTCTCCAGGGCCACAACTCACCTTTTGATTACCCAACACCCTTTTTCCAGAGCCGGTTCAACCCGGAAAACTACCTTGGAGAACCAGTGGGTTTTAACCCACTAGGACCGGAAGACCACTTCTCAGGCGACCATGCAATGGACATGAATGAGGACACCGATCCCGCAGAGCCACCGTCCGGAACCCCTAACCACCCCATCGAAATTTCGGATGGGTCACCTTTTGTGGGATCACCTTATAATGGTCCCGACAACTATGAGGAAAGGTTCCGACAGATCGACTGGGTATTTACTCCCAGTTACCATAACTCACCACAGCAGCAGCAGCAGCGGGATCCCTCCGAGGATTCTCGTTATGTCGCGGTCACTCCGCCACCACCACCAGTTCAGCATCAGCCTCCGGAGCCACCGAGGCGAAGGAGAACAACCGCACGGATGTCTGTGCGAGGAGGAGTGCGAATCAGCACCCCTCAACCTTCAAGTGGCAGCCGCTATCCGCCACTCCATGAAGACCCGCAGATAGGTGGACCTTCAAACCCCGTCTCGAAAGTAAACTCTGCGCCTGTCGCGCCACCACCATTGGGCTTTGGCGACCCTATACCTACATACACCGGTGCGGCGGCATATAATCCCCTTGAGCAGCCGGTCCACACCAACTACAACTATGCAGAGGCCGACCCTTACATGGTAGCAGCGGTAAACTACAATGCCCGTCATCTGGAAGGATCCTTTGGGATCCCAAACCAAGCCGGATACTCACACTATGGGTACCCACCTTATGGGTATCAGCAACCGCCGCCTCCTCAACCTCCGCTATATCAGCAACCCCCGCAGCCGCCAGTGATGTCACCACCTCAGCATCAAGAGATTCTTCAAAGGATAAATGAGGTGCGGCAGGAGGTGCGGGAAGACCGTAGGCAAAACCGAGGAATGTTCAAGAGTCTGGCAAACTTAATTAAAGGAAAAAGCAAGAAGGATCATTAAATCCTTTATTTGTTTGTTTGTTCTTAGTGTTGTAATCATGTCCCTGCGTGGACATTTGTTTCTGTATTCTGCCCCTGCGTGGGCATGTCTTTCAGTATTCCGCCCCTGCGTGGGCATGTTTTTTTTTTCTGTTTAACCCCTGCGTGGGTATGTTATTTCTGTTTAAGCCCCTGCGCGGGCATGTTATTTCTTGTAGAAGTCCCGTTTAGGGCAAATCTGTACTTGTTCAATTTTTGTAGTATGATGGTTAAAATTTAAATTTTCATTTTGTTAAATATATGCATAAATATAATATGTGAAATAAATGAAAATATAACATTCCTTTTATAAGATCTATCATTTTAATAAAAATGACAAAATCTAAACAAGGACAAGACCTAGCCATATGTCATCTTAACACAGGGCCAAAATGGTAGTTCCATAATTAGATTCAGATCCTTATTAATACCTCAATTTAGGATTTTTCTGCGTTTAATATTAAAAAGAATCTTAAAGGTAAAATCTAGTCTATATGTCGTTGCAGACATGACCAAGATGGTAAAACCTATTCAAAAGGTTCCAATCCTTGTTAACATCTGAAAACATGTTAACACTCTGGACAAAATGTGATTCGATAAAATCGCATAAGTCATCCATATATTGGATTCTCCCAAATACTTTTAATTAATTAAAACATCCATTAGGGATATAATGCCTACGGGCTATACTCATTGTCATATAAGACAAAAGACAGTCGTGGTCTTCGACCCCCTGTTAAGAAGAGGTAATAAATTAGAAATTAAAACCTCAATACCTTGATCCTATAAGATCATGAATAAAAAAAATAAAACAAAATAAAACAAAAATTTTTTTTGAAACCGTCCACGTGACTAGGCCTTTTTGCCATTAATATATTTTAATTCTAACTAAGGATTCTTATAATATCCTGAATATATATATGATTAACAAATTAATCAAAATGGTTCTTAAATACCATGATTAATAAATCTTCTAGAATAATAAAACTATTACAGACCTCTGAATGAATTAAATCATTTATCTTATGTAGCAATCAAGCTACATGTGTAAGGACCTCCAAAAAATGTCCCAAAACGACTCATAAGTAGAAACTCGGACCCCTGAAACCCTAATCCATATCAAAAATCAAGAAATCAAGAAAAATGGTCTTCAGGGGGGCCGCGTAAAGGATGACTAGACCCTTACGCGGGTCGCGTCAACTTGAAATTCAACCGGATAAGCATCCGGGCCACGTATAACCCATCTGGCAACCCTAACTCGTGACCAAGCAAACCTACGCGTAGACTAGGCGGCCTCGCGGGCCGCGTAAGGATCAAGGGGGGCTCACGCGGGCCGCGTGAGACCCAAAAATCAACTATAAATAGGAATGGCCATGAGCAGTCATCTGGTGTCGAAATCAAAATTCAAAAACGAAGTTTGGCTGCTCAAAAGTCGAATTTACTTTTATAATAGCAAGGCGCTGCTACGATACAGGGTATTAACTCGATCGCTGCTACGATTCAATGTCTGATCGATTGAAAACTATCCAATGGATGTTTAAGTGCTGCCCACATTAGGGCCATACTTTGTCATTAGTCGTGAATTCGACAGATGTTTAAGTATAGCACTTTGTCATTCGTTGTGAGGGTTTTAATCTTGTGAGTTATCGTAAATGCTATATTAGTTACTAACCTAGTTCGTGTGCATTGTTATTTAAATTAGGTTACAAGGCTAATCAGTAGGCTAAGCTCTGTCCATATAAATCTGCAATGTGAGTTATTCTCTTTTATCAAAAGTATTTTACAATACTCCATTTTCAAAAAGTTATAATTACAGGGATTAAGTCGTGGTTATCTTAAATCACTGGCTAGTGGGGTATTGTGCAGATTACTAATTTCTCACGGATTAGGCTAATAAATCCTAACAGTGATAAACGTCACTACTTGGGGAAAGACCCAATAGTGGTATGACCATCGTCACCAGGTGACACGGCGCCAGATAAAAATAAGATAGAAGCCATTGTAATTGCTCTTATGCTGTAATTTATAACCATGTGTCATTTTATCAAATTTGAATAACTCGCCAGCATTTCCCCGCTGATAAAATATTTTTACAACATGTTTCAGGCAACCTGCTGTAAATAAAGGAAATGTGCTACGGAGCACTAACAAGCTTGAAGAGGTGGCTCAGTTCAAATGAATAAACATGTTTTATAAATCAGGGAATTTACTTGTGAAATTCCTCTATTGTAATTTACGGGGTTTATCCCGAATTATGAAATAAAATAATCGGGCATTTCAAGTTTTAAAAGATCCTGTGAAAATCTTCCGCTGTCACATCATTTAAATAAATACCACGGGTTCCTGTCCCGCGGCTCCTGACCGGGTCAAACCGGGGCTGGGGCCGTGACAGGAAAAGGTGGTATCAGAGCCACTGATTTAAGCCTATTAAGTATTTATGAAATACTTAATCTTCCTGATTACCATTATGTGATTATGTGTTTTATTAACTGACTATTTGTTAGTTATACAGTATGGGTAAACAAAAGCTTTCGGACATCTATCGTCAATTAGATAGTGTACCAAAAGATAAGGGATCCTCATCCCAATCAAATTCCTCAAGATACTCAGTAGATACTGAGGAGGGAATATTTGTTCGTAAGGCACAGTATGAGAAACCACTTTCTCCTAATAAAAGAAGTTTGATTATTAGAAAAAGTCAAGAGAAAATAAAGAAGTCCCAACAAAAAGGAGTGATGGGTAATAAGGAAACTCAGAAAATAGGCAATAACCCTCCATGGGAAGACAAGTTAGATGAAAAATGGGCAGATCTCTACATGTTAGCCACTGTAGCAGTAAATGTTAACCTCTAAACTGTCAACACCCCGACCCAGTATTAATACCTATATTATCCATAAGCAAGAAACTTTAAAACAATAAATAACCACTAGTGTGTTTTGAATTGTAGTTATACTAAATAAATATTTTGTTTTAATAAAATGATTTAATATTTGTAATTAATATTAAATTTTCTACTTTCCATTCTGTGATTCTGTGAAAATTTAATTTACAAAAATATTAACCTAGAATTTTGTGTGTTTCTTCATAAATGCTAAAACAGCATGAATGAATTATCTGAAGCCCTTGAGAATCTCAATCTCTACCCTGTTAATATTGAAGTTTCCAAGGATTTTACTGGTTATTGTGCTGATGTGGAGGAACCTATGGAATTTCAAGCTCCGCCACCAGAGAAACCCAAGCCAAAGAAAAGGAGGAGAATTGTGGGTTGAAGGCGTGTGCGCAGGAGGAAACCAGTAACTTGGAACGTTGCCAAGGCAGTTGATCCAATAGATAAAGGAAAAGGGATAGAAATTGAAGTAAGCTCCAAGCAAGAAATTGGAGAAAGCTCCAAGCAAACCAAGGAAATGACGTTGCAGGAAGAGCTAGATTTCATACTGGCAAGCTGTGATAACCTTAAGCCTATCAATGAAAACCTATTCACTTATCCTGCTGAAACCCAGCTTCCAATTAACTTGGAACCAGCCATCCCAGATCCCCTTGTCAATACCCGACCTCTAGGAGAAATGGAAGAATGGTGGACCAACGACTGGCAATTCCAAAACCTTCTCAATAACCCTTATACCTTTTTCCCTCAATTCGACCCAGAACCTGCACCAAACCCACCAATGAGCAATGAGAACTTGGCAGAACTCCGCCATTTTGGTGAGGAGCTGATGGATGCAGGGAATCGAATCCGGGAGGTAGGAGAACAGATCTCCTGGAAGTTTGATGAGAGGGAACATCGTTACTAAATGCCAGTTGATGGAATAGCTTGGATGGAGGAAGCGTGTGTTTAATAAATAAATATAATAATAAAATATAATCCTGTGAAATAACCTAAGAATAAAACTTTTTGTAAGATAACAAGGGACTACGGATGCATATTATAAAATTATAATAAAATATCGAGTGTTGGAAAAATCAACAATTTTGACTATATTTGTTTACATGATTATGTGCAATTATTTGTTATATTAATTATTAGTGGATACTAATTACTTATATAAATTAATTACCAGATGGCACATGCTGGTAATGAACCCGATAATGAAGTTAATCAATCTGAGCATAACAATGAGGATCAATTTCTGAATAGGCAAGATATCGAGAATATCGTTGCTAAGGGAATAGCCAATGCTATTCCAGCAATACTTGCTGCTGCTCGAAATCCTATTGAACCTCAACAAATTATTCCTAGTAAACGCACACACGGTGATAATTTCAGTAATAGTGTAAACGGAGGTGGCAACCATACTAATGACTACAACAATGGAATACAAAATCCACTCCTTAAGAAAATGAAAGCTGCAACGCCTGGTTGCACTTACAAGGAGTTTCTTGCCTTTAAACCAGCTGAGTTTGCGGGTAACGAAGGGGCGACTGCTGCACTACGTTGGTTAGAGAAAACCGAAGCAGTGATTACAATAAGTAAATGTGCCGAGGACGACAAGGTCATGTACGCGTCGCATCTTTTCAAAGAAGGGGCGCTAGAATGGTGGAACACGGTACTTCAAGCCAAAGGAAGAAATATGGCTTATGCCATGAGTTGGGAAGAATTTAAACAGCTGATGGAAAGAAAATTCTGTCCCGAGTATGAAAAGGAACAAATGGCAAATAAATTTCTGAACCACCGGATGGTGGATGTAGATTGTCGAGGGTATACTTCGACATTCTTCGAATATGCGAGAGTGGTACCAACCCTGGCTTCGCCAGAGCCGGTACTTATTTCCCACTATATTTGGGGATTGATTGGTGAAATTCGAGATATCGTCAAAGCTGCGAGACCCCGCACTGTTGACGATGCTGTGGAATTAACCAACACCCTAACTGACGGACTGGTACGCACAAGATGTGACAACTGTGTTCTATAATCATCGTGTAATGTAAAAAAATGTCAGTTATCAATAAAACAATGTGCTTTAGTGTTATTATATGTGTAATGGTGTTTAATAAATTTTACAATTTGATTCGATTCTGGTTTCAAGCTTTAAATCACTTTCTGGAAGGTTATACGCAAACTAGTGCATAAACGCAATCTGTTTAATGAGACGTACACTCTGGAACTGTGACGTAATCCAAACATACCCTAAATATCTTTTACATAACTTAGAAATAAGTTTCGAAGGATTCGGTATGGCAAAAACATGTTTATTTGAACTAAAGGACTATTTACGATAAAACTGCGAAACGAACGTTGGTGACCGCCCGGATAATATTTAAATCCTAAAAATATTCTGTTATGATTTTAATCAGGTCCATGTTAAAAATAAATTAAAACGCCTAAAAACGTTATTTTTAAAGTTTAAGCGCGTACCGCGTGTTTCTGCGCGACACAGTGCTTCTACTGTGAAACGCGGACAACGCAGCCAGCCTTGGCAACTGAAATTTATTTCAGTAATATTTTGGCAAGTTTATTTTTATAGAATAATAAAAACAATTTAGAACGCCATAAACTGGGATTTAAACGCTAGATAAAATACCCGGTATCCAGTTAAACACCCGTTTTAGCCTACTTATGGCATATTTATATAAAAAATTTCACATGGAGCCCTCCCCCATATATAAATTTCGGTCACCATATTTAGATGGACACCACCATAATATTTTGTCTAGACTTTCCAAGATTACCCCAACTTTACTCATTATCCTAAATGATTTTCTTGGAATATGCAGGATTATGTTGATACTCCAGGGAACATGCTACCCCATGGTCACTAGAAATGGAATTATAAACAACCATTTTACCCTCACTTTAATCACCACAAAGATTCCTTTCTCCTTCCTCACACAAGCTATGGTTCATCACCCCTATCCCAACTCCACCATTTTCATTTCACTAACAAGCACTCCAAGGTGATTTAGAGGTGCAAGGAGCTAAGCTAGGAAGCTTGGAGATTTCGGAAGTTGAAGGACCTCTCACAATTGCTTTTATCCACCCGTTTTTTCTAGTGTTTCTTCCCTAGCTTCAAAGCTAGTAGTAAGCTTCTTTGATCATCTTTTATTTTATATTTATGGTGATCGTATGTGTGCGTTTTAGTAACATTTAAGCTAGAAACAGCATGCTGATTAGCATTTTCAGCCAACTTCAGTTGGCTGTAACCGGACCTTAATAAAGCAGAAAATGTATTTTCTGAACTCTAGATTTATGTATTATGAAATACGGTTCTAATGGCACTGGAATCATAATTTTTGGACTTCGTTTACTATTTTTAAAGACCCTTTTTGTAACAGCAACTAAAGCTGAGTTTTTACTGCAGTAAATGAGCGAAATGTTTTTAGTCATAACTTGAGTTCTGTGTAGAATTAACTCATGAAATTCATACTGTAAATGACCACTAATGGCGTAGCAATTCTCCCACTGGAATTACGTCAAACGTACTTACGATAAATTTTAAATGAATTTTTCCGTGAACTGCAGTCAGAAAGTGATGAATCTGATTTCAGTCCGGTAAATGAATTTCTATAAAATATTGGTAAAGAAATGGACCCCGATATTTTTACACAATAAAATTTGGATGGTATTTGACATTTTGTAAAAATTTGGGAATTTTTGGAGAGGGTTAACTATTTTATTAAATTGCTCGAAAACAGTCCAGTTTCATATATATTAAAACAGAAATGGCATAAGTAGTATTTTGCATGTCAAAGTGTGGGTATTTGATTATTAAAATCATTCTTATTTAATTTAGGGTGGATAAACAATTGAGGGATCGTGTTAACTTATAAAAAACGCACCCAAAGGTGAGTACATAGATCTCCTCTTTTTACTGTTTTCGATTATTTTGGGGTGATTCATATGTATCAAACGATTCCAATATTTCAACGATGGTTTCAAAACGATTGAGATGGTTTATACAAAACTAATAAAGATTTCGATAATGTGAACAAAATTGTTGGTGGTAGTTACATAACGAATGACATTCATTAGCATTGATCAAGCCGACCAGTATTAGGTTATGGTACCATAGGATCCGACAAATCCCGTTATCAGACCGGACCCATGGTTATGTGTGGGTTAGGTAGGTAACGACTGAATCTGATGATTGTTAACTTACCCTTTGGAGGTTTGTTAATACGAGTTGAACAATGAACGAGTCACGAAGGTTTGAATGTTATTAGCGAGACAACCAAAAGTAGTTTTCACAATTAAAACAAGAACGAATTGAACGAGTGAATGAATTTAACGATTTGGAACGATTTGAACGATGTAAATGAATGAACGATGTTCTATAACGAGAACGAGTTAAACAATATTACACAACAATGTTTACGAAACTATATAAACCATACGAGTTTTATTACAAGAACGATTTATGATTTAGGTTACATAAACAATTGTTTTGGGTTAAGATTCATGGCATCGAGGTTTATAAATTATGACCAATCTATTTTGACTTGGTTATTCATTTACAATACAAACATTTTACAAAACAAGGTTTTCTAATATCAAATAATGAATTTGTACAAGTTGTTTTAACATACAAACGAGCCATGAATCTGATACTCACACAAAAACTATGTACTCGCCAGCATTTCTTTGCTGACTTTGTTTTTACATATGTTTCAGGTGATGTTGCTTAATGTTGATTGCGAATAGGATGCATGCTCACTTAGGACCGGACGAGGCCTTAGTGATTTAATAACGATGATAAACTATGTTTGAATTGCTTGTTTAACTTTAAGACAATGTTTAATATTCAATAAAACGAAACTCTTGTATCCATGGTTTGAAACAATAATTCTGTTACAACACTCCCCGACGTTTCCGCCACGATTTGTTGTTTTACGTGGTCGGGGTGTGACAGAAAAGTTGGTATCAGAGCCAATGGTTATAGAGAATTAGGTTATTAGTAAAATTTTGACCTAGACTATAACTTTCTAGGACCCCAACGCAAGTTGATTTGCGTTTAGAATTAAAAAAAAAAAAAAAACAAAATCCGAATCTGCTTCGAAAATTAGTCATCCGTTCTAGGTTGATTGGTTACTAGGTTTTGAACCCTTCCAGTTTGACCCATTTTTTTTTGCTTAGTGCCTTTTGAGTTTTCAAAATCTCGTCAGAGTTTGGGTCTAAATAATGTGAACACGTGCAAACTGGAAGAGTGAATGCCTGTACCCTGAGTTTTCTGTCTAAGGCTAGAGTGTTCATACAAATCCACATAATCGGACCAGTCACTCTTACCAGGGAACTCTTGGGGTGAGTGTCCACTTATAGGCGAGCATGTCTTCGCGATACATTATTTTGATTCATTACTTTGATTAGTCACTGCGTGTCGTTTGTTTGTTCGAGGTAACAAACAAATGATCGCCTTCCTTGTGTTTTGTCGATACCTCTTTTGTTTTTCCTAATTTTCAATCTCACTCGATTCTCCTGTTTCCTTGCTAGACAATGCCTCCTCGACGTGAAGCACAATCTTTTACTATTGAAGAAATCGCAGCCCTGGTCTCTCAGCAAGTGGCTGCTATGCTTCCCGGTGTTGTGACCCAAGTCCACGAGATATACAACAACAACAATAATAACAACAACAATAATGCACCGTGTAATTTCAAGAATTTCAATTCTGCTAAGCCGCTAAAGTTTTCTGGGTCACAAGGAGCAACTGCACTCCTGCAATGGTTTGAGAGTATCGAGAATACATTCAGACATGTGCAGTGTCCGAATGCGCGTAAGGTTGAATTTGCTTCGAGTGTGTATGAGAAGCGTGCTCTTACGTGGTGGAACGGAGTGATGCGCGACAGGGGTGCCGAAGTGGCATTGGCACAAACATGGGAAGTGCTTCGAGCTCTCATGATGAGAGAGTTCTGTCCCCGTCATGAACTTCGAGCTTTGGAACGAGAGTTTGACGATCTGAAACAAGACGGGGGAGAACACCGTGCGTATACCGATCGATTTGAGGAGCTCAGTCTTTTGTGTCCTACTATGGTTACCCCGTTGGAGAAAGCGATAGAGAGGTATATAGATGGTCTACCCGATTCTATTCTGGATATAGTGACCGGTATTAATCCTACCACCCTTCGCCAAGCAATCGAGTTGTCTGCTACCCTGACTGAGTCTCAAGTCAGGAAGGGTAAACTCACCCGCAAGGATGATAAAAAGAAGGCGACCGATTCTGGGAAGGACAAGAAAAAGGGTAAGGGTAAAGAAGGTGAGTCATCGAAGAAGTCGAGAAAGCGAAAGGGTTTCCAGAAGTAACTGCACAAACTGCTCAGAACCCTTAGAACCCGCCAGCTCAACCTCCTGCGAAGAAAGCATATGCTGGTACCGCACCTCATTGTGCTCGCTGCAACGGTCATCATGTTGCACAACAAGCGTAAACTTGGGCATCTGGCCAACGTCTGTCGTTCGGGTCAGAATCAGATTGTTCAGAATCAAGCTCCAGTCCAGGGGAATGCTGCTAGATTCCCACCGGGTACATGTTTCAATTGTGGAGAGCTTGGTCACTACCGCAACAACTGTCCGAGGTTGGCAAATGCAAATGTAAATCCAAACGTGAATGTCAATGTCAATGTGAATGCGAATCCCGCTCGTGGGCGAGCGTACAATCTGAATGCTAATGAAGCTAGGGCTGACAACGAGGTGGTTAATGGTACGTTTCTTGTTATCAATCGACCTGCATATATTCTTTTTTATTCTGGCACCGATATGCAGAAGGAGCTACCAAGAAGAACGTAAGAGCCTTCCAGTTAACTACTCAGGAAGCAGAATTAATTCCGGACGTAATAGCTGGTACGTTCTTAGTTCACAACGTCTATGCAAAAGTATTATTTGACTCTGGTGCAAACCAAAGTTTTATAAATACTTGATTCCGCCAAGCTCTTAACTTACCCTTAACCAACCTTAGGCAGATTTTGACAATCGAAACTGCAGATGGAAATTCTGTTAAAATAGATAAGGTTTTGCAAAATGTAAAGATAGAACTCTTAGGTCATAAATTTTCTGCAAACATATTACCTATGAATTTAGCTGGATTCGACGTTGTATTAGGAATGGATTGGTTGGTAGCCAATCATGCTCGAATTCTTTGTGATAAGAATTCCATAGAAATTCATACACCCACAGGAGAATTAGTGGTGATTACAGGAGATCAGCCACAAAAGCCACTTAAATTCATTTCAGTAATGAAGTTGGCCAGTTATTCAAGAAAACAAGAAGTAGTGTATATGATTTCAGTAATCATTAACACGAAAGGTAAAGAGCTTAAAGAATTTCCGGTAGTATCAGAATACCCGGATGTCTTTCCAGAAGAACTACCTGGATTACCACCCAACAGGGAAGTCGAATTCAGGATTCATCTAATTCCTGGAACTCTACCGATAGCCAAGGCACCTTATCGGTTAGCACCCACCGAAATGCTAGAATTGAAAAAGAAATTAGATGAATTATTAAGTAAAGGATTTATACAACCTAGTTCATCCCCGTGGGGAGCTCCAGTGTTGTTTGTAAAGAAGAAAGATGGGTCAATGAGAATGTGTATCGATTATAGGGAATTAAATAAGGTTACAATTAAGAATCGATACCCATTACCTAGGATTGATGATCTATTCGATCAACTTCAAGGAGCTAGATACTTTTCTAAGATAGATTTACGCTCTGGATATCATCAATTGAAGGTACAAGAAGAAGACATACCTAAAACTGCTTTCAGAACTAGGTATGGTCATTACGAGTTTACAGTCATGCCCTTCGGACTAACAAATGCTCCAGCAGCATTTATGGACATGATGAATCGGATCTGTAAACCATATTTGGATAAATTTGTAATTGTCTTCATCGACGATATACTTATTTATTCCAAAAGCCATGAGGAGCATTGTGAGCACCTGCATGCACTCTTAACCTTGTTAAGAAAAGAGAAGCTTTATGCCAAATTCTCGAAGTGTGAATTTTGGCTACAAGAAGTGCAATTTTTAGGTCACATAGTGAATCACGAAGGCATTCACGTAGATCCCTCTAAAATAGAAGCAATCACCAAATGGAAGGTCCCACAGTCAGCTATGGAAATTAGAAGTTTTCTAGGGTTAGTTGGATACTATAGACGATTTATTAAGGATTTTCCAAAATAGCTGTACCATTAACTAAGTTAACCTGTAAAGCAGCTAAGTTTGAATGGGGACCTAGGCAAGAAGAGGCCTTTAGGATTTTAAAGCAGAAGTTAACAAATGCTCCAATTTTAGCCTTGCCAGAAGGAACAGAAGATTTCGAAGTCTACTGTGATGCTTCTAAACTAGGATTAGGATGTGTGCTAATGCAACGCAAGAAGGTAATTGCGTATGCTTCAAGGCAATTGAAAAAGCACGAAGAAAACTATACGACTCATGACTTAGAATTAGGAGCCATAATTTTTGCCCTTAAAATTTGGAGACACTATCTGTATGGAAGTAAGTTTACTGTCTATACAGATCATAAGAGTTTAGGATACATATTTGGGCAAAAAGAATTAAACATGAGACAAAGAAGATGGATGGAAATTCTAAGTGATTACGACTGTGATATTCAATATCACGAAGGAAAGGCAAACGTAGTTGCAGATGCCTTAAGTCGTAAGTATCATGAGAAATAACGACGAGTTCGTGCTCTTAGATTAAATCTACAGTTAGATTTAATGGAACAACTGAAGAATATTCAGGAAACAGCAATCAAGGATGATGCTGAAGGAATGAAAGGAAGAATAAAGGAATTAGAAAAAGGAAATGATGGAATTTGGAGATTCCACAAGAAAAGAATTTGGGTACCTAAGCAAGGAGATTTAAGACATAAGATCTTAGAAGAAGCTCATAAATCTAGATATACCATGCATCCTGGTAACAATAAAATGTACCAAGATTTAAGAAATGATTTCTGGTGGATAGGGATGAAAAAGGACGTAGCTAGATATGTTTCTAAATGTCTAACTTGTTCACAAGTTAAGGCAGAACACCAGAAACCTTCAGGTCTACTACAACAATTAGAAATGCCTGTATGGAAATAGGAAGTCATAACAATGGACTTTGTTACTAAGTTACCCAAAACTAGAAAAGGTAATGATGCGATTTGGGTAATTGTGGATCGATTAACCAAATCAGCTCATTTTCTACCCATGAAAGAAACCTTTAGCATGGAAAGGTTAGCCAAGTTGTATGTAGATGAAGTAGTATCCTTACATGGAGTTCCACTCTCCATTGTATCGGATAGAGATAGTCGTTTCACTTCCCATTTCTGGACGAGTTTCCAAGAAGCAATGGGAACCCGACTAAATCTAAGCACTGCATATCATCCTCAGATAGACGGACAAAGTGAAAGGACAATCCAAGCCTTGGAAGACATGCTTAGGGCATGTGTGATAGATTTTGGTGGAAATTGGGATGACCACCTACCTTTGATTGAATTCTCCTATAACAATAGTTATCACTCAAGCATCGCAGCTGCCCCATTTGAAGTACTATATGGGCGAAAGTGCAGAACTCCAGTCTGCTGGGCAGAGATAGGAGAAAGTCAATTATCAGGTCCTGAAATAGCATAAGAAACCACTGACAAGATTACTCAAATCAAGGAAAGAGTAAAGACGGCTCGAGATCGCCAAAAGAGTTATGCAGACAACAGGCCTAAGCCGTTAGAATTTCAAATCGGAGACAAGGTTCTCTTAAAAGTTTCTCCTTGGAAAGGAGTAGTTCGGTTCGGTAAGAAAGGATAGCTAACTCCAAGATACATAGGACCATTCTCAGTAATCCAACGAATAGGACCAGTTGCCTATCGTTTACAACTACCAGAAGAGCTAGTTGGGGTACATGACGTATTTCATGTATCCAATCTCAAGAAATGTATATCAGACGAATCACTGGTAGTACCTCTTCAAGATACATAAGTAAATGAGAAGTTAAAATTTGTTGAAAAGCCACTGCAAATAGAAGATAGAAAGATCAAGTTTCTCAAACACAAGCGACCAGTGCTGGTCAAAGTCAAGTGGGATTCAAGGAGAGGACCTGAATACACTTGGGAGCTAGAATCAGAGATGAAGCGAAAGTATCCTCACTTATTTCAGTGAATCTCGAGGACGAGATTTTAAATAAGGTGGGGAGGATGTAAGGACCTCCAAAAAATGTCCCAAAATGACTCATAAGTAGAAAACTGGACCCCTGAAACCCTAATCCATATCAAAAATCAAGAAATCAAGAAAAATGGTCTTCAGGCGGGCCGCGTAAAAGATGACAAGACCCTTACGTGGGCCGCGTCAACTTGAAATTCAACCGGATAAGCATCCGGGCCACGTATAACCCATCTGGCAACCCTAACTCGTGACCAAGCAAACCTACGAGGCGGCCTCGCGGGCCGCGTAAGGCTCAAGGGGGGGCTCACGCGGGCCGCGTGAGACCCAAAAATCAGCTATAAATAGGAATGGCCATGAGCAGTCCTCTGGTGTCAAAACCAAAATTCAAAAACGAAGTTTGGCTGCTCAAAAGTCGAATTTACTTTTATAATAGCAAGGCGCTGCTACGATACAGGGTATTAACTCGATCACTGCTACGATTCAATGTCCGATCGATTGAAAACTATCCAATGGATGTTTAAGTGCTGCCCACATTAGGGCCATACTTTGTCATTAGTCGTGAATTCGACGGATGTTTAAGTATAGCACTTTGTCATTCGTTGTGAGGGTTTTAATCTCGTGAGTTATCGCAAATGATGTATTAGTTACTAACCTAGTTCGTGTGCATTGTTATTTAAATTAGGTTACAGGGCTAATCAGTAGGCTAAGCTCTGTCCATATAAATCTGCAATGTGAGTTATTCTCTTTTATCAAAAGTATTTTACAATACTCCATTTTTAAAAAGTTATAATTACGGGGATTAAGTCGTGGTTATCTTAAATCACTGGCTAGTGGGGTATTATGCACATTACTAATTTCTCACGGGTTAGGCTAATAAATCCTAACAGTGATAAACGTCACTACTTGGGGAAAGACCCAATAGTGGTATGACCATCGTCACCAGGTGACACGGCGCCAGATAAAAATAAGATAGAAGCCATTGTAATCGCTCTTATGCTGTAATTTATAACCATGTGTCGTTTTATCAAATTTGAATAACTCGCCAGCATTTCCCCGCTGATAAAATATTTTTAAAACATGTTTCAGGCAACCTGCTGTAAATCAAGGAAACGTGCTACGGAGTACTAACAAGCTTGAAGAGGTGGCTCAGTTAAAATGAATAAACATGTTTTATAAATCAGTGAATTTACTTGTGAAATTCCTCTATTGTAATTTACGGGGTTTATCCCGAATTATGAAATAAAATAATCGGGCATTTCAAGTTTTAAAAGATCCTGTGAAAATCTTCCGCCGTCGCATCATTTAAATAAATAACACGGGTTCCTGTCCCGCGGCTCCTGACCGGGTCAAACCGGGGCTGGGGCCGTGACAAAATGGCCGGGTCAGACAAAGTCAATAGTCACCCCAGAGATAATCATGACACCTCCAGAGTCAACGTAGTAGGAGCAGAATTACAAGCGTTAATAGATAATGCTGTTACGCGAGCTTTGGACAGGCAGTTCAATGAATCCAGTGGTACCCATGTAATGACCCAGTCTGTACCACACTCTAAACCACCCTCTAGAACTCATACCGCTCACAAAAGTGATTCTCATCACTCAACAAACCAGAAGAGCGTTCCATCTAAGAGAGTTGTGCTGAACCAAGAACCACGTGCTAAAGGTTGCACATATAAGTACTTTGTTTCCTGCAAACCCAGGTATTTTACTGGGGAGAAAGGAGCAGTTGATTGCATGTCATGGTTAGACGAGATGGACGCCGTAGTGAAAGGAAAAGCTTTATGTTAAGTTTTCAAAGTGTGAGTTTCGGTTAGAACAGGTACAGTTTCTTGGACACTTGGTTGATCATGAAGGAATCCATGTGGATCCCACCAAGATCGAGGCGATTACCAAATGGAAAACCACTGAGTCACCAACCGAGGTTAGAAGTTTCTTAGGATTGGCCGGTTATTATAGGAGATTTATTCAAGATTTTTCTAGAATAGCCATTCCCTTAACTAAGTTAACCTGTAAATCTGTTAAGTTTAAATGGGGAACGAAACGGGAAGAAGCTTTTAGAATTCTTAAGCAAAGATTAACCCACGCACCGATACTAGCGTTACCAGAAGGAACTGAAGATTTTGTAGTTTATTGTGACGCTTCTAAGTTAGGCTATGGATGTGTATTAATGTAACGCCAAAAGGTTATAGCTTACGCATCTAGACAACTTAAGAATCATGAAGAAAATTATTCAACCCATGATTTGGAATTAGGAGCTATAATTTTTTCCCTTAAGATTTGGAGACATTACCTTCATGGTAGTAAGTTTACCATTTTCACAGATCATAAGAATTTAAGGTATGTCTTCGGACAAAAAGAGCTGAATATGAGGCAGAGACGCTGGATGGAAATTCTTAGCGATTATGATTGTAATATCCAGTATCATGCAGGAAAGGCAAATGTAGTGGCTGATGCTTTAAGTCGAAAGTATCATGAAAAGCCGAAAAGGGTACGTTCTCTTAAATTAAACCTGCAAGTAGATTTGAATGATCAAATTAGAAAAGCACAAGAATCAGTAATCAAGGATGATACTAAAAAATTGAAAGGAATGACTAAACAATTAGAAAGAGGAACAGATGGAATTTGGAGATTCCATAAGAAAAGAATGTGGATACCTAAATTAGGAAACCTACGTCATCGTATATTAGAAGAAGCCCATAAGTCTAAATATACGATGCATCCAGGAAATGATCAAATGTATCAGGATTTAAGAAAGAATTTTTGGTGGATAGGAATGAAGAAAGATATAGCTGCTTATGTTTCTAAATGTTTAACCTGTTCACAAGTCAAAGCTGAACATCAGAAACCCTCAGGTTTGTTACAACAGTTAGAAATGCCCGTATGGAAATGGGAATTTATAACAATGGATTTTGTTACCAAATTACCCAAAACAAGGAAAGGTAATGATACAATCTGGGTGATTGTAGACAGGCTAACTAAGTCAGCTCATTTCCTACCGATGAAGGAAACTTTCAGCATGGAACAATTAGCTAAATTGTATGTAAATGAAATAGTTTCATTACATGGAATTCCTTTATCAATTGTTTCTGATAGGGATAGCCGTTTTACCTCTCATTTTTGGACGAGTTTCCAAAAGGCAATGGGAACTAAGTTGAATCTAAGCACAGCTTACCATCCTCAAACGGACGGACAAAGCGAAAGGACAATTCAGACGATGGAAGATATGCTTAGAGCTTGTGTAATTGATTTCGGAGGTAATTGGGATGAACACTTACCATTAATAGAATTTTCTTATAATAACAGTTATCACACAAGTATCAATGCTGCACCATTCGAAGCAGTTTATGGACGAAAGTGCCGAACCCCAGTCTGTTGGGCAGAAATTGGGGAAAAGCAACTGTCTGGACCTGAGATAGTGCAGGAGACAACCGACAAGATCATTCAAGTCAATGAACGACTGAAAGCAGCACGTGATTGACAAAAGAGCTACGCTGATAACAGACGCAAGCCGTTAGAATTTCAGGTAAGTGACAAGGTATTATTGAAAGTCTCTCCTTGGAAAGGAGTAGTCAGATTCATCAAAAGAGGAAAGTTAAGTCCCAGGTATGTTGGACCTTTTGAGATCATTAGAAGAATAGGACCTGTAGCCTATCAGCTACAGCTACCAAAAGAAATAGCAGGAATACATGATGAATTTCATGTATCTAATCTCAAGAAATGTTTAGCTGATGAATCATTGGTAGTACCTCTTAAGGATATAGAGGTAAATGAACAACTTAAATTTATAGAAAGGCCTCTACAGATTGAAGACAGGAAAGTCAAGAACCTCAAGCACAAGAGATTAGTTCTGGTTAAAGTGAAATGGGACTCCAAAAGAGGACCAGAATACACATAGGAGCTTGAATCAGAAATGTAAAGGAAATATCCACACTTGTTCCAGTAGATCTCGAGGACGAGCTCTAAAACAAGGTGGGGAGGATATAACAACCCTCCTGAAATTTTTCTGACACCCTAATATATTTTATAATATCCCAATATGTCCTAAAATACCCCCCATACGTAAAAACGGACCCTGAATACCTTAATTTTAATTAAATTTAATTAAAAACAAGAAAATAGGGGCCCTGGCGGGCCGCGACAAACTCCACTTAAGTCAACGCGGGCCGCGAGCGCCTGGGTAAGTGGCGCAGCCCTGGGCTGCCACGTGGCCTAACATCTGTCGAAGCTACCCCAATGACCGGACAAAGCTAGAGCCGTAGACCCCTATGTCGCGGGCCGCGACAGCCCTTGCCTTCTTTCGTCGCGGGCCGCGACGGACCTGTCGACCAGCACTATAAAAGGAGGCCTCGGGCCTTCAGTCGAAACTCGTCCCAAATCTTTCTTTCTCTCTAAATTTCTACGTAGTGTACGCTAAACTCGGGTATAATACCCCCTAAATAATGAGGTTCTGCTCTGTTATAAGCATCATAACCCCTGGATACGTATTAGATACGCTGCCTGATTGATCTAGGGTTCCGTAACGGTTGTCGTGGTTCTGCCCGACGTAGTCGTTGGAATGCCGTCTCGGGGAGGGTATTACTAATGTTAAAATGGGTTATTATACTAACACATGTGCATTTGTGTAATTTATAGATTGTCACTAGGAAACCCTTACAGAAAATCTAAGACAGCAATGTGAGTAATCTCCTTTTTGCAAATTGTTTTTACAAAACCTCACACGATTAATTATATATTAAGCAGTTATTGAGTATTTGTAAGGATACAATTATCGTCGGTATGTTGGGGTTTTGTATACAAAATTTGTTACTGCCTTGCGAGGGGTAACATTTCCACAAGTCGGGTTGACAGTACCGTGGGTGGTAATTGGTATGACTTGGAAACAAATGTAATTGCGAGACCGCTCTCAATACTGTACAATGGTTTTATTTAAACTTGATTAAACTAGGATTCACTCACCAGTAACAAAATGTTTTTAAACGCGTTTCAGGTAACAAAATGTGAAAGCCAAATAGAAGCCAGCTGGACAGCACTGAAGGCTTGGAAAAGTGGCAATAAAGTTACCTAAAATAAATAGATGTTTTTATTAAATAAAAATAGAATTTATTCCTGTGAAAACGTGTGTACTTAAAGCTTGGGTTTTATCCCATGTGTTTAATATTATGAAAGTGTGGCATTTTACTCTGATAAAATATTTTCTAACTACGGTCCTGATGTAATTTCCGCTGCCAAAATGGATAAAAAACCAGATACCACTGAAACTGGTCGCGGTCGCCCGTTCCCGGGACAGTTAGGGGACGGGGGTTGCGACACATAAAGACTCAAATTAAAAGACATTAAAACTCTACTTAAGAGTTTAGTCTTTAATTCAACATATGAAGAGTTTATTAATAATTATAATTTCATTAAATTATAATTCACTAATATCCATTCACCAAATTTCCAACACATAAATCGGGTTTTTTTTCTATAACTCGGGTTCGGGTACATACTGGGGTTCAGGTGTGAGCGAGTTTAAATTTTTGAGTATTGCCAATACCCGGGTCGGGTTCGGATCCAGGTATTGGCCAGGAAAATTCATATCCTATGTACTCGGGTTCGGGTTTTCTATACCCGGGTATTAGAATACCCTATTTCCGGGTTTGGGTATTAAAATACAACATAATCATCCACCCCGGGTGAGCTCTCTCAGGGTGGTGGCTCACAAATGCCCTCCTAACAAGTGAGGTCTAATGACTTAAATATAGCCCCTAAGCCTTGTCATCCAAGCAAGTCGTTCCTTGCTTGGAAAACCTACTAAAGTTGCTAAAACACACGACTATCACAACTAAAAATGTCACCCTATACAAATAATACGTCGTTAATATAAAGTCTTCGTAATTGATAGCATCATTCTCTAATTTGTCCCAACAATCTCTTCATTTTTTTACCTGTTTGTCCATTTTCTTCAACTTATACTCCCACCCGCACCAATTACCATCAATCTTGATCTGATTTTCAAATACATGATCAAGATTACGATAAACCGGATCTGTGTACTTTTCCCGAGCCTAGAAATAGCTTTCGCAACACATTTGATGTTGTCAACGATCGCGATTAACGCAAGCTCCCTGAGATAATCGTGATTATTGGAAACGAGATTTCGAGTGCCGAGTGAATTAGTGAGTTCTTCTTGTAATTGTGACATTTGTTTATCGCTTAAAACCTGCCACAAGTTAGTTAACTTTGTCATTAATCTCGCGACTTCGAATGACAAGATTCCAATGATGGGTTTTTTAGGGGTTTAAAGTTGCGGGTTTGCGTGAAGGTTTCTATAGAGAATTAAACCATGATGATTCTTTCATTGTGTCGATCCCCATTCTTAGAAATAATGGGTTTATGTGTATAAACCTGTCACTAATCCTTCTATAGAAACAATAAGATGCCATAAGTGGAGACAGTTTGGCACCATCACAAACTTGTGTGTGTCATGCTGCAAAGGAAATTTCCCATTATAATCAAAGGCTAAAGTTAATGCAGTTTGTTACAGACCTTGATGATGATAATAAACCTGTAAGCAAAAACAATTTAATTGTTGGGTTTAATAGATTGTTTAGTAGCTTAATGGGTCAACTGGGTCAGCAGCTTAACAGGTCAACTGGGCCAGCAGTTAGGGTGGTTTTAACATGTTTATTTTATGGTTTGTTTAGTAAAGTAGTGAGCCTTTTAGTTGTGGGTCATGATTTCAGATTTGTAGGGCTAGTGGAGTCGATCTCTTATCACGTACGTAGACGAGCCTTAGCTTTAGGTTGCTATTTTGCAATCAAGGCTGTGATAACCAATATTAACTAGAGAACATGAAACTTCATTCATACTTCTTGTCAATAGATTACAACTGTCGTGTTTATCATCTATGCTTCAATCATACTTCTTGTAAAAGCACCTATTTTACCATTAACCTTGAACCAACAATTTGTTACCGAAATAATTTACTAAATCAACATTGAGCCTGGACAATCCTTCAGCCGTACCATTCTTCACGAGTGATTCGCTCACATTAACACCAAGCATATGATTATGTTCTTTAAATGGATCTGCCTACCGAGCTGCTTCTGGCTTAGACTAAGATAAGGCTGAAATTGTCTGGTACGAACTTAGATCGGACAAAACTTGATGCCACATACAATAAGGCCTGACATTGTTCCCTCATAAGTTATGAGTTTCAAATTAACAAAAAGATGATCATTTTTAAGCTCATAATTTGAGTTGAATTTCCACACAATAACTTCCATCCATCCATCTTTTCTCTGTCTTGGAACCCAATCAGTATCATGCACATTCCAGGGGTTTGGGCTTCTAAAATAAAGAACTCCCGTCTCTTTGCTTCTCTAGTGGAACAGATCGCATACTATCACTGGACCATGCAACCCACGACACTTTTCTGAAAGCTTGAACACGAGGTAGCACACATTTCCGGTATTTTCTGACAACATTTGATCTATGAGATTCCATTATGGTCGAAACCAATATCACCAATCTCTATTAGATGTGATAGTGCAGCTACATTGGCTAAGGCATATAGTCAAGTGTACAATGGGAAGTCTAGACACTTAGGTGTTAGACATAATATGATTAGAGAATTAATCATGAATTGTAACACCCCAAAAAAATGGGTTTGGTAATTTAAACCCGGTTAATACAAAGGAACGGGTAAAAATACTGCTAGGGGTAAAAGTGAACCCGTTAATGAATATTGACTAGGAATAATTAACCTAGTTGAATATTAGTATCGTTAGTATTAAACGAAGGGTTGTAGCCTTATTTAAATAAAACGAAACATGAGGGACCAAAGTAAACAACTTGAAAGTTGTTTTATTAAATAGAAAACAACACACACACAAACACACACATCGTGTGTGTGTGTGTTCTTCATCAACGAGCAGGGAAGGCTCCCTTGGAGCCAAAACCCTAAACTTCACAAATTCTCCAAATTGAAAGGCTAAACGAAGTCCAAATTCACAACCGAACATGAATTAACGATCACCTTCACAAGGGGATCGTAAGGTATGTCTTCAAACTTAGATTTGATGATCTTGTTTGAAGTGGGTTATGATCAATACATGAATTGGTATGCAATTAAGCTTGTAGAGGTGTTAGAAACACCAAATAGAACTTGTGTTATGAATAATTTCAAGTAATTGGGTGATTTAGAATGAAAACCCATTGCATGAGTATGAAGATGATGATCATGATGAACTTGTAGATGTATTAGTGTGATCTTGTGATGTATAAGGTGTTATATGATAGACTTAGATAGATAAACTTGATGTGGAAATTATGATTATGAGATTTTGCTTGAATGTGATGGTTCATAAGATGAATTAGGGAAGAACATGCTTAAAGCACTTGTACATTATGCTTAAAAAGTGATACGCACACCAAGTGTTTGATGAAATGTCTAAATGACAATAATATGTGAAATTGTATGCAATTAATGGGTAAACATGTATAGAAAGTGGTATTAATGAAATTGATAGTAAACTAACATGAGGAATGTATTTTAGATATAGTTCATGTGAAGATTATGTTAGGTTGATGTTGAGTATGCTTTATGCTTGTTTGAATTGATTAATGAAAGTCATACGTGAGATATGAAATTGATATGATCGTTCATACGCACAATCATATATGCTAACAAGAATGTGAATGTAATGACATGTACGGTTAGGAGTCATGTCGACGCGGACACAAGCATGGAAGGGCAACGGGCCAAGGATAAACACGGAAGCTATGCTCGAACTCGGACGCACAAGGTAAGTGAACTCCAAACTTACCCTTTTGTTTAGTAATGTAATTATGACATATGGTAATTATTGAATGTAATATAAGAAAATATGAATTGTTGTTATTACTAAGTTAAGTTATAGTGGAACTGAGACGGAAGTGGTTAAGAAAGAGATTCGATTAAGTTTGGGTAAGAAACGGAACTTATTTAATGAATTATACATAAAGATGAATTAAGGAGTATATATGTAGGATGTAAATTGTAGGTACGAGTGTGAATAGAAAATGAATACATGCTTGAGAGAGGTATTTAATTATATGCTTGAATGAATAAGACGAGTGATGCGTATTTGAGGACACGTCCATATGAAAGGAAGTTAATGATACTAACCGTTTTTCTATTAAGAATTAATGTAAAACATAGGCAGGTTATTAATGGAAGTAAAGGTTGACTCTGCAATCCGATGCGACTAATGGAATGGATGGATGAAGGAGCTAGTATAAGAGGAAGCATGATATGTGGACGCTTATTATGCATGTGTTAATATTTTGTATTATGTTACCGGTTACTAATGATGAGATTGAATGTGGTGACTGCAGGTTGTTCAGGATTTTGGATGTTTCACCAAGAATTGTACGCGGTTGAAGATCGAGTCAAGACATGGATTGTACGTGGGTGTGTATGTGGTCACTTAATTCGATATATGTATGATAGTTGTCAATCAAATTTTCTAAAGGAACAAATGTATTTAAGTGAAAGAAAGGATGTCATTAAAGAAATTTTTAATTATGTGTTTTCCGCTGTGAATTTTGGTTTTAAACATTTAGGGCGTTACATGAATGGGGTGATATCCGTTGAGTTTGTTAGATCTGAGCTTAATTTAGCTGATCATCTAACCAAAGGGTTAGGAAGAGATCTCGTGAAGAAATCAGCTAAAGGGATGTGTTTAAAGTCCATTTTAAATATCTTATGTCAAGACACCCAATTCCCTTCTAATACAATGTTAGATGCTGAATTCAATGCGGAAAGTTTGTCATAACGATATTGGAACACATTAGCAAATCATCCCAAGGTATATGTTCAGACTGCAAGATAAAGTAGGTTAAAGTTGAACTTCTTAATAGTTCATTGATAAATTGCAGTGCAGGTGCAAAAGTAATGAATTACCTATAAGAATATGAAGTTTAGCCGCTTCAAGAGGCTTTGGACTTGAGCTTTGATATATTCTTTGAAGGATTAGGACACATGCTAGTAAAACATTATGTCAAGTGGAATTTGGATTTGTAAACGTGTGTGTATATTACCTACATATATTTAAATGGATAATATGGGTTCAATCCATAGAGACACCCAATTATTCTAATATTTGTATCTTGTAATATACTAAGTAAAAATTCAATCCTCAGGACATTTTCATTATGCATGCGTTTGTGTTTCTGTGAGAATGGTTAAGTTAATCATGGATACCAATAAAATGGGGGAGGAATGTTGGTAATTTTAGTGTTATCAACGGATTTTAGGGTATTGGATTAACTCGTTGATCGAGGAAATAACATTGGAGATTGAACGAGTTAGGTGCCACGGAAGTGCGGGCTCGATTTAATTCTAATGTTATTTGAGTTTTTATATAAATGTCCTTGTGAGCTTAATGATTTTATATTGGCCATATTGTTTTTGGAACTAAAGTTAATTAATGAGATTTACTTTCATTTAGTAAGGTATTTGTTTTGGTCGGTTGTTTTTTTAAGAAGATCCATTATAGTTATAATGGCAATGTAATTAGGGCTGTGCAATGGTTCAGAACTGAACCGGACCGAACCTAACCGAAACGGCACCAAACCGGAACCGTTTAATTCTAAATATAAGAACCGGAACCGAACCATATTCAAACGGTTCCGGTTCAATTCGAAACCGGGTTAAACGGTTCTAGCGTAAACGGTTCTTACCGTAACAGGTTGCCAATTAAATCCTAAAACTAAGAACAAAATAAAAACAATAAACCGTTTAAAACAAATAACTAAGAGTTGCAACATCCACAATTCAAATTAATCAGAGTAAAAGACGCACAATAAAATGTTTTAAACCGAAAGTATACAATTTAGAAAACCAAAAGTTAACTAAAAAACTTTTAGTTAACCATCACAAAAACTATATTTAAACATTATGTCAAAACTATTTTAATATTCTTTAATACTAGATACATTTTTTAAATATAATATTTTAAGTTTAAATGAATTATTAGGGTTTTTAAATATATTATTTAAAGTTTAAACCCAAACGGGTTCTAGCGGGAACCAAACCGGGAACCATTTTCTCTCAAACTTAAGAACCGGAACCGGACCCGAAATACAACAATACGGTTCGGATCTGACGGTTCCGGTCCGGTTCCCCGATTCTGGCGGTTCAGAACCGTAAATTACTCAGCCCTACATGTAATGCAATTTATAACAACTTTATTTTGGGCCCTTAAATTAAAAAGAAAGTCCATTAGATATATATAATGGCAAAAAGGCATTGGACTTGGAGAGACATTATTCTCGATCAAAAAGAGGAACGCACGGAAAACAAAAGTAGACGACAGTTTATTGGGTACGGTTTCTAATTCACAGAATCATCAAATCCTAATTCCTTTAAAAAAGAGTGATCTCTGTCTAATCCGATAAATCATTGCGTGTAACCCGCAAATAGGTTTATTTGATAGTTCTCGTACGATTCAGAGATTAATCCAGGTTTCATCATAATTTTGCAATTTTAATTCGGGTTCCAGGTTTGTTAATTTCTTTGAAATTACTTGTTCTAGACCAATTATACAACATAATCTTGAAGGGTGAAGAGGAAATGAAGGGAGAAGTAACGGTGACTGCTAGGTTTTTGGGAGAGGAGCGGGAATTCAAATTGGGGATCTGAGATCTGCATACGGTGCATGAATGACTCTACTATCTAATTACCGATAATTTTGTGAAAGATAAAAAAGGAAATTAAAGTGTAACTAAAATAAAATAAAGGGACCAAAATGTAATTAGTATTTAAAAGTATTTAAAAGACTAATCTACATCACTTGAGATTGTATCTTATGCATTAAAATAAAAATAAAAAAGAAGTTTTTATTTTTTAGATATGTTAAAATGCCTAGTATAGATAGATAATAATATTACAAAACAATATATTAAATTGATAATAATAATAATGAGGGGAATTGGCCTGTAATAATCCCACCTAGACCTTATTGGCTATTAATAATCCCACCTCAGAATATTCCCCCACCAGTCCCACCTATCACCTATTTTTCCTACAATGGTCCCCCGTTAAAAAAACTTAACGGAGTTAAGTTTTTTTCCAAATTACAAACAAATTTTTTAGGGCTTTTGATCAGAACGATAATACAAGTCCATTGATGTAAAAATTACTTCGAAATGTTGCTCCAAGTGACTTGATTTTGGTTAATTGGAAATTTAAACACCCGAATTGAAGCGTCGTTTTCATTGTTTGGAGCACTGTTTCGAGGCAAGTTTTACATCAATGGACTCGTATCGTCGTTCTAATCAAAATCCCTAAAAAATCTGTTTGTAATTTAGAAAAAAACTTAACTCCGTTAAGTTTTTTTAACGGGGGACCATTGTAGGAAAAATAGGTGAAAGGTGGGACCGGTGGGGGAAATATTCTGAGGTGGGATTATTAACGGCCAATAAGGTCTAGGTGGGATTATTACAGGCCAATTTCCCTAATAATGATAACAAGAGAGTGTCGAGCATGTTGAAATATGATAGGACACATTGCTTTAATCACTTGTACACTAATGTATCGTCTACTTGTACATTTTAATTTGTGCATCTATACTGAACATGACAACTATTGAAACGTCAACAAAAATGAGTAGGTCGTCATTGTACCTCTATATTTTTTTTAAATATTATAGTTTATAAGATATGACAAAAATGCGAAAAATAATTATAAGTTCGTTGTGGAGAGGGGAAAGTGTAACTAATTATCCATAATTTTGTTGAAACTCAGGGATTTAAGTGTAATAAGTTTAGGGACTAAAAAAGAAATAGTGTTTAAAAGACCAAATTACCCTCATTTTAGGGGTCTATCTATAAATAAAGGGGGTAAAAGTTCTTATTTTTTGGGTATCTTAAGATACACATACCACATGCATTATAATATAGTATAGATATAGATAATCATTTCACTTAGAGGTGTATAAATCGGGTTTTTTCTATATCTTGGGTTGGGGTACATACCCGGGTTCGGGTATGACCGGGCTTTAATTTTCGAGTATTGCCAATACCCGGGTTGGGTTCGGATCCAGGTATTGGCCAGGAAAATCGTATATCCTGTGTATCTGGGTTCGGGTTTTCTATACCCAGGTATTAGAATAGCCTATTTCCGAGTTTGGGTATTAAAATACAACATAATCATCCACACCGGGTGAGCTCTCTCGGGGTGGTGGCTCACAAATGCCCTCCTAACAAGCGAGGTCAAATGTCTTAAATATAGCCCCTAAGCCTTGGAAAACCGACGAAAGTCGCTAAAACACACGACTATCACAACCAAAAACGTCACCCTATACAAATAATACGTCGTTAATCTAAAGTCGTCGTAATTGATAGCATCATTCTCTAATTTGACCCAACAATCTCTTATTTTTTTTACCTGTTTCTCCATTTTCTTCATCTTATACTCCCACCCGCACCAATTACCATCAATCTCGATCTGATTATCAAATACATAATCAAGATTACGATAAACCGGATCTGTGCACTTTTTCCCGAGCCTAGAAATAGCTTTCGCAACACATTTGATGTTGTCAACGATCTCGATTAACGCAAGCTCCATGAGATAATCGTGATTATTGGAAACGAGATTTCGAGTGCCGAGTGAATTAGTGAGTTCTTGTGATCGTGACATTTGTTTATCGCTTAAAACCTGCCATAAGTTAGTTAACTTTGTCATTAATCTCGCGACTTCGAATGACCAGATTCCGATGATGGGTTTTTTAGGGGTTTAAAGTTGCGGGTTTGCGTGAAGGTTTCTATATAGAATTAAACCATGATGATTCTTTCAGTGTGTCGATCCCCATTCTTAGAAATAATGGGTTTATGTGTATAAACCTGTCACTAATCCTGCTATAGAAACAATAAGATGCCATAAGTGGAGACAGTTTGGCACCATCACAAACTTGTGCTTGTCATGCTGCAAAGGAAATTTCCCATTTTAATCAAAGGTTAAAGTTAATGCAGTTTGTTACAGACCTTGATGATCATCATAAACCTGTAAGCACAAACAATTTAATTGTTGGGTTTAATAGATTGTTTAGTAGCTTAATGGGTCAACTGGGTCAGCAGCTTAACGGGTCAACTGGGCCAGCAGTTAGGGTGATTTTAACATGTTTATTTTATGGTTTGTTTAGTAAAGGAAATTTCCCATTAATTATAATCAAAGGCTAAAGCTAATGCAGTTTGTTACAGATCATGATAACCAATATTAACTAGAGAAACATGAAACTTCATTCATACTTGTTGTCAATAGATTACAACTGTCCTGTTTATCATCAATGATTCAATCATACTTCTTGTCAAGGCACCTATTTTACCATTAACCTTGAACCAACAATTATTTACCGAAATAATTTACTAAATCAACATTCAGGGTGTCTGGAGCCTGGACAATCCTTCAGCCATACCATTCTTGACGGGTGTTCGCTCATACTGACACTGCCACATCAGCACCAAGCATATGATTATGTTCTTTAAAAGGATCTGCCTACCGAGATGCTGCTGGTTTAGACTAAGATAAGGCTGAAATTGTCTGGTACGAACTTACATTGGACGAAACTTGATGCCACGTACAATAAGGCCCGACATAGTCCCTTCATAAGTTATGAGTTTCAAATTAACAAAAAGATGATCATTTTTAAGCTCATAATTTGAGTTGAATTTCCACACAATAACCTCCATCCATCTTTTCTCTGTCTTGGAACCCAATCAATGTCACGCACATTCCAGGGGTTTGGGCTTCTAAAATAAACAACTCCCGTCTCTTTGCTTCTCCAGTGGAACAGATCGCGTACTATCACCGGACCATGCAAGTATGCGACCCACGACACTTTTCTGAAAGCTTGAACACGAGGTAGCACACATTTCCGGTATTTGCTGACAACATTTGAGTTTTGATCTCACACTTGATATGCAATACTTGCTGTCGTTGAAACTCAATCGCCCCATAAATCTGCAAGTATGGCATAGCATATAGTTATGTACTTCTTAAAGATTGTTGTGGTTTTACTTGTTAAGAATATAAGGACCCTTCTTGTAAACATTCAAAGTAGAGGGGTTGTTAATAATAAGTAGTACGTGTCATAGCAAAGTCAGTTAGCAGTTAATCTTTGTAAGCAACTACTTAAGATGGATTCTGGATCAATGACACATACGAATGATTTGATGAATATCTTCCTCTGTTTCAAATATTTCCTATTAGTGAATCCCATTGATATAATAGTGGGCCGGTCTTATATTAACAAAAATACCTTTTCTCTTTGAACTTGTAGATGATATTAAAACTTTTGAATATCGATCACTTTTACTCAAAAATATTAATCTTTATAAATCAGATTTTTTTTGTTAATAATTAATACCGTTGTTAGACATTGGGTGGTGATCAAATAGGAAGTTTATTTTTCTAGAAAGGATAGGAAGCAATAAGATTATAACATGTTGCAAATCTTAAAATAAAGAGAAAGAGTATTTTAGTCAATCTCATCCTTTCTTCTTCCTTCTTCTCCCCAGTTACTTCAAAACCCACCATCTTCAACATTTTCTTCACTTACTATCTCAATAATCACTACATTATAGTGCGATTTTCGTCATCAATCAATGATTCAAACACCCGATCAACGTGTTCTTCAGCTTTTTTTTTTTTTTTTTTAAGAAAACCCAGTTTAATTTCATTCAAAATCTCGTTTTTTCCCGTGATTTTGAAGATAATCACTCAATCCGTTTGATTCAATCGCTGATAAGTGTTTCTATCATTCAAATTTCGTCAATCGATGAAGAAATCGGCTTCGATCAATGTAAGAAATTCTTTAATTTCATTTTTACGATCTGGGTTTTTGATTTTCTCATTGCGTTTTACGATCTTCGCGGGGGTCCGGGGGCAGCGCCTCTGGCGGGGTCCAAGGGGCAGAGCCCCTAGCTGGGGTTGAGCTGCCATTGCGTTTTCGATTAAATTGCTTTAATAAAAATGCATGAGAAAAATTAATTTTCTGTAAATTTGCCTCTCGAAAACTGCATTTGTAGACAGTTTTATGCCATTGCGTTTTAGAACTACATTCCTGGTTCAGACAATTCACAGACAACTATTGTCCTGGTTCAATGTGTTTTAGAGAGAACACTTTCTTTGGTGTTTTTATGCCATTGCGTTTTAAAACTAACACATTTTTATGCGTTTTCTGGTCATTGCGTTTTAGAAAAACACATTTTTGAACTATTTTTAGTCATTGCGTTTTAGGTAAAACATATTTTTAGGTGTTTTCAGTCCCATTGCGTTTTAGAGAGAACACTTTCTTTTGTTTTTTTAGGCCATTGCGTTTTAGAAAGGAGACATTTTTAAGTGTTTTCTGGCCATTGCGTTTTATCAATAAGACATTTCTTTGTGTTTTTTTTAGGTGCATTGCGTTTTAGGTAAAACACATTTTTATGTGTTTTCAGTCCATTGCGTTTTAGAAAACAGACATTTTAAGTGTTTTCTGGCCATTGCGTTTTAGAAATAAGACACTTCTTTGTGTTTTTGGTGCATTGCGTTTTAGGTAAAACACATTTTTATGTGTTTTCAGTCCATTGATTTTTAGAAAGTACACTTTCTTTTGTGTTTTTAGGCTATTGCGTTTTATAAATAACACATTTCTTTGTGTTTTCTGGACATTGCGTTTTAAAAATAAGACATTTCTTTGTGTTTTTTGTGCATTGCGTTTTAGAAAAATGTCATTTTTTAGTTTTTTTTTCATTGCGTTTTACGCAACTGGGTTTTTTCCATTGCGTTTTACGCAACTGGGTTTTCAAAAAAAAATTCGAAAATATAGCAATAGTATACTCGTTTTAAAGATAAAAAAACGCTCGTTTTTTTGGTGCAATTTTTATAAAAAATAATGTCGTATGAAAGAGTTATTAACGTTTAAAAAATGGGGGGAATTGGAGGAGAGAGAAACTATTGGCTTGGATTGACTAGAATACCCCTAAACAAACTCACGCGCCTCTTTTCTTCCCTTTAATTTCCATCATTTAATCTTAGCCCTTGATTAACTAAATGGATGGCCAAGTTCACTTCCTAGCCTTCTTAGCCAAATAAACTTCCTATCATATCTCCACCCGTTAGACATTAACCCAAAAATACTACTCTTTTAAAGTTTAATAAAAGCTTTTAACCATTTCAGTTTTTAAAACTTCTATAACACTTTGACCCTTTTAGTTATATATAAGGGGGAAGGGGCACTCCACGCGTAGGGATCAAGGGTTCGAACTAGTGTCATAAGACCGCTGCCACCCCCTAGGGTAAGCAAGACGGGTTGGTTAAGCTAGTAGCTTTATTAGTGTAAGGGTTGAGTTTGTTTGAGGAGGTTTGTGACCATGAGATTGGTGGGTGGGTGGGTTTTGATTGGTTGGAGCATTTAACTTTTTTTAAATTGAAAAAAAAAATAGTTTATGGCATGTGTAGGTGCCGCCAGTGTGTTGGTTGGTCGGGGATAGGGTTCATACCCTTGAGTGTCCATTCCTCACTAAAACATCAAACACTTTAGTCTTTCATAAATTATATAATACTCTGAACCTGTTAGCTTTTTATTAAACTTATACAACAAAACAATGATTATTAGAAATAAATATATTAGTTAGTGTATACTTATATGATGAAAATGGAAAGGGGTAGCAGGTATCAATTACAAAAAAAATGTTGTTTTGGTTCGGGTCGAAAGGAGTTCGGGTCGGAACGCGTTCGGGTCGGAACGGGTTCGGGTTGAAACAGGTCCGGGTCAGAACGGGTTTCGGGTCGGATCGGGTTGGTTAAAAATTGCTTTCTTTCACGTCTAAGCTAAGAGTATTATTTCATTTGCCGTTTAAGTGAAAAGAGTATTATTTATTTATTTATATGTATTTCAATCCCAAACACTCGCAAGAGTGATGCTATACATTGCCTTCACGATCTTCTACATCCATAAACAGAATTTTCATTTCGTGATTTTCCAATAACACGAATTGCTTGATACACAAATAATAAAAATTGCTTTCTTTCCCGTTGCAATCCAAAACCCGTCCTGTGCGGAAACTCGTGTCGGCCTAAAACCAGTTGCGATCCGAAACCGTCCCGTGCGGAAACTCGTGTTGGCCTAAAACCCGTTGCGATCCGAAACCCATCCCGTGTGGAAACCCATGTCGGCCCGAACCCGATCCGAACTGACCCGTTCCGATCCAAAACCCGTCGCTTGCCAAAACCCGTCTCGGTCCGAAACTCTATTCGAACTGAAATCATTCCGATCCAAAACCTATTTCGTGCCGTAACCCGTCTTGTGCGGATACTTGTGTCGGCCAGAAACCCATTCTGATCCGAAATCTGACCCACTTCTTTAAGGTGCTAACCCACATCGACCCATTTCTTTAAAGTTGTCGGCCCGCTTTGACCCGAAAATAACAAGATGGAATTTCAATTGACCCGTTGTGACCCGTTTAGTTAAAATATCTTACCCAAACTAACCCATATAATTTTAAAAGCAATCCAAATTAACCCACTTGAAAGCCTTTGGGTCAAGATTGCCACCTCTAGATGAAATTAGAGAACAAACCTGGATTGGATTGCCACATTAGAAAGCATATCTTCATTTGAAGCAAGCATCTCGTCTTTCTTTCTCTTTTTTTGACATAACGAGAACCAAGTCACGCAATCTTTCTTTACCTTCATGGGACTTGGATATTACCACAACTGTTTGATCAAAGATTAAGACGTTATAAAAAAAACAAGAAAGAATGATTGTATTCTACAATACAAACTCTTCTTAAAAACATGCTTCTTCATGATTACGTGGAATGGAAATTATCACACCTTATCCGCCTTCGATTTTGATTTCATGGCTTGATGGACTTCCTTAAACTTTTCAATTTCTTCGTGTTTTACCTGCATAAAAATTTAAGACCATTTTGAAAACTTTTAATTGATAGAACAGTATATAATGGGAACCAAAGAGTAATTTTAAACTTGCATTGTCAATTGCTTGAAACTGAATGCCTTCAATGTAAATGGAATCACTTCCACAATAGCATCGTGAAAAGCTTTCTAGTATAACCTCAAAATCAGTATCTTTCTTGTGATTCAAGAATTGAAATAATTCAATCATCATCCACCCATTTTCTCTCAATGCTGCGAAATACGCATGCAAGCTTTCATTCCCCATTTTGTACTTCAGGTTCACATACATCCGTTTATTAACATGTATATTGACTATTGATTCAATCGATCATATCCTCCAAAATGTACAGAATATTTATAGATACAAAAGGACAACTATCACTGCTATCATTACTCCTCCTAGATATATGCGTGCTATCATTACTCCTATATATGTGAATGCTATCATTACTCCTTCTAGATATATGCTTTCCATATGTACTTGGTCAATATTCCCGCTAATACTCCCCCTCAGTTTGAGCGGGAGTTCTGACAAACGGTCAAACTGGATCGGAAATTTTCAAATAATTGTCTTGACAGCCCTTTGGTGAAGATATCCGCGTACTGATAGGAAGAAGGCACATGCAAGACGCGGACCTGACCAAGACGCACTTTTTCTCGAACAAAATGAATATCCAACTCGACATGTTTAGTTCGCTGATGCTGAACCGGATTTTCCGAAAGATAAACAGCTGAAACATTGTCACAGTAGACAATAGTCTATGGGGTTCCACTCTAAAACCAATTGGTGATAGAGGGAGTAACCCAAGATCTTATTAATACAACCGGAAGGTCTTATTCTATCGATGTGGGATAGGGCTCCTCCAAATGGGAAAGAGTTGTTGGTTTGAGGCTGTTGGGCCGTAAGCCCATAACAGTGGGCCTGGTTTAGATACATGGCAGTAGGCTGTTGAGGATGAGTGGTAGTGTTGTTGGGTTTGATCCAAGTTGAGACCCATGGAGACTGGGCCGGGTGGGGACATGCGGGTGGGCTTGGGTACCAAGGGTAGGTGTTTGGCATTTGGTTTTGATTGTAGGGTGGGTTGTGAGGGTAATGAGATGGGTAATGAGGATATGTGTTGGTACGCCCACGACCACCACCACGGTAGGAGGTCCGACCGCGGCCACGGCCACCAGAGTTGGTACGGTTTTGGTATTGGTCAAAGGATTGGGCCGGGTTGTAGGAGGGTGGCGGGGTGGGTTGAGTGTTGGACGGGTATCGGTTGCGGGCCGGTTGTTGAGGGGTGTTGGTGGGAGGTCCAGTGGGGGTGGCTAGGGCAGTTTGTTGGCGAGCTTGCTGGCGACGTTGTTCCCGTTCAACCATGTCGCGGGCATCGTCCCATGAGGTGTTAGACTGATTAATAAAGGACGCGGTAGTATCATACTCCGCTGGGAGACCTTGAACCATTTGAAGGACTAGTCGGGACTCTGTGACCGGTTGGTCCACGTCGGCCAACTGATCAGCAATGTCTTTGAGTTTCTGAAAATAATCGTTCAACGAGGCACAAGAAGCAAGGGTGGTATTTGTGAAGGCCGAGAGGAGAGACGAGGCACGTGAGTTTTTGTTATTATGAAAGATTGATTGAAGCTTATTCCAAGCTTTCTGGGCAGTGGTTTCGTCTTCGAGAATGCGGACAAGGAGACTATCCGATAAAGTGGCATAAATCCATTGCAAAACAATGGAATCAACCTTGACCCATAGGTCGTAACCGGGGTCAGATTCGGCCGGAGGACCCGAGCCGTCGATGTGTTGCAGAACCTCGTACCCTTTGGCATGGAGTTTGAAGAGCTTGACCCATGCCGAGTACGTAACTTTCTCGCCGTCAAGGGTGCGGATCTTGTTCTGGATGTTTGTGACGGAATAAACCGGGTGAAGGTGCTTGTTTTCGGTCGTGACAGAGGTTGAGGAGGTATCTTTTTGGTCAGCCATGTCGCCGGGGAAGAAAGGAGTGAGGAATCAGAAAAAAAAAAAAGAAAAAAAGAAAACTGAATGGAGAAGAAGAAGGTAGGCGGCAAGGGACTTTTAGGTTTATTGGTTAATAGGCTCTAATACCATATTAACATGTATATTGACTATTGATTCAATCGATCATATCCTCCAAAATGTACAGAATATTTATAGATACAAAAGGACAACTATCACTGCTATCATTACTCCTCCTAGATATATGCGTGCTATCATTACTCCTCCTATATATGTGAATGCTATCATTACTCCTTCTAGATATATGCTTTCCATATGTACTTGGTCAATATTCCCGCTAATACCGTTTAGCTTGAGATTCTCTTGGACCACTAAATCTAAAGATGAGATGAACTTTGTAATTGACACTTGGAGATAAATATCCAGTTCTTATCTTGATTTGTATATTCAACTTTGAAATATCAAACATCTCTGCTACTTTCTCAAACCTGCTTTAAGCATTGAAAGGATTAGGTGTATTAATCATATTTCTTAAATAAAAGAGTGATTTCAACATTCTTGTCATTTGTAAAATTGATAAATTGGTTATCATACAAAATAACACAAATAGAAAGTACCTTGATTCAGGAATAGATCGCCATTTACGTAACGAATGGTCTTTATATGAAAACCTTTTTGCTGATATCAATTCATTTCTTTCCCCATTACTTCCAAGTGATAACCACTGTAATAAAAAATAAAAACCAATTTCAAGTGTTCTTGAATTTTGGAGTTGATTGTTCATCAACGAATTATTCACACAAATAATTTAAGCGAAAGACAAAATAAAAATGATCTTTGGAATTGATAATAATCAGTGACGTAGGAGGAGTAAGTTACCACTTTGCCATCTTGTAGGAGGATTCCTTTGGAGAACATATTGTAGATATCCTTTTTCGATTTGTACTTGTAGATTTGTGGGGTTTTCGACACCTGGATTATTTCTTTGTAGTCTATAGGCAGCTTGGGCTCCCATATTTCATAATCCTCCTATACATTTAATAATTAAACAATCACAAAATTTTCATTTAATATGTTACTGATTTTCATATTAATTAATACGTGAGACATTTCTTTTTCCTTGAAAAGCAAAATAAAAATACACAACAAAATTTGATTTCAGGTACAGAATAGCACAAGACAACTTATCTCAAAACCTGATTTTATGTTCACCTTTTTAAGAGATATTATTTCACAATCGTTACTTGTATTAATATTTTCATATAGCTCAACGATTATTAATTTTTGTTTACTTTTTTACAGGTTTATACATTTCTTTAAAATAGTTTTCTTACAAATGTACGTGAAGCAAGAATCCAGCTCAAATAGATGTATGAAAACCTACTTGGAATTCCAATGCCTTTTTAAGTTGTATTATTAACTGGTCTATATCTCGCCGATCATCCTGGTCAACCTGTAGGCATTGAATGGCAATCATTTGAAATGTAGTCAATAATTCTAGCATAATTTGTTCCTTTATACCCTCAAATATCATCTTGTCAAGGTTTCCTTCTTCATTGTAGTATCTTACAGCTGAGGGACCTAACGATTGAGAGTGATCCTCACATCCCTCTGCCCATGCCAATCTCCCGCACAACATCTCAATAAAATCACACCTAACGAGTATATATCCGAGCGTTGTGTTAAGAAACCGTATGTTTCATACTCCGGGTCAATGTACCCCAACGAGAAGCAAGCATTATCATCCACATGTTCAGCTCTTTCAGCAACCGATATTTTGTTGGAGAACTCCAAATTAGAAATTTTAGCATTCCAATCAGCATCAAGTAGAATGCTACCACTTCTAATGTCCCTATGCCGCATCAAATCCTCTTGCTGTACACCACCTTCATGAAGAAATTTCAAGCCAGTTGCAGCATCAATGCATATCTTGAGGCGTTTCATCCACGTAAGACTAGGATTGTCCACGTGTTTATCGAGACTTCCATTACTGGCATGCTCGTAAACGATGATTTTTTCATTCATTTCGTTACAGTAGCCTACAAGACCAATGATGTTATCATTTTTATACTTGAGAAGAGTATTAAGCTCGGTCAAAAACTGTATATCTCCTTGATGATACTTGCCATCCCACCGCTTAGCAACAACGGGGGTACATGCATAAGCATGCACAACTTCTCCTTCATAAAGCTTCCAAAGTCTTCCTTCTCCAATGCAATTGCAATCACTGAAGCTTTGTGTGCCCAATTTTATGGCTTTAAGTGATATATGTAGGTTGTCCTTGTTTTTCTGTGAATCATGGCACTTAAAAAAATCAACTTTGTAATTTACAAAATTTACGTACAATTGCAGTATGCAACAACTGTATTAAAAATTTTACTGGCTGGTAATTAAAGCATTGATACTGCATTAGAAAAAATTAAAAAGAAAAAATATGTATGTGTGTAAGGACATTGGTTTAATAATTTAAAAAGAAATGATAAAACCTATAACACATCCTACTCCACTTTCTCCCTCATTTTTATTATTTTCTAAATTATATTTAAATTCCCCATTATCTTTCCCTTCCTTTTAATATTTTTTCCATAATCTTTTTAACACTTTACATACAAGGAACACACGAACACGCAATACAAATATTTGCTAAGATTTCAAACCATTTATAATATACCCCGCCCGCGTTACGGGCCGGAAGGCCGAATATTACTCAACCAATTAAAAAAAACACCATAATAGTTTTGCTATAAAAAAAGCTAAAACGATGGCAAAATTGTAATTTTGAACCCGGGGCAAAATTGTAATTTTCAGGACCAATGAGAGAGTGCTAACCTAACATGAATAAAAATTATATTAAGTCAACCAATTAAAACAAAACACTTCCATAGTTTTGCAAAAAAAAAAATGAGTTAAATGCTTGGTTGGTCCCCGTGGTTAGCAAATATTGCAGACTTGGTCTTAGTGGTTCAATAATTACAGAGTTGGCCCCCCCGTGTTTGTATTTTTTGCACTCGTGTGGTCCTTATCACTAACACATGTTAAATTTCTCAGTTAATTGTGTGTAAAATGACTATATTACCCCTAAGATTAAAAATAAAACAATGGGTAAATTACACTTTTCGTCCTTTATTTTGTATCAGATTGTAATGGATGACCTTTAACTTTAATAATTACAGACACAATCCTATATTTGTAAAAACCATTACACTTTACGTCCTTTAGTACTAGCCTGGTTAAAATTTTCTAGTTAAGTGGTATTCTAGTCTTTCATGTTTTTATTTAAAATGTTTTTTAATAAATAAAACAAAAACAATTACATGTATACAACATCATCTTCCTCAATTCCCTAACCTTAAATCACCATCATCCTACTCCAATATCCACCCCTTTAAAAAAGTAGAACTCTATCTCTAACATATTCGCACATCTATTATAACTAATTGTGCAGATTAGAAAAGCATTAATGTATTCTTTTCGTTCCTTGAAAACCTTTTTCTCTGTTATCTAATGGTTTGTGAATAACTCACAGATATTTTATTAACATGAGGCTTTTAACTCAAGATCTAGATACATGATCTTGCATCTTTATATAAGATGTAAAGTATGGTAATACATGAGCTTCTTTCTCTGAGAAAGAGGATCGATATGACCAACCGAGAGAGAGAGAGAGAGACGCAGCGGTTAGACAGAGAAAGAGGGAATTCGGAGAGAGAGATGGGGACGCAGAGGTTAGAGAGGAAGAACCACCGCGTACGGTGGCTCACGGCAGCGGCGCCTCTGGTTACCACCCTCACCACCATCAATTTTTCCGGCTCCCCTTTGTTCAGATCTGATTGTGGTTTTTCTCGCATATCATTTGGTTAGAATTTTTTTTTTTGAAAGAGTTTACTCAGATCTGTGACAAAATAAAGGTTTTGGTGCGGCGGTTGTTGGATACATATTTGGTGGTATTGATGGACAAATTTGGTGGTGGTGGTGGCTGGGATACGATGATGGTGGAGGTTGGAGGTTGAAGAGAAAGAGAAAGAAAGAGAAAGAGGGAGAGAGATATGTTGATATAATGGATAGGGTTATATTAATTAGGGTAAATTACACTTTTCATCCTTTATGTTTGTCGCGGTTTGCAATGGATAACCTTTAACTTCGATAAAACAGTCATAATTCTTTATCTGAAAAAACCATTACACTATACATCCTTTAGTACTAACCAGGTTAAATTTATTAGTTTATTTTGGTCATGTGCATTGCACATGAGGGCAATTTAGACATTTTACTTATTTACTTGAAAAAACTTAATTTAAAAGGATTTAACAAAAAACTAAATTACCTTGTATGTCTAAAATCATTACCTGCACTTTTTCTACTCTCTCTCTAAAAAAGACACAGACTTTACTCTCTCTCTCTCTCAATACACACTATGTTCTCTCTCTAAGGCCACCATCACTGGCAACCTTCCCTCAGATCTGAAACCGTCATTTGAGATAACACACACACTCTCTTAAAACGATGGGGCTAATGATGGTGGGAGAGGTTGACAGCCACGTTAAGGTCCGTGGTGGTGGGAGAGGTTGACGACGATGGTAAGAGCTCCAATTTGAAGGTGGTGATGGTGCGATGGTGGTGGTTAAAAGGTTAGATTGTTGAGAAAACTTGAATATGTAAGATCTCCAAAATATTGAAAAGAAGAGAAGTCCCATCTGCATACCATGTGTCAGTGTAGAGTAACAATCTCTTAATGGTATTCAACCTATTTAGCTACCAATATGCAAAATGAGTAGAAACTGTTAATCTACAACCATATTTTTTTGTGATAGCACAATAACTAATCTGGAATTGAAATTGGGGTCATGGTATAAATAAATAATTAAATGTCAGCTACTTTAGAATCTAATTTGGGAGATGATAATGATGAAGACGCCAGATTTGATGGTGGTTATGGTGGTGATGGTGAAAGAAGGGAAATAATGAACAAGGTAAGAGTTAGAAGTGAGTTTTTAAAATTGGGTTTTAGTTTCATTAATTAAGTTGGTAAAATGACTAAACTACCCTTAACTGATTAGACTTAACTGAAAATTTTAACCAGGTTAAGACCAAAGGATGAAAAGTGTAATGCATGTTTCAAATAAAGGATTGTGACTGTAATTATTGAAGTTAAAGGCTATCCACTGCAACCCGCTACAAACATAAAGGATGAAAGGTGTAATTTACCCTATTAATTATATGTCTAAACAAATGAGTAAAATTACCAATCTACCCTAATGTGATCAGACTTGACTTAAAATTTTAACATGGTTGGTGCCAAAGGACGTAGGGTGTAATGGGTTTTACAAATAAAGGATTGTGACTGTAATTATTGAAGTTAAAGGTCATCTATTGTAATTTGATACAAACATAAAGGACGAAAAGTGTAATTTACCCTAAAACAATTAAAGGACCTCTTTCCTCTCTTTAAACCTACTGTCTTCATCTCTCTGTCTGCCATCCAAAAACACCTCCATTCCTACTGCCACCACCATCACGAGCTCGCCACCACCACCACAACCCTAATCTGATCCCACATTGCTTGAAAACGATCCCTCTGCCGTCAGACCGATACATCAAAAATATTTGTGCACGTAGTTGATTTGGGCAATCACAACCCTAATCCGATGAATTCGCCTGAAAAACAAACATAACCTTGTGTGCGTTGTGGATTCCGGCTGCGATATAAAAAATATATGATTCGGATGACATCAGATCGTCTTCACCGGATACATTTAATCGGGAAACAAGTGCCGTTTTTTTATTCTACATCGAGCTCCGGTCAGATCTGAATGCACGTTGGCCGACAGAGATGGTGGTGGGTGTCTAGTGGTAGTGGTGAGATGGTGGTGGTGGGTGTACGGTGGTGGAGGGTAGACGGTGGAGATGGGTGTTGTTGGTGCACGAATGTCTAAAGCCTGCGTCTTAGTCTTAGTTTATTTTTGGTTAGGGTCTGATTGTGTAATTATGAAAGTATAGGGGTTAAAATGTAATTTGAATATGAAATGTTATATGTGATTTCGCTTTTGTGGCAAGTGATCATATAAGCGAAATCTGTTTGAAGTGATTTCAGTCTTATGGCTGCCACATAAGCGAAACCTCATCTAGTATAAATACCCCTTAGTGTTTTCTCATTTGATACGCGTTCATGTAATCAGTGCCAAACTGCTGCCGGTGCATTTTATGAAAGTTGAATGAGAAAAGAGTATTAAAGTGTATCTCATCTGTTTCTACTCGTTTCTAGCTTTGATTCATGCTGATTATGTATTTCCGCTACATTTTCAGTAGTTACTAGCTTCGATTGTCTCATTAGACTGTCAAAACGGTCCTACAACTAACTCAAGTAATGCCTTTAAACTTTCATCAACTGTGATATGTGCGAAAACAACGCAGAATGTTTAAACATTAACAATCAGATCGATACTTCCGTATACGCAGAGAAAGTCCAATGTTTAAACAAAATAAAAAAAATAAAACAAGTTGAAGTTGTTTAGGCTTTAACCACCAGGTCGATACTTCCGTATACGCAGAGGAGGTCCAAAGCTTAAACGAAACACCAAAGAAAATAAAGCAGAACGTTTAGGCAACAACATCCAGGTCGATACTCACGTATACGCAGAGGATGTCCGATGCTTAAACAAAATAAAGAAATAAAACAAGTTTAAATCTTAGCAAAATAAAATGCACAATCACAGTGACTTTTCAGCAAAGTTGTGAAAGTTCACAGACTTAACCAGTTTTATGTCTTTCGACAATCAGCGATTACTGAGTAGGCACACAATCAAGAAGGACAAAACTAAGTACTATGCTTTTGACCATGTTTCCCACTAGAACTAGGCTTTTTCATTTTAGGTTTGTATCGTTATCGCAAATCTACTAGTCTAGCTGAGCCTATCGTCACATCTTTAGTGAGACCGTTTATCACATTTGACATTTCATTTCTTTAGCATACTGTGATAGTCCACTGATTTACTATCATTTCCTCTTGTCTCAACAAAACTCATTTTGAATTGTTCAATGTTTTTTACTTTTTCAAATTTTCAAATGTTTTTGGATTTTCTAAAATTCTTACTCCCCCTAAAATGCAAACACATTTTAGGAAATTTGAAAATAAATTGTACAAAAACTTGACAACCGATATCAAATCACTTCAAATCGCCATCCACTTGGCATAAACAATCAGAACTCCCCCTCACAACAAAACTATTTTCCCATTATGATTTCAAAACACTTAAGTTTATTTTAATCAAAATGTTTTTTCCGGAAAAATTAGTTTGTTTATCAACCACTTGTAGGTTCGGGGTCATCACATCATCTTGTTCCTTTCAACCACTTGTAAAGATTTAACATTTCCGATTTAAACAACAAAACCACTTGTAGAAAATCAAGTACAACTTAATGTCCTTGATTTACCACTTGAAAGTCGAAATATCACCGAAGTGAATTTCTCAAGAAATATGCCGATTCCTACTCCCCAATTACCAACCTGGGAGTTCCGGCAAGTCAGGTTTTTCAGTTAAAGACATTCACCCAAGCCTGACGGTCCTTGGGTGTTTTGAACATACCTTTTTTATTCATAAAATTCTTTAACCCCTTTGACTTTCCCGTCAATCATTTTTCCAAAAATGTTTAGAACATTGGGGTTAAAAGCTTTTTCAACATCAAAATCTTTCTTTTCAGAAAAAGATTGATTTGAAATTTCAACTTCGTCAACTTTTTGTTTATAATTTTCAGCTCGCAATGGTGGAAAGTTGAAATCATCCATTGGCGGAACTGACGTTTCAATTTTTAGCTCAACTTGTGGCTCTTCTGACTTTGACGAATCAGATTCATTGCCAACACTTAGCTCTTTTGTTTCCAAAGAAACAAATTCATCGCCAGGAAGTGAAAATCTCACTTTCTTTGTTTTGTTAATCGTTTGATTAACCACTTTTTCTTTCTTTACTCTCTCTTCTGTCCTCATATTTGTATCTGATGAATTCGTTTTACTTGACTGATCATTCTTTGGAGAGCAAAACGATTTATCAGAACTGTTATCTGATTTTCTGATTGTATCCGAGGACAAAATCCTTTCAAGATACTCTCGAGCTTTCTTTCTCTTCTTTCGCAGTCTGTCTTTCTGCCCCTGAGAAAGCTTCACTTTCTTTTCTTGAACTTTAGGTTCTTTGACTTTCTGTTCTGAAACTTTCAGTTCCTTGGGCTTTTCTTTGACTTTGACAGACGTCATCACCTTTTTCTGAGATACAGCCCTCAATCTTTCAATTGATCTCAATGGGCAATCTCTGGCAATGTGATCTTTGATTTGGCAGTTATAGCATCTCCTCGTCTCAAACCACTGATTCTGGCAGTTAACAGCAATGTGTCCTTGAACACCACAAGTGTAACACACTCTGTTATCGTACCAATCACCACTTTCACACCAAACGCTCAGATCATAGCATTGTCTGGCTTTGTGGTAGTCATCATTCTTCTTGTAAGCTGGATTTGACTTTTGAGTACTGTGGTCAAACCTGCACCACTTATTACCAACTTTTTGTGAGTTTTTATTTTCAAATTTTTGTGGTTTTTTATCATGATTGGATGATTGAACTGATGAGCTTTTATTTTCTTTTTGAAGATTTTTCAGCTTTTTATCCTTTTGTTTTTGTTCCACATTCTTCTTTACAGGTTTTTGCGTTGAGCATTCACCTTTCTCAGTAGAATGTAGAACGGTTTCTTGAAATATTTCATTTAATTTTAAAAATATTTTTCTTTTCTCAATTTCATCATCAGTTTTCTCATCACAATCTTCAACTTTGACTTTGTCAAAGTTTGTGACATTGTCACTTATTGGAACAGAATTGATCGGTTTTGGACATGGAATATTCAAATACTCTGAAGAAGTCACAAAACCTTTCAATTTTGTTTCAAGCTCGTTGATTTTCTTTCGAGCTTGCTTACCTTCTTTTTCAAGTTGAATAATCTTTTCAAGATGAGAATTGATCATTTTTTGCTTTTCGATGTTGTTTTTGCTAAACACATCTCTCCCATCTTCAAGAATTTTAATTTGACTTTGAAATTCTTTTTCCATTTTTAATTTTTCATTTTCAAAATTTTTCAGTTTATCTTCAACAATTTTTACATTTTCTTTCAATTTTTTGTTTTCAAGCTTTATCCAGAAATCTTCATCTTCTAATGATTTCTGTTTGCTTTCAAACTCCTTTTCTTTTTCTTTCAAAACTTTATTTTCTGATGTCAAACTGTTCAAATCACCCAACATTTTGTCATTTTCAGTTTTCAACTTCCCACAATTTTCTTTCAAAATAAGAATCTGCTTATCATCAGCTTGCTTTTCATTGTTCAACTTCTTAATCTCCAATGCCAAACTTTCCAAATCCTTAAAAAATTTGGCATTGTCTGCTTTGAATTTATCACATTTTGAGCACACTGGTTCAGAACTTGAATCTTCATTTTTCTCGGATTCTTCATTTTTTGACACTATCTCTGTCTCTATCTTGTATGTGCCTGCACAAAAAATTTTAACAAAATCAAGAGGATTCATACTTTCATCTAGATAACAACCCCTCTTAATATCATATTTCATAACATTTTTTGCTACAAGACACATATTTACTCTTCTTCTCATTTCATTAATCACATCCAAACTTAATTTTTCCAATTCCTTTTCTATTCCATTCATCAACTCTTTCTTTTTCATTTCATTTTCATACTGGTGTCTTTTGAGCTTATTGATAAATTCATTTGGATAAAAATTTGAGAACCTAGAATCTTTTTTCAATTCAATCAAAAATTCATCCCACTCTGAAGGTAATGCGTCTGCAAATTTTGATATTTTTTCAGCATTTGACATTCTTATCTCGTACCCTTTTAAATTTTCAAGTAAGCTTTCATACCGCTTTTCCAACTCATTAACTGTTTCATCTTTCTTACACAAAAAATATTCAAATCTCTTAACGTAAATATTTTTTTTTGATCTTCATACTTCAAACGCCAAACCTCTTCAAACCAATTATTTAAACTTTCAAGGCTATTGTTTTCCTCTTCGTCAAACATTTTAACCACACTTTCTTCGTTAAATGACATGGTTCAAAAATTGTTTCCACAAATTTTAACTTCCACGAAGCCCACAAAATGTTTGTAACCAAGAAATCCACAAGCTAGTGGCCCACTAATCAAACAACCCACTTTTCAAACACAAATCAAATTAAGACTCAAAATTCAATCAATCACCTTTTTGATCCAAACCCCAAAAAAAATTTCGTTTCACACTTAAACTTCAAATTGTGTCGGCCCACTTAGTTACACTTGATTTAATTCACAATTTCAATTCTTGAGATCAACACACCTTTTAAAAAAAATATGAACTGTCCAACTCAGTTATTATTTCTTTATATCTAAAACCCTACTATGAAGAATCAAACATCACTTCTTTCAACCTTTTGACATTTATTATTCTTTAATGACAAAAATATGAATTCTCAATTAGAAATCACGTGATATCAGTTTTTGACACTTTAATGAAAAGTCAATTCAATTTGTTATCTTTCACAACACCTTAAACTCTTTTATAACAACACAAACGTCGCAAATCATTATGTTATAAAGCACCAGCAATTCAATTCATGTTCAAACAAGGAGTAACAATTACAATCGGCAATTACCAGATCTGAAATCATACAAATCTCAACTTCATATCATAAATGTGATCTTTGATTATTCTACGATGTGATCTAAACCAATCTAAGTTCAACAATAATTTTTCACCGAAAGCAATCAAAACTCAGTCCGAAATCGCCCGAATTAACACAAACAACAAGCAGAAACTGATCGAAAATCAACCAAATCAGATTCGAAAATGATCGAAATCAGAATCAATGTCACCGAAATTTGTCCGATTTCGATCACTTGTGAATTGCAGCTTACTGCATATTGTTATTTCAAACAATCAACAACAAAAAATTCAGATCTGATTTTTATGTACGATGATGTAAACAGTTTGTTAATCAGTTTGTGAATATCAGACTTGTTTTTGTAAAATATTTCCGTCAATTTTACCTCTGTGATCTGAAATTTACCAACAATTCATCAAATGATTCCGAAATTCGCGTTCGTAGAACTCTGATATGATCGGAAAACGAACTGAAATCGCCGTGAACTCAACTAAAAAACAGATTGAATGCCGATTGAAACAGTCAGAAACTAATCGAAATGATCCGAAATTCAATCAAAACAATCCTATCAACATGAATAACAATCAGATAAGCAAACACGAATAACAATCATCAACACTTAACATGATTCAGCCTACACTTCGAATTCAAACAACACCTATCAACAATTCAAACATGATTTATCAGAATTTCTAAATCAAATCAGATCTGAAACATGACGCAACATCAATCACTAACAGATAATCATTCAAAAATCATCGAATCGCATCAAATCAGTCACGTTATCACTGTAAACAGTTCAGAGAGTTCAAACAACACACCAAAACAAATCGAAATTCACCGAAAATAGTCCGAAATTAACCGAAATTCGATTCGATTTCACTGAAACTGAGCGAAACTCGTCCGATTTCGATCACGATTACACGCAGAGCATCCGTAGCTCTGATACCACTTGTGAGTACAGGATCGGATCGTAAACGATCACTAGATCTGCGGTGGGTTCGATTTAACGTGCGGAATCCATTAAATCGAACCGTAATCGTGCGCGAAGACGTAATTAAACAACGTTTTATTACGAAATGACTGCAACCGAACAGAGTTTCGACATGTAATACAAGAACTTGCTCTAACTGATAAACGTGACGTAATCCAGCAGCAGTTTGGTACTGTATACAAGGTCTTGCTACTGATTTCGCTTATGTGAACCCCTATATATATAAGCTGTGATTTCGCTCTTAAGGACATGACAAATGAGCGAAATCACTCACATGCCATATAAGCGAAATAACCTCTTGTACAAAAGAGCGAAATCACCTAACTATTCGACCATATGAGCGAAATCACCTTTAAAGTCAAACTACAAAATATAACAATCCTATTTTCCGTAAACATGCATGTTCTTTTGTCTTCTTGTGAGATGATGTCCTTGATGATGTCATCTTGATGATATCATCATTGAATAGGATGATGTCATACTCGTTTCAAATCCGCAACGCAACCCGAGACTTGACATAAGACGAAGACGACAGATGAATGCACCAACAGGTGTTCAGTTGTGGAGAGAAGATTGTGGTGGTGAGTGTACGGTGGTGGAGGTGAGATGGTGGTGAGTGTTCGGTGGTGGAGGAGAGATGTGGTGGTTTAGGGTAGAAGAAGAAGAAGAAGAATTGGTGGTAGGGTAGAAAATATATTGTTTTATTTTTTATTTTCTTAACAAGTAAGGGTATTATAGTCATTTTACACACACTTAACTGAGAAATCTAACATAGTTTAGTGATAAGGACCACACGAGTGCAAAAATTACAAATACTGGGACCAACTCTGTAATTATTGAACCACTAGGACCAAGTCTGCAATATTTGCTAACCACAGGGACGAACCAAGCATTTAACTCAAAAAAAAAAAACAAAAAAAAAAAAGATGGTAAGACTGTAATTCTGAACTGGGGGTAAAATTATAATTTGTCAAAAGCTAAAACGATAGCAAAATTGTAATTTTAAACCAGGGGCAAAATCGTGATTTTGAACATGGGGCAAATTCGTAATTTTAAACTAGGGGTAAAATCGTAATTTGTACGGGCCAATAGGGGATGGCACTATTCCCCGCCATTGTGATTCAGTGTGCATGGGTCGGTTTGGGTCGGTTTTAACCTAAAACCATAACCATAGCCGCAATGTCGGTTAATGGATAACCATAACCATAACCTAACGGTTATGATGGTTATGGTTATTCGGTTTTGATGGTTATAGTGGGACGGTTATGGGTGGTTAACTGTGTATTTAGCTTAGCCAAAAATAGCTTAATTTTTTTAACATGGGATAAATTGTTATTGCATATTTGTATATATTAGTATATTAAATAGTATTAAAAAATACATATAATCTATAATATTAATACCAATTATTATCAAATATTGAAATAAAGTGATATGATAAAGATCATAAATTCAAATAAACATCTAACCAAAACCACAAAACGATATGAAAAACCCATAAATACTAAAAATCTTCAATAGACAACATCAAATATTAAAAATATGGTGAAAAGTCCTAAATCCTACAAAAATTTATTACATGTCGGTTCGGTTATGGTGGGTATGGAAAAAATGATAACTATAACCGACCCGCTACTTTTGGTTTTAAAAAAAAAATTAACCGACCCACCGGTTTTTTATTTGGTTAGGTTTTTTCGGTTCGGTTTTTTCGGTTATTTTAGTTATGGTTCGGTTAATTCGGTTTTTTGCACACCGTATATGTAGTATAATATGTTCTTTTATGTATTTAGATTGAACTCATATCATCAAGTTTCTAGTTCTATGTCTAAAGTTAAGCAAATACATGAACTCACAATAAAATTAAGGTATGAGTTATGAATAAATGATGTATTATATTTAGAGTAAATTGCCATTTTAGTCCCTGAGGTTTGTCCCAAATTGCCATTTTATTCCAAAAGTTTTTTTTCTCCTCTGATTCCCTGAGTTCTCCATTTTCTTGCCATTTTGATCTAACACCACAACTCACTCAAAAAAACTCAGTTTAGTTAGGGGTAATTTCGTCACTTTGCATTTATTTTTTGATTTTGCCAATTTCATCCAAAACATGTCTCTTTCATTTATGTTTTTTTTTCATTTACACATAAATATTTTTTAAAACAATTATTACTTTAACTAATAAAAATAAAACAATTATTTATTAACATATATACATATAAAAAACTGTTATATAACGAAGAATAAATATTTATTATCACAATCACCAATTTCTGCCATCGCCATCGTTCACCACCGCCACCATTCCATCAACCACCATCATTTTTGCCATCTTCACCACCACCACCGTTCACCATTCACCACCACCACCGTTCACTGTTCACCATCACCACCATCCTCCATTGTTCACCATCACCACCATCCACCATCCTCCACCGTTCACCATCACCACCCAAATCTGAAAACCTATATCCAAAAACACTTAACCTCAAACAAAAAACCCAAAACAGTATACAAATTGAAGATCATACCACAATCTTCAATAGGCAAAGATGAGCGGCGGTCAGAGCTTTATTGGGGTGGAAAAAGGGATGGCGGTCGGAGCTGTTATTGGGGTGGAGAAAAGGGTGGCGGTCGGAGTTATTCTTGAGCGGGGAAGGGGCGGCAGCCGGAGGGGTTCCTGGGCGGAGAAGGGGGCAAAAGCCTGAGTTGTTCTTGAGCGGAGAAGGGGGTGGTTGTGACACCTGTGTTACTGCAACCATCAAACAAATTCCAAATCAATGAAATATTGTGTTTCATACTTGGGATTTGTAAAAATATGTTTCGAGCTTTAAATCGCTTTCTGGAAGGTTATACGCGATCTAATGCGTAAATATAACCAGTTTAATGCAACAAACACTCTGGAACAGTGACATCGGCTTAACATACCTTAAATAACCTTTACATAACTTACATATGAGTTTTGGAGGGTTTGGTGTGGCGAAATCAAGTTTATTCGCTTACAGGGACTAATTTCGAAAAACTGCGAAAGTATGCCGATTTTTAGTGTAACGAACATTCCAGAACTTGATCATAAGTTAAATATGCCCTAAATATCCTTTACATAGCTTAGAAATAGACTTTGAGGTGTTTGGTGTGCAAAACAATAAACTTTCTTGATCAATAGGGACTAAAAGCGTCAAAAAGTGCATAATTTGCATTTTCGCGCATATCTTACGTTCTGAATATATCCGGACATCCAAAAATTTATGTAATCATTAAAATACTTTATTTTAGTGATTGTCATGATAAAATTTCATTCATCGCGTAATTTGTATCGTTTTTGCGTCCGTTACGACTTCCGTCGTAATTAACCGAATAGCGCAACCGTACGATCAAACGAACCGACATCCGAGATATTTTTGAGCATATTTTAAGTTCCCTATACTTTAACTTCTTTTTAGAGCCTTGAAATGAGGTTAACGGGGCTTAAACGTGTCAAAAATGCATCAAAATACAAGTTTCTGGGCTGTAGGGACCAAAAGTGTAAATCTGCCAAAGTTGCTAGGTGGCTCGCGTAAGCCATGGTCTATTCTTACGCGGCCCGCGAGAGCTCGTCAGACAAAAACATTGCATCTGGTCCAAAACATCTGAATTCGATGGTTTTGTTGCTTGTTTCTTTATACCTTGGGCTAGATTTGATGGTTTTTAGTGTGCCCCTTGTATTCTAATACCTTGGGCCCAAGTGTAAGGTCGAGATCGAAGCACGTTTTGCGAGGAACGATCCTAATGGTTGTGGGTTTCCTATATAAACCCAACTCTTTTCATTTGTTCCTCACAAAATTTGATTCAAATGCTCTAAGTTGGAGTTTAGTACTTCATACCTGAGCTATTTGGATCAAGATTTCCTTGCTTTGACCCTTTGTAAGCTTCTTTCGTTCTTTTATGCGTTTTTAAGCGTGAAAGTCAAACAGTGTTTGACTTTCTGCTTTGACCAGTCTTTGGTCAACACGAAGTTCGTTTGAACTTCGCAACGTGAGCGTAATCACGATGGTCATAGTCCTTAGTGACTATACCTACTGATTACCACGTTGATTAGGTGTAGTGATGAGTCATAGTTTCGGTCAAAATACGTGCCTATGCGTATTTTGCAACCAAACTATTCTTGGGTATCAAAACCGTTTGTTTTGATATCAAACTTGTTTTTAAACCTTGTTAAACATGTTTTAATATGTTTAATTTGTCACTTTTAGATTAGTGCTTGTGAAAGGTCGTAAGATAAGCGGTCTAAACAACCGCTTAGACTTTCGTACCCGACCCGTTTGGTCGATCATTAGGATCCGACCAAGCATATATTGTGACCATAGTTGTATAGGGAATAACCTTCCGAGGTTATACCTTATGGTCAATTCGTTTAGTTAGTTGTATGATAGGCAGTTTATATGCCTTAGGAAAATGACCAAAATGCCCTTTTCACGCATAATTGGTATTTAAGCATATGTAACTTAAACTTTTGTCACTTAACTGATTATACAACATATTTAAACATGTTTAGGCATATAATACTTGTCATAGGACTAGTTAGGCGTTCCGAACGCATTTTACGCGAACGACGCGTTAAAGTAGCGTAAGCTACCTAAACGGGTCGTAATGGGTCCTAAGCACTTAGGATAGGTTCCGTTTTAGTATGTAGGCTTTGTTAAACCATGTCATATGAGTTCCAATACTCATTTGGTTTACGAAACCTCATCCTATCCGATCTTCCGATTTAGGTCCGGTATTTAATGTAGTTACCTATATTAGGTGTCGTTTGATTTCCGTGATCCCTCTAGCTTTGCTTGGTGGTTAGTCAAGACTTCAAAGAATCCTCAAGTGAGTACATAGTCCCCTCTTTTACTGTTTTCAAACTGTTTTGGGGCGATTCACATGTGCCTACTTGTTACTTTCATGATTTTATAATATATACTTGCTATGTTCATTAGTACGCTTATAGTACATGATTTCGTTATGTTTTTCTATGTATGTTCACTTAACATGCTAGCACATTGTTTTACGTTTTGAACCGTTGTAACTGTTTGATTTACGTGATCCGTTTGTAACCGTTTGATTTATGTGAACCGTTGTAACTGTTTGATTTATGTGATCCGTTTGTAACGTTTGATTTATGTGAACCGTTGTAACTATTTGATTTATGTGATTCGTCTGTAACCGTTTGATTTATGTGAACCGTGTGAAACTGTTTGAACCGTTGGGTTAGGGAAGTGATTAGGTAACGGGGCGGGTGTAATGTGTTAAAAGCATGGTGGATACGCCGCTGGTACTTCCTATATATAAGTGCTTTTAACACATTATATATCGTTGCGTTATCTAGATCACTTGGGCAAAGGTTATTAAAACGAAGTTATATTACGAGGTTTTTCTAACAATATATACTATTCGAGTTTTATTACAAAAACAATTTATAATATGGTTTAATTAAACAAATGTTTTGGAGTTAAGAATCATGGCTACGAGATTTTATAAATTATAACCAACTTGATTTGAGTTGGTTAATTATGTCGCAATACTATACTTTTCAAAATAAGGTTTTTAAATAAGTATTGCAACATGTAAAACGAGCCATGAATCCGACACTCATATAAAACATATGTACTCGCCGGCATTTTTATGCTGAAGTATTTTCACGTGTGTTTCAGGTACCATAGTTGATGATGTTTGATGATGATATTTGTGTACGCTCACATAGGAATGGACGAGGCCTTAGTGACTTAATAACAATGAAAGTATATTTGTTCATGTTTTGTTTCTAATTCCAATGTAATGTAATACATTTAATTCAATAAAACGAAACTGTTTAATCCATGGTTGTGAAACAATGATTCTGTTACAACACTCCCCGACATTTCCGCCACGTTTTGTTGTTTTGCGTGGTCGGGGTGTGACAGTGGTGGCAGAGGGTTTCTGATCTGAAGGGTTTCCCGTTTTCCGGTCGTCTGAACCAGCTCCATCACCATCGCAAATCCATCGGAGAAGATGGTGTGTAGTCCACCGGAGAAGATGGTGTATAGAAAACCCTAGCCGCGAATTTCGGCGACGACGGCTAGGGTTCTGATAGGAAACGGTGGTGGTTGTAGAGAGAAGACAGATGTATAAATAATTGTGTATCTGATATATGTGTGTTTTTCTTTTAATTAAGAATGGATCAAAATGGTAATTTGAAAGATTTAAATTAAAAATCCCCAAAATACCCCTGTTTAAAAATGAGGTTTTTGGACGGAGTTAGGCAATGTGATCAAAATGGCAACAAAAGGGAAAAGTAGGGACCCAGAGGAGGAAAAAAAATTATTTGGACTAAAATGACAAATTTGAACAAACCTCAGGGACTAAAATGGCAAGTTACTCCCTATTTTATATACGGTTTGTAACATAACGTTTTTGAGTTTGTGCTTTATACCTTAAAAACTAATGTGAAGGTAGATCATACTTTAATTATTTAACAAATAAGGAAGTTACATTTTGAAATAGATTACTTACTTGAAAATTCAACGCTTTTTCAAGTTCTTTGATGATGCCTTCCATAGTTGGACGCCTGGATTGAGTTTCTGCCAAACATTGATGTGCAATTTTAGAGAATGTTTCTAGAGAATCTTGGTTGACACCCCCTTTTAGCATAGAAATGATTTCATCAGCTTCCATTAATTTTGGATCTACCATTCCCTTCAATGTTCCCTCATCGAAGCGTTGTCGAGCTACTGATGGAAGCCCTCTCCCACTATATATTTCATCATATGCCAACCTTCCACACAAAACTTCAAATAGAACTACTCCGAAAGAGTAGATATCTGATTCCTTTTTCAGTTTGCCAGTATTCTTGTATTCTGGATCTAGGTACACTTCTGTACAAGCAATATTGTTGGTAATAAGGGTGGTACCTTGTTGATTTGCACGTTGTAATTTGGAGAGCCCAAAGTCAGCAATCTTTGCCACCCAATTATCATCCAATAAGATGTTTGCACTCTTAATATCTCGATGTATTATCATTGGTTTGCCCTCTATATGGGTGTGAAGATAATTTAATCCATGTGCTATATCAAGGCATATTTGTAAACGTTGGGCCCAAACAAGATTAGTCATGCCATCCATGTTTCCCAAATAATCATCAAGACTTCCCTTAGCAACATACTCGTAAACGAGAATCAGCCATGCCCTTCATCACAAAATCCTAGAAGAGAGACAATATTTGGATGCTTACAATTACTAAGCGTTTCAATTTCTGAAACAAACCCTTGTTCTCCTTGTGTGTCTACTCTATTATGAAGGCGCTTAATAGCTACACAGCTATGTTTCTTACGAAATTCACCTTTATTCTTCTCTTCAATTTTCGGAGAATTCATGCCATCAAAATGGTCCAGTTCTGCTTTGTACACCATACCATATCCACCCGATCCAATGTAGCAGGTTTCGGAAAAATTATTTGTGGCCAACTCTATATTAGTCAACCGAAGTCTCAAGCGATCCAAGCTTTCCCCCTGCAATATTACGTGTTAATAGAAAAGCATAGATGCACCTAAATATTACATTACTCATGAAATATATAGAAAAGCAAAGGGGGGGGGGGGGAATATTACATTAAGGATTAGAAGAGAATCAGAGAGATGCACCACATATTTGCTAGGAATGATTAGAATGCAATATAACCATGTCTTTGTCACTTTATTGAAATGTTCCTTTATATAATCAAAAGTTACTAGAGACAAAGCCCAAAATGACTTCTAAATTGTTCAGTTTTTATAGTTGTATAAAGTATATGATATGTTTCTGTTAAAAAAAAAAATTGACTCACCTTCCTTCCATTCCAAGAAAAGTAAAACACCAAGTGAAAACGGAATCCGTGTGGAAATGAAACTGTTTGGTTTGATATATGATTTCGCATGGAACTTGGAAGGTCACTGAAGTACAACATAAAACTAGCTTGCTTTTGATAAAGGCCTCAATGCTAAACAAGAAGTTACCTAACTTAAGAAACTATCGTATACATTACCACTTCATGTATTTACATTTTAACCCTTTGATTTTAGACTTTATCTAGCTTTCTCTTATAGTGATGAAGACTGCTTAATAATATTTATTAAAATCACGGAAGCACATCTTAGCTACAAACATGCATATATATATATATATATATATATATATATATATATATATATATATATATATATATATATAGGGTAAGGATAGTGTAAAAAGGGCCTAAAGTGTGAAGATATGATGCCTGTGTTGACCAAAGTAAACACGGACACCAAAAGATTTATAAGCAGGTGAATTGAAGTTAGAAGAGTAAGAAAAAGGGTTGGGGCAAGTAAGTAAGAGGATTATGGCAGCTGGCGATTATCCCCAAAATATAATATATGTATGTTTTTTGGATCGTTTACTCCGCCTCAAAATAGGTGAACAACTGCTCATCAAATATGCAATCAAGCACCTACCAAAAATCAAACAGAAAAAGATGAAGAAACAACACATAAATGTCGAATTAAAACCTGATAATCTAAAGTAAAAATATTTGGTTATTAAACTCCTGAAGGCAAAACGGAAGAAACACGAAATGAAAATGACTAACCTTCACTTTACAACTAACACCACCATGCAACGGCGCCGTTACCGTCGCAAGTTGTTTTTTTGGTGTGTGTGTGAGAGAGAGTTCTTTGAGCTTCTTGTTATCATAATGGTGTGGAAGATAATATTGCACCAAAATCGTGTAGCTTCCACCACCACACATCTTATTCATCAATTTCAATTCACTTAAGAAGGGTAAAATAGTAACTTTCGCCATTTTTAAGATGCTTGTTTAATTTGTAATTTTTTAAGATGCTTGTTTAATTTGCTATTATTCCATCCTTGTCCTTGTGTTTCCATCGTTGCCCCTTTTTTTTAACTGCCAATTGAATCACCGGATAAGCATCATGGGATGCCCTCATTCGAGCAAATGCATCCCCTCCTCCATAACAGCCAGAGTTGGATGCATACCCGAGCCACCAAGCCACCAGTTCCGGGGAAAACCCGCCGCCCGAAAGCCCACTGCGGTAAAACCCGGTTCGGCTCAGTTTCGAACTGGCGACCTCCAGAGAGGCCTAGTTCTAAACTTCATTGCCACCACCAATGTCCTTCAAAGTGATGCTAGTGGGAGTTGAACTTGGGACCTCAAAGAGAGTAACCAAGTGACTAACCACTAGACCAACTTGTCAGGACAAAATATATTCGAACTTGAGACCTCTGGGTTGTAAATCAGCTGCTGAACCAACTGGGCTACAGGAGCCCTTTAAAAATATGCCTCCAGCAGGATTCAAACTCAGCCCTTTTCGATTTGATTGTTTTATTTATGAATTGCTGATTAGCGATCGGAATACGATACGGAAAGTATTGTGGCATGGGATGGACTGGATGTCCAGGTGAAAAGCCTTGTGATGACCTCGAAGCTTGCTGTCAGATTCACGACAAATGCGTCGAGAAAAAAAGGTATGTTTTGAATTCAATATGACTCAGTTACTTTTCAATGAAAATTGATTGCCTGTTGATTTGCCTCTTTTTCTGTTTTTTATGATGCAAGTTCACTGGTAAAACAAATGTTATCAAAAGCGGAAAACAAATGAAACTTAAGTGCTTACTATCTATTTTTTTAACACTATTCATAGTATTGTTGGGGACTGATTTCTTCTTATCATGTTTTTTTTCCTTAATCATGTGTTAGGTTATATACTATGTTTATGCATATATTCTAAAGTTATTACCTTTTTATTAAATTGCAGCTTATGATAATTAAGAGTTACTTTTACATGGAGATGAAGGTCCTTTCTTAACCGAGGGAGACCAAAGCAAGCATGAGGAAGGAGAGGTTAGTTTGATCTTCTTAGCATTCTTAATTGCAGAATAATAGTGTTTTTTTTAAATGCACAACTTTTTCATTTGATTTTGACCTTAATTTCAGTTAGTTGCCAAAGATTCTACTTGAAAGCACTGAGATCTGAAGTTGAAAGCACTCTGATTCACTGAGATCTGAAGTGGAAAATCAACCTCTGCAGAATGAGTTTAGTAAAATATGGGAGATGATTACTGAAAAAATTAAAGAAATAGGGCACTTGCTCGACACGAGTCATGTTTTGTTGTAGGTTGATGATGAACAAGAAAGAGAAGTAAAGTACTAAAGTTGCAATATCATAGTGAAAAACTCGCTTTGGCTTTTGCCCTTCTAAAGACGCGACCGGGGTCCACAATTTGGATTAAGAAAAACATTAGATTTTGTGGTGATTTTGATTTGGCTATCAACACAATTTGAATTAAGGTAAAACTATAGCTTTATCTAGAGTTAAATGTCATTTTAGTCCCGGTTTGAGCTATTTTACCAGTTTAGTCTAACGGTTTCATTTTTCGTCTGTGGCTCAAACCACATTGACTAAAATGGCATTTAACTCCTTTATCTAATATATAAATTATTAGTCGCATGCAACAGGAGCTCATGTGATTCAGTTTACTCTGATAGAAAGTTAGAACTAGAGTCTACAACAATTCCAATACTTTTGTAAGTTTATTTTCTCTTGGTCTGTATGATTTGTGGTTTTAAATCATTAGAACCTCGGCTCACCTTCGCTTAAAAACTCTTAACAAGGTGAAATTTAAGTTTGAGCGACCCACCTCATATATTTCTGAGATTCCAAAAGTTTTGTATATCTTGCCCATAGGGATAGATTTGACAAAAAAAAGGCGGGTGGATTTCTTTTGCCTATAAAAGTTAGGATTTCTAAATTGTCTACTTAAAGCTAGCTAACCTTGACTTGAAATTTAAACAAGTTGTCTGCATAGGAAGCTTGGTACAGGCTCAGTGAAAAAGGGTGAGTTCAAAGTTTGAACTTCAAACCAATTATTTTTGGTTGGAGCTGATTTAGATGTGTCACACTAGCTGCTAATTATTTGGATGTATATTCTTATTTAATCTAATATAATCCTACAGTTTTGTATAATAACAGATGCGATTTAGAATAGATATCATAATTGAATCTGATATTAATCGGAACACCCGCTGCAACGTGCGGGCATTCCCACCATGTTTACCTGATAATCATCTCACAATTTTGTAATCTTTTACTTATATGTGATTTGTTTTTGAGCTTTTTATGATATGGAATGCTTATGTGACGAATAAGTCAAAGTTTTGATGACTTGGCTACTTATGTGGCAAAGTTTTGATGATGTGGACTACGGTAAACATATGTCAAAATTGGGATTATTAGAATCCAATTTTCAACTTGATCAAAACTTTAAAGCCCCATCTTGCAAAAGAATTGATCTAACAGTCCTCTTATTCTTTGCAATATTTTCTTTTGGTATATGTAATAATCTTGTACTCTCGACCTAAAAACTAAAACTGATCAATACACTAGACCCACAAATAAACTTATATGACCCGGTCCATACTATGATATTATTCAGCCAGAAGCCTAAAACTTGTTATCTACTAGGCCCACGTAAGCAATTTATCACCAGCCCACTTCTCGGACATCAAAGTTGATAAATACAAAACTTTGTTAAAGACTTTTCTATTTTTTTTCTATCAACCTAACAACCGAAGATGTCATTAGACACAACTGGCCCCCTTCAATTCAGCTAAGATTGTAACAAATCATCCAAACACGTGGACTGAATCAACTTGATAATCCAAACAAGTAGTATCTAATCTACTCCCAGGTTGTCCATATAAATAAGTCTACAAAATTATTCACGGATGTGTAGATGGGCCAAAGAAAAACAATAATCCAATATCTTTGACTTTGAAAATTTAATTAAATCTGGTTTTTAAATGGGCCCACCGCCCATGTGATCATAAGATAACAAACCGACGGATTTTCAAATTTCAATCACTCCTTAAATTATGCATCGATCATCAGCAGGGCCCACACAAACAAACACACAGCCCGGTAAACAATGCTCCGCAATCATTACATTTAGAGGTGCATAAATCGGGTTTTTTCTATAACTCGGGTTCGGTTACATACCCAGGTTCAGGTGTGGCCGGGCTTTAATTTTCAAGTATTGCCAATACCCGGGTCGGGTTCGGGTCCAAGTGTTGGCCTAGAAAATCCATATCCTGTGTACCCGGAATCGGGTTTTCTGTACCCCGGGTATTAGAATACCCTATTTCCGGGTTTGGGTATTAAAATACAACATAACTAGGTTAGAACCCCGTGTGTTACACGGGTTGAATAAATATAATTTTATATATTAAATAATAAAAAGTTATAGCTTTATGAACCATGTATATTGTACGAGTTAAATAAATATAATTTTATATATCAAATAATAAAAAAAGTTATATCTTTAAAAACCATGTATATTACACAGATTAAATAAATGTAATTTTGTATACTATATACTAAAAATGTCGTATTTATATCCTTAAAAAACCCAGTGTATTACACGTGTTGAATAAATCTAATTTTACATAGCAAATGATAAAAAAGTCATATCTTTAAAAACTTCGTATATTACACGAGTTATATAAATGGAACTTTATATAGGAAATAATAAAAAAATATATTTTTAAAAACCACGCATTTTACACGAGTTGAATAAATATAATTTTGTATACCAAATAATAAAAAAAAGTTATATTTTTAATAAATTAGGATAACATTTAATATTAATTTATTATTTATATATTTAATATAAAATAAGTAGGAAAGAGAGGTATTTGTTTTAAAATATATTAAATTAACAATTTAGATTTGAGGATAATATTTTATTAAAGTATGATAAGATTTAATATTAATTTATTATTTATTTATTTAGTTAATATATAAGATAAGTATAGATTTGAGGATACCTTCAATGAACGACACGTGTCTAAAAGTTGGTTTCTTTTATTATAGTAAATAGATTATCAGCTCAATCAGGGTGGTGGCTCACAAATGCCCTCCTAACAAGTGAGGTCTAGTGTCTTAAATATAGCCTCTAAGCCTTGTCCTCCAATCAAGTCGTCCCTTGCTTGGAAAACCTACTAAAGTCGCTTAAACACATGACTACAAATAATATCACCCTATACAAATAATACGTCGCTAATCTAAAGTCGTCGTAATTGATAGCAACATTCTCTAATTTAATTTGACCCAACAATCTCTTCATTTTTTTACCCGTTTCTTAATTTTCTTTAACTTATACTCCCACCTGCACCAATTACCATCAATCTCGATCTGATTATCAAATACATGATCAAGATTACGATAAACCGGATCTGTGCACTTTTTCCCGAGCCTAGAAATAGCTTTTGCAACACATTTGATGTTGTCAACGATCTTAATTAACGCAAGCTTCATGAGAAAACCATGATTATCTAACACGAGATTTCGGGTTCCAAGTGAATTAGTGGGTTCTTCTTGTAATCGTGACATTTTTTTATCGCTTAAAACCTGCCATAAGTTAGTTAACTTTGTCATTAATCTCGCGACTTCGAATGACATGATTCCGATGATGGGTTTTTTGGGTTGTTTAGCAGCTAATGGGTCAACTGGGTCAGCAGCTTAACGGGTCAACTGGGCCAGCAGTTAGGGTGTTTTTAACATGTTTATTTTATGTTTTGTTTAGCAAAGTAGTCGGCTTTTAGTTGTGGGTCAGGATTTCAGATAGGGCTAGTGGTGTCGATCTCTAATCACATATATAGCTGAGTCTTAGGTTAAGGTTGCTATTTAATTCACTGGTTACATTCAGTTGTGATTGTAGTTTTACTTCCAACCAATGAAAAGAGTCGATCAGGTTGTTTGATCAATCGCTGCTGAATTTCTGTTTGATCATGACCCGTTGACTCATACTCGTGACCCATTAACCCGCGTGACCCGTAAACAAACCGAATAACCCAACAAGGCTGTGATAACTAATATTAACTAGAGAAAACATGAAACTTCATTCATACTTCTTTGTCAATATTATCATCAATGCTTCAACCATACTTCTTGTCAAAGCACCTATTTTACCATTAACCTTGAACCAACAATTGTTTACCGAAATAATTTACTAAATAAACATTCAGGGTGTCTGGAGCCTCGACAATCCTTCAGCCTTATCATTCTTAACGGGAGATTCGCTCACACTGATACCGCCACATCAGCACCAAGCATATGATCATGTTCTTTAAACGAATCTGCCTACCGAGATGCTTCTGGCTTAGACTAAGATAAGGCAGAAATTGTCTGGTATGAACTTAGATCGGACGAAACTTGATGCCACGTACAATAAGGCCCGACATTGTTCCTTCATAAGTGATGAGTTTCAAATTAACAAAAAGATGATCATTTTTAAGCTCATAATTTGAGTTGAATTTCCACACAATAACCTCCATCCACCCATCTTTCCTCTGTCTTGGAACCCAATCAGTATCGCGTACATTCCAGGGGTTTGGGCTTCTAAAATAAACAATTCCCGTCTCTTTGCTTCTCCAGTGGAACAGATCGCGTACTATCACTGGACCATGCAACCCACGGCACTTTTCTGAAAGCTTGAACACGAGGGAGCACACATTTCCGGTATTTTCTGACAACATTTGAGTTTTGATCTCACACTTGATATGCAATACTTGCTGTCGTTGAAACTCAATCGCCCCACTAAATCTGCATGTATGGCATAGCATATAGTTATGTACTTCTTAAAGATTGTTGTGGTTTTACTGGTTAAGAATATAAGGACCCTTCTTGTAAACATTCAAAGTAGAGGGGTTGTTAATAATAAGTAGTAGGTGTCATAACAAAGTCAGTTAGCAGTTAATCTTTGTAAGCAACTACTTAAGATGGATTCTGGAGCAATGAAACATACGAATGATTTGATGAATATCTTCCTCTGTTTCAAATATTTCCTATTGGTGAATCCCATTGATATAAGGAAAAATTACAAGTTTTATCCTTTATCTTTATACCACTTTTCAGGCGGTGTCCTTTTTAACGAATGTTGACAGGCGGTGTCCTTTACTAGGTATTTTGTTGCAAGTTTAATCCTTTACACCCAATCCAGTTAAAAAATCATGTTAATTGTTGACAGGCGGTGTCCTTTACTAGGTATTTTGTTGTAAGTTTAGTCCTTTACCTAGGTATTTTGTTGCAAGTTTAGTCCTTTACACCCAACAATTAACAGGGTTTTTTAACTGGGTTGGGTGTAAAGGACTAAACTTGCAACAAAATACCTAGTAAAGGATACCGCCTGTCAACATTCGTTAAAAAGGACACCGCCTGAAAAGTGGTATAAAGATAAAGGACAAAACTTGTAATTTTTCCTTGATATAATAGTGGGCCGGTCTTATATTAACAAAAATACCTTTTCTCTTTGAACTTGTAGATGATATGAAAACTTTTGAATATCGATCACTTTTACTCAAAAATATTAATCTTGATGATACTCCAGTGGTCCGTCAGTGATCCAAATTATCCGTTCAAAAAAAAAAAAAAAAAAGATTTTTTTTTTGTTAATAATTAATACCGTTGTTGACATTAACCCAAAAATACTACTCTTTTAAAGTTTAATAAAAGCTTTTAACCATTTCAGTTTTTAAAACTTCTATAACACTTTGACCCTTTTAGTTATATATAAGGGGGAAGGGGCACTCCACACGTAGGGATCAAGGATTCGAACTAGTGTCATAATACCGCCGCCACCCCTAGGGTAAGCAAGACGGGTTGGTTAAGCTAGTAGCTTTATTAGTGTAAGGGTTGAGTTTGTTTGAGGAGGTTGTTGACCATGAGATTGGTGGGTGAGTTTTGATTGGTTGGAGCATTTAACTTTTTTTAAATTGAAAAAAAAAATAGTTTATGGCATGGGTAGGTGCCGCCAGTGTGTTGGTTGGTCGGGGCTAGGGTTCATACCCTTGAGTGCTTATTCCTCACTAAAACATCAAACACTTTAGTCTTTCATAAATTATATAAAACTCTGAACCTGTTAGCTTTTTATTAAACTTATACAACAAAACAATGATTATTAGAAATAAATATATTAGTTAGTGTATACTTATATGATGAAATTATAGAAGAAACCTGAATTGGATTGCCACATTAGAAAGCATATCTTCATTTGGAGCAATCATCTCGTCTTTCTTTCTCTTTTTTTGACATAACGAGAACCAAGTCGCGCAATCTTTCTTTACCTTCATGGGACTTGGATATAACCACAACTGTTTGATCAAAGATTAAGACGTTATAAAAAAACAAGAATGAATAATTGTATTCTACAATACAAACTCTTCTTAAAAACATGCTTCTTCATGATTAGGTGTAAATTATCACACCTTATCCGCCTTCGATTTTGATTTCAAGGCTTGATGGACTCCCTTTAACTTTTCAATTTCTTCGTGTTTTACCTGCATAAAAATTTTAAGAACATTTTGAAAACTTTTAATTGATAGAACAATATATAATGGGAACCAAAGAGTAATTTGAAACTTGCATTGTCAATTGCTTGAAACTGAATGCCTTCAATGTAGATGGAATCATTTCCGCAATAGCATCGTGAAAAGCTTTCTAGTAGAACCTCAAAATCAGTATCTTTCTTGTGATTCAAGAATTGAAATAATTCAATCATCATCCACCCATCTTCTCTCAATGTTGCGAAATACGCATGCAAGCTTTCATTCCCCATTTTGTACTTTAGGTTCACATACATCCGTTTAGCTTGAGATTTTCTTGGACCACTAAATCTAAAGATGAGATGAACCTTGTAATTGACACTTGGAGACAAGAATTGTGTTCTTATCTTGATATGAATATTCAAATTTGATATATAAAACATCTCTGCTACTTTCGGAAACCTGCTCCAAGCACTGAACGGGTTAGGTATGCTAATTTAAAAATAAAACCTCTAGGTTAGAAATTTCGATTTCTAGTGAAATAAGTGCACTTTACATCAATATCGCAGGTAAGCGAGCAACAAGCTGCGCCGCTACCCCTTTCTGAATAGCAAACCCTAGCCTATTAAAGACAAACCCCTGCCCCCCTGTTGATGAGCAACTGTTATGGACAACCTTTTGGACCCTAGTCAACAAACGGATAGCTTCTGGAGCTAGGGAGCCAAAGGTGTCGAAGGCGAAGGGGACAAATGCATGTTGGTTATCAGCACATGCTTTAGCGTGTTTATCCACCTTTTTTGATTCTGCTCTCGTTATAGCTTGTCCTGCTACAAACCCGCTTTCCCTTAAACCAGCTAAGGGGGAGACTCCTGTGAGATCCACACAAGCATGTTTCCCTCCCGCCCAGCCAAAGACGAGCAGATCCGCTGGTCTCAGTGTAGATCTCCCTTCCATGGGGTCTGTAAGGAAATTCACAGGGGCCTCCTTCTTCGCAGAAATCCCCGCTCTCCTCAAGATGTCCCCCAAAACATCCCTCACCCAGTATGCTAATCATTTTTCTTAAATAAAAGAATGGTATCAAAATGTTTGTCATTTATAAAACTGAAATTAGATTATCATACAAAATACGCAAACGGATTGAGAGAGAAACCTTGATTCGGGAAGAGATCGCCATTTAGGTAACAAATGGTTCTTATATGAAAATCTTTTTGCTGGTATCATTTCATTTCTTTCCCCGTTACTTCCGAGTGAGAACAACTATTATACAAAAAAAAATTAAACTTAAAAACCCCTTACACAAGTCCTAAATATGTGGAGTATTTGTAATTATTAGCAATTCACACAAGAAGATTATTAGGTAAAATGAAATATGAGGAGGAGTTGGTTACCACTTTGGCGTCTTGAAGGAGGATTCCTTTAGACAACATGTCGTAGAGATCCTTTTTCATTTCAGAGTCGCACTCTGGAGTTTTTGACGCCTGGATGATTTCTTTGTAGTCTATGGGCAGCTTGGGTTCCCATATTTCATAATCCTCCTATACATTTAATAATTAAACAATCACAAAATTTTCATTTAATATGTTACTGATTTTCATTTTAATTGACATTTCTTTTTTCCTTGAAAAGCAAAATAAAAATACATAACAAAAATTGATTTCAGGTACAGAATAGCACATGACAACTTTTCTCAAAACCTGATTTTATGTTCACCTTTTTAAGAAATATTATTTCACAATCGTTACTTGTATTAGTATTTTTCATATAGTTCAACGATTATTAATTTTTGTTTACTTTTTTACAGGTTTATACATTTCTTTAAAATAGTTTTCTTACTTGGAATTCCAATGCCTTTTTAAGCTGAGTTATTAACTGGTCTATAGCTGGCCGCTCTTCCCAGTCAACCTCTAAGCATTGAATGGCAACCGTTTCAAATGTAGTCAATGATTGTGGGGTAATTTGTTCCTTTATACCCTCAAATATCATCTTGTCAAGGTTTCCTTCTTCAGTGTAATATCTTACAACTGAAGGACCTAACGTTTGAGAGTGATCCTCACATCCCTCTTCCCATGCCAATCTCCCGCACAACATCTCAAATAAAATTACACCTAACGAGTATATATCCGAGTTTTGTGCTAAGTAACCATCAATTTTGTACATTGGGTCAATGTACCCCAACGAGAAGCAAGCAGTATCATCCAAATGTTCAGCTCTTTCAACAACTTTGCTGGAGAACTCCAAATTAGAAATTTTAGCATTCCAATTAGCATCAAGTAGAATGCTACCACTTCTAATGTCCCTATGCCGCATCAAACGCTCTTGCTCTACACCACCTTCATGAAGAAATTTCAATCCAGTTGCAGCATCAATGCATATCTTGAGGCGTTTCATCCACGTAAGACTAGGATTGCCCAAATGTTTATCGAGACTTCCATTACTGGCATGCTCGTAAACGATGATTTTTTCGTTCATTTCGTTACAGTAGCCTACAAGACCAATGATGCTCTCATGTTTACATTTGAGAAGAGTTTCAAACTCCTTCAAAAACTGAATATGTCCTTGACGATACTTTCCATCCCACCGCTTTACGACAACACGGGTACATGCATAAGCATGATCAACTTCTCCTTCATAAAGCTTCCAAAATCTTCCTTCTCCAATGCAATTGCAATCACTGAAGTTTTGTGTGCCCACCTTTATGGCTTTAAGTGATATATGTTGGTTGTCCTTGCTTGTCTGTGAATCATGGCACTTAAAAAAATCAGCTTTGTAATTTACAAAATTTACGTACAATTGCAGTATGCAACAACTGTATTGAAAAATTTACTTGCTGGTAATTAAAGCACTGATACTACATTAAAAAAATTAAAAAGAAAAAATACGTATGTGTGTAAGGACATTGGTTTAAAATTTTAAAAAGAAATGATAAAACCTATAACACATCCTACTCCACTCTCTCCCTCATTTTTATTATTTTCTAAATTATATTTAAATTCCCCATTATCTTTCCCTTCCTTTTAATAATTTTTCCATAATCTTTTTAACACTTTACACGGAATACAAATATTTGCTAAGATTTCAAACCATTTATGGTATACCTCGCCCGCGTTGCGGGGTGGAAGGCCGAATATTACTCAACCAATTAAAAAAACACCATAATAGTTTTGCTATAAAAAAAAAACTAAAACGATGACAAGATTGTAATTTTGAACCAGAGGCAAAATTGTAATTTTCAAGACCAATGAGAGAGTGCTAACCTGACATGAATAAAAATTATATCAAGTCAACTAATTAAAACAAAACACTTTCATAGTTTTGCAAAAAAAAAATGAGTTAAATGCTTGGTTGGTCCCCGTGATTAGCAAATATTGCAGACTTGGTTCCAGTGGTTCAATAATTACAGAGTTGCCCCCCCCCCCCCCCCCCGTGTTTGTATTTTTTGCACTCGTGTGGTCCTTATCACTAACCCATGTTAAATTTCTCAGTTAAGTGTGTGTAAAATGACTATATTACCCCTAAGATTAAAAATAAAACAATTAAAGAACCTCTTTCCTCTCTTTAAACCTACCGTCTCCATCTCTCTCTCTCTCTGCCATCCAAAAACACCTCCATTCCTACTGCCACCACCATCACTAGCTGGCCACCACAACAACCCTAATCCGATCCCACAGTGCCTGAAAACGATCCCTCTGACGTCAGACCGATACATCAAAAATATTTGTGCACGTAGTTGATTTCGGCAACCACAACCCTAATCCGATGACTTCGCCTGAAAAACAAACATAACCTTGTGTGTGTTGTGGATTATATGATTCGGATGACATCAGATCGTCTTTACCGGATACATTTAATCGGGAAACAGGTGTCGTTTTTTATTCTACATTGAGCTCCGGTCAGATCTGATCTGAATGCACGTTGGCCGACGGAGATGGTGGTGGGTGTCTAGTTAAGATTGTGGTGGAGGGGAGACAGTGGAGATGGGTGTTCAGTTGTGGAGGGAAGATTATGGTGTGGGTGTATGGTGGTGTGGGTGAGAAGGTGGTGGGTGTTCGGTGGTGGAGGAGATATGGTGGTGCTTTAGGGTAGAAGGAGAAGAACTGGTGGTAGGGTAGAAGATATATTGTTTTATTTTTTATTTTCTTAACAAGTAAGGGTATTAAAGTCATTTTACACACACTTTACTGAGAAATCTAACATAGTTTAGTGATAAGGACCATACGAGTGCAAAAATTACAAATACTAGGACCAACTCTGTAATTATTGAACCACTAGGACCAAGTCTGCAATATTTGCTAACCACAGGGAGTCGGGACGAACCAAGCATTTAACTAAAAAAAAGATGAAAGACTGTAATTCTGAACTGGGGGTAAAATTATAATTTGTCAAAAGCTAAAACGATGGCAAAATCATAATTTTAAACCGGGGGCAAAATCGTGATTTTGAACATGGGGAAAATTTGTAATTTTAAAGTAGGGATAAAATCGTAATATGTACGGGACAATAGGGGATGGCACTATTCCCCGCCATTGTGATTGTATATGTAGTATAATATGTTCTTTTATGTATTTAGATTGAACTCATATCATCAAGTTTCTAGTTCTATGTCTAAAGTTAAGCAAATACACGAACTCACAATAAAATTAAGGTATGAGTTATGAATAAATGGTGTATTATATTTTAGAGTAAATTGCCATTTTAGTCCCTGAGGTTTGTCTCAAATCGCCATTTTAGTCCAAATAGTTTTTTTTTCTCCTCTGGGTTTCTGATCTAATGGGTTTCCCGTTTTCCGGTCGTCTGAACCAGCTCCATCTCTATCGCAAATCCATCGGAGAAGATGGTGTGTAGTACTGTAGTCCACCGGAGAAGATGGTGTATAGAAAACCCTAGTTGCGAATTCCGGCGAAGACGGCTAGGGTTCCGGTGGGAACCGGTGGTGGTTGTAGAGAGAAGACAGATGTATAAATAATTGTGTATCTAATATATATGTGTGTGTATCTGATATATGTGTGTTTTTCTTTTAATTTTTCAATATAAAAAAAGAATGGATTAAAATGGCAATTTGAAAGATTTAAATTGAAATCCCCAAAATACTCTTGGTTAAAAATGAGGTTTTTGGACAGAGTTAGGCAATGTGATCAAAATGGCAACAAAAGGGAAAAGTCAGGGACCCAGAGGAGAAAAAAAAACTATTTGGACTAAAATGGCAAATTTGAACAAACCTCAGGGGCTAAAATGGCAATTTACTCTCTATTTATATAAGGTTTGTAAAATTACGTTTTTGAGTTTGTGCTTTATACCTTAAAAACTAATGTGAAGGTAGATCATACTTTAACTATTTAACAAATAAGGAAGTTACATTTTGAAATAGATTACTTACTTGAAAATTCAATGCTTTTTCAAGTTCTTTGATGATGACTTCCATAGTTGGACGCCTGGATTGAGTTTCTGCCAAACATTGATGTGCAATTTTGGAGAATGTTTCTAGAGAATCTTGGTTGACACCCCCTTTTAGCATGGAAATGATTTCATCAGCTTCCATTAATTTTGGATCTACCATTCCCTTCAATGTTCCCTCATTAAAGCGTTGTCGAGCTACTGATGGAAGCCCTCTCCCACTATATATTTCATCATATGCCAACCTTCCACACAAAACTTCAAATAGAACTACTCCGAAAGAGTAGATATCTGATTCCTTTTTCAGTTTACCAGTATCCTTGTATTCTGGATCTAGGTACACCTCTGTACCAGCAATATTGTTGGTAATAAGGGTGGTACCTTGTTGATTTGCACGTTGTAATTTGGAGAGCCCAAAGTCAGCAATCTTTGCCACCCAATTATCATCCAATAAGATGTTTGCACTCTTAATATCTCGATGTATTATCATTGGTTTGCCATCTATATGGGTGTGAAGATAATTTAAGCCACGTGCTATATCGAGGCATATTTGTAAACGCTGGGCCCAAACAAGATTATTCATGCCATCCATGTTTCCCAAATAATCATCAAGACTTCCCTTAGCAACATACTCGTAAACAAGAATCAACTCATGTCCTTCGTCACAAAATCCTAGAAGAGAGACGATATTCGGATGCTTACAATTACTAAGCGTTTCAATTTCTGAAACAAACCCTTGTTCTCCTTGTGTGTCTACTCTACTATGAAGGCGCTTAATAGCTACACAACTATGTATCTTATGAAATTCACCTTTATTCTTCTCTTCAATTTTCGGAGAATTCATGCCATCAAAATGGTCCAGATCTGCTTTGTACACCATACCATATCTGCCCGATCCAATGTAGCACGTTTCGGAAAATTTATCTGTGGCCAATTCTATATCAGTCAGCCGAAGTCTCAAGTGATCCAAACTTATCCCCTGCAATATTACGTGTTAACAGAAAAGCATAGATGCACCTAAATATTACATTACTCATGAAATATATAGAAAAGCAAAGGGGGGCCCAAATATTACATTAAGGGTTAGAAGAGAAGCAGAGAGATGCACCATATATTTGGTAGGAAGGATTAGAATGCAGTATAACCATGTCTTTGTCACTTCATTGAAATGTTCCTTTATACAATCAAAAGTTACTAGAGACAAAGCCCAAAATAACTTCTAAATTGTTCAGTTTTTATAGTTGTATAAAGTATATGATATGTTTCTGTTAAAAAAAATTGACTCACCTTCCTTCCATTCCAAGAAAAGTAAAACACCAAGTGAAAACAGAATCTGTGTGGAAAACAAACTGTTTGGTTTGATATATGATTTCATATGGAACTTGGAAGGTCACTGACGTACAACATAAAACTAGCTTGCTTTTGATAAAAGCCTCAATGCTAAACAAGAAGTTACCTAACTTAAGAAACTATCGTATACATTACCACTTCATGTATTTACATTTTAACCCTTTGATTTTAGACTTTATCTAGCTTTCTCTTATAGTGATGATGAAGACTGCTTAATAATATTTATCAAAATCACGAAAGCACACCTTAGCTACAAACATGCATATATATAAGAAACACACACGCACCCCCACCCCCCACAAATATATATTATAGAGATAGACGTGTGTGTGCGCGCGTGGTATTCTAAAAACATATATGAAAGGTTTAAAAAAAAAACATTTTGTATACATAAAAGTAACTTCAGTTAAATATCATGCTTGCAACATTGGTCTGGGGTACCTATGATTTACCACAATCACTATAATCAAATCTTACCTTGAAGTGGTTGGATGTTGTACCTTCAACTGCTGCAACCATTGATTGTTCCTTCATTGTGAATAATCGCAAAAAATGAAAATTAGTAAACAAATAGAATTATAGATTATTGGTTATGACAAAAATGATGAAAGGTAGAAAAGAAGTCAAAAGATTGATGGTCTTACATGTTTGCGTTGAAGTTCCAGTGCTCTCTCAAGTCTTGTGTGTATCGTTTTCATGTCAGGACAGGACGTTGTGATCGCTTCTCCTTTATGCAACAATATGCTATTTCGGCGAACATGTTCAATGATTGCAAGTTCATTTGTTTTCGAAGAACAGGATCTATCAAATTATCAAGTTTTCTCTCTTCATAATGTGCTCTTGCCATTCGAGCAAAATACCAATTATCATCGTTTGGAATAGATGCTTCTCTTCTAAACAAGACTTCAAACAACACGACACCAAAGGAGAAAACGGCTGACTTATGATTCAAACCGCTTGTGTCTTCATATGCCGGGTCCATATAATGCAATGAGTCATTGTACTTACCGGTAAGGTGAAGATGATGCTTTCTAGCTACAACCGCAAATTTAAAACCATGTAACTTGGGTTCCCAGTTGTGATCTAGTAAAATTTTGGAGCTTTTAATGTTACCATGTATGACATAATGATTTTCTGCTGCATCATAATGAAGGTAACTCAATGCACGTGCGACCCCGACACATATAAGCAATCTCCGCATCCAAGTGAGAGTTGCGCTACTAAGATGTTTGTCGAGACTTTCATTGGCCTCATACTTGTTTATGATGATTCGCTCACCTTTAGTGTTAGCCAACTTATATATAGAAATGATATTTTTGTGCTTGAGGTTTTTTAAAAGAATTATCTCGTGGATAACAATGCTGAGTTCCTTACATTTCCTAGCAACAATATTGATGGAGTCCCCTTGTTGCAAGAGTAGTTGTCCTTTGTAAACATGAAAAGATGTACCACGTGTGAGGAGATTTTCATCAGAGAAGTTGTTGGTGGCTAATTCTATCTCTTCTATTGGGATTAGTAAGGAACGAACATATTCATCAAGGTCCATCTCTTGGGTAGATGAAGACATGATGCTTGTGTTGACCAAAGTAAACACCGAAGGACACCAAAAGATTTATAAGCAGGAGAAGTGAATTTAGGAGAGTAAGAAAAAGGGTTGGGGCAAGTAAGTAAGAGGATTATGTTTTTTCGGATCGTTTAGTCTGCCTCAATTATTTATACAAGCGGTCAACGAGCAATGAACTGGTCAAAATAGGTGAACAACTGGTCATAAAATATGCAATCAAGCAGAAAAAGATGAAGAAACAAGACATAAATATGTAGAATTAAAACCTGAACCCCAGAGAGATAATCTAAACTATAAATATTAGGTTATTTATCAACTCCTGAAGGCAAAACGGAAGAAACACGAAATGAAAATGACTAACCTTCACTTTACAACTAACACCACGATGCAACGACGCCGTTACCGTCGCAAGTTGTTTTTTTGGTGTGTGTGTGAGAGAGAGTTTTGTAGGCACTTCCGATTCCGAGAGTGTCACACCGTTTAATGCTTTTCTTTGAGCTTCTTGTTATCATAATGGTGTGGAAGATATTCCACCAAAATCGTGTAGCTTCCACCACCACACATCTTATTATTATTCATCAATTTCAATTCATTGATTATACTTTTACACAATTGTAATTTTGCTAGGCGTACAACTTGTGAAGCCACTTGGAAGGGTAACATAGTAACTTTCGCCATTTTTTTAAGATTCTTAAAAGTTTAATTTTGTAATTTTACCAAAATCTAATACCACACATCCTAAAAATCCTATTCCATCCTTGTCTTCGTGTTTCCATCATTGCCCTTTTTTTAACACCCAACAGAATCAATTTTGAGCACTTTTGGGACTCACTGGACCGGACGGACAGAGCCGGCCCTGAGAATTCATAGTTAGTCCCAGTGGTTTGCACAATATAACATACTTAGGTACTAATAGAATGTGATTTTAAACCTACAAATAACGTTAATACCTCCAAACGTTACAAAATGAAAAGTTAATACCTTAGAATGTGATTTTAAACTATTAGTACCTAAGTATGTTACTTTGGTCAAGCCACATGGACTAACTATGTAATTAACTCAAAAAGGAAAGAAAAAAAAACCTTTATTAACACCTATTTGAAAATTAAACATAAATCACTGATTTGACTCAATAATGCTACAAACAATCTGGTTTTAAGACAAGAACCCAAATCACTTTTGAATTACAAACATGAATACTCACTTCAACTTAATTTAACCCAAACAAATCAACAAAATGCAAAAGAATCTTGCAACACCCACATGAAATTTTCAACACAAATCATAGATTTCACTTCAATTTTAAATTAGAAACAAGAAAACTCACCCAAAATTCACTTTCATCTCTACATTTGCATATAACATACTCAACAAACCAATAAAGATTGCAAAGATCGTATCTTTTTACAATACCCACATGAAATTCAACAACAAATCACATAACTGAAACAATAACTCATCATGTATACTGGGTATGAACCAAGAAAACTCACCAAAAATTCGACTTTATTTCTACATTTGAACCCATAAAGATTGCAAAGATCGAATCTTTTTACAAAACCCACATGAAATTCAACAAGAAATCACAGAACTGAAACAGTAATGTAGGTCCCGAAATCTGAGGATCGATAACGAACCGAATCACTTGTTTATAGTAAACACGGTTACGTGTGCGGAATCCACGTAACTATGCCAAATCAAACATATAAAGCAATAATAACAACGGATTAATCAATGAAACACACTCGATTGATTAACGGGATGAGAACCGATTACAAACTGATACACACACAGTTCAGATAGAATTTCGGCAGAGTTTTGTTACTATGGTTATTATCTCATCTCTCCTGTCCAAATGAAACAGAATGATGTTTATATAGTCCCTGGGCCAAGATATCGACGAAACACAAAGTGTTCGACGAAATTGAACATGGGCCAGACATTGGGCCTGAAACAGCCCAGTACATGACGAATCAAAGTCTGATTCGTCATGACCTTCAACGAAACAGAAGTATAGAACATTGGTCTGTTTCGTCATGATGTGTTCCGACGAAACAGACCTGTTTCGTCGAGAGCTGCACCAGCTGATCTATTTCCTGTATACAGACAGTAAACAGATAGAACACATAAACATAGTAATGACCATACTACCCTTTAATGCAACATGCATTGTTCATTATACTTTACACATCAAAAGAGACAAATAAGTTGTACACAAGTAGATAGGAGGATATCTGACTTGGTCAACATAACATACAGACTCGATAATTAATAAAAGACCATACAAAATACATCGTTAAACAAGACTAGTCACAGACACTAAAAATGCATCAACAAACTCCCCCTTGTCTGTTACTCGTCTTCGGTCTTCTAATCTTCCATCAGTGTTGTTCGGACCACGAACTGCCCGAATGTATGCCCCTGTAGTAGCAAAAACACGCTACTCGCTGAAACTTTAACGCTTGACGTGCATCCTGATCTTCATAGAAAATATCATGACGATATAATCTGCTAATATCAGCTTCAGACATGTTGACGATCCACATCGGATCCAACATCCGGTAATTTGCACGATTGTCTCTAAACACAATTACAGCTTCATGAGTATCCGAGTCGTAGCACCATAATGCCATGTCTTCAAGAAAATCCTGCTGCATAGGCATCAATGGGATTTTATCTACTACCCTCGGAGGCTGGTACACAAGTTTGTATCTGCAAGTGTTGGTGTCCGGATCAAGAGTAAACTTGATCGGTTGATAAACAGGAAATTGTGGCTTGTAGGATTCATCCTTCCAGCCCGACTTCTTGTTTACTTTCACCAGACGCTCAAATAAAGTAGCACCATCGTATTTTGATCGATTGATAAGCTCAAGCCTTGTCAACGCAGAGACATCATAAAATGGCAAGGAAAGAATGCTCAGCAGTGAATCGAAATACAGAATTCCGTATTCACGTTTGATAGCAATGCAGTGTATATCTTTAACAAACATCCAGCATAGAATCCTTCCACTTGGCTTTGCCTTTTCAAATTGCAAATAGTCTACTTGAACTTTTTCAGGTACAGGTTTGGAGACTTTAGATAAGAACTGTTTTCTCCATTCAGAAAATGCATCTGTGTCTTTTTCAGACGAATTTCGATTCTTTAAGTGCTCGTCTATATCATCAATATTCTCCTTCATCCAATCTTCATCAAATGAGGCGAATTCAGTACCATCTTCTCGAACATATGTTGATTTTGGTGCTTCACCTTCAAACACAATCTCATCAATCTCTTCAACATTCGTTGTATCAGTCTCAGTAGACATTTTGTCTATCTCAGCATCATCTATTTCTCTCATAGACTGTAAAATACTCAATTGCTCCTGAGAAAGATCTTCTATTAACTCCCCTTCTTCAAGCAACTCTCCCGTAAATGGATGAATAGCCTGTAGAGCAATATCAGCACTGCTTACTATAGAAGAAGTACCTTCTATCTGTTGTACTTTTTCAGAAGCAAGTGCGGTTGGCTGCTTCTGTGATGTACCAGAAGTATCAGGATTTCCTTGGTCTTCCGTATCATCATCCTTTTTCTTCAGTACCTCTTGTTGTTTACAATGATAGTCCCACAGAATAGCAAGCCTTCTCTCTTTCTCTTCATCAAGAGCCTTCAAGCGAGCATTTTCAGCTTTAAGCAAATCAATTTCACCTTGTTGTCGCTCTATTACTGTTTGCTGTTGACCAACGCTTGACTTCAATTTGTTAATTTCCACTGATTGTTTAAGTTGATCATGCTTCGTGAGATTACCGAAATGAGATTGCCTTTGAAGACGATCAGCAGCTGCTTCAAGTGTAGAAAATAGATATCTGATCTTTTCGTCTTGAGAAAATCCGGAAAATGTCCTATGACGTTCAGCACTGATCCCTGAAGTGGTTGCTCTGATTGCAGAAGCCATAGTTCTTTCAGGAACTGCCTGAGGAATAACAGATGGAGTAGCAGTAGCTGATGTAACAACTGGAGTTTCTGTAACTGAAGTGACTACAGGAGCTTCTTGTACAGGCTCCTGAGGTACAGATTGTACAGGCTCCTGAGGAATAGATGAAGACTCTTGAGGCACAGATTTCCGAGTATAAGTACTCAAATATCTCCTAGACTTCTTCTTTTGTACTTCAACAGCTTTCTCTGCTCTTCTTTTTGTTCTTCTTTCACCTTCAGGATCCTCTGGAACATATTCTGGATCATCCTCTGTTCTAATCTTTCTATACCTTCTTACTCCACGTATATCGATATACATTTCGTAACCAGGTTCAACTATATGATCACTAGAACTCGAATCAGATCCATCATCACCACTTGCTGACGAACTACTAGCTGATGTACCAGAAACAGCACCTTTGCTTGATGTACCAACAGCACCTGCATCACCTGCATCACCACCTTCATCACTTTCACCACTACTTTCATCATCATCACTACCAGACTCATCTGAATCAACTGGGTCAGGACCAAATTTTTCTATCCTTAACCTTTCCAACTCAGGTTCTTCATTTTCAGATTGGCTGTCATCATGACGCCATTTGTCATTTGCAGGAGCAACATAATCAGGATTCACTAGTGCGCCAAAAAGCTTCCTTGGAGGAACACTTTCTGTGTATCTTTTGGCATCCATAGTCTTGATTAGCCTTAAAGAGTTGAAATTCATTGCCTCTATTTTCAAAAGATCATTTTCAGCTTTAGGAAGGTCTGGATGCTGAACATTCATAATCATTTGCAGAAACCGTGGATACATCCAAAACTTGTTCCCGGTGGTTCTACTACCAGTCCTTGTCATATTCTCTTTCATGTTGCTGAAAATATACTTTGAGATGCTAAACGGTTTGTTTAACACCAAAGCAACCATGAAACCAACTAGATCATCTCCAGCCATATCATATCCAGATCGTCTATTGCTGAGACACCGAATAAGAACATGCAATAAAAACTTGTATCGTAATGGAAGATCACCTTTGTTGATTTGTTTGACGAAAAGATCTCCTTTACACTTCATCCTTAGCAAACAGCCTCGTGAACACATGATTGGAATTGAATATGGAGCATTCGGTTGATCTTGTAATTGAAGAACTTCATTCAATATCTCCGGAGTAACAACGACATACAGATCATTCACACGACCTCTGATAATATCCTTTCCATCAATTTTGACGACGCTTGCAGAATCCCAGAAAGCTTTAATCAGTGATTTGTAGACGGGCGTCGAGTATGTAACAGCATGATTGATACGTGACTCCCTGATCCACTTCGTCATATCTTTAAATTCCGTGAGCTTGTCTTCCGGATCCAAATATGCAACTTGATTATGACGTTTCTCTGACATAATCTCCTCTTCAGTTTTGTTTTCTTTCTTTATCGCCTTCTTGCGTTTTCCTTTTTCTTGCGGTGCTTTAGGAGCCATCTGTACATGAAAATGTCCAGAATAAGTCAGATTTGATATAACATTGCATTTAGACATGTATGAATACACTTTCATGTATCCACATAACAGATAACCTATCTAACATGTCTACTGTGAACAAACAGCAACATCAGAAAACTGCTAAGGCATGTACGACGAAACAGAAGATCAACGACGAAACAGAAGTTTGAACGACGAAACAGAGGGTTGACCATTGACTGGTTTGATTCGTCGACTTTTTGATTCGTCGAGTCTATTTCGTTCCTTTTCTGATTCGTGATCTTTGATTCGTCGTCTGATTCGTCGTATGTTTGATTCGCCGGAATTAGGGCTAACTTGATTCGTCAAATTGGGGGTTTTTCAGTTTCGCCGTATTGGGTTTAAACAAAGATCAGATATAAACACAAACACATTCAATCAACATTATTTATACTCAAACCATTTATAACAAACCATAAATGATTTCCGAACAAAAACCCTTGTAAAAACAGTTAATAACTTTAACAAATACAAACCCCTGTTTTTGTTTATAAAAACCCACATTCAAATCAAAGCAAATCAAACATCATAAACCTAAATCTGTCAGATTCAGAAGGAAAACACATAACATGCAACATCAATACATATATTATCAAAGAAAAACAAGGTCTCAAAGGGGTCTCTGTGGGTTTCGGATGAAAAACCGACGGTTCAAAGTGTTCGGAATGTGAATCAGAACATGTTACTACCTTTGATTTTTGTAAGATTTTGATTAAAAACGGATGTTTTGAGTGATTTGTGAGAGTAACCGTAGGTATGGGTTTTTGGTTGTTTGAAGAAGATGAAAACTGATGTTTTGAAAAAGTGAACAAGTGGGACCTTTATATACACCGCCTTGTCTCGACGAATCTGAGAACTCGACGAAACTGAAATGGGCCCGGCGAAACAGAAACTTGGGCTTGAACTTGGGCCTAAACTTTAGCCCATGACGAAACAGATTTGGGCTCATGTGATTCGTCGTCTGTTTTGACGAAACAGATTTGATTCGCCAACATTGGTCTGATTCGTCGACTCTTTTGATTCGTCGACTCTTTTGATTCGTCGACCAACCTGTTTCACCAACAGACTTTTCAAAACATTAACACAGAGGCTGGAAAATATTTTGCAGTCAAAACAGTGGTAAGATTTTGCAGTCTAAACAGATTAAGAACACATTTCCATTCAGTTTGAATTTTCAAATGCAAGAACGTTTTTCTGAAGAAGGTTTCAGGCTTCCGGTAGAAAACACCAAGCAACAACTTTGGCTTAATCAAAAACGAACTTTACACAAATATACTAAAAACAAATTTAAAGCACAGTAAACTAAATGAAAATGCGAAAAACTGTTAAAAACACTAAACAACTGTACAAGTGCAATCTTTTTGCGAATCTCAAGGACAAGGAATCATACCAGCTTACGGTCTTAGTCAACATGATTTTGATTTCTGTTTAAAGCTCTGGATAAGTATACTACCTCGATTATCGGTATTGTGGTCCACATAAGCTCAAACTAATCAGACATAATCATAATTTAAGAGATACGATTAACGGTAAGGATTATACTTACAAGTCGATGTAAATCCACTCACGACACATTCCCGTATCAAGGTATGCACGAGAATTCATCTTACCGGTGAGTATACCGATTATCATCTGTTTGACCGTATAAAAATGTGAGAAACTCACTTATTTTGATTGAAAACAAGCCCTATGTGATAGAATCACTTATTGATGAGGAACTTGATTTTCAGATGCATGAGGGCACAGGAGCAAGTCCGTGAACAGGTCAGTACTTTCGTACAACAGAGAGACGAACTTGACTCCCGCAAAGAATCTGTGATATAAAATCACTTATTTTGTTTGGACATGTGATTGTTGATCACTTATTGAGGTCGAATGCAGTATGTACACGTATGTATAGTATCATGGAAGATCTTAGACTTCGTCTCCGTTATTTTTACGGTTTGATACAACCATGATACCCAGATGATAAGCAGCATAAAGACCGAATATTTCAGATCTCGGCAATCTCTCAAACGAGATTTCGGTACTAAGACCATATGCCAATGAATGGTTCCCACCTGACTTGAAGTCTGTTAGGTTTGTATCATCCTGCACATTTTAGTCTGATTGTTAGCCTACCGATACATCGTTAGTAGAGATACTTATCATTTTTCTTTTTATATTGCATTTTGAGCACATTGACCGACCACACCAGTGAACTTCATCATTTTCCTTTATCCAAGAAACTCATTTTTGGTTTTTCTATTGTTTTTGAATTTTTCAAACTAAAACGACAGAAAGTAAAGACATCTTTTTGGATTTTGAACTTTTGCAATGTTTTTGTATTTTCTTGAAATATCTCCCCCTAAAATTCGCAAAGTTTACGAAAACTAAAATCTTTTTGAATTTTCAAAGTTTATAAAGAAAATATTTACAAAAACGATCAGCCAAAGAAGTTTACTCAGGTATCACCTTAATGCCATTGACCAAAAGTAGATAATCAAAATGTGATTTATCAAAAGCTTTTGTAAACAGGTCGGCACGTTGGTGATCAGTGGGGACATGAACGACATCGATTAACCTTTTGTCAAAACAATCACGGATAAAGTGATATTTAATGTCGATGTGTTTAGTCTTAGAATGTTGCACAGGATTTCTAGTGATCTGTAAGGCAGCATTATTATCAACAAAAGTATGGGTAGATAGGAATTCTAAACCGTAGTCGCGCATTTGTTGTTGTATCCACAGAACTTGGGAGCAACAACTCGAGGCAGCAATGTATTCTGCTTCACATGTTGATGTAGCAACACACGTTTGCTTCTTGCACTGCCACGTGACCAGTCGATTTCCTAGGAACTGACATCCTGCTGTTGTCGATTTGCCATCGATTTTGCAACCACCGAAATCAGAATCACTGTATGCAATTAATTCAAAACTATCATCCCTAGGGTACCAAAGACCGAGGTCTGGGCATCCCTTCAAATAGCGTAAAATCCTTTTGACAGCTGACAGATGAGAGGCCTTCGGGTTTGCTTGATATCTTGCTAGCAAGCATGTTGGGTACATGATATCAGGCCTCGAAGCAGTAAGATACATGAGAGATCCGATTATGGCACGATAGTACGAGGAGTTGATGCTTTCTCCCTTCAAATCCGGAGTAATCCCGTGATTCTGCGGAAGTGGGGTACCAATGGGCGTTGCATCTGACATTTGGAATCGGCTCAAAATGTCACCAACATATTTAGTCTGATGGATGAATATCCCAGACTCTGTTTGTTGAACTTGAAGGCCCAAAAAGAAATTCATCTCTCCCATAGCGCTCATTTCGAACTTTTCTTGCATAACACTTTCGAATTGCCAGCACAAAGAATCATTAGTAGATCCAAATATTATATCATCAACATATACCTGCACCAGCAGAAGATCTTCATCTTGTTCTTTGATAAAGAGTGTGCAATCAATAAGACCTCGTCGAAATCCATTCTCCAGAAGATAGTTTGATAAAGTTGCGTACCAAGCCCTAGGTGCTTGATGTAGACGATAAAGAGCTTTGTTGAGCAACCAAACCCGATCGGGGTGAATAGGATCTTCAAAACCTGGAGGTTGTTCGACATGCACCTCTTCTTGAACAATACCATGAAGAAACGCACTTTTAACGTCCATCTGGTAAACTTTGAATCCTTTGAAAGAAGCATAAGCTAAGAAGATTCGAATAGCTTCCAGACGTGCAACAGGTGCATAAACTTCATTGTAGTCAATGCCTTCAATCTGACGAAAACCCTGAACAACCAGTCTCGCTTTGTTGCGAATAACAACTCCACGGTCGTCTTTCTTGCATTTATAAACCCATCGCGTTCCAATTTTCTTGTAATTCTCCGGTTTTTCAACAAGCTTCCAAACACCAAGCTTTTGAAATTGCTGCAGTTCGTCCTGCATGGCTTCAACCCACGAATTATCTTTTAAAGCTTCCTTCCAAGATTTTGGTTCTTCTTGTGAAACGTAACACGCGAAAGACCAATCATTTTGTAGACCAGATTCTCTAATAGCTGAATACAAACCAGCACTCTGGTTGTTTCTCAGCTGATTATGCGTCTGCACACCTTGTTGGACATCTCCTATGATATTCTGCTGTGGATGGGTATCGTGTATCCTCATTTCAGGATTTTCAGGAACACGAGCATTAACACCCAAATTGTTAATATTAATATCAACAACCAACTCTACACCTTGAATATGCGTAGAAGTGGATGCATTTCCTTCAGCAGTATCATCTATTTGCACATGAGGAGTATCAACAGAAATACCCTGAACTGGAATAACTGGAGATTTAGTGCCTTCAGTCTCATCCAGATTTTCTTCATCTTCTTCTGATGACTCATTGTTTTCAGTAGCATTTTCAACTTCCTCATTTTGAACTGTGTTGTTAGACGAATTAGAACTTTGTGAGTTAACAACAACAGGTCTAACTAATGACGACTCAGCAGCATTGTCACTATCAAATATCATTCTAGCAGCTGCGGAATCTTCATCAAAGGTTGGCAGATCAAAGGAGTTGAATAGCCCATCATAATCGAACATCCAAGGATCACCTGGAGCTTTAACAGGATTTGTATATCTCTGAACCCTTACTTCACTCCATAGTTCAATCTTTTTGGTAGTCAGATTCCAAACACGAAAATTTGGTGTAGCATATCCAAGGAAGAAACCCTCGATAGCTTTCGCTCCAAACTTTCCATCCGGATCAATCATAGTGCATGGACCACCAAAAGGTTCTAGAATTGAAAGATCAGGTTTCCTTTTCTGTAGAAGTTCGAAACAAGTCTTGCCATGTCTCTTAACCGTAAGAACTCGGTTTAATGTGTAGCAAGCGGTCGACACAGCCTCTGCCCAGAACTGAACAGGAAACGCCGACTCTACCAACATTGTTCTTGCAGTTTCAATTATTGTCCGATTCTTCCTCTCCGCGACACCATTTTGTTGTGGAGTATAAGGAGAACTGTATTCATGAAGAATGCCTTTAGAAGTACAGAACTCATCCATAACACGGTTTTTGAATTCAGTTCCATTGTCGCTTCTGATCCTCTTAACTTTCAACGAGTAGAGATTTTCCAACATTGTAAGAAGGTCCTTGAGGATGCCAGGAGTATCACTCTTGTGTGCCATAAAAGCTACCCAAGAAAATCTAGAGTAGTCATCAGTAACTACTAAACAATACACATCTCCGAACGTTGTTTTGTGTCTCATAGGTCCAAAGAGGTCCATATGAAGACGTTCGAGAGGCATGCCAACAGTGTTGATTTTCTTCAAAGGGTGAGACTTCTTTGTTTGTTTCCCTTTCTGGCACGAAACACAGATATCTTGTAGATGAAAACTTCTCACGGGTACGCCATTCACAAGATTGTTTTTCACCAAATGGTTCATTTTTCTCAAGTGAATGTGTCCCATTCTTCTGTGCCAAGATATAGACTCCTTCTCCGTGGCTTTCGAGACAAAACATGTGACTTGTGCAGAAGTCGTAATCGCTTGACTCATATCAAGAACATAAAGATCATTGATTCTTGGAGCCGATAAGAGAATCCATTCATCAGGAATTTTGAAACCAGGTTTAAGCACATAACAACCGGCATCATCGAAATGCACGGTGAACTTTTTATCGCAGATTTGCGAAACACTGAGAAGATTATGATCAATTTGACGAACATAATTGATCTTATCGAAACATACCACACCATTAGAGATCATTCCCTCTCCAGTGATGTAACCGCCTTTGTCTCCAGCGAAAGCGACATAGACTCCTTTAATGTTTCTCACATCATATAGAAGCCGTAAGTCGCCCGTCATGTGCCTGGATGCCCAACTATCAACAATCCAATGACTATTGATAATTCCTCCTGGAACATCCTGCACATATCATCCAATGATTAGTTAAGGATGGGGACCCAAGCCAAAGTGGTCTTGGGTCGTCCCTGAGCATCACAAATAGTGATCTCGATTTGTTGATGGTTTTCCAAACGAACAGCTCCCCCTGAACTTTCACCCTTCCTAGGTTTCCAAGTTTGTTTTTGTTTACCAGATTGAGTTTTGTAAACAAATTTTGAAATTTCTGGTTTTACAGGTGAACTTGGTTCCCTTGGAACAGAATTGACCTTAGATTTTAAAGCCTTTTCTATTTTCTTCACATTTTGATGTCGTTGTTTCGATTCCTGTTCTTTAATAATTCTTTTATCATGTTTAGGTGAAACAGGACGACATTTAGGGTGAATCGATTCAGGTGATGCTCTTTCAACAAATTTCGCTTTCGGAGTGTTAGCACAATCTTTGATGATGTGCCCAAACTCTCCACATTTAAAACACGTTCTCCTTTCAATAAACTTAGGAGAACTGGATCGACGATCAGATGTCGAACTTGTATAACCCGAGGTACTAGCTTTTTCATCACACCCATTTGAATGTTGAGTGTAATTGTTTTGACTATCACGTTTTAAAATTTTTACTTGTACAAAATCAGTGTTTGACTTGTTTGCAAAAGTCTCAATTTTATCTGTACCCCTAGATTCCACAAATTTGACATTGCTGTTTTTCTTCTGATAACGAGCCCCTTTTGTTTCAAATTTTGAGTTAGAAACATTTGACAATTTAGCTCGTTGATCTGATTGTTTACCCTTAGAAGCAATAGGTTGTTGCTTTGAAAGTAATTTCTGATTTCCAAATTTCTTTTTGATTTCAGCCTTAGGAATTGGATTACATTGAGTCACAATAACTCCCGGAATCGACTTTCCCAAAAACTTACTTGTATTATTTTCAAAAATATTATCAATCGATGATGGATTGACATTTTTAATTGGAAAATCATTATCTGAATAGATTTTAGAATCACCAACCAAAGTGTACAACACAATCTTACTTTTAATGGTAGACACAGGATCTATCACTTGTTGAACCACAGGTTGAACATCAGGAGTAGGAGGATCACACAGAATATGATTCTCAATTGGAACTTCTACTCCTTTAAGTTTGTTAAGTGATTTATCCTGATTACTCACATCTGATTCAGGTTCATCATCCGACGACTCATAGTCCTCAATGGTGGGAGGACCTTGTTTCGTGGATGTTGAATCTTTTTGCTCAGAATTTGTACTTGGAGAATTGTCCGATTTGAACCCTAGGCCAGTAGTAACTTCCTCATAATCAAGAGGCACACTGGATTCAAACCGTGGCATTTCTTCTTCATCAGGCATATAAGCATAATTATGTCTCAAAGGGGGCGGACACTTCTTATACCCAACGCCTTTCTTGTTTCCCTTTAGTTGTTGAACATCAATAATGTGATCGAGCACAAATCGGGAGTTAGAGTAACTCTCCAATTTTTGCTTGATTGCATCATGCTCACATTTGGCAATGGCTAGTTCCTTTTTGGTTTCCTCAACAATGTTAATGTAATCATTTATACTAACTTGTTTATGATAAACAGTTTTTGTTACTTCGGAAACATTTTTCTTTAGAGTTTCAATCATAGATTTAAATTCTTTTTCGTTTCGAACTAAAGCCATATTTGCTTCTTTGCATTTAGCCATTTCAACAACTAAACTCTGATTGTGAATATGAATCGAATCACATTCAAGTTTTATTCTATCAAATTCATTTTTCATATACTCACAATCTCTACAGTTGATAAGAATTTCAGATTTTACCTGACTTGTAGAAGCTGAGACATTTGCCATAAAGGCAGTCTGATAAGAGAAAGATCCGTCTTCAGAAAAGAACTTCTCCATTTCTTTAGATACTACCTCAGCCTTCTTAATCAGAACTGATTTCTGACATTTCAACTCTTCTGCTTCATTCAATAAGTCATCAAGATTAGAACTTGCTTCTTTGTTCACATCAGATTCAGAACTCGAAGTAGAACTTTCTTCATCAGAACTTCCGGTATTACCAGAACTGTCGTCACTTTCAGAAAATTCTTCCTTATGAACATGCTTGATGTGATTGATTATCTTTGCATAACACGCTGTTCCTCCTTTATCTTGATCACTTTCCCCAAGTTGTAAAGACCAATTAAACCCTTCATCAGCTTGTACGGTTAAAGCACGACTTTCGTTTGATGGTCCAGACTGATTCTGGTTAGTGGTGTTGTTTACAGCCACTATCCCTTTTCCACGATTGTCTTGATTAGCATTTGAAGTACTCGTCTGATTACGGAATGGGTTTTGATTGCCTTGTCTGCTTGGTCGAGTGCACTCACGTTTGAAGTGACCCTTTTCGCCACAATTGAAGCATGTAACTGCTTCTTTATCAAAACCGTACTTTGTATCTTGTTTGCTTTCCAAAGAACTTCTTCCTGTTCGAACCATAAAGTCCTTCGCCCTTCTAACAGCACTTGCGAATGCCCACTTTATATCCATCAACTCCATTTCATCACGGTTGATTTGTAGATAGTCTTCGTTGGTCAAATTGATGTTTCCAATTTGACCTGCGACCAAACCGCAGTAAGCACTGACCATGGTATTAATAAGTTCCATATGTTCCTTTGCTACTTCAATGCTAACATTTGAGAGGTTTGATGTATCAACTTTGACTGTGTTAGGTTTTGGGGTTTGGGGTTGGAGGATTGTTGGTATAATGAGCTTGCTGTTGTTGTGGTTGGACTTGTGGTTGTGGTAGGGATGGAATAAAACCTCCTCCAGAATATGCCTGAGGTTGAGTAGTAGAAACTGGAGGTATATAAGGAATAAAACCTTCTCCAGAATAAGCCTGAGTTTGTTGAGGAAACGGAGAAGAGTTTGTATTTGATACAAACGCCGTTTGTAACTTTGGTTGCCGCAGACTAGCTGACGGGTCAAAACCTCCTCCACAATACATTTCGATATTTTGAGGAGCAACAATGCGTTTTGCTTTCCGGATTTCTTCATCATTCTTATGTTCCAGCTGCTGTACGAATTCATAGATAGTTATAGTGTCAGCATCTAGAATACCTGTATGCTTTAGAAGCTCAATGTATGGACTCCACTTTGGTGGTAGAGAATCAGCAAACCGTGCACAAACTTCCTTTTCACTTGCAACAACACTATAAGCAAACATTTCACTAATCAAATGATAAAAACGTGTAGTCATATCATTTAGAGTTTCATTTTCCAAGAACTGAAATGATTCAAACTCTTTCTTCAATAGATCATGCCGTGTCTTTCTGGTAGCTGCATTTCCTTCTCCTCTTGTTACCAAACAATCCCATAATGATTTCGTGTCCTTACAATAAGAAAATTGATGATAAATATCTTTGTGAAGTGCTTGAGTAAGAACAGCAAACGACTTTTTCTCAAATTCATAGGCTTTCTTGTCATTTTCTTGCATGTTAGAAAAACCTTCGGCCGTTGAAGCTGCTACTTCGAGAGCATTATTGATTGGAGTAATGAAACACCTCCAAAGATCAGTGCTTTGACCTTGAACATATGTATGAAAACGACCTTTCCATGATGGAAACTCGTTCATATGATTCAACTTTGGCGGGCGATTGTTGCTGCCCGTTTCGCTCTCGCTAAGCAAAAGATTTTGAATGTTTTGGTTCTGATTGGATGCCAAAGCCCATTGTCCGGCACTTATAGTAGGTTGACCAAAAACACTCTTCACCCACGCTGCTGCGGAGGTCGGATCTTCACGTGGTCTCGAGTCCATACTCCAATCCCATGGACTAGTACAACTCATATTTGATGTATGTATGATAGTACCTGCACAAATTCTTGAAAACACACAGTAAGCAAGCTTTTACAAGTCCTCTGTGTAAAACAGATCTGTTCTCGACGAAACAGATTTCACGAAACAAGGTTTGTTTCGTCTAAATGAATGATGACGAAACAGACTTGTGATAATAGTGATTTGTGGCGAAACAGAATTTGTTTCGTCAAAGATGTTGCGGCGAAACAGATGTGATTCGTCGGCTGTTTGTTTCGTCAAAACTGGGTAAGAGACAGCTGGTTTAGATATTTAAAATATCTACTGATCAGTCAAAGGATAAGACTCAGACAGCAAGATATTTAAAACTGACACAAAGTATGTATGAAACACAATTTTTCAACGAAACTGATCTTTTACTGAAACCAATTATCACTTTTTACACAAAAGTCAAGTTATATTTTTATAAGTTGCAACACTTGGTTTTAATCAATTTAACAGATCAAATTCTCAGTTTGTTACAAGAACACTTATGAATATATGAAGAACACACTCAAGAACATGATTTTTCCGATGAGTTTTCCGATCACCTATAATTTTCCGAAACACGAAAATACACTAGATTTTCACTAAAAACCCGGTTTAAAGCATAAACAAACAATCTAACTTAGGTTTTTGATAAAAATCTTTAGCAAACAACAATAAAACAGCAGATTTATGAATATTTTTCCAGAATATATAATTTTTCAAGAACAAATTTTCAGAAAAACACACACAAAATACTTGATAAAAACCGAACAAGTTTGATTTTAAACAAGGATAAGAGCCAATGCTCTGATACCACTTGTAGGTCCCGAAATTTGAGGATCGATAACGAACCGAATCACTTGTTTATAGTAAACACGGTTACGTGTGCGGAATCCACGTAACTATGCCAAATCAAACATATAAAGCAATAATAACAACGGATTAATCAATGAAACACACTCGATTGATTAACGGGATGAGAACCGATTACAAACTGATACAAACACAGTTCAGACAGAATTTCGGCAGAGTTTTGTTACTATGGTTATTATCTCATCTCTCCTGTCCAAATGAAACAGAATGATGTTTATATAGTCCCTGGGCCAAGATATCGACGAAACACAAAGTGTTCGACGAAATTGAACATGGGCCAGACATTGGGCCTGAAACAGCCCAGTACATGACGAATCAAAGTCTGATTCGTCATGACCTTCAACGAAACAGAAGTATAGAACATTGGTCTGTTTCGTCATGATGTGTTCCGACGAAACAGACCTGTTTCGTCGAGAGCTGCATCAGCTGATCTATTTCCTGTATACAGACAGTAAACAGATAGAACACATAAACATAGTAATGACCATACTACCCTTTAATGCAACATGCATTGTTCATTATACTTTACATATCAAAAGAGACAAATAAGTTGTACACAAGTAGATAGGAGGATATCTGACTTGGTCAACATAACATACAGACTCGATAATTAATAAAAGACCATACAAAATACATCGTTGAACAAGACTAGTCACAGACACTAAAAATGCATCAACAAGTAATTCATGATATGATCTGGGTATGAGCCAAGAAAACTTACCAAAGATTCGAAGAATCGAAGCAGAGCATTCAGCGGTCAATAAGAACAATAAAGAGACAGATGAGATGCGGTTTTTGTTGTTGTTGTTGTTGTGAAAGTCGCAATAGAAACGTGAGTGAAGACGAATCGAAATAAATGCGCCTCAAGTCGGCGAATCCTAAGGCTGCCTGTAGTGGGGCTCCATATACCGCCCAAAAGAAAGATAGCGCCCCGCACACCGCGACGGGCGGCGTTATGGGGAAAAAGGGGGGCAGGCGCGATATTTTTCACGGCGTTATGGGGGAAGCTTTTCAACCTTTGACCAATGAAAATAAAGCATGGGTTTTTATAAATAATTAATAAAAATGAAAATTAATAATTAGGTAATGATGGGTAGGGGCGTTATGACTACGGGCTCAAGTGATATAACGCCCCATAAAGCCCCTGTGTGACGTGGCACGACACGTGTCGCATAACGCCCCACAAGGGGCTTTATGACTACGGATGGCCTAAGGACGGTTGATCTGTCTTCCGGATCTTTAGGGAATATGTTCCAGAACGACGTTGTATGAAGGTGTTGTTGTCGCTTCAACGTTCTCTTGTTAAAATTTTCTAACGGAGACGCGGTCCGATTCTCGATCGTGTTATTTTCAATGAATATTTGTAGGGCTGCAAACGAACCAAACGTTCGGCGAACAGTTCGTGAACTATTCGGCGAGAAGTTTGTTTGTGTTTGTTCGTTTATTAAACAAACGAACACGAACAAGAAATTTCGTTCGTTTAGCTAAATAAACAAACATGAACAGAGGTCGTGTTCATTCGTTTATGTTCGTGAACGTGTCCGTTTTTGTTCGATAGTTGATTAGTGTTTTTAATTTTTGTATTTATTTAAATACTTTAAAATTCCGACAAATTAAATATCTAATAAGTGTCAGTGTATCATATATTCTATTTTTGAACGATTGTTTGTGTTCATCTATTTCTATTTGTATTCATGAACATTATTTTGTGCTCATTTGTGTTCGCCAACGTTCGTTTTTGTCTGTTGTCTAAAATTAACAAACAAACACAAACGAACACGAACAAGTTCATTTCCTTAACAAACGAACACGGACATAAAATCTCGTTCGATAAGTGTTCGTGAAAAGTTCGCGAACACATATATTTATTAACAAACGAACACGAATAGGGTCTTGTTCGTGTTCATTTGCAGCCCTAAATATTTGGATGAAGGGAAGAATTGGGACTTTAATCCCGGTTCGAACCTGATGGGGGTGAGGGTTTACGGATTCCATACGGTTTATACACGCATATATTTGTACAACTAGAACCACGTTTTCGAAACTAAAAAAGGTTCTACAAAAAGAGAGAGTAAAAAAAAAAGTGTTGCCGTCAGCAAGGGAGAAACTGATCGATGTCAACAACTAAAGCAACCAGACGAGGAGATAGGATTTGAACCTGGCGGGTGTGGTTAGGCTAGCACCCATGTTGTTTAACATTCTTTTTTTTTTTGAACGGTGACTTTCTTTTTTAGTGACCCAATATCACAACGTCTAAACGGCGGCCCTAGCCAAGATCTCCCTGGACTACGTTGTCTTAACTGGGCCCGTGCTGGGTTGGTCAGACTTGGTTACGGTGTTCCCCCGGAAACCGTACTGCCTCCACACGAGATGCCTCGCTGAAATAACAACCGGATGAAAACCGGGTTGCGGCTCACGATCGAACCCCCCTCGGTGGGTTTGTCACCATCATTGCCTAATATCCACCCCAATATAACACAAGTGAGAATTAAACTTGAGTCTCCATTAGAAAACCTAAGTCTCCTACCACTAGGTCCACTAGGACACAAGTGGAGAATTAACATTCTTATTTAAGTGCCATATATGTAAGTAATTTTTTTATAAAACAAAACAAGAAATGCAATACTTGATGTTGATAGTATCATAATGGTAAAATAATTTTATATTTTTATCTATTAAAGTCTCTAATTTAAGTGTTTCCAGTTTAATAATAAATGAAACTAGGTGAGACACCCGCGCTTCGCAGCGGGGTGTCTCGTAAGTATGTGGTATGCGCTTTTTTTTTACTAAACTATCACACATGCGGCATAAAACAAAGAAGTTACATAGTTTGTTTTATTCCAAATGAAAAATGTTATAACTCGAATACCATTCCGTGTTCAATAAACTTTATATCTGACCGTTGAGAAAAAAATTAAACGCACAGATTTTTCTTTAAATAGAACATGGCTAGAATAATACTAAATTAACGAATAACTGTTATGTTGGATTATTGGTGTAAATGTCATTAGGTCATTGAGCAACTCAATTGATGATACGGCGGGGCATCTCGTAAGAAAGGTGGTGAGTGCATTTTTAGGTTCGTTAAAGTATCAGTATGATACTTGCACGCAGGTATTGAAACCAAAAGATATATATCTAAAAGGATATTAACACATGTTTTACAATTATCGAAAACTATATATAGAAACAAATACCGGTACAAGTACCGATGTTGTTCGGCGGAGCATCGGTTCCGTCACTGGCATTCACTATCGCATACGGTAAAAAAACTTTATTGCCAATAGAACTTTATATTCAATCACTTTTATACACTCACGTCAAGAAAACCATAAAAAAATACGATACTGGTACCGATATAGTTCGATTAGTATTAGTTAGATCCGTCATGGTAAAGAATCAAAAAAAGTTAACTATATTTACTCGTTCGATTAAAAGTTTTATCAGATAAAAATAAGCATGTTGCAATGGTGTATTCAAAATTTTTATATTATGTTACACAAGTAACAAAAAAGGTAAACGGTATAGCTATATATATATATACACCTCAATGAATTTTTGTTGGTGCACTTGTGTCTGTACTTTGTCTGTATTTAGTCTTGATACAAAACGATGTCTTTGATGTAGGTTTGACCAAGTCAACCATCCTCCTGGTTTGACTTGGCCAAACAGTTCGAACAATGGTTGTCATATGGCTGTGTCGAAGGATGTATCATCGAAGGATAATTTAGATCCTTCGATGAGCTCGAAAGATAACCTTCGAAGGATAGACCACGAAGGATACCATCCTTCGTGGTATATGTGATCCTTCGATGGGATTGTGGTCGACAGATGATCTTTCGATCAGTCTGTCTGATCCTTCGACCAGACCTGCTGTGTTCGGGTATAAATACCCATGTGTTGTGTTCACTTAAAGCTAGACAGATAGAAAGTAAGACACACAGAGAAGAGAGTGCAGAAAATAGAGAGAACACACACACTGAGAGAGTTTGCAAAACTGATTTGTAAACATTGTGCTTGTAACCGAACCTTTCATACGTATTAATACAAGTGGTGTTAATCGGTGAAGTTTGTGTGTTGTGTTAGTGCTTGTTCATTCTCGGTTTGCATGCTAGCTTGGATTCCGCACTCGCTAGTGTGTTAGATATAACAAGGAATAGGTTAAACCTCAACCTCCGAGGGACCTACAAGTGGTATCAGAGCCGTGGCTCTTTTCCTTGTTAAAAAACCGGGTTTTTACAAGACTTTGGAGTGTTTGGATAAAACTCACTGTTTTTAGCATCCGTTTTTACTGATTTTCTCGTATTTCTTGTCGTAAAAATGTGTTCTAAACTAACCGGGTGTGTTGCATGTCGGGTTGGGTAACATAAAAAAATTTTTTTTAGGTGTTTGGTGACTTCCGGCCAATATTCCGGCTTCTCCGGTGACCGGTTTTCTGGATAAGTTTATAATATTTTATTGTTCAAAATCTTGGTTTTGGTAAAAATCATGGTCTGACCATACTTTCTGCCGAAAGATTTACCAACCCATCACCTTTTTCACCAACCTGTCATTCTTTTGTCAACTGTGTCAGAGCAGTTCGAAAGATATCCTTCGAACTCGAAAGATCATCTTTCGATCAGTGGAGGTTCGATAGATCATCATCCTTCGAACCAAGGAATCATTTCGAAGCATACATCTTTCGATCAGTGGAGGTTCGATAGATAATCATCCTTCGAACCAAGGAATCATTTCGAAGCATACATCTTTCGATCAGTGGAGGTTCGATAGATAATCATCCTTCGAACCAAGGAATCATTTCGAAAGATACATCTTTCGTTTTATTGCTCTTATTCGAAAGACCAGGATCCTTCGATAGGGGAGTCTTTCGAAAACAATTGTTCGAAACTCAACAGCAATCTTTCGAACACTGTTGATCCTTCGAACAAGCTTTGATCTTTCGATCCTTAGTCTGTTTATGCTTAACAAGTTTGTGATTTTCAGGTTCTTATTTTTCTTGATCAAAAATGAATCCAAGGTGGAATACTCTGGTAAATACAGATATGTATTTTGGTACTCCGTCATCTTCCGCACCGGTATCTTCTCAAGCTAATGCAATTTCTACCGGTCAATGGGCATTTGTATCAAATCAAATTCCAAGTGTTCAAAGCATTCTCTTAAGCGAGAGCGAAACTGGAAGTTTGAATCGGCCTCCAAAGTTGATGCACTTATATGAATATCCAGGATGGATTGATAGATTTCATACATACGTTCTTGGTCAAAATACAGAATTGTGGTTGCGGTTCATTACAGATTTCGATCAAACAATAGAGGTTGCCGCATCATCTGCTGCTACGTTTGCAGATCTTACGGAAGATCAGAAAAAGGTCTATGATTTGGAAAAGAAAGCTTATGCCATTCTTACTCAGGCATTAAGTAAAGATATTTATCATCAATTTGTCAGTTACAAGACAACGAAAAGGTTGTGGGACGCGTTGAAGACAAGGGGCGTAGGAAATGAAGCGACACGTCAATTGAGAAAAGAACTGCTGAAGAAAGAGTTTGATGGTTTTACTTGTATGGAGAACGAGTCGTTAGGTGATTTGACAAGTCGATTTAATCATCTGCTGACTGAATTGACAAATTTTGGGGTTGTTACAACTCCTGCCGAGATTGTGAAAAGGTTTGCAGATGCGTTGCCACCTCAATGGAATACTTTCTTGGAAATCATGAAGTACAATGGTACTTTAGCTACAACGAGCTTCAACGACTTTGTTCAAATCCTGGAAAACAAGAATCAGGAAGAAACTCTCAAGGCAAAAAGAGTTCCAGTGCCACAAAATCCTGAAATGTATTATGGAACTTCTAGCACTTCTACAAAACCTTCTTCACATGCTCCAATACAAACAGCGTTTGTGACCAGCACTGACATGTATGGCAATACTATCCAAGTTCCGGTCCCTCCAAAGACAGACATGTATGGAAATCTGCTTGAACCAAGTCCTCAACAGCAACAGCAAAGCCAACGACCTCTCAGACCAACTGATATGTTCGGAAATCCATTACCTGTTCGCTCTACCGGATCAACAGACATGTATGGGAATCCTCTTCCTTCTCAATCTACCGTACCAACAGACATGTATGGAAATCTACTTCCTCCTCAACAGCAAGCGTGTTATGGAAGCACATCATCTGCTGGTCAACAGTCAAAGCCAAATACAGTACGGCTCGACACCTCAAGCTTTTCTAAAGTCAGTGTGGAAGTAGCAAAGGAACACATGGAGCTGCTAAACACTTTGGTGAGCGCATACTGTGGATTAGTGGAAGGTCAGATTGGTAATATTAATCTGACACAAGAAGACTATCAGCAGATTGATAAAGAGGAGATGGAGATGATGGACATCAAGTGGGCCTTTGCTAGTGCTGTTAGGCGAGCAAAGGATTTCATGGAAAGAACAGGCAGAACCAGCTTGGAGAGCAAGAAAGACACCAAGTATGGGTTTGACAAACAGGCTGTTAAGTGTTTTAATTGTGGTGAACGGGGTCATTTTAAAAGGGAATGTACAAGACCATCTCAGCATGGAAACCAGAATCCCTTCAGAAATCAAGGCAACCAGCAGAACCAGAACAGGAACAATGTTCGTACGTTGGTACCTGTCAACAACCAGAGTCAAGCAGGACCATCAAATGCCAACCAGGCACTTGTGGTTCAAGTAGATGAAGGCTGTGATTGGTCAATCCAGTTGGGAAATGATGCTCCGGATGGAACAGCGTGTTTTGCTGAGATTGTCAAGGATCTGAATCACGCCAGTGGTGGAGAATCTTCCGCCAATGGTGGTGACTCTTCTGAGGATGAAGACTCTTCTGGCTATAGTGGAAGCTCAGATGAAGAATCCTCCACTTCAGGCAATGATCAGGTGGATGAGACATCAACTGCTATTGGAAGAAGCTGCAGCAGGAATTCAAAGAAGATCTATTTTGGTGGATCAAGCTGCTTATTCTTCGTCTTCTCTCCATTCAGCCTTTATGGCTAATGTCGACAGTTCATCAAGTCAGGTATGTGTCGATGAACCCACTGCTGATATCTGTGATAATTGTGATAGATTGCATGTTAAATGTGCTGATTTGGATGCAAACATGTCTGAGTTGCAAGGCAAACATGATGCTTTACAAGCTAGTTTGTTTGACTTACAAGACAAACATGTTTCATTGAATGATAAGTGGTGTGAATTGCAAAGCAAACACGAGGCTTTGCAAGAGAAATATGATGTGACATTCATTCACAACCAGAAGTTGACCGTTGATCTTTCCAAGTGCACAGAAGCCAACATGTTTTATGAAAACCATGAAAAGGATTTTAAATCGATGATTGAAACATTAAAGAAAGATAAAACAGAGTTGACAAAAATGGTTTCCAGAAAACAAACTGACATTAATTTGTATATAACTCGTCTTGAGGTAATGCAAAAGGAAATGGCTTGTGTTAAAACAGAAAGTGAGGCGATCCGACTCAAGTTAGACAGTTATTTGAGTTCTAGCTATGTGTTGGATCACATCATTGATGTTCAGAAAGAGAAACGGGATGTCACATGCATAGGTTATAAGAAATGTCCACCACCCGTGAGAAACAATTATGATGCCATGCCTGATGAGGAGTATAGGACTCACTTTGAGCCATCTGTTCCTTTGGACGTTGAGGAATTTGCAACAGGGCTCGGATACAAGAAAGAAGTATCATCCGATTCAGATGCGTCAGCAGATACATTTGTAACTGCTGAACAGAATCAGGATCCTCCAGTTGTGATTGAGGATGCTGATTCTTCTGATGATGAATCCGATGATACTGATTCAGCAAAGTCTGATGCGGTGATAAACGAAGAGGACATACCTCTTGAGAATCATATTCTGTGTGATCCTCCTGCAAAACCCGCTAAGACTGTTGCAATCGAGTCCTCGTCTGAAAAAGAGTCGGAGAGTGTGGATTTGTTGTACACTCTTGTTGGTGATGATAAAATTTATTCTGACAAAGACTTTCCAATTAAGAACGTAAATCAATCCTTAATCAGTAAAGTTTTTGAAAATTCAACAAGTAAGTTTTTGGGAAAGACAGGATCACGTGTTACAGTAACACAGTGCCCTCCTATCCCAAAGGCTGAAGTTAGAAAACAATTTGGCAATCAGAAATTACCAACAGTGCAAAAACAGCAAAACCATACCAAGTCAAAAGGTAAATTACCGGCTCAAGGTCAAAAGAAGCCGAATCAGAAGAAGAAAAAGAATGTGAACTTTGTGAAATCTAAGGGAACGGACAAAATTGCAACGTTTGAAAACCAATCTAATTTAGATTTTGTCAAGAAAGCAACTGTGATGAAAAGGAATGAACCAAGTAGTTCAAAACCTAGTACCTCGGGATCACAAAGTTCATCATCGGCAAGACGACCACATGATACTTCGGGGTTTGTTGAACGAAGATCATGTTTTGAATGTGGTACAATTGGGCATATCGTTCGAAATTGCCCGTATCTTCATAAGTTGAAAGGAAAAGAAGATGATCCCCGTGAACGCAATCACCAAAAGCGACCTGTTTCTGTAAAACAAGATCCCCGACTTGTGAGAGAAAGGGAAAAGAAACAGAAACGCCAACAAGTCAAGGTGGTTGAAAAGGCACTTAAAACTGAAGTGGTTCAAAAACAAACGGTTCCAGTTAAACCAGAAAGTTCAAAATTTTCAAAAACTTCAAACAATCACGAAGTTAAATTTTCAAACAATCAAACTGGTAAATCACAACAGACATGGAAACCTAAAATAACCACAAATTCAGGGGGACCATCACAATTCTCAAATCATCAAAGAATAGAAGTTATTGTTGTTGATGAAAATGGAAGACCCAAGACCACAATGGCTTGGGTCCCCATCTCCAACTAATTATGTGAGTTCATGTGCAGGGTGTTCCAGGAGGAACTGTCAGTAGTCATTGGATTGTTGATAGTGGGGCATCCAGGCACATGACAGGCGACATGAAGCTTCTCTACGACGTCAAATCTATTAGAGGAGGTTATGTTGCTTTTGCTGGAGATAAAGGCGGATATATTACGGGTGAAGGAATGATTTCCAACGGGGTTGTTAGTTTTGATAAGATCAACTTCGTACAACAACTTGATCACAATCTTCTTAGTGTTTCTCAAATTTGTGATAAACAGTTCTCAGTACAGTTTGATGCAAATGGATGTTATGTGCTGAAACCCGGCTTCAAAATTCCAAAAGAATGGATTCTCTTATCGGCTCCAAGGATAAATGATTTGTATGTCCTTGATATGAGCCAAGCTATCACAACGTCTCCACAAGCAACTTGTTTCGTTTCCAAAGCCACAGAAAAAGACACAATCTCTTGGCACAGGCGAATGGGTCACATTCACTTACGCAAAATGAATCATTTGGTGTCAAATGAATTAGTGAATGGTGTTCCTCTTAAAAACTTCCATCTTCAAGACGTCTGTGTCTCGTGCCAGAAAGGAAAACAAACGAAGAAGCGACACCCTACAAAGAAAGTCAACACGGTGGCTGTTCCTCTTGAACGTTTGCACATGGATTTGTTCGGTCCTGTCAAGCACAAAAGCATTAGGAATGATCAATATTGCCTCGTGATAACTGATGATTATTCTAGATTTTCTTGGGTGGCATTCATGGCACATAAGAGTGAAACTTTCGGTATTATCAAAAACTTGATCATTCAGATTGAGAATTTGTATAACTTGAAGGTTAGGCGGATACGTAGCGACAATGGTACTGAATTTAAAAATCATGCCATGGCGGAGTTTTGCACTTCAAAAGGTATTCTTCACGAATTTAGTGCAGCTTACACTCCTCAACAGAATGGTGTCGCTGAACGTAAGAACCGCACATTGATCGAGACTGCTAGGACAATGTTAGTAGAGTCACAATTGCCGATTCCATTCTGGACTGAAGCTGTGGCCTCTGCATGTTATACGTTGAACCGAGTCCTTACAGTCAAAAGGCATAACAAGACCTGCTTTGAGCTTATTAACAAACGGAAACCAGATTTGTCATATCTTGAACCGTTTGGAGCTCCATGTACAATAATCGATCCTAATGGAAAGTTTGGGGCAAGAGCAATTGAGGGATACTTTCTTGGGTATTCCACCCCGAACTTAAGAGTCTGGAATCTAGAGACTAAAAGGGTCGAGGAATGGTCTGAAGTCAGAATACAAAGGCACACTTTACCAGTCAAATGTCCTGGTCAGCCTTGGATGTTTGAGTACGATGACTTTTTCAATTCGATCAATGTTGAAGCCGTTGAAGAAAATGCTTCGGCAAGGATGTTTTTCGAGAGTGATAATGCAACAGATTCACCGTTGGTTCGTCCAATTCTAGTCAATCAAGAACCATCTTCGGTGAACAATAATGCTCTCGACAATGAGGATTTTCACGATGCTACCGAATTGAACGAATCTTCAGAGGATGATGAATTTCTAGATGCAGATCAAGAAGCTCCAATAACAGCAGTACATGGTACTTCAGAGGGTACACCTCCAGTGGATGTTCCTAGAACAGCTGAAGCTACTGCATCATCCTCTTCGTCAATTCCGGGCCTTGAATTGATTGTTGATCTCAATCTCAACAATCTGGGTACAAATATTCCAGTTCAAGATAATCCAGAAACAAGGATTCACAATACCCATCCTCAACAAAACATCATCGGAAATGTACAAAGTGGCGTTCAAACAAGAAACATGTTGCGAAACAACAACAATGCAGGCTTGTATGCAACTATCCGAGAATCTGGTCAACAAAATGATTGGTCTTTCGCGTGTTATGTCTCACAGGAAGAGCCAAGAACTTGGAAAGATGCTTTGAAAGATAACTCATGGGTTGAAGCGATGCAGGAAGAACTGCAACAATTCCAGAAGCTAGGTGTCTGGAAACTCGTAGAGAAACCTGCTGGTTACAAGAAGATTGGTACCCGTTGGGTGTTTAAATGCAAAAAGGATGACCGTGGAGTCGTTATTCGAAACAAAGCAAGGCTAGTCGTTCAAGGTTTTCGTCAGATAGAAGGGATCGACTACAACGAAGTGTATGCACCTGTTGCACGTCTAGAAGCAATTCGGATTTTTCTGGCTTATGCCTCATTCAAAGGTTTCAAGGTATACCAGATGGACGTGAAAAGTGCATTCTTACATGGTGTGGTGGAAGAAGAGGTGTACGTCGAACAGCCTCCAGGTTTTGAAGATCCTATCCATCCCGATCGGGTTTGGTTGCTCAACAAAGCTCTCTATGGTCTACATCAAGCACCGCGAGCTTGGTACGCAACCTTATCTAATTATCTGCTGGAGAATGGATTTCGCAGAGGTCTTATCGATTGTACTCTTTTCATCAAAGAACAAGATGGAGATCTTCTACTGGTACAGGTATACGTTGATGATATTATTTTTGGTTCTACTAATGATGTTTTGTGTAGGAATTTCGAGCGCATTATGCAGGATAAATTCGAGATGAGTGCTATGGGGGAAATGACTTTCTTTTTGGGCCTACAAGTACAACAAACTGAGTCTGGGATTTTCATCCATCAGACTAAGTATGTTGGTGACATCTTGAGCCGGTTCCAGATGTCTGATGCAACGCCCATCGGTACCCCATTGCCACAAAATCACGGAATTACTCCAGACTTGAAGGGTGAAGCTGTTAGCCCCTCATACTACCGCGCGATGATCGGATCTCTTATGTACCTCACAGCATCAAGACCAGATATAATGTACCCAACGTGCCTGCTTGCCAGATATCAAGTGAACCCGAAGGCCTCACATCTTGCAGCTGTAAAAAGGATTTTTCGTTATTTGAAGGGTTACCCTGACACCGGTCTATGGTACCCTAGGGATAATAACTTTGACTTGATCGCATTCAGTGATTCTGATTTTGGCGGATGCAAAATCGACGGCAAATCCACAACGGCTGGATGTCAGTTTTTGGGAAATCGCCTAGTCACATGGCAGTGCAAGAAGCAGACGTGCGTCGCTACATCAACATGCGAAGCTGAATACATTGCTGCCTCAAGTTGTTGCTCCCAAGTCCTATGGATCCAACAACAAATGCGTGACTACGGTTTTGAATTCCTAACTACTCCTATTTACGTTGATAATTCTGCTGCTTTACAGATCACTAGAAATCCTGTGCAGCATTCAAAGACTAAGCACATCGAAATTAAGTATCACTTCATACGTGATTGCTTTGAGAAAAGGCTAATCGATGTTGCTTACGTCCACACCGATGACCAACGTGCCGACCTTTTTACCAAAGCATTTGACAAATCAAGATTTGACTATTTATTACTGGTAAACGGCATTAAGGTCAAGCAAGAGTAAAACCAACATCGGAAAATCATTTTTGTAAATACCTTTGTGTTTTAAATCTGTCTTAGTTTATTGATTTTAGGGGGAGTAAATCCAAAATTTGAAAATCCAAAAACATCAAAAAATTTCAAAAACACAAAAACAATAGAAAAACAAAAATGAGTTTCCTGGCGAGCAAAAGAGAAAATGATAGTACATCAGTGGTCTGTCTAAACCTCTTTAAACCTAAACTGCAAAATGATAAGCAGCTCTATATAAGATGTATCGGTAGGCTCACAATCATTTTAAAGTGTGCAGGGTGATATAAACTTAAATCGACTGAAGACTAGGTGGGAACCATTCATTGGCATATGGTCTTAGTACCGAAATTTCGTTTGAGAGATTGCCGAGGTTCTGAAATATTCGGTCTTTATGCTGCTTATCATCTGGGTATCATGGTTGTATCTTTTACCGAAAAAATAACGGGGACGCAAGTCTAGATCTTCCATGATACTATACATACGTGTACATACTGCATACGACCTCAATAAGTGATCAACAATCACATGTCCAAACAAAATAAGTGATAATATATCACAAATTCTTTCCGGGTGTCAAGTTCGTCTCTCTGCTGTACGAATGTACTGACCTGTTCACGGACTTGCTCCTGTGCCCTCATGCATATGAAAATCAAGTTCCTCATCAATAAGTGATTTTATCACATAGGGCTTGTTTTCAAATCAAAATAAGTGAGAATCTCACATCATATACGGTCAAACAGATGATAATCGGTATACTCACCGGTAAGATGAACCCTCGTGCATACCTTGATACGGGAATGTGTCGTGATGTGGATGAACACCGGTCGGTAAGTATAAATCATACCTTAACGTATCCCCTCGCCATGATTACATCTGATAAGTTGAGCTTAGGTGGACAACAATACCGATAATTGTTATAGGATGCTTATCTTAATGTTAACTAATTGAACAACAAGAGCGTTTTGGCATGACCGTACACTGATATGATTCTCTTACCCTCGAAACTCACAAAAAGAATGTTTGTATATATTTAATGCTTTCAGTTTCTGCATCTTTGTATATATTTATTTACTGCTTTCGGTCTTTACATTTGAAATATTCAAAAGTCCAAAAAGATTTTAGGTGTGTTTTAATATAAACTTTATAAAAACCAAAAAGATTTTATTCCTATTTTATTTTCGATCGTACGATGTTGGAGCTCGAGTCTTCGTTACCTGAAACCTGATTGAAAACCAAAAATGACTACATCTTCATAAACGGTCGAAATTTGCAAGTGTTGAAAGTTAAAATTTGAAATTGATAAAATTTGTTAAAACTTTCAAACTGTCGGACGGTGTTTGTTTAAACAATGGTCACACGTGTGTCGTTTGTTTATGCTTATGATATTCCAGGCAGTTGTTCTCATTACGCGTTTAGATTTCTTGCATGTGCAGATTCTAAAGGCAAGGAGAACATGGTCGATGACAAGCTTCGGAATGAAGACACGACGTGAAGGCACTCAAATGATGAAGATGATCGAGTTGCCGCTGACCATCATCAAAACCCACAAGGATCTCACTTCATAAAGAACATGTATTTCACGAGCATAACTCAAGGGGGAGCTTATGTTAAGGGGGAGTTTGTCAACACACTTCCTACATGAAACGGGGAGTTTGTTGGTACACTTTCTGCTTTCAAGACGTGAAGACTTTAAAGATCCTCCGACATTGAAGACTTGAAAGGACGTCAAAGACTTGAAGTCACAAAGATCGAGACAAAGCTACAGCCAGACAAAGCTACAGCCAAGGGGGAGTTTGTTGGTGCACTTGTGTCTGTACTTTGTCTGTATTTAGTCTTGATACAAAACGATGTCTTTGATGTAGGTTTGACCAAGTCAACCATCCTCCTGGTTTGACTTGGCCAAACAGTTCGAACAATGGTTGTCATATGGCTGTGTCGAAGGATGTATCATCGAAGGATAGTTTAGATCCTTCGATGAGCTCGAAAGATAACCTTCGAAGGATAGACCACGAAGGATACCATCCTTCGTGGTATATGTGATCCTTCGATGGGATTGTGGTCGACAGATGATCTTTCGATCAGTCTGTCTGATCCTTCGACCAGACCTGCTGTGTTCGGGTATAAATACCCATGTGTTGTGTTCACTTAAAGCTAGACAGATAGAAAGTAAGACACACAGAGAAGAGAGTGCAGAAAATAGAGAGAACACACACACTGAGAGAGTTTGCAAAACTGATTTGTAAACATTGTGCTTGCAACCGAACCTTTCATACGTATTAATACAAGTGGTGTTAATCGGTGAAGTTTGTGTGTTGTGTTAGTGCTTGTTCATTCTCGGTTTGCATGCTAGCTTGGATTCCGCACTCGCTAGTGTGTTAGATATAACAAGGAATAGGTTAAACCTCAACCTCCGAGGGACCTACAATTTTGTATCACCATGTTGAGAAAACCATAAAACCGAATATAACACCGGTATCGATGTTTGTTCGAAATTTTTTTTATGAAATCGTACATAAAAGTAAACATATTGCAATGGTATATTCAAGATTTTATTAAACGTTATATTATATTACTCAAATAATGAATAGGGTAAATGGCTTATAAAACATCATATTATATTATATTGCTTAGATAATGAAAATGGTAAACGACATCACATTATGTTACTGTATACAACTCGGTTTTTAATATAAATTTTATGTCTAAGCGTATATAAAAATAAAGACATCCCAATGGCATACTTAGAATTTAAAAAAAAAAAAAATCATATTTTTAAGTTACAAACTAAAAACGAAATCTACTCAAAAGAAATTATAAGAATAAAATATTATAATAATTATAATAAAAAATAATTATAGAAAAAGAAAAACTAAAAAAAAAAACTTTTAATAGACTCCTTGTATTAATTCTTTTCAAAAGGTAATCAAAAGAAAAAAAAAACTATTTAAAATTATCTACTGTACATGTCCTTTGTATTTGTAAGATATAAGAATACCTAGATTGCAATTGCGTTCTTGGGACAATCAATCAAGTTGTACGTCCATGACATTATAGATTATTGGCATTTGGGGGTGGGATAAGACTTCTGACTCTTAGGTCTGCGTTTGATTCTTATAAGGGGGTTTTTTTCCTAGATTTATTGCCTAGTGGAGATGAATATGATTGGATGATTCCATTGGTGACACGATGATATTCCAGTAGTGTGTCAGTGATCAAAATTTTCCGTTCAAAAAAAATCTAGTTGTAATCGGAGGTTGGGAGCATATCCCCATATTAACCTTTGTCAATTTTAACGTTGTCGTGATATATGCTTGGCATCTTATGTTGTATGCATCACCAAATTATAACCAGTTTGTCTTTTGAAAGTTGTTTTTCGAATGTTAACCGACCAAAATTTGAGTTGTAAGCTTGTTTTCATCTATATTTTAATTTTTTAATCAGATGACGATTAAAAAACTTTTTAAAAATAGCAAAGTCCACACAAGAAATAATCGAATTCCTACACTTACACACTTTAAAATGAAGTTCAATAAAGATTCAATTTTAAGTATAACTTGTGAAAATTTCTATTTCTAAGTACTTTTATAAACGTGATACGTAAACAACCATTCCAATGTTTAACTATCATATTTTTTTTTTCGGTAACCACGGTTCTCTGCATAAAATTGATTATATATAATAAACGCACCTCCAAACTGATTAAAACTATAAATCTAAAGCCTTTAAAAAAACTATAAATCTAGAAATGTAAAGAAGTTATTCAAATCCCACGACTTGAAAGCCCAAAATGGCATAACCAAATGATTGTTTAGCCAATGATGGATTCCGAGCCACGGAATGAATCGAGGAACTAAGGACGTTTCCAATACCGATAGCAGCTCCCGCTGAAGCAATTGTAGCAGCTCCGGCCCCTATTAGTTTTGCACCTTCTAACATCTCGAGTTGATCATTCTCCTCACGCTTTTTCTTTTTCATTCACGATTTGATGTTCTAGATTCCTCTCTAGTCTAGATTCCTCGTCGATTCTTCCCCTCGTTCTTAATATCTTTTTCCATGTTCATAAGTTATTACTATTTATATATGGTTATAAATGTAGAGTATTCGTTAATTCCTAAGGGGCTGTTTGGTAGCCTCTTAATTACCATTCAGATGCTACCTCTTAATGGTTTAAAACCTCTGAATGAATAAGAGGTAACCTCAAGTCTGGATGGTTAAGAGGTAACCTCTGAATGATAAATCATCACATGTCACATTTCTTCTACTTTCTCATTGGTAAAATTCTTAATGGTTCCATTAAGAGATAGCCTCTTAATGACCATTCAGAGGCTACCAAACAGCCCCTAAGACATAGAATTACTTAGAATTGTATTATATATGTATGTATATATATATATAGGTAAAGAGTACTGTACAATATTGCTTATCGTACATTACGTACGCTTCAATCTTAGCCGTCAGATCATCTTCCCGCATTTTAAAATCGCATGTTGTTTTTTTTATAACAATTTCACATGTGATAATTTTTGATGAATTCGCATGTTGTTTTTTTGTACCAATTTCGCATGTGATAATTTTGATGAAATAGCATGTTGTTTTTTTATAACAATTTCGCATGTGTTAATTTTTGATGAATTCGCATGTTGTTTTTTGTACCAATTTCGCATGTGATAATTTTGATGAAATAGCATGTTGTTTTTTTGTAACAATTTCGCATGTGGTAATTTTTACAACATGCGAATTCAATGCGAGAAGATGATCGGACGCCTGAGATTGTAGCGTACGTAATGTACGATAAGGGCATTTGTACGTTAACCTAACCCTATATATATATATATGCACACACCTGTGTGTATATATGTATATATGATCGGATCAAATATAAACCGTTTTTTTAAATTTAAATTTTTAAATTTTTTAAATTTAAATTTTATATTGAGTTAACTGCCATTTTCGTCCCTGGGGTTTGGTCACTTTGGCCATTTCAGTCCATTTTTCAAAAATGCGTCATTTTCCTCCCCGACGTTCTGGAAAGGTGCCATTTCAGTCCAAAAATCATAACCCAGTTAAGTCGGTTTGTAAATAAGTACTGATTGTGTAAATTTGTAACATAAAGGACCATTTAAGTAAAATGTATGAATATTAATATAATTATAAAATATAATATATATATATATATATATATATATAATGTATACACACCATCGCCGCCGGAACCGGAGCTCCGGTGGTCACCACCGCCCCCGGAACCGGAGCTCCGGTGGTCACCGCCGCCGCCGGAACCACCACTCTCTCTCTACTCTCTCTCTATGCTCTGCAATCACCGGAGCTCCGGATATGTTGACTCGCGTCGAATCAAAAATTACAATTTATGCTTTCTGTGTTTAGAAATGTTTATATCAATTATATCAATTAACAAGAAACGCGCTGCTACCTTCTTCTTCATAAGAAGAGAACATTCTACTGTTAATCGGGTTTACAGTTTATATGAATTGCTTATATATATAAAAAAAAAGATTTATTGCATTCAAGCAGAGGATTAAACGAATGAAAAATAAGAAAGGTATACCGAACGTAACGAGTCGAGCCGACTGTGGACGTGAACCCTTGTGCTTCGAGCTCCGTTTAACCGGCGATGTGCAGGTTTTCTCCGGCGGATCACAGGAACTCCGATGAGTATGCGGTTTGAGCGAAAAGGTATGGTGAATGTGTGAATCCCGTTTGCGAACCCCATTCGTCTCCGACGTTCTGGTCACTTGCAGGTTCTTCTCCGGTGGTCACCAGAGCATAGAGAGAGAGTAGAGAGAGAGTGGTGTTGGTCTGATGATGGTGGTTCCGGCGGCTGCGGTGACCACCGGAGCTCCGGTTCCGGCGGCGGCGGTGACCACCGGAGCTCCGGTTCCGGCGGCGGCGGTGACCACCGGAGCTCCGGTTCCGGCGGCGGCGGTGACCACCGGAGCTCCGGTTCCGGCGGCGGCGGTGACCACCGGAGCTCCAGTTCCGACGGCGGTGGTGTGTATACATTATATATATATATTATATATTTTATAATTATATTAATATTTATACATTTTACTTAAATGGTCCTTTATGTTACAAATTTACACAATCAGTCCTTATTTACAAACGACTTAACTGGGTTATGATTTTTGGACTGAAATGGCACCTTTCCAGAATGTCGGGGAGGAAAATGGCGCATTTTTTAAAAAATGGACTGAAATAGCCAAAGTGACCAAACCACAGGGACGAAAATGACAGTTAACTCTATATGATTTATTAAATATGATCTAAACTTGGGGACTGAAATTATATGCGTATATGCGTATATGGCCTAGTGTGGTCTTTGCACACGTTTCTTATTTGTACATCTTAATATCACAAGGGGAGTGAAATAAAGTAAGCGCATTGGGCCCTCCTTCTCTATGGCCTCAAACTCTAAAATCATAACATAATATATCTAAGTGATTTTGGCCTTGCACATTGAAAATTTTGATATATAATTATGTATACAAAGAGATGTATATGAACCATATGATCTAAAACAATTTTTTTTCTTTTATTTTTTTTCGAGAAGGGTCTCGATTTTGTTATCTACTATGTATCTACAATATTTTGAGTCAGCTCTGCTTAATACAAACGCGGTTATTACACTAAAGATGGTGGGTAGAGTTCCATTTCTCGGATTTGTGATTTCAAAGCCACAAAAGCCATGAATATCATGGAATTAACCTTTATGTCTTTGGACAACTCTAAGGGGGTGTTTGGCTAAGTTTATTTAACTCAAACATGACTTTTTGTTAAAAGAACTTATTGACTTGTGACTTTTTGAAAATGAGTTTTTTAAAAAGTGTTTAGATTAGCTTATGTGGTGGGAAAAGTCAATAAGTCAATAAATTGTTTTTTTAAAAAGTGTTTAGCTTAGCTTATTCCTGTAAAATGACTTGGAGCTTCAAAAAGCCACCATGCTCTATGAAAAGTTATAAGGAGCTTCAAAAAGCCACCATGCTCTATGAAAAGTTATAAGGAGCTTCAAAAAAAGTCACAATGTTCTAATTTTTCAAAATTGACTTTTCCTCTCTATACAAGAAGTCATTTTAAAAAGTCCTTTTGAGTTTGCCAAACACTTTTTCTCCTTATTAACTTTTTATAAAAGTCAATAAGTTATAAGGAGGTGTGAAAAAGCTTAGCCAAACACCCCTAAGTAGAATTGGGAATGTCACAAGCCGAGACTCGCTAGACTCGCTGTCTAACCGAATCGAGCCGGCTCGACTCAGTTTTAAACCGAGCCATATCGAGCGAGTTTTTCCATGCTAAATCCAAGCAAGCTCCAAGCCACGAGCTTTTTGGACAACTTTAAGTAGAATTGGAAACTTAATTATCATTATTATTCCGTAAATTTGTAGGTCCCTCGGAGGTTGAGGTTTAACCTATTCCTTGTTATATCTAACACACTAGCGAGTGCGGAATCCAAGCTAGCATGCAAACCGAGAAAGAACAAGCATAAACACAAACACAACAAACAAGTCTTCACCGATTAACACCACTTGTATTAATACGATAAAAGGTTCCGGTTACAAGCTCAATGTTTACAAATCAGTTTTGCAAACTCTCTAAGTATGTGTGTGTGCTCACAGCAGTATCTCTCTAAGTGTGTGTCTGTCGAAATCTCCCCAAAGTCTCTACTGAAATGAACACACTGCATGGGATTATATACCCAGCATAGATCATCTGGTCGAAGGATCAGAATTACTGATCGAAACATCATCTTTCGATCATGCATCCATCGAAGGATCCACATATGCTTCGAAGGATGACATATCCTTCGAAGTCCATCAGTATCCTACGTGGGATATCTTTCGAGCTCATCGAAAAATAGAAACAATCCTTCGATTGCCCAACCTTCGACACTGACAATTTACAACCATATGATAACTGTTTGGCCAAGTCAAACCAGGAGGACGGTTGACTTGGTCAAGCTTACATGACTAATAAGGACATCGTTTTACATTGTGACCGAATACAGACAAAGTACAGACACAAGTGCACCAACAAAATTAACCTTCAAATAAAAATTATCAGGCGCTTGTTGTTTCCCCGAACCCTTCAAGACGCTGCCAGGTGCATTACCTTGACACTCGTCAGTTGTCTTTTTTTCAAACAACCATTTCCTAGATTTTCTAAGATAAATACATCACAACTTGCACCATACAAGATTTTAACTCCCAACTTTTTAGTTGTGGAGTAAATCACTTATCCACCTAATGTCCCCTTGGGGACCCTTGCCATTTGTCAAGTCTTAAAACTTTACAACATGTCTCATAAAACTAAATTACATAAAATCCAAACACATGCTGTATAAAAATGTTATTTACAAAGACATCTATTCATCTACAGAGAAAACCATGTTATCAAAGTTAAGTAAAACCGTCAAAATAAGTAAAATACCTCGAAGATCATCAGATGCCGTTTTGTCAAGATAACCGAACTCTCTAAACACCCGAAACCAGTCATACAATATTATCATGAAACAAATAATCATCACAACCAGTAGACCCCATAAAAGCTTTACTGTTAATCTCTCTACCAAATCTCGAAACATAATGAACCCAAAACAAGATCTGTAATCGCATCTTCACTTTTTTCTTGATCTGCATAATGCATAGTATTCACCAAAAGCACATTTCCTCCAGAACCCATAGAACCCATACCCTGCTTGTCAAAATTCCTCTCAGAATGCCATTTTATCATGTTTTGAGCGAGCGGTACCAACCATTCGAGTGTTATTTGCATCGACGAACTCCAATCGGATGCAACATCACGATTATAATCGTTCTTAGACTCAAAACTAAGTTTTTCTCTAAGTGAGTTCTTGATACTTGTGGTTAACATGTGATATAAATCTTCACGGGACTCGAGGCTGATGAAGTGAGGCGATATAGCTAATCACTCGATAAATATGATTACGTTTGCGTAATGAAGAGCTAAAGCCGCATCACCAAGTGTCGGTTTTCGACCATTTTGACCCTTTGGTAATCCTTTATGGGGAATTAATACGATGTTAACAGCGTTTTCAATTGTAGCGTTGACTTTTGGCGAGTCAAGATCAGGTGTCATGCATTTTTTCAAAAGTCCAATTTGAGTCAAACTTTTTGTCGTCACTGGCGTTTGGGTCCCACAAAAATACTTGAACGATGGTGCATATGAAGACTCTTTTTTTGTTTGTATCCGAGATTCGATAATGATCTATGAATCGAGTTTTTAGCCGGATAACTCGAAAGGGCAGAAATGGAAGTACTGCGAATCAAACGTCGTCCATCGAGGAAATCGTTTACTCCCGGGGTAACAAACTTGGTTGAAATTCTGAAAACAACCTTCACCCGTTCGACTATTGTGAAAAGCGATCTTAAGAGTAAGCTTACAGTGTAGTCATACGTACGAACCCATGCAGACATTTCTCGCAAACCGTTGACTTCTTCACGTTGCCACGCGACTTTCTTCTCAAATTCGTTTAACTTCATTTGATTTGAGTTGTTATCTTGCATTCGTTTTAAACCATTCTCGAGCTCGGATAACACTTCCAGTTCTTCGCATAACTGTAACATAACCGCAACGAATCTCTTCATTTTCTTAACCCGTTTCTCCATTTTCTTTAACTTATGCTCCCACCCGCACCATTTTCTTTAACCTGATCCGTGCACTTTTTCCCGAGCCGAGAAACACCTTTCGCAACACATTTAATGTTGTCAACGATCTCGATTAATGCAAGCACCATGAGATAATCGTGAAACGAGATTTCGAGTGCCGAGTGAAGTAGTGAGTTCTTCGTGTAATCTTGACATCTGTTTATCGCTTAAAACCTGCCATAAGAATTGAACTGGCACTCCCCTTATTATTTGCAATATATTCTTTTGGTAGTACTCTCGACCCAAAAACCAAAACTGATCAATACACTAGACTAGACCCACAAATAAACTTATAAGATCCGGTCCATACTATGATATTATTCAGCCCAAAGCTAAATTAAAGAAGCCTAAAACTTGTTATCTGCTAGGCCCACGTAAGCAATTTATCAAACAGCCCACTTCTCGGGCATCAAAGTTGATAAATACAAAATTCTTTGTTAAAGACTTTTCTATTTTTTTTTTTCTATCAACCTAACAACCGAAGATGTCATTAGACACAAATGGGCCCCATCAATTCAGCTAAAATTGTAACAAATAATCCAAACACGTGGCCTGAATCAACTTGATAATCCAAACAAGTAGTATCTAATCTACTCCCATATTCACTGATGTGTAGATGGGCCAAAGAAAAACAATAATCCAATATCTTTGACATTGAAAATTTAATTAAATCTGGTTTTTAAATGGGCCCACCGCCCATGTGATCACAAGATAACAAACAGACGGATTTTCAATCACTCCTTAAACTATGCATCGATCATAGCAGGGCCCACACAAACAAAACACAGCCCGGTAAACAATGCTCCGCAATCATTAACATAATCATTACATTTAGAGGTGCATAAATCGGGTTTTTTCTATAACTCGGGTTCGGGTACATACCCGGGTTCGGGTGTGACCGGGTTTTAATTTTCGAGTATTGCCAATACCCGGGTCGGGTGGTCCAGGTATTGGCTAGGAAAATCCATATCCTGTGTAACCGGGTTCAGGTTTTCTATACCCGGGTATTAGAATACCCTATTTCCGGGTTTGGGTATTAAAATACAACATAATCATCCACCCCGGGTGAACTCTCTTAGGATGGTGGCTCACAAATGCCCTCCTAACAAGTGAGGTCTAATGTCTTAAATATAGCCCATAAGACTTGTCCTCCAAGCAAGCCGTCCCTTGCTCGGAAAACCTACTAAAGTCGCTAAAACACACAACTATCACAACTAAAAACGTCACCCTATACAAATAATACGTCATTAATCTAAAGTGGGTCAGCAATTTAACGCAGTAAATAAATATATACAGAGATGCAGAAACTGAAAGCAGTAAATAAATATTTACAGACATTCTTTTTGTGAGTTTCGAGGGTAAGAGAATCATATCAGTGTACGGTCATGCCAAAACGCTCTTGTTGTTCTATTAGTTAACATTAAGATAAGCATCCTATAACAATTATCGGTATTGTTGTCCACATAAGCTCAACTTATCAGATGTAATCATGGCGAGGGGATACGTTAAGGTATGATTTATACTTACCGACCGGTGTTCATCCAGATCACGACACATTCCCGTATCAAGGTATGCACGAGGGTTCATCTTACCGGTGAGTATACCGATTATCATATGTTTGACCGTATATGATGTGAGATTCTCACTTATTTTGATTTGAAAACAAGCCCTTTGTTATATAATCACTTATTGATGAGGTACTTGATTTTCGATGCATGAGGGCACAGGAGCAAGTCCGTGAACAGGTCAGTACTTTCGTACAGCAGAGAGACGAACTTGACACCCGGAAAGAATTTGTGATATATTATCACTTATTTTGGGGACATGTGATTGTTGATCACTTATTGAGGTCGAATGCAATATGTACACGTATGTATAGTATCATGGAAGATCTAGACTTGCGTCCCCGTTATTTTTCGGTAAAAGATACAACCATGATACCCATATGATAAGCAGCATAAAGACCGAATATTTCAGAACCTCGGCAATCTCTCAAACGAAATTTCGGTACTAAGACCATATGCCAATGAATGGTTCCCACCTGGTCTTCAGTCGATTTAAGTTTATATCACCCTGCACACTTTAAAATGATTGTGAGCCTACCGATACATCTTATATAGAGCTGCTTATCGTTTTTCATTTTGCATTTCAGTTTAAAGAGGTTTAGACAGACCACTGATGTACTATCATTTTCTCTTTTGCTCGCCAGGAAACTCATTTTTGCTTTTCTATTGTTTTTGTGTTTTTGAAATTTTTCGATGTTTTTGGATTTTCAACTTTTGGATTTACTCCCCCTAAAATCAATAAACTAAGACAAATTTAAAACACAAAGGTATTTACAAAAATGATTTTCCGATGTTGGTATTACTCTTGCTTGACCTTAATGCCGTTTACCAATAATAAATAGTCAAATCTTGATTTGTCAAATGCTTTGGTAAAAAGGTCGGCACGTTGGTCATAGGTGTGGACGTAAGCAACATCGATTAGCCTTTTCTCAAAGCAATCACGTATGAAGTGATACTTAATTTCAATGTGCTTAGTCTTTGAATGCTGCACAGGATTTCTAGTGATCTGTAAGGCAGCAGAATTATCAACGTAAATAGGAGTAGTTAGGAATTCAAAACCGTAATCACGCATTTGTTGTTGGATCCATAGGACTTGGGAGCAACAACTTGAGGCAGCAATGTATTCAGCTTCGCATGTTGATGTAGCGACGCACGTCTGCTTCTTGCACTGCCATGTGACTAGGCGATTTCCCAAAAACTGACATCCAGCCGTTGTGGATTTGCCGTCGATTTTGCATCCGCCAAAATCAGAATCACTGAATGCGATCAAGTCAAAGTTATTATCCCTAGGGTACCATAGACCGGTGTCAGGGTAACCCTTCAAATAACGAAAAATCCTTTTTACAGCTGCAAGATGTGAGGCCTTCGGATTGACTTGATATCTGGCAAGCAGGCACGTTGGGTACATTATATCTGGTTTTGATGCTGTGAGGTACATAAGAGATCCGATCATCGCGCGGTAGTATGAGGGGCTAACGGCTTCACCCTTCAAGTCTGGAGTAATTCCGTGATTTTGCGGCAATGGGGTACCGATGGGCGTTGCATCAGACATCTGGAACCGGCTCAAGATGTCACCAACATATTTAGTCTGATGGATGAATATCCCAGACTCAGTTTGTTGTACTTGTAGGCCCAAAAAGAAAGTCATTTCCCCCATAGAACTCATCTCGAATTTATCCTGCATTACACGCTCGAAATCCCTACACAAAACATCATTAGTAGAACCAAATATAATATCATCAACGTATACCTGTACCAGTAGAAGATCTCCATCTTGTTCTTTGATGAAAAGAGTACAATCGATAAGACCTCTGCGAAATCCATTCTCCAGCAGATAATTAGATAAGGTTGCGTACCAAGCTCGCGGTGCTTGATGTAGACCATAGAGAGCTTTGTTGAGCAACCAAACCCGATCGGGATGGATAGGATCTTCAAAACCTGGAGGCTGTTCGACGTACACCTCTTCTTCCACCACACCATGTAAGAATGCACTTTTCACGTCCATCTGGTATACCTTGAAGCCTTTGAATGAGGCATAAGCCAGAAAAATCCGAATTGCTTCTAGACGTGCAACAGGTGCATACACTTCGTTGTAGTCGATCCCTTCTATCTGACGAAAACCTTGAACGACTAGCCTTGCTTTGTTTCGAATAACGACTCCACGGTCATCCTTTTTGCATTTAAACACCCAACGGGTACCAATCTTCTTGTAACCAGTAGGTTTCTCTACGAGTTTCCAGACACCTAGCTTCTGGAATTGTTGCAGTTCTTCCTGCATCGCTTCAACCCATGAGTTATCTTTCAAAGCATCTTTCCAAGTTCTTGGCTCTTCCTGTGAGACATAACACGCGAAAGACCAATCATTTTGTTAACCAGATTCTCGGATAGTTGCATACAAGCCTGCATTGTTGTTGTTTCGCAACATGTTTCTTGTTTGAACGCCACTTTGTACATTTCCGATGATGTTTTGTTGAGGATGGGTATTGTGAATCCTTGTTTCTGGATTATCTTGAACTGGAATATTTGTACCCAGATTGTTGAGATTGAGATCAACAATCAATTCAAGGCCCGGAATTGACGAAGAGGATGATGCAGTAGCTTCAGCTGTTCTAGGAACATCCACTGGAGGTGTACCCTCTGAAGTACCATGTACTGCTGTTCTTGGAGCCTCTTGATCTGCATCGAGAAATTCATCATCCTCTGAAGATTCGTTCAATTCGGTAGCATCATGAAAATCCTCATTGTCGAGAGCATTATTGTTCACCGAAGATGGTTCTTGATTGACAAGAATTGGACGAACCAACGGTGAATCTGTTGCATTATCACTCTCGAAAAACATCCTTGCCGCAACATTTTCTTCAACGGCTTCAACATTGATCGAATTGAAAAAGTCATCGTACTCAAACATCCAAGGTTGACCAGGACATTTGACTGGTAAAGTGTGCCTTTGTACTCTGACTTCAGACCATTCCTCGACCCTTTTAGTCTCTAGATTCCAGACTCTTAAGTTCGGGGTGGAATACCCAAGAAAGTATCCCTCAATTGCTCTTGCCCCAAACTTTCCATTAGGATCGATTATTGTGCACGGAGCTCCAAACGGTTCAAGATATGACAAATCTGGTTTCCGTTTGTTAATAAGCTCAAAGCAGGTCTTGTTGTGTCTTTTGACTGTAAGGACTCGGTTCAACGTGTAACATGCAGATGCCACAGCTTCAGTCCAAAAGGGAATCGGCAATTGTGACTCTACCAACATTGTCCTAGCAGTCTCGATCAATGTGCGGTTCTTACGTTCAGCGACACCATTTTGTTGAGGAGTGTAAGCTGCACTAAATTCGTGAAGAATACCTTTTGAAGTGCAAAACTCCGCCATGGCATGATTTTTAAATTCAGTACCATTGTCGCTACGTATCCGCCTAACCTTCAAATTATAGAGATTCTCAATCTGAATGATCAAGTTTTTGATAATACCGAAGGTTTCACTCTTATGTGCCATGAACGCCACCCAAGAAAATCTTGAATAATCATCAGTTATCACGAGGCAATATTGATCATTCCTAATGCTTTTGTGCTTGACAGGACCGAACAAATCCATGTGCAAACGTTCAAGAGGAACAGCCACCGTGTTGATCTTCTTTGTAGGGTGTCGCTTCTTCGTTTGTTTTCCTTTCTGGCACGAGACACAGACGTCTTGAAGATGGAAGTTTTTAAGAGGAACACCATTCACCAATTCATTTGACACCAAATGATTCATTTTGCGTAAGTGAATGTGACCCATTCGTCTGTGCCAAGAGATTGTGTCTTTTTCTGTGGCTTTGGAAACGAAACAAGTTGCTTGTGCAGACGTTGTGATAGCTTGGCTCATATCAAGGACATACAAATCATTTATCCTTGGAGCCGACAAGAGAATCCATTCTTTTGGAATTTTGAATCCGGGTTTCAGCACATAACATCCATTTGCATCAAAGTGTACTGAGAACTGCTTATCACAAATTTGAGAAACACTAAGAAGATTGTGATCAAGTTGTTGTACGAAGTTGATCTTATCAAAGCTAACAACCCCGTTGGAAATCATTCCTTCACCCGTAATATATCCGCCCTTATCTCCAGCAAAAGCAACATAACCTCCTCTAATAGATTTGACGTCGTAGAGAAGCTTCATGTCGCCTGTCATGTGCCTGGATGCCCCACTATCAACAATCCAATGACTACTGACAGTTCCTCCTGGAACACCCTGCACATGAACTCACATAATTAGTTGGAGATGGGGACCCAAGCCATTGTGGTCTTGGGTCTTCCATTTTCATCAACAACAATAACCTCTATTCTTTGATGATTCGAAAATTGTGATGGTCCCCCTGAATTTGTGGTTATTTTAGGTTTCCATGTTTGTTGAAATTTACCAGTTTGATTGTTAGCAAATTTAACTTCGTGATTGTTTGAAGTTTTTGAAAATTTTGAACTTTCTGGTTTAACTGGAACCGATTGTTTTTGAACCACTTCAGTTTTAAGTGCTTTTTCAACCACCTTGACTTGTTGGCGTTTCTGTTTCTTTTCCCTTTCTCTTACAAGTCGGGGATCTTGTTTTACAGAAACAGATCGCTTTTGGTGATTGCGTTCACGGGGATCATCATCTTTTCCTTTTAACTTATGAAGATACGGGCAATTCCGAACGATATGCCCAATTGTACCACACTCGAAACATGATCTTCGTTCAACAAACCCCGAAGTATCATGTGGTCGTCTTGCCGATGATGAACTTTGTGATCCCGAGGTACTAGGTTTTGAACTACTTGGTTCATTCCTTTTCATCACAGTTGCTTTCTTGACAAAATCTAAATTAGATTGATTTTCAAACGTAGCAATTTTGTCCGTTCCCTTAGATTTCACAAAGTTCACATTCTTCTTCTTCTTTTGATTTGGCTTCTTTTGACCTTGAGCCGGTAATTTTCCTTTTGGCTTGGTATGATTTTGCTATTTTTGTACTGTTGGTAATTTCTGATTGCCAAATTGTTTTCTAACTTCAGCCTTAGGGATAGGAGGGCACTGTGTTACCACAACGTGTGATCCTTTCTTACCCAAAAACTTACTTGTAGAATTTTCAAAAACTTTACTGATTAAGGATTGATTTACGTTCTTAATTGGAAAGTCTTTGTCAGAATAAATTTTATCATCACCAACAAGAGTATACAACAAATCCACACTCTCCGACTCTTTCTCAGACGAGGACTCGATTGCAACAGTCTTAGCGGGTTTTGCAGGAGGATCACACAGTATATGATTCTCAAGAGGTATGTCCTCTTCGTTTATCACCGCATCAGACTTTGCTGAATCAGTATCATCGGATTCATCATCAGAAGAATCAACATCCTCAATCACAACAGGAGGATCCTGATTCTGTTCAGCAGTTACAAATGTATCTGCTGACGCATCTGAATCGGATGATACTTCTTTCTTGTATCCGAGCCCTGTTGCAAATTCCTCAATGTCCAAAGGAACAGATGGCTCAAAGTGAGTCCTATACTCCTCATCAGGCATGGCATCATAATTGTTTCTCACGGGTGGTGGACATTTCTTGTAACCTATGCATGTCACATCCCGTTTCTCTTTCTGAACATCAATGATGTGATCCAACACATAGCTAGAACTCAAATAACTGTCTAACTTGAGTCGGATCGCCTCACTTTCTGTTTTAACACAAGCCATTTCCTTTTGCATTACCTCAAGACGAGTTATATACAGGTTAATGTCAGTTTGTTTTCTGGAAACCATTTTTGTCAGCTCTGTTTTATCTTTCTTTAATGTCTCAATCATTGATTTAAAATCCTTTTCATGGTTTTCATAAAACATGTTGGCTTCTGTGCACTTGGAAAGATCAACGGTCAACTTCTGGTTGTGAATGAATGTCACATCATATTTCTCTTGCAAAGCTTCGTGTTTGCTTTGCAATTCACACCACTTATCATTCAATGAAGCATGTTTGTCTTGCAAGTCAAACAAACTAGCTTGTAAAGCATCATGTTTGCCTTGCAACTCAGACATGTTTGCATCCAAATCAGCACATTTAACATGCAATCTATCACAATTATCACAAATAGCAGCAGTGGGTTCATCGACACATACCTGACTTGATGAACTGTCGACATTAGCCATAAAGGCTGAATGGAGAGAAGACGAAGAATAAGCAGCTTGATCCACCAAAATAGATCTTCTTTGAATTCCTGCTGCAGTTTCTTCCAAAAGCTCATCTGCATCGATTGACGCATTTGATGTCTCATCCACATGATCATCACCTGAGCTCGAGGATTCTTCATCCGAACTTCTGCTGTAACCAGAAGAGTCTTCATCCTCAGAAGAGTCACCACCATTGGCAGAAGATTCTCCACCACTGGCGTGATTAAGATCCTTGACAATCTCAGCAAAACACGCTGTTCCATCCGGACCATCATTTCCTAACTGGATTGACCAATCACAGCCTTCATCTACTTGAACCACAGGTGCCTGGTTGGCATTTGATGGTCCTGCTTGACTCTGGTTGTTGACAGGTACCAACGTACGAACATTGTTCCTGTTCTGGTTCTGCTGGTTGCCTTGATTTCTGAAGGGATTCTGGTTTCCATGTTGAGATGGTCTTGTACATTCACGCTTGAAATGACCACGTTCACCACAATTGAAGCACTTAACAGCTTGCTTATCAAACCCATACTTGGTGTCTTTCTTGCTCTCCAAGCTGGTTCTGCCTGTTCTTTCCATGAAATCCTTTGCTCGCCTAACAGCACTGGCAAAGGCCCACTTGATATCCATCATTTCCATCTCCTCTTTATCGATCTGCTGATAGTCTTCTTGTGTCAGATTAATGTTACCAATCTGACCTTCCACTAATCCACAGTATGCGCTCACTAAAGTGTTTAGTAGCTCCATGTGTTCCTTTGCTACTTCCACACTGACTTTAGAAAAGCTTGAGGTGTCGAGCCGTACTGTATTTGGCTTTGACTGTTGACCAGCAGATGATGTGCTTCCATAACACGCTTGCTGTTGAGGAGGAAGTGGATTCCCATACATGTCTGTTGGTACGGTAGATTGAGGAGGAAGTGGATTCCCATACATGTCTGTTGTTGCGGGAGATCGAACAGGTAATGGATTTCCGAACATATCAGTTGGTCTGAGAGGTCGTTGGCTTTGCTGTTGTGGTGCTGATTGAGGGACTGGTTCAAGCGGATTTCCATACATGTCTGTTTTTGGAAGGACCGGAACTTGGATAGTATTGCCATACATATCAGTGCTAGTCACAAACGCTGTTTGAATTGGAGCATGCGAAGAAGGTTTCGTAGAAGTGCTAGAAGTTCCAAAATACATTTCAGGATTTTGTGGCACTGGAACTCTTTTTGCCTTGAGAGTTTCTTCCTGATTCTTGTTTTCCAGGATTTGAACAAAGTCGTTGAAGCTCGTTGTAGCTAAAGTACCATTGTACTTCATGATTTCCAAGAAAGTATTCCATTGAGGTGGCAACGCATCTGCAAACCTTTTCACAATTTCTGCAGGAGTTGTAACCACCCCAAAATTTGTCAATTCAGTCAACAAATGATTAAATCGACTTGTCAAATCACCTAACGACTCATTCTCCATACAAGTAAAACCATCAAACTCTTTCTTTAGCAGTTCTTTTCTCAATTGACGTGTCGCTTCATTTCCTACGCCCCTTGTCTTCAACGCGTCCCACAATCTCTTTGTGGTCTTGTAACTGACAAATTGATGATAAATATCTTTACTTAACGCCTGAGTAAGAATGGCGTATGCCTTCTTTTCCAAGTCATAGACCTTCTTCTGATCTTCAGTAAGATCTGCAAACGTAGCAGCAGATGATGCGGCAACCTCTATTGTTTGATCGAAATCTGTAATGAACCGCAACCACAATTCTGTATTTTGACCAAGAACGTATGTATGAAATCTATCAATCCATCCTGGATATTCGTATAAGTGCATCAACTTTGGAGGCCGATTCAAACTTCCGGTTTCGCTCTCGCTTAAGAGAATGCTTTGAATACTTGGAGTTTGATTTGATACGAATGCCCATTGACCGGTAGAAGTTGCATTAGCTTGAGAAGATACCGGTGCGGGAGACGGAGTACCAAAATACATGTCTGTATTTACCAGAGTATTCCATCTTGGATTCATGTTTGATAAATTGAATTCAGAAAATAACACTCAAAACAACTAAAAGGTTATAAGTGACCAGCCGAAAGATCCAAGCTCGAAGGACAAGACAAACAGAAACTTGTTAAATTTAAACAGAAGAGATTTTCGAAGGATCAATATTTGTTCGAAAGATTCACAATTTGAAAGATCCTTATCTTTCGAATATATATCCTTATCTTTCGAATATATATCCTTCGCATAAATTTCCTGGATCGAAGGATAAGTCTCACACTTCGAAGGATTGTTCGAAAGATAGTTATCTATCGAAGCTTCCTTGGTCGAAAGATGATCTTTCGATTTTGAGGAATATCCTTCGATCGCTTCTGACACAGAGATGACAGGTTGGTGAAAAAGGTGATGGGTTGGTAGTCAACTTTCGGCAAAAGGGTATGGACAGACCTTACCTTTTCACCAAACAGGATTTGACCAATAAAATATTCCTAAAAAAAAGAAAATCTTATCCAGAAAATCCGGTCACCGGAACACGCCGAAATATGGCCGGAAATCACCAAGTTTCTTAAAAACAAGTTTTAAGTTACCCAACCCGACCTTGAACACACCCGGTAAGTTTAGAACGCGTTTTTGTGTTTATAAATGCAAGAAAATCACTAAAAACGGGTACTAAACCAAGTGTCCAAACACACCAAGACCTTGTACAATCTCGGTTTTTAACAAGGAAAAGAGCCACGGCTCTGATACCACTTGTAGGTCCCTCGGAGGTTGAGGTTTAACCTATTCCTTGTTATATCTAACACACTAGCGAGTGCGGAATCCAAGCTAGCATGCAAACCGAGAAAGAACAAGCATAAACACAAACACAACAAACAAGTCTTCGCCGATTAACACCACTTGTATTAATACGATAAAAGGTTCCGGTTACAAGCTCAATGTTTACAAATCAGTTTTGCAAACTCTCTAAGTATGTGTGTGTGCTCACAGCAGTATCTCTCTAAGTGTGTGTCTGTCGAAATCTCCCCAAAGTCTCTACTGAAATGAACACACTGCATGGGATTATATACCCAGCATAGATCATCTGGTCGAAGGATCAGAATTACTGATCGAAACATCATCTTTCGATCATGCATCCATCGAAGGATCCACATATGCTTCGAAGGATGACATATCCTTCGAAGTCCATCAGTATCCTTCGTGGGATATCTTTCGAGCTCATCGAAAAATAGAAACAATCCTTCGATTGCCCAACCTTCGACACAGACAATTTACAACCATATGATAACTGTTTGGCCAAGTCAAACCAGGAGGACGGTTGACTTGGTCAAGCTTACATGACTAATAAGGACATCGTTTTACATTGTGACCGAATACAGACAAAGTACAGACACAAGTGCACCAACAAAATTAACCTTCAAATAAAAATTATCAGGCGCTTGTTGTTTCCCCGAACCCTTCAAGACGCTGCCAGGTGCATTACCTTGACACTCGTCAGTTGTCTTTTTTTCAAACAACCATTTCCTAGATTTTCTAAGATAAATACATCACAACTTGCACCATACAAGATTTTAACTCCCAACTTTTTAGTTGTGGAGTAAATCACTTATCCACCTAATGTCCCCTTGGGGACCCTTGCCATTTGTCAAGTCTTAAAACTTTACAACATGTCTCATAAAACTAAATTACATAAAATCCAAACACATGCTGTATAAAAATGTTATTTACAAAGACATCTATTCATCTACAGAGAAAACCATGTTATCAAAGTTAAGTAAAACCGTCAAAATAAGTAAAATACCTCGAAGATCATCAGATGCCGTTTTGTCAAGATAACCGAACTCTCTAAACACCCGAAACCAGTCATACAATATTATCATGAAACAAATAATCATCACAACCAGTAGACCCCATAAAAGCTTTACTGTTAATCTCTCTACCAAATCTCGAAACATAATGAACCCAAAACAAGATCTGTAATCGCATCTTCACTTTTTTCTTGATCTGCATAATGCATAGTATTCACCAAAAGCACATTTCCTCCAGAACCCATAGAACCCATACCCTGCTTCTCAAAATTCCTCTCAGAATGCCATTTTATCATGTTTTGAGCGAGCGGTACCAACCATTCGAGTGTTATTTGCATCGACGAACTCCAATCGGATGCAACATCACGATTATAATCGTTCTTAGACTCAAAACTAAGTTTTTCTCTAAGTGAGTTCTTGATACTTGTGGTTAACATGTGATATAAATCTTCACGGGACTCGGGGCTGATGAAGTGAGGCGATATAGCTAATCGCTCGATAAATATGATTACGTTTGCGTAATGAAGAGCTAAAGCCGCATCACCAAGTGTCGGTTTTCGACCATTTTGACCCTTTGGTAATCCTTTATGGGGAATTAATACGATGTTAACAGCGTTTTCAATTGTAGCGTTGACTTTTGGCGAGTCAAGATCAGGTGTCATGCATTTTTTCAAAAGTCCAATTTGAGTCAAACTTTTTGTCGTCACTGGCGTTTGGGTCCCACAAAAATACTTGAACGATGGTGCATATGAAGACTCTTTTTTTGTTTGTATCCGAGATTCGATAATGATCTATGAATCGAGTTTTTAGCCGGATAACTCGAAAGGGCAGAAATGGAAGTACTGCGAATCAAACGTCGTCCATCGAGGAAATCGTTTACTCCCGGGGTAACAAACTTGGTTGAAATTCTGAAAACAACCTTCACCCGTTCGACTATTGTGAAAAGCGATCTTAAGAGTAAGCTTACAGTGTAGTCATACGTACGAACCCATGCAGACATTTCTCGCAAACCGTTGACTTCTTCACGTTGCCACGCGACTTTCTTCTCAAATTCGTTTAACTTCATTTGATTTGAGTTGTTATCTTGCATTCGTTTTAAACCATTCTCGAGCTCGGATAACACTTCCAGTTCTTCGCATAACTGTAACATAACCGCAACGAATCTCTTCATTTTCTTAACCCGTTTCTCCATTTTCTTTAACTTATGCTCCCACCCGCACCATTTTCTTTAACCTGATCCGTGCACTTTTTCCCGAGCCGAGAAACACCTTTCGCAACACATTTAATGTTGTCAACGATCTCGATTAATGCAAGCACCATGAGATAATCGTGAAACGAGATTTCGAGTGCCGAGTGAAGTAGTGAGTTCTTCGTGTAATCTTGACATCTGTTTATCGCTTAAAACCTGCCATAAGAATTGAACTGGCACTCCCCTTATTATTTGCAATATATTCTTTTGGTAGTACTCTCGACCCAAAAACCAAAACTGATCAATACACTAGACTAGACCCACAAATAAACTTATAAGATCCGGTCCATACTATGATATTATTCAGCCCAAAGCTAAATTAAAGAAGCCTAAAACTTGTTATCTGCTAGGCCCACGTAAGCAATTTATCAAACAGCCCACTTCTCGGGCATCAAAGTTGATAAATACAAAATTCTTTGTTAAAGACTTTTCTATTTTTTTTTTCTATCAACCTAACAACCGAAGATGTCATTAGACACAAATGGGCCCCATCAATTCAGCTAAAATTGTAACAAATAATCCAAACACGTGGCCTGAATCAACTTGATAATCCAAACAAGTAGTATCTAATCTACTCCCATATTCACTGATGTGTAGATGGGCCAAAGAAAAACAATAATCCAATATCTTTGACATTGAAAATTTAATTAAATCTGGTTTTTAAATGGGCCCACCGCCCATGTGATCACAAGATAACAAACAGACGGATTTTCAATCACTCCTTAAACTATGCATCGATCATAGCAGGGCCCACACAAACAAAACACAGCCCGGTAAACAATGCTCCGCAATCATTAACATAATCATTACATTTAGAGGTGCATAAATCGGGTTTTTTCTATAACTCGGGTTCGGGTACATACCCGGGTTCGGGTGTGACCGGGTTTTAATTTTCGAGTATTGCCAATACCCGGGTCGGGTGGTCCAGGTATTGGCTAGGAAAATCCATATCCTGTGTAACCGGGTTCAGGTTTTCTATACCCGGGTATTAGAATACCCTATTTCCGGGTTTGGGTATTAAAATACAACATAATCATCCACCCCGGGTGAACTCTCTTAGGATGGTGGCTCACAAATGCCCTCCTAACAAGTGAGGTCTAATGTCTTAAATATAGCCCATAAGACTTGTCCTCCAAGCAAGCCGTCCCTTGCTCGGAAAACCTACTAAAGTCGCTAAAACACACAACTATCACAACTAAAAACGTCACCCTATACAAATAATACGTCATTAATCTAAAGTGGGTCAGCAATTTAACGCGGGTCAACTGGGCCAGCAGCTTAACAGGTCAAGTGGGCCAACAGTTAGGGTGTTTTTAACATGTTTATTTTATGTTTTGTTTAGCAAAGTAGTCGGCTTTTAGTTATGGATTAGGATTACAGATAGGGCTAGTGGTGTCGATCTCTAATCACATATGTAGCTGAGTCTAAGGTTAAGGTTGCTATTTAATTCACTGCCACTGGTTACATTCAGTTGTAATTGTAGTTTTACTTCCAACCAATGAAAAGAGTTGTTTGATCAATCGCTGCTGAATTTCTGTTTGATCATGACCCGTTGACTCGTACTCGTGACCCATTAACCCGTGTGACCCGTAAACAAACCGAATAACCCAACAAGGCTGTGATAACTAATATTAACTAGAGAAAACATGAAACTTCATTCATACTTCTTTGTCAATAGATTACAACTGTCCTGTTTATCATCTATAATTCAATCATACTTCTTGGAAAGCACCTATTTTACCATTAACCTTGAACCAACAATTATTTACCGAAATAATTTACTAAACCAACATTCACGCCTGCACAATCCTTCAGCCATACCATTCTTGACGGGTGTTCGCTCACACTGGCACTGCCACATCAGCACCAAGCATATGATTATGTTCTTTAAACGGATCTGCCTACCGAACTACTTCTGGCTTAGACTAAGATATGGCTGAAATTCTCTGGTACGAACTTAGATTGGAAGAAACTTGATGCCATGTACAATAAGGCCCGACATAGTCCCTTCATAAGTTATGAGTTTCAAATTAACAAAAAGATGATCATTTTTAAGCTCATAATTTGAGTTGAATTTCCACACAATAACCTTCATCCATCCATCTTTCCTCTGCCTTGGAACCCAGTCAGTATCACGTACATTCCAGGGGTTTGGATGTCTAAAATAAAGAACTCCCGTCTCTTTGCTTCTCCAGTTGAATAAATCTCGTACTATGACCGGACCATGCAACCCACGACACTTATCTGAAAGCTTAAACACAAGGTAGCACGTATATTGGGTGTTTTCTAACAACATTTGACGTTTAATCTTGCACTTGATGTGCAATATTTGTTGTCGTGAGCACTCAATTGCGCCAGTAAACCTGCATGTATGACATATAAAACATCTTGAAGATTTATTCAAACATATAAAACATATAATCTGACATAAACTTACAGCATATGGAGCAGGCTTACATACCATTCCAAGAAGCTAGTGATCATCACCAATGTTTTAAATACCGGTATGAACCGGCCGGTTATACCGGTTAAACCGGATATCGGACACGAGTCCGGTACGATAAAGGCCGGTAAAACCCGAATACGGTATATCTCAAGTGACCACTATATTAAAAAAAATGGTGGGCCCTAGCTGTGTTTGGTATAATATTACAACAGAAATCCTTTTTTTTTTCATTAAGTTTTTAGACATTTAAATATTGATAATGTTACTCAAAACCTATAACGTATAAAATAAGTTTCGTTTTGTATATAATTAGAGTTGTGAAACTTTAACCAAATTTATGCTTTTATAAACTTTTATAGGACTTTGATCAACTAGTTCTTATAAAATTTAATAAAGCTTTAACCAGTTCAGTTTTTAAAACTTCTATAACACTTTGACCGTTTTAGTTATATAAAACATTAAACATTTCAGTCTTTCATAAATTCTATAAACCTTTGAACCTGTTAGCTTTTTAATAAACTTATACAATAAAACTAAATGGTTATGAGAAACAAATACATTAGTTGGTGTACACTTATATGAAGAAATTAGAGAACAAACCCGGATTGGGTTGATAGCATATCTTCATTTGCAAAAAGCATCTCATCTTTCTTTTTCTTTATTTGACATAACGAGAACCAAATCGTGTGATCTTTCTTTTCCTTCATCGGATTAGGCAAGTTCGACAACTGTTTGATCAAAGATTAATAAAGAATCAATTTATTCATTAAAAAAAAAGAGTTAAATGTCATTTTAGTCCTTGTGGTTTGTGTCATTTTACCAGTTTAGTCCAAGGGTTTCATTTTTCGCCTCTGGGTCCAAAAAGGTTTCACCGTTGTCATTTTAGTTCACTAGGTTAACTTCATCCATTTTTTCTGTTAACGGGAATGATAATTCGGTCATTTTATATGTAATTCTATTAACTAGAAGGGCAATTCGGCCATATAAAATGTCCGAATTGCCCTTCTCGTTAACAGAAAAAATGGATGAAATTAACCAAATGGACTAAAATGGCAACGGTGAAACATTTTTTGACTCACAGGCGAAAAAATGAAACCTTTGGACTAAACTAGCAACAGGCCTAAACCACAGGGACTAAAATGACATTTAACTAAAAAAATTAAGACTTTATAAAAAAAATAAAAACACGAATAATGTTATTCTACAATACATGCTTTTAAAAAAAAAGTTTCTTCATAATTAGATGGACATTACCACACCTTATCCGTCTTTGATTTTGATTTCAAGGCTTGATAGACATCCTTTAACTTTTCAATTTCTTTGTGTTTTACCTGCACAAAATTTTTAAGACCATTTTGAAAACTTCTAATTGATTGGGACATATGGAATGGGAGCCATTTTAAACTTCTAATTTCTTCGTGATTTTCGATTGCTTCGTGTCTCGCCTGCATAAAATTTTAAGGTCATTTTATAAACTTCAAAATAAATAGAACAATATAGAATGGGAGCCAAAAAGTTTCATCATAATTAGGTGGAAATTATCACACCTTATTCGCCTCCGATTTTGATTTCAAGGCTTGATGGTCTTCCGTTAACTTTTCAATTTCTTCGTGTTTTACCTACATAATTAAGACAATATTGAAAACGTTTAATTGATAGAACAATATATAATGGGAGGCAAAGAGTATTTTCAAACTTGCATTGTTAATTGCTTGAAACTGAATGCCTTCAATGTAGATGGAATCACTTCCACAATAGCATCGTGAAAAGCTTTCTAGTAGAACCTCAAAATCAGTATATTTCTTGTGATTAAAGAATTGAAATAATTCAATCATCATCCACCCATCTTTTCTCAATGTTGCGAAATACGCAAGCAAGCTTTCTTTCCCCATTTTGTACTTTAGGTTCACATACATCCGTTTAGCTTTAAATTTTCTTTGACCTCGAAATCTAAAGATGAGATGAACCTTGTAATTGACACTTGGAGACAAGAATTGTGTTCTTATCTTGATCTGAATATTCAAATTTGATACATAACACATCTCTGCTACTTTCGGAAACCTGCTTCAAGCATTGAACGGGTTAGGTATGCTAATCATTTTTCTTAAATAAAAGAATGGTTTCAAAATGTTTGTCATTTATAAAACTGAAATTAGATTATCATACAAAATACACAAATCGAATGAGAGAGAAACCTTGATTCGGGAAGAGATCGCCATTTAGGTAACAAATGGTTCTTATATGAAAATCTTTTTGCTGATATCATTTCATTTCTTTCCCCGTTACTTCCGAGTGAGAACAACTATTACACAAAAAAAGAATTAAACTTAAAAACCCCTTACACAAGTCCTAAATATGTGGAGTATTTGTCATTATTAGCCATTCACACAAGAAGATTATTAGGTAAAATGAAATATGAGGAGTTGGTTACCACTTTGGAGTCTTGAAGGGGGATTCCTTTAGATAACATGTCGTAGAGATCCTTTTTCATTTCAGAGTCGCACTCTGGAGTTTTTGACGCCCGGATGATTTCTTCGTAGTCTATAGGCAGCTTGGGCTCCCATATTTCATAATCCTCCTATACATTTAATAATTAAACAATCACAAAATTTTCATTTAATATCTTACTGATTTTCATTTTATTTAATACGTGAGACATTTCTTTTTCCTTGAAAATCAAAATAAAAATACATAACAAAATTGATTTCAGGTACAGAATAGCACATGACAACTTATCTCAAAACCTGATTTTATGTTCACCTTTTTAAGAAATCTTATTTCACAATCGTTACTTGTCTTAATATTTTTCATATAGTTCAACTGTTATTAATTTTTGTTTACTTTTTTACAGGTTTATACATTTCTTTAAAATAGTTTTCTTACAAATGTACTTGAAGCAAGAATCCAGCTCAAATAGATGTATGAAAACTTACTTGGAATTCCAATGCCTTTTTAAGCTGTATTATTAACTGGTCTAAAGTTGGCCGTCCATCCCGGTCAACCTCTAAGCATTGAATGGCAACCTTTTGAAATGTAGTCAATGATTGTGGTGTAATTTGTTCCTTTATACCCTCAAATATCATCTCATCAAGGTTTCCTTCTTTATTGTAGTATCTTACAGCTGAGGGACCTAATGATTGAGAGTGATGCTTACATCCGTCTGCCCACGCCAATCTCCCACACAACATCTCACATAAAATCACACCTAATGAGTATATATCCGAGTCTTGTGTTAAGAAACCCACACTTTCGTACTTTGGGTCAATGTACCCCAACGAGAAGCAAGCATTATCATCCAAATGTTCAGCTCTTTCAGCAACTTTGCTGGAGAACTCCAAATTAGAAATTTTAGCATTCCAATCAGCATCAAGTAGAATGCTACCACTTCTAATGTCCCTATGCATCATCCAATCCTCTTGCTCTACACTACCTTCATGAAGAAATTTCAATCCAGTTGCAGCATCAATGCATATCTTGAGGCGTTTCATCCACGTAAGACAAGGATTGTCCAAATGTTTATCGAGACTTCCATTACAGGCATGCTCATAAACGATGATTTTTTCATTCATTTCGTTACAGTAGCCTACAAGACCAATGATGTTCTCATGTTTACATTTGAGAAGAGTTTCAAACTCCTTCAAAAACTGAATATGTCCTTGACGATACTTTCCATCCCACCGCTTTACAACAACACGGGTACATGCATAAGCATGATCAACTTCTCCTTCATAAAGCTTCCAAAATCTTCCTTCTCCAATACAGTTGCAATCATTGAAGTTTTGTGTGGCCAATTTTATGGCTTTAAGTGATATATGTAGGTTGTCCTTGTTTTTCTGTGAATCATGGCACTTAAAAACATCAACTTTGTAATTTACAAAATTTACGTACAATTGCAATACGCAACAACTGTATTAGAAAAATTACCAGCTGGTAATTAAAGCACCAATACTGTATTAAAAAATTTAAAAAGAAAAAATATGTATGTGTGTAAGGACATTGGATTTAATAATTAAACCATCTAACGTACTCAAAGACAGAGAAGTATATATTTTTTTTCAAATTTAGTATGCACTTGCAATATGCAACAACTATATTCTAATTTTTACATTGGTCATGATATTTAACACAAAAAGGACTGGTTGTTAATTAAATTGTATACCAGTTTCAACTTTTGTATTATGGGCGTAAAAATAAAAATAATACCAGTCACATAAAGTTTACAAGATTTGTATTATTTAATTAGTAGTTCTGATTCACAATTATATTTTGTTTGTAATGATTATTATCTAGAACTTTCATTAACTTTCCAACAAAGTCTTACTATAGACAGGTTACCATGAGAGACTATACATCAAAACTATTAATATATATATATATATATATATATATATATATATATATATATTTTATTTATACTCAAATTGATACAAATATTGCTTTAACCTAGTGGGCCAAATTGTCATTCAACTTGCCAGGTTTTAGATGGGCCGTTTTACATAAGCCATATGAAATAGAGAGACCTCTGTTTTGGATATCATGGATTTATCTATAACGAACATTTCCTCTTATCGTTCAAGCATATTTTTTGACATATATAGGCTGAAACAAAACATGCCTTCTTGCGTTCTATACCATATCTGTTTTCCCATGTACTATGTTTATACGCCAATGTTAAGTTCATGATAACAAAATACCAATTGAAAATATACTTGGTGATTCAAGTAATAATTACTTTGTTTGAAACATTAGAAAATAGATTCATAAACTGAAGATGAGATTAACACTAAATTTAACTCTTAAAATCATAATAGAAAATAGACCTTAAAAATGTATATATGCACATTTATACATAAAGTGCATATATACCCCCAGACTCAGGCTTGCTGGGTGGCGGTCTGCGAGGTGGGATCACCTCGGCGGTTGGGAGGACCGTGGAATATCCCCCCCCCCCCCATTTATACATAAAGGATGTGTTTAGTTGTAGAGTTTTAGAATAAAGCAATGGATCCGAAAAGGCATTAATGTGTTCGTTTTAGTTGAATGACAAAACATAAAGTAAGGGCTTCAGACATATGACAAAACCTATCTAAAGTGTTGCGTTTTAGAAAAGCCTCTATCACACATCCTACTCCCTTTTCTCCCTCATTTTTATTATTTTTTTAAATAATATTTAAATTCCTCATTTTCTCTCCCTTCCTTTTAATATTTAATCCGTAATCTTTTAAGAATTTGTTTATAAGGAACGCACGAAATAAAAATATTTTCTAAGATTTCAAACCATTTTCGGTATATGTGTTCTTTTATGTATTTAGATTGAATTCATGTCATCAAGTTTCTAGTTCTATGTCTAAAGTTCAGCAAATAACAGAACTCACAACAAAATTAAGGTATGAGTTATGAATTAATGGTGTATTATACATTATATAAAGTTTGTAATATAAAGTTTTTCGGTTTGAGCTTTATGCCTTATAAACTAATGTGAACATAGATCGTACGGTAACTAATTTACAAATAAGGACGTCACATTTTGAAACAGGTTACTTACTTGAAAATTCAATGCTTCTTCAAGTTCTTTGATGATGACTTCCATAGTAGGACGCCCGGATTGAGTTTTTGCCAAACATTGATATGCAATTTTTAAGAACGTTTCTATAGAATCCTGATTGACACCCCCTTTTAGCATAGAAATGATTTCATCAGCTTCCATTAATTTTGGATCTACCATTCCCTTCAGTGTTCCTTCATTGTAGCGTTGTCGAGCTACTGATGGAAGCCCTTTCTCACCATAGATTTTATCATATGCCAACCTCCCACACAATATTTCAAAGAGAACTACTCCAAAAGAGTAAATATCTGATTCCTTTTTCAACTTCCCAGTGTTCACATATTCTGGATCTAAGTACACTTCTGTACCTGCAACATTGTTGGTAATTGTAGGTCCCTTAGAGGTTGAGGTTTAACCTATTCCTTGTTATATCTAACACACTAGCGAGTGCGGAATCCAAGCTAGCATGCAAACCGAGAATGAACAAGCATAAACACAACACACAAGTCTTCACCGATTAACACCACTTGTATTAATACGTATGAAAGGTTCGGTTACAAAGCAATGTTTACAAATCAGTTTTGCAAACTCTCTCAGTGTGTGTGTTCTCTCTATTTTCTGCACTAAGTGAAGTGAACACATTACATGGGTATATATACCCGAACACAGCATGTCTGGTCGAAGGATCAGATAGATTGATCGAAAGATCATCTATCGATCAGGAATCCCATCGAAAGATCACATATACCACGAAGGATGATATCCTTCGTGGTCTATCCTTCGAAGGTTATCTTTCGAGCTCATCGAAGGATCTAAACTATCCTTCGATGACACATCCTTCGACCTGAACATATTACAACCAATTTCAAACTGTTTGACCAAGTCAAACCGGAGGATGGTTGACTTGGTCAAACTTACAGGACTAACAAAGACATCGTTTTGTATCAAGACGAAATACAGACACAGTACAGACACAAGTGCACCAACAAACTCCCCCTTGGCTGTAGCTTTGTCTGGCTGTAGCTTTGTCTCGATCTTCGATCTTGTAGAGCCATCGATCTTTGTGTCTTCAAGTCTTTGACGTCTCTTCACGTCTTCAATGTCGGAGGATCTTTAAAGTCTTCACGTCTTGAAAGCAGAAAGTGTACCAACAAACTCCCCGTTTCATGTAGGAAGTGTGTTGACAAACTCCCCCGTAACATAAGCTCCCCCTTGAGTTATGCTCGTGAAATACTTGTTCTTTATGAATTGTGATCCTTGTGGTGTTGATGATGGTCAGCGGCAACTCGATCATCTTTATCACTTGAGTGCCTTCACGTCGTGTCTTCATTCCGAAGCTTGTCATCGACCATGTTCTCCTTGCCTTTAGAATCTGCACATGCAAGAAATCTAAACGCGTAATGAGAACAACTGCTTGGAATCTCATAAGTAAACGACACACATGTGACCATTGTTCAATCAAACACCGTCCGACAGTTTGAAAGTTTAAATTATTTTATCAATTTCAATTTTTAACTTTCAAAACTTGCAAATTTCGACCGTTTATGAAGATTTAGTCATTTCGGTTTTCGTTCAGGTTTCAGGTAACGAAGACTCGAGTTCCAACATCGTACGATCGAAAATAAGATAGAAATAAAATCTTTTTGGATTTTTATAAAGTTTAAATTAAAACACACCTAAAATCTTTTTGGAATTTTGAATATTTCAAATGTAAAGACTGAAAGCAGTAAATAAATATATACAAAGTTGCAGAAACTAAGAAAAGTAAATATATACAAACATTCTTTTTGTGAGTTTCGAGGGTAAGAGAATCATATCAGTGTACGGTCATGTCAAAACGCTCTTGTTGTTCTATTAGTTAACATTAAGATAAGCATCCTATAACGATTATCGATATTGTTGTCCACTTAAGCTCAACTTATCAGATGTAATCATGGCGAGGGGATACGTTTATACTTACCGACCGGTGTTCATCCACATCACGACACATTCCCGTATCAAGGTATGCACGAGGGTTCATCTTACCGGTGAGTATACCGATTATCATCTGCTTGACCGTATATGATGTGAGATTCTCACTTATTTTGATTTGAAAACAAGCCCTATGTGATAAAATCACTTATTGATGAGGAACTTGATTTTCGTATGCATGAGGGCACAGGAGCAAGTCCGTGAACAGGTCAGTACTTTCGTACAGCAGAGAGACGAACTTGACACCCGGAAAGAATTTGTGATATATTATCACTTATTTTGTTTGGACATGTGATTGTTGATCACTTATTGAGGTCGTATGCAGTATGTACACGTATGTATAGTATCATGGAAGATCTAGACTTGCGTCCCCGTTATTTTTTCGGTAAAAGATACAACCATGATACCCAGATGATAAGCAGCATAAAGACCGAATATTTCAGAACCTCGGCAATCTCTCAAACGAAATTTCGGTACAAAGACCATATGCCAATGAATGGTTCCCACCTGGTCTTCAGTCGATTTAAGTTTATATCACCCTGCACACTTTAAAATGATTGTGAGCCTACCGATACATCTTATATAGAGCTGCTTATCGTTTTTCATTTAAGGTTTAAAGAGGTTTAGACAGACCACTGATGTACTATCATTTTCTCTTTTGCTCGCCAGGAAACTCATTTTTGCTTTTCTATTGTTTTTGTGTTTTTGAAATTTTTCAATGTTTTTGGATTTTCAAATTTTGGATTTACTCCCCCTAAAATCAATAAACTAAGACAAATTTAAAACACAAAGGTATTTACAAAAATGATTTTCCGATATTGGTATTACTCTTGCTTGACCTTAATGCCGTTTACCAATAATAAATAGTCAAATCTTGATTTGTCAAATGCTTTGGTAAAAAGGTCGGCACGTTGGTCATCGGTGTGGACGTAAGCAACATCGATTAGCCTTTTCTCAAAGCAATCACGTATGAAGTGATACTTAATTTCGATGTGCTTAGTCTTTGAATGCTGCACAGGATTTTTAGTGATCTGTAAGGCAGCAGAATTATCAACGTAAATAGGAGTAGTTAGGAATTCAAAACCGTAGTCACGCATTTGTTGTTGGATCCATAGGACTTGGGAGCAACAACTTGAGGCAGCAATGTATTCAGCTTCGCATGTTGATGTAGCGACGCATGTCTGCTTCTTGCACTGCCATGTGACTAGGCGATTTCCCAAAAACTGACATCCAGCCGTTGTGGATTTGCCGTCGATTTTGCATCCGCCAAAATCAGAATCACTGAATGCGATCAAGTAAAAGTTATTATCCCTAGGGTACCATAGACCGGTGTCAGGGTAACCCTTCAAATAACGAAAAATCCTTTTTACAGCTGCAAGATGTGAGGCCTTCGGGTTGACTTGATATCTGGCAAGCAGGCATGTTGGGTACATTATATCTGGTCTTGATGCTGTGAGGAACATAAGAGATCCGATCATCGCGCGGTAGTACGAGGGACTAACAGCTTCACCCTTCAAGTCTGGAGTAATTCCGTGATTTTGCGGCAATGGGGTACCGATGGGCATTGCATCAGACATCTGGAACCGGCTCAAGATGTCACCAACATATTTAGTCTGATGAATGAATATCCCAGACTCGGTTTGTTGTACTTGTAGGCCCAAAAAGAAATTCATTTCCCCCATAGCACTCATCTCGAATTTATCCTGCATTACACGCTCGAAATCCCTACACAAAACATCATTAGTAGAACCAAAAATAATATCATCAACGTATACCTGTACCAGTAGAAGATCTCCATCTTGTTCTTTGATGAAAAGAGTACAATCGATAAGACCTCTGCGAAATCCATTCTCCAGCAGATAATTAGATAAGGTTGCGTACCAAGCTCGCGGTGCTTGATGTAGACCATATAGAGCTTTGTTGAGCAACCAAACCCGATCGGGATGGATAGGATCTTCAAAACCTGGAGGCTGTTCGACGTACACCTCTTCTTCCACCACACCATGTAAGAATGCACTTTTCACGTCCATCTGGTATACCTTGAAACCTTTGAATGAGGCATAAGCCAGAAAGATCCGAATTGCTTCTAGACGTGCAACAGGTGCATACACTTCGTTGTAGTCGATCCCTTCTATCTGACGAAAACCTTGAACGACTAGCCTTGCTTTGTTTCGAATAACGACTCCACGGTCATCCTTTTTGCATTTAAACACCCAACGGGTACCAATCTTCTTGTAACCAGCAGGTTTCTCTACGAGTTTCCAGACACCAAGCTTCTGGAATTGTTGCAGTTCTTCCTGCATTGCTTCAACCCAAGAGCTATCTTTCAAAGCATCTTTCCAAGTTCTTGGCTCTTCCTGTGAGACATAACACGCGAAAGACCAATCATTTTGTTGACCAGATTCTCGGATAGTTGCATACAAGCCTGCATTGTTGTTGTTCCGCAACATGTTTCTTGTTTGAACGCCACTTTGTACATTTCCGATGATGTTTTGTTGAGGATGGGTATTGTGAATCCTTGTTTCTGGATTATCTTGAACTGGAATATTTGTACCCAGATTGTTGAGATTGAGATCAACAATCAATTCAAGGCCCGGAATTGACGAAGAGGATGATGCAAAAGTTCCAGCTGTTCTAGGGACATCCACCGGAGGTGTACCCTCTGAAGTACCATGTACTGCTGTTGTTGGAGCCTCTTGATCTGCATCGAGAAATTCATCATCCTCTGAAGATTCGTTCAATTCGGTAGCATCGTGAAAATCCTCATTGTCGAGAGCATTATTATTCACCGAAGATAGTTCTTGATTGACAATAATTGGACGAACCAACGGTGAATCTGTTGCATTGTCACTCTCGAAAAACATCCTTGCCGCAGCATTTTCTTCAACTGCTTCTACATTGATCGAATTGAAAAAGTCATCGTACTCGAACATCCAAGGCTGACCAGGACATTTGACTGGTAAAGTGTGCCTTTGTACTCTGACTTCAGACCATTCCTCGACCCTTTTAGTCTCTAGATTCCAGACTCTTAAGTTCGGGGTGGAATACCCAAGAAAGTATCCCTCAATTGCTCTTGCCCCAAACTTTCCATTAGGATCGATTATAGTGCACGGAGCTCCAAACGGTTCAAGATATGACAAATCTGGTTTCCGTTTGTTAATAAGCTCAAAGCAGGTCTTGTTGTGCCTTTTGACTGTAAGAACTCGGTTCAACGTATAACATGCAGAGGCCACAGCTTCAGTCCAAAATGGAATCGGCAATTGTGACTCTACCAACATAGTCCTAGCAGTCTCGATCAATGTGCGGTTCTTACGTTCAGCGACGCCATTTTGTTGAGGAGTATAAGCTGCACTAAATTCGTGAAGAATACCTTTTGAAGTGCAAAACTCCGCCATGGCATGATTTTTGAATTCAGTACCATTGTCGCTACGTATCCGCCTAACCTTCAAATTATATAGATTCTCAATCTGAATGATCAAGTTTTTGATAATACCGAAGGTTTCACTCTTATGTGCCATGAACGCCACCCAAGAAAATCTTGAATAATCATCAGTTATCACGGGGCAATATTGATCATTCCTAATGCTTTTGTGCTTGACAGGACCGAACAAATCCATGTGCAAACGTTCAAGAGGAACAGCCACCGTGTTGACTTTCTTTGTAGGGTGTCGCTTCTTCGTTTGTTTTCCTTTCTGGCACGAGACACAGACGTCTTGAAGATGGAAGTTTTTAAGAGGAACACCATTCACCAATTCATTTGACACCAAATGATTCATTTTGCGTAAGTGAATGTGACCCATTCGTCTGTGCCAAGAGATTGTGTCTTTTTCTGTGGCTTTGGAAACGAAACAAGTTGCTTGTGCAGACGTTGTGATAGCTTGGCTCATATCAAGGACATACAAATCATTTATCCTTGGAGCCGACAAGAGAATCCATTCTTTTGGAATTTTGAAGCCGGGTTTCAGCACATAACATCCATTTGCATCAAAGTGTACTGAGAACTGCTTATCACAAATTTGAGAAACACTAAGAAAATTGTGATCAAGTTGTTGTACGAAGTTGATCTTATCAAAACTAACAACCCCGTTGGAAATCATTCCTTCACCCGTAATATATCCGCCCTTATCTCCAGCAAAAGCAACATAACCTCCTCTAATAGATTTGACGTCGTAGAGAAGCTTCATGTCGCCTGTCATGTGCCTGGATGCCCCACTATCAACAATCCAATGACTACTGATAGTTCCTCCTGGAACACCCTGCACATGAACTCACATAATTAGTTGGAGATGGGGACCCAAGCCATTGTGGTCTTGGGTCTTCCATTTTCATCAACAACAATAACCTCTATTCTTTGATGATTCGAAAATTGTGATGGTCCCCCTGAATTTGTGGTTATTTTAGGTTTCCAAGTCTGTTGTGATTTACCAGTTTGATTGTTTGAAAATTTAACTTCGTGATTGTTTGAAGTTTTTGAAAATTTTGAACTTTCTGGTTTAACTGGAACCGTTTGTTTTTGAACCACTTCAGTTTTAAGTGCTTTTTCAACCACCTTGACTTGTTGGCGTTTCTGTTTCTTTTCCCTTTCTCTTACAAGTCGGGGATCTTGTTTTACAGAAACAGATCGCTTTTGGTGATTGTGTTCACGGGGATCATCTTCTTTTCCTTTCAACTTATGAAGATACGGGCAATTCCGAACGATATGCCCAATTGTACCACATTCAAAACATGATCTTCGTTCAACAAACCCCGAAGTATCATGTGGTCGTCTTGCCGATGATGAACTTTGTGATCCCGAGGTACTAGGTTTTGAACTATTTGGTTCATTTCTCTTCATCACAGTTGCTTTCTTGACAAAATCTAAGTTAGATTGGTTTTCAAACGTTGCAATTTTGTCCGTTCCCTTAGATTTCACAAAGTTCACATTCCTTTTCTTCTTCTGATTCGGCTTCCTTTGACCTTGAGCCGGTAATTTTCCTTTTGGCTTGGTATGGTTTTGCTGTTTTTGCACTGTTGGTAATTTCTGATTGCCAAATTGTTTTCTAACTTCAGCCTTTGGGATAGGAGGGCACTGTGTTACTGTAACACGTGATCCTGTCTTTCCCAAAAACTTACTTGTTGAATTTTCAAAGACTTTACTGATTAATGATTGATTAACGTTCTTAATAGGAAAATCTTTGTCTGAATAAATTTTATTATCACCAACAAGAGTATACAGCAAATCCACACTCTCCGACTCTTCTTCAGACGAGGACTCGATTGCAACAGTCTTAGCGGGTTTTGCAGGAGGATCACACAGAATATGATTCTCAAGAGGTATGTCCTCTTCGTTTATCACCGCATCAGACTTTGCTGAATCAGTATCATCGGATTCATCATCAGAAGAATCAGCATCCTCAATCACAACAGGAGGATCCTGATTCTGTTCAGCAGTTACAAATGTATCTGCTGACGCATCTGAATCGGATGATACTTCTTTCTTGTATCCGAGCCCTGTTGCAAATTCCTCAACGTCCAAAGGAACAGATGGCTCAAAGTGAGTCCTATACTCCTCATCAGGCATGGCATCATAATTGTTTCTCACGGGTGGTGGACATTTCTTATAACCTATGCATGTGACATCCCGTTTCTCTTTCTGAACATCAATGATGTGATCCAACACATAGCTAGAGCTCAAATAACTGTCTAACTTGAGTCGGATCGCCTCACTTTCTGTTTTAACACAAGCCATTTCCTTTTGCATTACCTCAAGACGAGTTATATACAAATTAATGTCAGTTTGTTTTCTGGAAACCATTTTTGTCAGCTCTGTTTTATCTTTCTTTAATGTCTCAATCATTGATTTAAAATCCTTTTCATGGTTTTCATAAAACATATTGGCTTCTGTGCACTTGGAAAGATCAACGGTCAACTTCTGGTTGTGAATGAATGTCACATCATATTTCTCTTGCAAAGCCTCGTGTTTGCTTTGCAATTCACACCACTTATCATTCAACGAAACATGTTTGTCTTGCAAGTCAAACAAGCTAGCTTGTAAAGCATCATGTTTGCCTTGCAACTCAGACATGTTTGCATCCAAATCAGCACATTTAATACGCAAACTATCACAATTATCACAGATAACAGCAGTGGGTTCATCGACACATATCTGACTTGATGAGCTGTCGACATTAGCCATAAAGGCTGAATGGAGAGAAGACGAAGAATAAGCAGCTTGATCCACCAAAATAGATCTTCTTTGAATTCCTGCTGCAGTTTCTTCCAAAAGCTCATCTGCATCGATTGACGCATTTGATGTCTCATCCACATGGTCATCACCTGAGCTCGAGGATTCTTCATCCGAACTTCTGCTGTAACCAGAAGAGTCTTCATCCTCAGAAGAGTCACCACCATTGGCGGAAGATTCTCCACCACTGGCGTGATTAAGATCCTTGACAATCTCAGCAAAACACGCTGTTCCATCCGGACCATCATTTCCCAACTGGATTGACCAATCACAGCCTTCATCTACTTGAACCACAAGTCCCTGGTTGGCATTTGATGGTCCTGCTTGACTCTGGTTGTTGACAGGTACCAACGTACGAACATTGTTCCTGTTCTAGTTCTGCTGGTTGCCTTGATTTCTGAAGGGATTCTGGTTTCCATGTTGAGATGGTCTTGTACATTCACGCTTGAAATGACCACGTTCACCACAATTGAAGCACTTAACAGCTTGCTTATCAAACCCATACTTGGTGTCTTTCTTGCTCTCCAAGCTGGTTCTGCCTGTTCTTTCCATGAAATCCTTTGCTCGCCTAACAGCACTGGCAAAGGCCCACTTGATATCCATCATTTCCATCTCCTCTTTATCGATCTGCTGATAGTCTTCTTGTGTCAGATTAATGTTACCAATCTGACCTTCCACTAATCCACAGTATGCGCTCACTAAAGTGTTTAGTAGCTCCATGTGTTCCTTTGCTACTTCCACACTGACTTTAGAAAAGCTTGAGGTGTCGAGCCGTACTGTATTTGGCTTTGATTGTTGACCAGCAGATGATGTGCTTCCATAACACGCTTGCTGTTGAGGAGGAAGTGGATTCCCATACATGTCTGTTGGTACTGTAGATTGAGGAGGAAGAGGATTCCCATACATGTCTGTTGTTGCGGGAGATCGAACAGGTAATGGATTTCCGAACATATCAGTTGGTCTGAGAGGTCGTTGGCTTTGCTGTTGCTGTTGAGGAACTGGTTCAAGCGGATTTCCATACATGTCTGTTTTTGGAGGGACCGGAACTTGGATAATATTGCCATACATGTCAGTGCTAGTCACAAACGCTGTTTGAATTGGAGCGTGTGATGAAGGCTTTGTAGAAGTGCTAGAAGTTCCATAATACATTTCAGGATTCTGTGGCACGGGAACTCTTTTCGCCTTGAGAGTTTCTTCCTGATTCTTGTTTTCCAGGATTTGAACAAAGTCGTTGAAGCTCGTTGTAGCTAAAGTACCATTGTACTTCATGATTTCCAAGAAAGTATTCCATTGAGGTGGCAACGCATCTGCAAACCTTTTCACAATCTCTGCAGGAGTTGTAACGACCCCAAAATTTGTCAATTCAGTCAACAAGTGATTAAATCGACTTGTCAAATCACCTAACGACTCATTCTCCATACAAGTAAAGCCATCAAACTCTTTCTTTAGCAGTTCTTTTCTCAATTGACGTGTCGCTTCATTTCCTACGCCCCTTGTCTTCAACGCGTCCCACAACCTCTTTGTCGTCTTGTAACTGACGAATTGATGATAAATATCTTTACTTAATGCCTGTGTAAGAATGGCATAAGCTTTCTTTTCCAAATCATAGACCTTTTTCTGATCTTCCGTAAGATCTGCAAACGTAGCAGCAGATGATGCGGCAACCTCTATTGTTTGATCGAAATCTGTAATGAACCGCAACCACAATTCTGTATTTTGACCAAGAACGTATGTATGAAATCTATCAATCCATCCTGGATATTCATATAAGTGCATCAACTTAGGAGGCCGACTCAAACTTCCGGTTTCACTCTCGCTTAAGAGAATGCTTTGAACACTTGGAGTTTGATTTGATACAAATGCCCATTGACCGGTAGAAATTGCATTAGCTTGAGAAGATACCGGTGCGGAAGATGGAGTACCAAAATACATGTCTGTATTTACCAGAGTATTCCACCTTGGATTCATTTTTGATCAAAAATAATAAAACCTGAAAATCACAAACTTGTTAAACAAAGACAGACTAAGTTCGAAAGATCAAAGCTTGTTCGAAGGATCAACAGTGTTCGAAAGATTACTGTTGAGTTTCGAACAATTGTTTTCGAAAGACTCCCCTATCGAAGGATCCTGGTCTTTCGAATAAGAGCAATAAAACGAAAGATGTATCCTTCGAAATGATTCCTTGGTTCGAAGGATGAAGATCTATCGAACCTCCACTGATCGAAAGATGTATGCTTCGAAATGATTCCTTGGTTCGAAGGATGATGATCTATCGAACCTCCACTGATCGAAAGATGGTCTTTCGACTTCGAAGGATATCTTTCGAACTGCTCTGACACAGTTGACAAAGAGAGACAGGTTGGTGAAAAAGGTGATGGGTTGGTAAATCTTTCCGCAGAAAGTATGGTCAGACCATGATTTTTACCAAAACCAAGATTTTGAACAATAAAATATTATAAACTTATCCAGAAAACCGGTCACCGGAGAAGCCGGAATATTGGCCGGAAGTCACCAAACACCTTAAAAACAAGTTTTTATGTTACCCAACCCGACATGCAACACACCCGGTTAGTTTAGAACACGTTTTTACGACAAGAAATACGAGAGATTCAGTAAAAACGGATGCTAGAAACAGTGAGTTTTATCCAAACACTCCAAAGTCTCGTAAAAACTCGGTTTTTAACAAGGAAAAGAGCCACAGCTCTGATACCACTTGTAGGTCCCTCGGAGGTTGAGGTTTAACCTATTCCTTGTTATATCTAACACACTAGCGAGTGCGGAATCCAAGCTAGCATGCAAACCGAGAATGAACAAGCATAAACACAACACACAAGTCTTCACCGATTAACACCACTTGTATTAATACGTATGAAAGGTTCGGTTACAAAGCAATGTTTACAAATCAGTTTTGCAAACTCTCTCAGTGTGTGTGTTCTCTCTATTTTCTGCACTAAGTGAAGTGAACACATTACATGGGTATATATACCCGAACACAGCATGTCTGGTCGAAGGATCAGATAGATTGATCGAAAGATCATCTATCGATCAGGAATCCCATCGAAAGATCACATATACCACGAAGGATGATATCCTTCGTGGTCTATCCTTCGAAGGTTATCTTTCGAGCTCATCGAAGGATCTAAACTATCCTTCGATGACACATCCTTCGACCTGAACATATTACAACCAATTTCAAACTGTTTGACCAAGTCAAACCGGAGGATGGTTGACTTGGTCAAACTTACAGGACTAACAAAGACATCGTTTTGTATCAAGACGAAATACAGACACAGTACAGACACAAGTGCACCAACAGTAATAAGGGTGGTACCTTGTTGATTTGTACACTGTAACTTCGAAAGCCCAAAGTCGGCTATCTTTGCCACCCAAGTATCATCCAATAAGATGTTTGCACTTTTTATATCTCGATGTATTATCATTGGTTTGCCATTTATATGGGCGTGAAGATAATTTAATCCATGCGCTATATCAAGGCATATTTGTAAACGTTGAGCCCAAACAAGATTAGTCACATTATCCATGTCACCCAAATAATTATCAAGACTTCCATTAGCAACATACTCGTAAACAAGAATCAACTCACGTCCTTCGTCACAAAATCCTAAAAGTGGGACAATGTTCGGATGCTTACAATTACTAAGTGTTCTAATTTCTGCAACAAACCCTTGTTCTCCTTGTCTATCTACTCTACTATAGAGGCGCTTGATAGCCACAGAACTATATTTCTTACACAATTCACCTTTACTCTTTCCTTCAGTTTCCAAAACATTTATACCATCAAAATGGTCAAGTTCTGCTTTGTACACCATACCATATCCACCTGACCCAATGCAGTGGGTTTCAGAAAAATTTCCAGTGGCCAACTCTATGTCATTCAATCGCAGTCTCAAGTGATCCAAGCTTTTCCCCTACAATATTACGTGTTAGAGAAAAGCAGGCAGATGCACTTTAACATTACAATACTCATAAAAAGGGATGCCCCGAATTTAACATTACAGATTAGAAGACAAGTAGAGAAATGCATATTTGCTAGTAAGGATGAGAATGCAATATTACCATGTCTTTGTCACTTCATTGATATGTTCCTTTCTAGAATCAGAAGTTTTTGAAGATAAAGCTCAAAATAACTTCCAACTTTTTCAAGTTTTTTTAGGTTTATAAAGTATATGTGATGTTTATATTAGGAAATACAAATAAGAGTTAAAAAATAATATTTTGTTTGTACTTTGTAGTATTGGTCTAAGGTAACTATAATTTGCTGCAATCACTTGAATCAAACTGAAAAAAGTTATCTTACCTTCAAATGGTTGGATGATGTTGCACCTTCAACGGCCACAAGTGTTGTTTGTTCCTTCATTTTGAATAATCCCAACAATGAGAATTAAATTAATAGAATTATAGACTGTTAGTTAATAGTTATTACAAAAAAATGATGAAAGGTAAAAAAAGAAGTGAAAATTAGATTGATGGTCTTACATGTTTGCGTTGAAGTTCCAATGCTCTCTCAAGTCTTGTGCGTATCGTATTCATGTCGGGACGCTGTGATCGCTTCTCCTTTATGCAACAATATGCTATTTCAGCGAACATGTTCAATGATTGCAAGTTCATTTGTCTTCGAAGAACAGGATCTATCAAATTATCAAGTTTTCTCTCTTCATAATGTGCTCTAGCCATTCGAGCAAAATACCAATTATCATGGTTTTGAATAGATGCTTCTCTTCCAAACAAGACTTCAAACAACACGACACCAAAGGAGAAAACGTCTGACTTATGATTCAAACCTCTAGTGTCTTCATATGCCGGGTCCATATAATGCAATAAGCCATTGTACTTACCGGTAAGGTGAAGATGATGCTTTCTAGCTTCAACCGCAAATTTAAAACCATGTAACTTGGGTTCCCAGTTGTGATCTAGTAAAATTTTGGAGCTTTTAATGTTACCATGTATGAAATAATGATTTTCTTTTGCATCATAATGAAGGTAACTCAATGCATGTGCAACCCCGACACATATAAGCAATCTTCGCATCCAAGTGAGCGTTGGGCTACTAAGATGTTTGTCAAGACTTTCATTGGCCTCATACTTGTTGATGATGATGAATACCTCACCATCCTTATTTATATCCTTACAAGTCCACTTATACATAGAAACGATATTTTTGTGCTTGAGATCTTTAAGAACCGTAGCCTCGGTACCCACAATGAGCCTTTGTGGACATTTCCTAGCAACAATATTGATGGAGTCCCCTTGTTGCAAGAGTAGTTGTCCTTTGTAAACATGAAAAGATGAACCACGTGTGAGGAGATTTTCATCAGCGAAGTTGTTGGTGGCTAATTCTATCTCTTCTATTGGGATTAATAAGTAATTCATATATTCATCAATGTCCATATCTTGGGTAGATGAAGAAGACATGATGCCTGTGTTGACCAAAGTAAACACCGAACGACAGCAAAAGATTTATAAGCAGGAGAAGTGAATTTAGGAGAGTAGGAAAAAGGGTTGGGGCAAGTAAGAGGATTATGTTTTTTCGGATCGTTTAGTCTGCCTCAATTATACAACCGGTCAACGCGCAATGAACTGGTCAAAATAGGTGAACTGGCCGGTCATAAAATATGCAATCAAGCAGAAAAAGATGAAGAAACAAGACATAAATATGTAGAATTAAAACCTGATAATCTAAACTATAAATATTTGGTTATTTATTAACTCCTGAAGGCAAAACGGAAGAAACAGGAAATGAAAATGACTAACCTTCAATTTACAACTAACACGACGATGCAGTGTCGCCGATAACTTCACAAGTTGTTTCTTTTGGTGTGTATGTGTGAGAGAGAGTCAGAGAGAGAGAGTTTTGTCGGCACTTCCGATTCCGAGAGTGATGTTTTTTCTAGTTTTCTTTCAGCTTCTTATTCTTATGTGGGTAGGTGGATAATAAGATATTCACCAAAAACGTGTTGCTTCCACCACCCCACTTCTTATTGATTAATTCCAGTTCATTAATTAATTATTAAAAAAAATCCTAATTGATAACACTCATAATTTTTTATTTGAATCACACCACTCCAAACTTTTAACTTATTTTCCTACAATATTCCTAAACTAACTGAACATTAACCCAGTTACTTATTTGCTGATGTGGCATTTGTATGGTGACGTGCCATTTTTGATAACGTGGCATATGATTTGTCTTTTTTAATGATGTGGTAGCTGACGTGCCTTTTTGATGACGTGACACTGGTTTGGTGACACGGCAGCTGATGTCAGCAAACTGGGTTAGGTCTGGGTTAGTTTGGGAGTGGTGTAGGAAAATAAGTTGAAAGTTGGGGGTGGTGTGATACAAATCACAAGTTGGGAGTGTTATCGGCTAGTTGGTGAAAGTTGAGGTTATTTAAATCTAATATCCCTTATTAATTTAACTAAGTTATTCTCATGTACCTTATAATCATCTTACAATTCTCTTGTTGATATGTGATTTGTTTTTGAAATTTTTGATAATATGGACCACATGTTGGCAAAAACTAACCGGTTTAATTTTTAGTTATTTGGGATCAATCGCTGAAGAAAAAATATATTTAAAGTTGAGACTATTGGTAAACATTTTCTAAGTTGGATTAATCCACACCAATAAGTCAAAGTTGAAATCATTAAAATTGAATTTTCCTTGTATTTAAATTGTTTAAAGTTTACTTTGTGGTGTGTTCTTAAATTTATATTATTAAATACTTTTATGATTTATTGAACATATCTAAATTGTGGGTTGAGGTTATGTGTTTATATGTTCGCCTAGTGTTCTCTTTGCACACATTTCATATTTATACATCTTAATACAAAAGCGGATATTACACTAAAGGTTGTGGGTAGAGTTTCATTTCTTGGATTTGTTATTTCAAAGCCACAAAATCCATGAAGATGGTAGAATTAACTTTTTCAAAACCACAAAAGCCAAGAATATGGTGGAATTAACTTTTATGTCTTTGGACAACTCTAAGTAGAATTGGGAACGTTACGAATCGAGCCGAGCTAGATTCGCTATCTAACCGAACCGAGCCAGCTCAACTCAATTTTAAACCGAGTCATATCGAACGAGCGTTTTCCAAACTAAATCCGAGAAGCTCCAAGTCACGATCTTTTTGGACAACTTTAAGTAGAAATGGAAACTTAAATATTATTATTATTATTTTATATTATTATTATTATTATTATTATTATATTATTATTATTATTATTATTATTATTATTATTATTATTATTATTATTATTATTATTATTATTATTATTATTATTATTAGGGGTATTGGATTTTAATAATCCCAACTTTCAGCAATTGGCCGATAATAATCCCAACTTCAAAAATAGCCTACAACACTCCCAACTTGTAACATTTTGGCCAGCAATGATCCTTGTCTAACTGGGTTATAACCCAGTTAGTTTTGAGAAGCGGAGAAGATTACAGGAGGTCGGAGATGATTGGTGGTGGTCTCGTTTGGTGGTTTCAGGGGTAAAACGGGTCGCCGGAATAAGTTGCAGGTCACCAGAGTTGGGTTTTTTGAACTTCTGAGCAGCGGAGAAGATTACAGGAGGTCGGAGATGATTGGTGGTGGTCTCGTTTGGTGGTTTCAGGGGTAAAACAGGTCGTCGGAATAAGTTGCAGGTCACCGGAGATGGTGATGGTGCCACGTCAGCAGCCTAGTCAGCAAAAAACTAACTGGGTTATAACCCAGTTAGCAAAGGATCATTGGTGGCCAAAATGTTACAAGTTGGGAGTGTTGTAGGCTATTTTTGAAGTTGGGATTATTATCGGCCAATTGCTGAAAGTTGGGATTATTAAAATCCAATACCCCTTATTATTATTATTATTATTATTATTATTATTATTATTATTATTATTATTATTATTATTATTATTATTATTATTATTATTATTATTATTATTATTATTATTATTATTATTATTATTATTATTATTATTATTATTATTATTATTATTATTATTATTATTATTATTATTATTATTATTATTATTATTATTATTATTATTATTATTATGGGTGGAGATACAATAGGAAGTTTATTTGGCTAGGAAGGCTAGGAAGTGGTCTTGACCATCCATTTAGCTAATCAAGGGCTAAGATTAAATGATGGAAATTGAATGGAAGAAAAGAGGAACGTGAGTTTGTTTAGGGGCATTCTAGTCGATCCAAGGCAATAGTTTCTCTCTCCTCCAATTCCCCCCCCCCCCCATTTTTTAAACGTTAATAACTCTTTCATACGATATTATTTTTTTATAAAAATTTCACAAAAAAGAGCGTTTTTTTATCTTTAAAACGAGAGTATACTATTGCTATATTTTCGAAAAAAAAAATTGAAAACCCAGTTGCGTAAAACGCAATGGAAAAAACCCAGTTGCGTAAAACGCAATGAAAAAAAAAACCTAAAAAATGACATTTTTCTAAAACGCAATGCACCAAAAACACAAAGAAATGTCTTATTTGTAAAACGCAATGGCCAGAAAACACAAAGAAATGTGTTATTTCTAAAACGCAATAGCCTAAAAACTCAAAAGAAAGTGTAGTTTGTAAAACGTAATGGACTGAAAACACATAAAAATGTATTTTACCTAAAACACAATGCACCAAAAACACAAACACATGTCTTATTTCTAAAACGCAATGGCCAGAAAACACTTAAAATGTCTGTTTTCTAAAACGCAATGGACTGAAAACACATAAAAATGTGTTTTACCTAACACGTAATGCACCAAAAACATAAAGAAATGTCTTATTTATAAAACGCAATGGCCAGAAAACACTTAAAAATGTCTCATTTCTAAAACGCAATGGCCTAAAAAACAAAAGAAAGTGTTCTCTCTAAAACGCAATAGACTGAAAACACCTAAAAATGTGTTTTACCTAAAACGCAATGACTAAAAACACTTCAAAATGTGTTTTTTCTAAAACGCAATTGTAAGACCCTAAATCGTACATGACAAAAGTCGCAGCGGAAACACGAACCATAAAATTTCTTTCATTAAAAATACCTCAACTTATTTAAAATTGAACTTTAACATAGATCTTTCCCATAAATCCGTCATCCTCTTATTTAATAATTAAAAACATAGCTTACGTTTACTATATGTTTACTACATTATGTACATCAGCTTTTCCGTACAATCTCTCTAGAGACTCGATCCTCGATCTCCAACCCTTGATTATCTTCATGACTGGTACCGCCTGCACTCACCACATATATTCATAACATTAGCACACATTATATAAACAAGATTCCTTCGCGTACACCTAACATTTCGTCATCTTTCAGGCTTAAAGCAATTCATCTGCATATCCACTTCCTGGTGATGCTTCAATAATGTACCTGCATTACTTTTCATTCTCAAGGTACACCATTATTAATGTTAACCCTCAACGTCTCTAAATCATGCTTAAATACGTGCTTACCTACGTGCATACATACACCTCTACATTACATACGTATTTACATACATACATACACATCTACCTTACATACGTACTTACATACATACATACATACACGTCTACATTCATACATATCTTTCCTACAACCTTACATACCTGCATACACTCGTATATATCTTTATACCTACACTTATACACAACTACATACGTACATACCTTCACTTCATCTTTACATACAAGCATACACTCGTACATATCACACTTGCATACATATACGTTCTGTCTACATACACACCTACACACATACATTCAGAATCATAAGACATTCATACGTATATACCTACATACCTACCTATCTACATACATACATACATACATACATACATACATACATACATTCATTCATACATACATACTTACATACAAACATACATGCTTCTTACATGCCATGCTTACGAATCATCGTGTCGAAAACGATGTACCGGGATGCGTTTCGGATCAAACGGAAGTGCAACAAAAAGAAATCGGAGAAACGGGCTAGACAACCCGTCGCCGACGGGTCCAAAGACCGTCGGCGACGCCCTCTTAAAAAGCCCGTCGCCCTAATGTCCCGTAACCAGTCACTTAAGCCGTCGGCTGTTTTTGTGGTTTTGGGAGCCCGTCGGCGACGGCCTTGACCCCCGTCGGCGACGCCCTCTAGAAAAACCACTTTTCCTGCAGATCCGTTTCGTCGTCCGTACGCACTAAAACGCGCATAAGTTTTGAACCGTTTACCCGTTTAACCTCCCGTTTCTTCCTACATGCTTGTAAATTCACAATCTATCATATGAACTTGAAATCCCATATCCGGATTAAGGAAATTCTTAACTTACACTCTATCGGCTTATTTCCCTCTTACCCAAACTTCGACCCGTTCATGCATTCGTCAACATAACTTGTTTGTTTTACCATGAACTCTTAAAAACCTAATAATGTCAGTGACGACTATCATAAAAGATTAATTTTTTCGGATGCCTTGCATCCTCTTAACCCATCTTCGCTCAAAAGCTTATTTTGACCCGTTATGGGTATTTGCGCATTAAAACGTTTATGACTTACAAACCATACTTCTCACTTTCATACTTAACCAAAACATTACACTAATCGAGTGACTTGCCTCTAAACTACTTTTTAAGATCGTTTGCCCAAAATACCCATCGAGGGCATTTTGGTCAACTTTAATCCCATACTTTATGACGAAAGACTACGACACATACTTGCCTTCAACCATCATGTTTAGTTAATTAAAACACCATATTACTTAATCGAACTAAGAAGTGATTACAAAAATCACTTACCTTATGCGTCCGTGCTCGTATCCGATTCCTTGCCTCTTCTTGACCCGTTAACACCTCAAGCTTGAGTCCGTCTCGACGTGTTTCCTATACTTTCATTTCATCGAAACCACGCCCTTATTAGCATACTCATTTGTACATGTAACAATCATATCATTCGCATAAATCACACCTAACTTTCCTTAGTCATTTCTAACAAGCATTAAAACATATAATCGACTTCATATCCTTTCCATCATACGTAATTCATCATGTAATTAAAAATAATACATATTAACATAACATGTACCAAACGACTTCCTATAATCCTACCTTTACGACAACGAGTCAAATCATGTTTCTTAATCTTGTTGACTTTCAAAAGTCAACTATTAACCATATGTAACCATCGACTTATCAACATATACCCGTAGCATCATAATCGACTATACGGACGACACTATATACATTGCATCATACACTTGACGTGAGTACTACCTTTTAAACATAACGTACAACTATTTCATGCACAAATCTTCTAAACTCATACATAACCCATCAAATCCTACTACTAATCATCATATATCATTCCAAATGAACATTATACATAACATCATCACATTCCTCCTAATTCATCTAACAAGAATTCATCATACCCACATAATACATGATTCTTTCAACAAGAATCGAACATAGGTGATGAGTCTAGTCCTCTTCATCACCATAACTAATGGGTTTATCATCTAAACATCAAATTAGCACAAACCATTCATAATTCATGTTCTAAATGATGATTATAACACATACTCATGCTCAATTCCACTTAAACTCATGGATTAGAACATAACCCACTTCACCCATGATCACCAATCTTAGATTTAAGACATACCTTATGATCCCCTCGTGTTGGTGATCATTAATCCATACTCGGTTATGGATTTGAGCTTCATCTTGCCTTCCGATTTGAGCATAAAGATGGAGCTAGGGTTTGAGGCTCCATGGGAGCCTCCTGCCTCTTTCTCGAACACACGTATGTGTGTGTTTGTGTGTGTTTAGATATTTAATAACTTAACTTCCATTTGTTCCTCTTTAGCCCCTCGGGTTTTGCCTTTAAAACATAACTGACACTACCTTCATCATTTAATACTTTTGACCATATAAATAACTAGGTTAAATAGCCTAGTTATTTATTTCATGACGTGTCACATGAGAACATACGGCAATTATTAACATTCAGATTTTTGGGGCGTTACAAGTCTACCACCCTTAAACAAGGTTTCGTCCCCGAAACCTTTCTCACTTTCATCGAACACACATTATCTTTCCTTCTAGTCCATCCATACGATCACTAGCCCATACTTTCCTGATCTTTCTTTCCTATTTCATTTGCATTTTCATTTACTTGACCTGTCAATAGCGGGTCAATACACATATTCCTTCAACCTGTAGTCTTACTTACATTTGTATGATCCGTCCTTAACAGATCTAATATCTTCATCTCTTCTTTTAAAATTACATTCTCTACATGCAATGTATAACATTTACTTTTGTGTTGTTACCACAACAAGACTACTATTACATAATCACACCTACGTGCTTAACCATAACATTAACCTCATTCTACGTTTTCTACAGTTACTGGTACTATACTTTCCTTGCCTTTACGTCACCTTTAAACCATTTCGTTCATTCCATATTACTATGGTTTTCAATTCATGCATTACTTAATTTACGTATATAAATGTGTCCTACCAGTTCATATCTATCCAACATAAGTTAAACATTTTACTAACCTCTTTTTCATTTCACAAACCCACGATCCGTAACCCAGATCGATCATCTTCTTCTCGCGTACTAGCCGTACAGGCCAGGTTTCTTTCATTCGTGTAATGAGCTTTCGCTCGTGCACGTCCTTTCACCAATACGATTGGTTTCATCACATCAATATTTATAACATTATCATTAACAACATCGGTGATTAGCATATATCCTTCAAACATTCCTTACACTAGGTGATTACCCACCTATAACTCTTCTACAATTTCTTACGTACCTACAATAACATGCCACACATTCTATTTCTTACATGCAATACTTTCATTCTATTAATCATTTCGCCAACTGAAGTACACGCTTGTACTTCCTTCTATTCATGCTTTTTCATTACTTCTGCGTTTTGAATCCTTCTCGCGGATTCAAACATATTATCCATGCCTTTCATCCTTGAATCCGTCTCACGGATTCAAACATATCATACATACATTTCATTCCTTGAATCCATCTCGTGGATTCAAACATTTCATTCATACCTTTCCTTCCTTGAATCCGTCTCGCGGATTCAATCATTTCATTCATACCTTTCATTCCTTGAATCCATCTCGTGGATTCAAACATTGCATTCATGCCTTTCATACCTTGAATCCATCTCACGGATTCAAACATATCATTCATGCCTTTCATTCTTTGAATCCGTCTCGCGGATTCAAACATTGCATATACGCTTTTCATCCCTTGAATCCGTCTCGCGGATTCAAGCATTGCATTCATACTTTAACTTCTTTCATGTTTCGAATCCGTCTCGCGGATTCTAACATAGCATTCATACTTTAACTTCTTTCATGTTTCGAATCCGTCTCGCGGATTCTACATAGCATTCATACTTTCATTCCTGAGAGTCTTACATTTCTCTTCACCCTCACGTCCACCTACTACTTAATTCTAACGGACATACCTGTATCAATTATCACGGTCTCACGAACGTCATATGCTTCACGTGTACTGGCCAGGTACACAATCCACATACTAGTTTCATGTCTTCGTGTAATTGTCACCTTATGTTCGAAGAATTAGGTTTCGGCACGTGTATCATTTTCAAAACATGTTTACTATACCATCATGGTCCTTCATTTAGCATTTTTCTTCCCTTAATGCATTTTACCATTACTTACACCCACATATTAAATTTACATACCTGGGGCTCATTTGCCTATTTGCCTCTTGACGGTTCTAGTTATTCATCTTAAACTGCATTCACGGATCATCCTCTTGAAACACCTATGCTTACCTTGCACATCCAAAACCGTCAGTCTCTTTATACGTATACATAAGTACATACTTACATTAGCTTCTATCTTTGGATCTTGATCGAGTCTTCGATTGTACAGGTTTCTTATCTCAAGAGCACACAGGTTTGAGTTCAAGTACTTACTTTCTCGTACTTGATTCCCTCAAACCAGGGCTCTGATACCAACTTGTAAGACCCTAAATCGTACATGACAAAAGTCGCAGCGGAAACACGAACCATAAAATTTCTTTCATTAAAAATACCTCAACTTATTTAAAATTGAACTTTAACATAGATCTTTCCCATAAATCCGTCATCCTCTTATTTAATAATTAAAAACATAGCTTACGTTTACTATATGTTTACTACATTATGTACATCAGCTTTTCCGTACAATCTCTCTAGAGACTCGATCCTCGATCTCCAACCCTTGATTATCTTCATGACTGGTACCGCCTGCACTCACCACATATATTCATAACATTAGCACACATTATATAAACAAGATTCCTTCGCGTACACCTAACATTTCGTCATCTTTCAGGCTTAAAGCAATTCATCTGCATATCCACTTCCTGGTGATGCTTCAATAATGTACCTGCATTACTTTTCATTCTCAAGGTACACCATTATTAATGTTAACCCTCAACGTCTCTAAATCATGCTTAAATACGTGCTTACCTACGTGCATACATACACCTCTACATTACATACGTATTTACATACATACATACACATCTACCTTACATACGTACTTACATACATACATACATACACGTCTACATTCATACATATCTTTCCTACAACCTTACATACCTGCATACACTCGTATATATCTTTATACCTACACTTATACACAACTACATACGTACATACCTTCACTTCATCTTTACATACAAGCATACACTCGTACATATCACACTTGCATACATATACGTTCTGTCTACATACACACCTACACACATACATTCAGAATCATAAGACATTCATACCTATATACCTACATACCTACCTATCTACATACATACATACATACATACATACATACATACATACATACATACATACTTACATACAAACATACATACATGCTTCTTACATGCCATGCTTACGAATCATCGTGTCGAAAACGATGTACCGGGATGCGTTTCGGATCAAACGGAAGTGCAACAAAAAGAAATCGGAGAAACGGGCTAGACAACCCGTCGCCGACGGGTCCAAAGACCGTCGGCGACGCCCTCTTAAAAAGCCCGTCGCCCTAATGTCCCGTAACCAGTCACTTAAGCCGTCGGCTGTTTTTGTGGTTTTGGGAGCCCGTCGACGACGACCTTGACCCCCGTCGGCGACGCCCTCTAGAAAAACCACTTTTCCTGCAGATCCGTTTCGTCGTCCGTACGCACTAAAACGCGCATAAGTTTTGAACCGTTTACCCGTTTAACCTCCCGTTTCTTCCTACATGCTTGTAAATTCACAATCTATCATATGAACTTGAAATCCCATATCCGGATTAAGGAAATTCTTAACTTACACTCTATCGGCTTATTTCCCTCTTACCCAAACTTCGACCCGTTCATGCATTCGTCAACATAACTTGTTTGTTTTACCATGAACTCTTAAAAACCTAATAATGTCAGTGACGACTATCATAAAAGATTAATTTTTTCGGATGCCTTGCATCCTCTTAACCCATCTTCGCTCAAAAGCTTATTTTGACCCGTTATGGGTATTTGCGCATTAAAACGTTTATGACTTACAAACCATACTTCTCACTTTCATACTTAACCAAAACATTACACTAATCGAGTGACTTGCCTCTAAACTACTTTTTAAGATCGTTTGCCCAAAATACCCATCGAGGGCATTTTGGTCAACTTTAATCCCATACTTTATGACGAAAGACTACGACACATACTTGCCTTCAACCATCGTGTTTAGTTAATTAAAACACCATATTACTTAATCGAACTAAGAAGTGATTACAGAAATCACTTACCTTATGCGTCCGTGCTCGTATCCGATTCCTTGCCTCTTCTTGACCCGTTAACACCTCAAGCTTGAGTCCGTCTCGACGTGTTTCCTATACTTTCATTTCATCGAAACCACGCCCTTATTAGCATACTCATTTGTACATGTAACAATCATATCATTCGCATAAATCACACTTAACTTTCCTTAGTCATTTCTAACAAGCATTAAAACATATGATCGACTTCATATCCTTTCCATCATACGTAATTCATCATGTAATTAAAAATAATACATATTAACATAACATGTACCAAACGACTTCCTATAATCCTACCTTTACGACAACGAGTCAAATCATGTTTCTTAATCTTGTTGACTTTCAAAAGTCAACTATTAACCATATGTAACCATCGACTTATCAACATATACCCGTAGCATCATAATCGACTATACGGACGACACTATATACATTGCATCATACACTTGACGTGAGTACTACCTTTTAAACATAACGTACAACTATTTCATGCACAAATCTTCTAAACTCATACATAACCCATCAAATCCTACTACTAATCATCATATATCATTCCAAATGAACATTATACATAACATCATCACATTCCTCCTAATTCATCTAACAAGAATTCATCATACCCACATAATACATGATTCTTTCAACAAGAATCGAACATAGGTGATGAGTCTAGTCCTCTTCATCACCATAACTAATGGGTTTATCATCTAAACATCAAATTAGCACAAACCATTCATAATTCATGTTCTAAATGATGATTATAACACATACTCATGCTCAATTCCACTTAAACTCATGGATTAGAACATAACCCACTTCACCCATGATCACCAATCTTAGATTTAAGACATACCTTATGATCCCCTCGTGTTGGTGATCATTAATCCATACTCGGTTATGGATTTGAGCTTCATCTTGCCTTCCGATTTGAGCATAAAGATGGAGCTAGGGTTTGAGGCTCCATGGGAGCCTCCTGCCTCTTTCTCGAACACACGTATGTGTGTGTTTGTGTGTGTTTAGATATTTAATAACTTAACTTCCATTTGTTCCTCTTTAGCCCCTCGGGTTTTGCCTTTAAAACATAACTGACACTACCTTCATCATTTAATACTTTTGACCATATAAATAACTAGGTTAAATAGCCTAGTTATTTATTTCATGACGTGTCACATGAGAACATACGGCAATTATTAACATTCAGATTTTTGGGGCGTTACAGCAATGGCCAGAAAACACATAAAAATGTCTTAGTTCTAAAACGCAATGGCCTAAAAACACCAAAGAAAGTGTTCTCTCTAAAACGCATTGAACCAGCACAACAGTTTTGTCTGTGAATTCTCTAAACCAGGAATGCAGTTCCAGCGATTGAATCAAACGGATCGAGTGATTATCTTCAAAATCACGGGAAAAAACGAGATTTTGAATGAAATTAAACTAGGGTTTCTTCAAAAAAAAAGCTGAAGAACACGTTGATCGGGTGTTTGAATCATTGATTGATGACGAAAATCGCACTATAATGTAGTGATTATTGAGATAATAAGTGAAGAAAAGGTTGGAGATGGTGGGTTTTAAAAATGGTGGGTTTTGAAGTAACTGGGGAGAAGAAGGAAGAAGAAAGGATGGGATTGACTAAAATACTCTTTCTCTTTATTTTAAAATTTGCCACATGTCATAATCCTATTGTTTTCTATCCTTCCTAGCCAAAATAAACTTCCTATTTGATCTTTTCCCTTATTATTATTCCATAAGTTACCCTTCAAATAAAAGTTATCAAGTGCTTGTTGGCCGGACAAATTGAGCAAAGTTTATGTACCATTTAGATTTCGGGTTGTTGCCCCAAAGTCCCAACCCTTCAAGACACCGCCTCTTGAACACTACCCTCCAACACGCTAGGGGTGGTAACAAGGGGCGCATAACCTTGACCTTCGTCATTTTTTTCCGCTGTATGATTTGAACTTCCAACCTTTTGGTTGTGGAATACATCACTTAAAACTCTACATGTCGCGTAAAACTAAATTACATAAAAAGATAAAATCCAAACACAAGCTGTATAAAATGTTATTTACAAAGACATCTATGCATCTACAGAAAAAACAATGTTATCAAAGTCAAGTAAAACCAGATCTTTCGGCCAAAATAAGTAAAATACCTCGAAGATCATCAGATGCCGTTTTGTCAAGATAACCGAACTCTCTAAACACCCGAAACCAGTCATACAATATTATCATGAAACAAATAATCATCACAACCCATAGACCCCAAAAAAGCTTTACTGTTAATCTCTCTACCAAATCTCGAAACATAATGAAGACCCAAAACAAGATCCGTAATCGCATCTTCACTTTTTTCTTGATCTGCATAATGCAAAGTATTCACCAAAAGCACATTTCCTCCAGAACCCATACCCTGCTTCTCAAAATTCCTCTCAGAATGCCATTTTATCATGTTTTGAGCGAGCGGTACCAACCATTCGAGTGTTATTTGCATCGACAAACTCCAATCGGATGCAACATCGCGATTATAATCGTTCTTAGACTCAAAACTAAGTTTTTCTCTAAGTGAGTTCTTGATACTTGTGGTTAACATGTGATATAAATCTTCACGTGACTCGGGGCTAATGAAGTTAGGCGATATAGCTAATCGCTCGATAAATATGATTACGTTTGCGTAATGAAGAGCTAAAGCCGCATCACCAAGTGTCGGTTTTCGATTGTTTTGACCCTTTAACGATCCTTTATGAATGAATAGAATGTTAATAGGGTTTTGATTTTTGAAGGGTATCGTTGACTTTTGGCGAGTCAAGATCAGGTGTCATGCATTTTTTCAAAAGTCCAATTTGAGTCAAACTATTTGTCGTCACTGGCGTTTGGGTCCCACAAAAGACACTTGAACGATGGTGCATATGAAGACTCTTTCTTTGTTTGTATCCGAGATTCGATAATGATCTATGAATCGAGTTTTTAGCCGGATAACTCGAAAGGGCAGAAATGGAAGTACTGCGAATCAAACGTTGTCCATCGTGGAAATCATTTACTCCCGGGGTAACGAACTTGGTTGAAATTCCGAAAACAACCTTCACCCGTTCGACTATTGTGAAAAGCGATCTTAACAGTAACCTGACAGTGTAGTCATACGTACAAACCCATGCAGACATTTCTCGCAAACCGTTGACTTCTTCGCGTTGCCACGCGACTTTCTTCTCAAATTCGTTTAACTTCATTTGATTTGAGTTGTTATCTTGCAATCGTTTTAAACCATTCTCGAACTCGGATAACACTTCGAGTTCTTTGCATAACTGTAACGCAACCGCCACGAATCTCTTCATTTTCTTAACCCGTTTCTCCATTTTCTTTAACTTATACTCCCACCCGCACCAAATATGGTCAATCTTGATCAGATTATTGAAAACATGGATCAAGATTACGATAAACCGGATCCGTGCACTTTTTCCCGAGCCGAGAAACACCTTCCGCAACACATTTAATGTTGTCAACGATCTCGACTAACGCAAGTTCCATGAGATAATCGTGATTATCGGAAACGAGATTTCGAGTGCCGAGTGAATTAGTGAGTTCTTCGTGTAATCTTGACATCTGTTTATCGCTTAAAACCTGTCATAAGTTAGTTAACTTTGTCATTAATCTCGCGACTTCAAATGACATCATTCCGATGATGGGTTTTTTTGAGGTTTGAAGTTGCGGGTTTGCGTGAAGGTTTCTAGATAGAATTGAACCATGATGATTCTTTCATTGTGTCGATCCCCACTCTTAGAAATAATGGGTTTATGTGTATAAACCTGTCACTAATCATAAGTGGAGACAGTTTGGCACCATCACAAACTTATGCATGTCATGCTGCAAAGGAAATTTCCCATTAATTATAATCAAAGGCTAAAGCTAATGCAGTTTGTTACAGACCTTGATGATAAGCATCAACAAACATTTTAAATGTTTGGTTTATTCGGTTGTTTTGCAGCTTAATGAGTCAACTGGGTCAGCAACTTAACGGGTCAACTGGGCCAGTAGTTAGGGTGTTTTTAACATGTTTAGTAAAGTGGTGGGCTTTTAGTCGTGGATCATATTTCAGATTCGTAGGGCTATTTAATTCACTGGTTTCATTCAGTTGTAATTATAATTTTACTTCCAATCAGTGCAAAGAATCGATCACATTGTTTGATCAATCGCTGCTGAATTTCTGGTTTGTTCAATTTTGCAATCAAGGCTGTGATAAGTGCTAGACCTGGCAAACGGGTCGGGTCAATTAAAAAAGGGTTGTTTTTGTTCGGGTCAAAACGGATTCGGGTCGGAACGGGTTTAGGGTCAGAACGGGTTTCGGGTCGGAACGGGTTTAGGGTCGGAACGGGTTTAGGGTCGGAACGGTTTTTGGGTCGGAACGGGTTTAGGGTCGGAACGGGTTTCGGGTCGGGTCGGGTCAGGTTAGTTAAAAAAATGTTTTTTAAAGAGATTGTACATGAAGGGGTAATTTTGTCGGGTTAAAACGGATCCAGGTTGCTTCGGGTTGAGAATGGGTTTAGGTCGGGACGGGTTCGGGTCAAAAAAGTGCATGAGCTGTTTTTATCTTCATGTTTCCGTCACCCACTCCTCAATCCAACCAATATTCAAACGTCAACATTTAGCTTTCATCCGAAATTTGTGAATTCTATTCCGTAATTTTCCTTGAACTTTCATCAAACATCTGATGGGAGTTCCATTGGTACACTCCACAATCAAGATTGAAGAACGCTTATTACCCGAGCTATATCAAAATCAAATATGTGGATGTCGAAAAGAACGATTACAGAAGAACAATCGATTGGAGAATAGTTGATAAAAAAAAGAACGAATTGCATAAGAACAAAACTAAACATCTGATCTTACGTGAGCTCATACAGATCGATCTAAATGATTGGCTAGCGAACGAATTGTAGAAGACGATTCTGGCTAGTGATTTCTTTTAGATGCGATTTCAGAGATGATTGGGCGATTGGGGGCAAGGGATATCGATGTAGAAGACGATTGTAGATCTGTAGAAGAACAATACATTTGAATGTTCGACGCAGGAAATTTCAATGTAGAAGACCAACCCTTTCAGTCCTAATTTTTTCTTCTACCCATTTCCACCCGTTTCTTTTTACTTGACCCGTATTAACCCGTTCCATCTTTTCCCTCTTTTTATTTTGACCAGTTTGACCCTTCAAAGATAATATTAAACCCAAAAAGACCCGGGAGGTTATTATTATGACCCAAAATAAGCTATATGGGTTCTTTTTGCCAGCCCAACTGATAACCAATATTAACAAGAGAAACATGAAACTTCATTCATACTTCTTGATGTTGGTTCAGTTCTGTTTATACATTAAGGAAAACATTAAAACATACCTGTCACAGCAGATAGCGCAGTGGAGAATCCAGTTATGGAGTTCGACGTGCTTGTCATCGTGATCTGGTTCCTCCTTAGGGTGCTGACTGATGATGGGGACTTAGAAAACCGAAAAGGGTATCGGCTGGGAGAGGAGGTCGAATTTGATGATGTTATGACTAATGGGTGTGTCTAATTGTGTAAATGAGTAACCCTTTAACCTCCACATAATTCTCCTTATATAAGCACCCAGGAGGAAACCTAATTAGTTAATAAGGGTAATATGGTCCATTAACAATTACCAACTAATTATTTAATAGGTTATAATATATTTTGATCTATATAATGTAAATGATTATAATGGCTATAGATTAAATATTAATAAATAATATATTTAATCTTACACTTGACTTCTTGTCAATAGATTACAAGTACAACTGTCCTCTTTATCATCAATGCTTCAATCATAGTTCTTGTCAAAGCACCTATTTTACCATTAACCTTGAACCAACAATTATTTACCGAAATAATTTACTAAACCAACATTCAGGGTGTCTGGAGCCTGGACAATCCTTCAGCCATACCATTCTTGACGGGTCGTTCGCTCACACTGGCACTGCCACATCAGCACCAAGCATATGATTATGTTCTTTAAACGGATCTGCCTGCCGAACTACTTCTGGCTTAGACTAAGATAAGGCTAAAATTCTCCGGTACGAACTTAGATCGGACGAAACCTGATGCCACGTACAATAAGGCCCGACATAGTCCCTTCATAAGTTATGAGTTTCAAATTAACAAAAAGATGATCATTTTTAAGCTCATAATTTGAGTTGAATTTGTAGGTCCCTCGGAGGTTGAGGTTTAACCTATTCCTTGTTATGTCTAACACACTAGCAAGTGCGGAATCCAAGCTAGCATGCAAACCGAGATAGAACAAGCACAAACACAACACACAAACTTCACCGATTAACACCACTTGTATTAATGCGTATGAAAGGTTCGGTTACAATGCAATGTTTACAAATCAGTTTTGCAAACTCTCTCCTAGTGTGTGTGTGTTCTGAACAGAATGCTCTCACTTCTCTTTTACTTTCTTTCTTTCGAACTCTCTTGTCTAACTTGTCTAGCTTATGAAGTGAACACAACACATGGGTATATATACCCTAACACAGCATGTCTGGTCGAAGGATTAGATAGATTGATCGAAAGATCATCTATCGATCTGAAACAGCTCGAAGGATCCACATGTACCTCGAAGGATGACTGTAACAACTCTCATCAAAAGTCATACTTATTAAAATAATTAGTCCAAAAGGAAACCCTAATTGAGAGACCCAAGTGATTCTGAACAAACCCTGAAATTTTCATAATTTTCAGAATCAGGATTAGGGCCCCTAAAACTCAAGGGGGGTAAACCCTAGTTGATAATTATCAACTTGGAAACGTTGGCAGCAAGTAAATTTCGAAATTTATCAACTCAGCAAAGCTAGTCCCAACCGTGGCTACCCTATAGCCTACTTTGATACCTTACGGACCGTAACCTTGATAAGCTTACGGACCGTAAGCTGCCTTACGGACCTCAACATCATTAAGCTTACGGTCCGTAAGCTAGCTAAATTTTGGGTATAAATAGAGGACATTGGCATTCGAAATCTGAACATATTACGTCGAAATAATTCTCACAAATACGTTGAAATACGTTCTGTTTACTTCAAATTACACCCCCGGATATCGAAATTCTGCTACAAAACAGGGTATTAGCACAATCGCTGCTACGATTCATTTATCCGACGATCAATGTATCCAATGAATGTTTAAGTGCCGCCCACATTAGGGTTATACTTTATCGTTCGTCATTAAATTGACGGATCATCGTTAATTCGATGGGTAAAGTATTATACCTTGTCATTCGTTGTTAATTCAACGGATCATCGTTAATTCGATGGACAAAGTATTGCATTTTGACAATCATTGTGAGAATTTGATCTCATAAATTATCGTAATTGCTGGATTGATTACTAACCCAGTTTTGTGTGCATTGTATTTATATTAGGTTAACAAGGCTAAATCATAGATTAGACTTTGACCATATTAAATCAGCAATGTGAGTCATTCTCTCTTTTTATCAAATTTATTTACAAAATCATGTTTATTTTCAAAGTTATAATTACGGGGATTAAGTCTTTGTAATCACCAAGTTACAGCCGGTATGTGGGGTTTTGTATACATTACTTGATAATCGTCACCATTGGGGCAGCCAATGGGGGATATGACCATAGTCACAGACACCATTGGACGAATGGGACAATGGGTCGAGTGACAATTACCGTGGGTAGTTGGCTTGATATCAGAAACATTGTAATCGCTCTTAATACTGTATATTATAACAAATGTGTCATTTTAGTAAATAGAATGATTCACTCAGTATTTCCCGCTGACAAAACCTTTTTCAAACATGTTTCAGGTGATCTGTTGTAATTCAGGAAAAGTGCTGGGGAGCATTTCAAGCTTAAGATAGTGGCTCAATATAAAATAAATAAATAAAATTTGTAATAGCACGCTTTATAGTAAAAAATATAATATTGTAAATTATCGGGGTTGTATCCCGAATTGTGAAATAAAATAATCGGGGAAAAATTTTAGCTTTAAACGATCCTGTTTCCGCTGTTAAACTCAATTAAATCAATACCGCAGTATTTCTGTCCCGCGGCTCCTGAAACGGGTCAAACCGGGTCGGGGGCCGTGACAGAAAAAGGTGGTATCAGAGCCACTGGGTTAAGCTAATTAAGTATTTAGAAATACTTAATTTTTCCTGATTACTATTATGTGATTATTTGTATTATTAACTGATTATTTGATTATTTGTTAGTTACAGTATGGGTAAGAAAAAGCTGTCAAGTATCTATCTTAAATTAGATAGATCATCTAATGAGAAGGGAAGTTCATCCCGAACCAAATCCTCGAATCAGACTGAAATTCCTGAAGAAGGAATATTCGTGCGAAAGGCACAATACGAGGAATCACTTTCTCCTCAAAGGAGGGAAATGATTATTAAGAAAAGTATAGAGAAAATCCGAGAAAAGAGGATTAAAAGGGAAACTCAGGAATTAATTAATAAATCACCTTGGGAAGATAAACTAGATGAGAAATGGGCAAATTTATATATGCTAGCTACTGTAGCAGAAAATATAAATCTTTAAAGTTTAGCACCCTACTCTCACAATCTAGAAACTCTGTGTGATAAATAAAATTTAAAACCTGAGTATGTTGTTAGTTATCTTTGTAATCAATTAGTACACAGTATGTAATAAATTACAAAATTATTTGTAAATTTTAACTTAGTATTTTATGCATTTTGCATATATGCTACATCAGCATGAGTGAGATATCCGAAGATTTTCAGAACCTTAATCTTTATCCTGTAACTGTCGAAGCTTCCAAAGAATATATTAGCTACTATCCCGATGTTGAACAACCAGTAGAATTCAAGGTTCCACCTTTGAGCAAGCCAAAACAAAAGAAAAGAACTTATGTAGGATGGAGGAAAATCCGTAAGAAGAAGCCAGCTAAGAAACTGCCCAAAATAAACAATCCATTGAAAAAGGGAAAAGAAGTCATAACCGGAGAGAATTCCAAACCACAAGAAATGGAAACTGGAGACAAAAAGAAGGATAAGGAGGTAGAAATACAATTGGTGGAAATTACTAAAGAAGTAATAATGGAAGTTGGGCAAGGGTCTATACCAGCTCAGAGAGAAATCGGGGAGAGTTCCAATCCAACCCAGGAAAGAACTTTTCAAGAGGAGATAGATTTTCTGTTGGAAAACTGTGAGACGATTCAGCCTGTTCAGACAAATCTTTTTACCTATCCTATTGAAAACCAATTCCCTATGAATTGGGAACCAGCAGTAATTCCAGATCCAATAGTCCACTCCCAACCCATAGGAATGGACGAATGGTGGACAAACGATTGGCAATTTCAAAATATTGTCAACGATCCTTACACTTTTCTTCCACAATTCGATCCAGAACCATTACCTAATCCACCCATGAGTACTGAAAACATGGCCGAACTTCGCCACTTTGGCGAAGAGTTGTTTGATATGGGAAATAGAATGAGGGAGATAGGTGGACAGATTGCTTGGAAATACGACGAGAGGGAAATGCGTTTTTAACAGCAAGTGACGAGAGATAAAATGATAGTTGTATAATAGTACTAATAAAGTTAGTCTGTAAATAATCAATAAAACTCTGTATGATATCTGTGAGTAATGATGCATATTATAATAGATATATAAATGAAATCGAGAAATCGATTGTTTTGACTATATCTGTATTATAAAATTTTCTGATTATTTGTATATAATTATTATTTGTCAGTTACTAATAAAATTTATATATATACATTATCAGATGGCAAACAGTGGTAATGAACCTATTAATGAAATTAATCATTCTGAACAACATTCAAGAGATCAATATATGACTCGGCAAGATATCGAAACCATTGTTGCTCAAGGGATAGCCAATGCTATTCCAGCATTCGTTGCTGCTATAAAGAATCCGATCGAACCGCAACAAATTGTTCCTAGTAAACAGATTACTGAAGATAACTTCAGTAATAGTGTAAATGGAGGCAATAACCATAATAAGGAACCACATCAAGCTCCATTACCCAAGAAAATGAAAACTGCAACGCCTGGTTGCAGTTTCAAAGAATTCCTTGCTTGTAAACCCACTGAATTTGCAGGCAATGAAGGAGCAACTGCATCACTGCGTTGGTTAGAGAAAACCGAAGCAGTCATTGCAATAAGTAAATGTGGTAAAGATGACCAGGTCATGCATTCATCCAATCTGTTCAAAGAAGGAGCACTCGAGTGGTGGAATACTGTGTTACAATCAAAAGGAAGAGTAATAGCTTATGCTATGACTTGGGAAGAATTTAAAGGTTTGGTGGAAAGAAAATTCTGTCCTGAGTATGAGAAGGAACAGATGGCAAATAAGTTTCTAAATCATCGGATGATGAGTGTGGATTGTCGCGGTTATACCTCGACATTCTTTGAATATGCAAGAGTGGTACCAACACTGGCTTCGCCAGAACCGGTACTTATTTCTCGCTATATTTGGGGGCTAATTAGCGAAATCCGCAATATTGTTAAAGCTGCGAGACCTCGCACTATTGATGATGCGGTAGAATTAGCCAACACTCTAACCGATGAATTGGTACGTACAAGAGACGAAGATAGGAAAAAGGCACTAGCTCAGAAAATTACCCAAGGATTTCGTGTGGGTAATAATAACAGCTTCAAAAGAAAAGGAACAGGGCAATCTCCAACTCCGTCATTCTGCAGGAAATGCAAAAAGAAGCATTATGGAAGATGCGATATCACTTGCAATTTTTGCAAAGCTGTAGGACATCGTGAAGAAAACTGCAAAAAGAAAACAGTAATCTGTTTTAACTGTGGAGAAGCGGGGCATTATAAAACAGAATGTCCTAAATTGGTCAAACCAATAGATAACAAACCCAAGACGACCGAAGGAACTACTAAGAAGAATGCCAGGGCATTTCAGCTGACCACCCAAGAAGCAGAACTTATTCCGGATGTGATAGCGGGTACGTTCCTAGTTCACAAAGTATATGCAAAAGTATTATTTGACTCTGGTGCAAACCAAAGTTTTATAAATACTTCATTCTGTCAAGCTCTTAGTTTACCTTTAACCAATATTAGGCAGATTTTTACAGTTGAAACAGCAGACGGAAATTCAGTTAGAATAGATAAAGTTTTGCAAGAAGGAAATATAGAACTTTTAGGACATAAATTCTCTGCAAAACTATTGCCGATGAATTTAGCTGAATTTGATGTTGTATTAGGAATGGATTGGTTAGTAGCCAACCATGCTAGAATCCTTTGTGATCAGAATTCCATAGAAATTCAATCACCTACCGGAGAATTGATTAGAATTACAGGAGATAAACCACAGAAACCCATGAAGTTCATATCAGTAATGAAAGTTGCTAATTATGAACGAAAACAAGGAATAGTATATATGATTTCAGTAATCATTAGCACTAAAGGAAAAGATCTTAAGGAAATACCAGTAGTATCAGAATATTCTGATATATTTCCAGAAGATTTACCAGGATTACCTCCAGATAGGGAAGTAGAATTTAGGATTCATTTAATTCCAGGAACTACACCGATAGCCAAGGCACCTTATCGGTTAGCACCCACAGAAATGTTAGAATTGAAAAAGCAATTAGATGAATTACTAAGTAAAGGATTCATACAACCTAGCTCATCCCCTTGGGGAGCGCCAGTGTTGTTTGTGAAGAAAAAGGATGGTTCAATGAGAATGTGTATCGATTATAGGGAATTGAATAAGGTTACAATTAAGAATCGATATCCATTACCTAGGATTGATGATCTTTTTGATCAACTTCAAGGGGCTAGATATTTTTTTAAGATAGATTTACGCTCTGGATATCATCAATTGAAGGTACAAGAAGAAGACATACCTAAGACTGCTTTCAGAACTAGGTATGGTCATTACGAGTTTACAGTCATGCCCTTCGGGTTAACAAATGCACCTGCAGCATTCATGGACATGATGAATAGGATCTGTAAACCGTATTTGGATAAATTTGTAATCGTTTTCATAGACGATATACTTATTTATTCCAAAAGTCAGACCGAGCATTGTGAACATCTTCATGCACTCTTAACTTTGTTAAGAAAAGAAAAGTTGTACGCCAAATTCTCGAAATGCGAATTTTGGCTAAAGGAAGTGCAATTTTTAGGACACATGGTGAATCATGAAGGTATTCACGTAGATCCTGCTAAGATAGAGGCAATTACCAAGTGGAAGGTTCCACAAACAGCAATGGAAATTAGAAGTTTTATAGGTTTAGCTGGGTATTATAGACGGTTTATTTAGGATTTTTCCAAAATAGCCGTACCATTAACTAAGTTAACCTGTAAAGCCACTAAGTTTGAATGGGGACCTAAACAGGAATAAGCTTTTAGGATTTTGAAGCAGAAACTAACCCATGCACCAATCTTAGCCTTACCAGAAGGAACTGAAGATTTTGAAGTATATTGTGATGCTTCAAAATTAGGATATGGGTGTGTGCTTATGCAACGCAAGAAGGTAATTGTGTATGCATCAAGGCAGTTGAAAAAGCACGAAGAGAACTATACGACTCATGATTTGGAATTAGGAGCTGTAATTTTTGCCCTTAAGATTTGGAGACATTATCTTTACGGAAGTAAATTTACTATCTACACCGACCACAAAAGTTTAAAATATATATTTGGGCAAAAAGAGTTAAACATGAGGCAAAGGAGATGGATGGAAATCCTAAGTGACTACGACTGTGATATTCAATATCACGAAGGAAAGGCAAATGTAGTTGCAGACGCCTTAAGTCGTAAGTATTATGAGAAACAAAAACGGGTTCGTGCTCTCAGATTAAATCTACAAATAGATTTAATGGAACAATTGAAGAATGTTCAAACTACAGCAATCAAGGATAATGCTGAAGGAATGAAAGGACGAATCAAGGAATTAGAACAAGGAGCAGATGGAATTTGGAGATTCCATAAAAGTAGAATTTGGGTACCTAAGCAGGGAGACTTAAGACCTAAGATTTTAGAAGAAGCTCATAAATCTAGGTACACTATGCACCCAGGAAACAATAAGATGTACCAAGATTTAAGGAAGAATTTCTGGTGGATAGGAATGAAAAAGGACATAGCCAGCTATGTTTCTAAATGTCTTACTTGTTCACAAGTTAAGGCAGAACATCAGAAACCTTCAGGACTACTACAACAATTAGAGATGCCAGTATGGAAATGGGAACTTATAACAATGGATTTTGTTACTAAGTTACCCAAAACCAGAAAAGGTAATGATGCGATTTGGGTAATTGTGGATCGATTAACCAAATCAGCTCACTTTCTACCTATGAAAGAAACCTTTAGTATGGAAAGACTGGCTAAATTGTATGTAGATGAAGTTGTATCCTTACATGGAGTTCCACTATCCATTGTGTCGGATAGGGATAGTCGTTTTACTTCCCATTTCTGGAAAAGTTTCCAGCAAGCTATGGGAACTCGACTAAACTTGAGCACTGCATATCATCCACAAACAGACGGACAAAGTGAAAGGACGATCCAAACTCTAGAAGACATGCTTCGAGCATGTGTAATAGACTTTGGTGGAAGTTGGGATGATCATTTACCATTAATTGAATTCTCATATAACAATAGTTATCACTCGAGCATTGAAACTGCTCCATTTGAGGCACTGTATGGAAGAAAGTGCAGAACTCCCGTTTGTTGGGCAGGAATAGGAGAAAGTCAGTTATCAGGACCTGAAATAGTGCAAGAAACAACTGATAAGATTACTCAAATCAAGGAAAGATTGAAAACTGCTCGAGATCGTCAGAAGAGTTATGCAGACAATAGAAGCAAGCCATTAGAATTCCAAGTTGGAGACAGAGTACTATTGAAAGTTTCTCCTTGGAAAGGAGTAGTCAGATTTGGAAAGAAAGGAAAGCTAAGTCCAAGGTACGTAGGACCATTTCCAGTGATCCAACGTATAGGACCAGTAGCTTATCGTTTACAATTACCAGAAAAATTATCTGGAGTACATAATGTATTTCATGTATCCAATCTCAAGAAATGCTTATCAGATGAATCACTGGTAGTACCTCTTCGAGATATAGAAGTAAACGAAAAGTTGAAATTTGTTGAGAAACCTCTTCAAATTGAGGATCGAAAGATCAAGTTTCTCAAACACAAACGACTAGTTTTAGTCAAAGTAAAGTGGGATTCAAAGAGAGGAGCTGAATACACTTGGGAACTGGAGTCAGAAATGAAGAAAAAGTATCCACACTTATTCCAGTAAATCTCGAGGACGAGATTTTCTTAAGGTGGGTAGAATGTAACAACTCTCATCAAAAGTCATACTTATTAAAATAATTAGTCCAAAAGGAAACCCTAATTGAGAGACCCAAGTGATTCTGAACAAACCCTGAAATTTTCATAATTTTCAGAATCAGGATTAGGGCCCCTAAAACTCAAGGGGGGTAAACCCTAGTTGATAATTATCAACTTGGAAACGTTGGCAGCAAGTAAATTTCGAAATTTATCAACTCAGCAAAGCTAGTCCCAACCGTGGCTACCCTATAGCCTACTTTGATACCTTACGGACCGTAACCTTGATAAGCTTACGGACCGTAAGCTGCCTTACGGACCTCAACATCATTAAGCTTACGGTCCGTAAGCTAGCTAAATTTTGGGTATAAATAGAGGACATTGGCATTCGAAATCTGAACATATTACGTCGAAATAATTCTCACAAATACGTTGAAATACGTTCTGTTTACTTCAAATTACACCCCCGGATATCGAAATTCTGCTACAAAACAGGGTATTAGCACAATCGCTGCTACGATTCATTTATCCGACGATCAATGTATCCAATGAATGTTTAAGTGCCGCCCACATTAGGGTTATACTTTATCGTTCGTCATTAAATTGACGGATCATCGTTAATTCGATGGGTAAAGTATTATACCTTGTCATTCGTTGTTAATTCAACGGATCATCGTTAATTCGATGGACAAAGTATTGCATTTTGACAATCATTGTGAGAATTTGATCTCATAAATTATCGTAATTGCTGGATTGATTACTAACCCAGTTTTGTGTGCATTGTATTTATATTAGGTTAACAAGGCTAAATCATAGATTAGACTTTGACCATATTAAATCAGCAATGTGAGTCATTCTCTCTTTTTATCAAATTTATTTACAAAATCATGTTTATTTTCAAAGTTATAATTACGGGGATTAAGTCTTTGTAATCACCAAGTTACAGCCGGTATGTGGGGTTTTGTATACATTACTTGATAATCGTCACCATTGGGGCAGCCAATGGGGGATATGACCATAGTCACAGACACCATTGGACGAATGGGCCAATGGGTCGAGTGACAATTACCGTGGGTAGTTGGCTTGATATCAGAAACATTGTAATCGCTCTTAATACTGTATATTATAACAAATGTGTCATTTTAGTAAATAGAATGATTCACTCAGTATTTCCCGCTGACAAAACCTTTTTCAAACATGTTTCAGGTGATCTGTTGTAATTCAGGAAAAGTGCTGGGGAGCATTTCAAGCTTAAGATAGTGGCTCAATATAAAATAAATAAATAAAATTTGTAATAGCACGCTTTATAGTAAAAAATATAATATTGTAAATTATCGGGGTTGTATCCCGAATTGTGAAATAAAATAACCGGGGAAAAATTTTAGCTTTAAACGATCCTGTTTCCACTGTTAAACTCAATTAAATCAATACCGCAGTATTTCTGTCCCGCGGCTCCTGAAACGGGTCAAACCGGGTCGGGGGCCGTGACAATGACATCCTTCGTGGTCCATTTATCGAATGTTTATCTTTCGAGCTCATCGAAGGATCTAAACTATCCTTCGATGACACATCCTTCGACCCAAACATCTTTCAACGATTGTCTAACTGTTTGGTCAAGTCAAACCGGAGGATGGTTGACTTGGTCAAACTTACATCAATCTTACATAAAAGACATCGTTTTGTATCAAGACTAAATATAGACAAAGTACAGACACAAGTGCACCAACAAACTCCCCCTTGGCTGTAGCTTTGTCTCGATCTCGATCTTAAATCTTGTAGATCCCTTGTGTCTTCAAGTCTTTGACGTCCTTTCAAGTTCTTCAATGTCGGAGGATCTTTAAAGTCTTCACGTCTTGAAAGCAGAAAGTGTACCAACAAACTCCCCGTTTCATGTAGGAAGTGTGTTGACAAACTCCCCCTTAACATAAGCTCCCCCTTGAGTTATGCTCGTGAAAGTCTTGTTCGTTATGAATTGAGATCCTTGTGGTGTTGATGATGGTCAGCGGCAACTCGATCATCTTCATCACTTGAGTGCCTTCACGTCGTGTCATCATTCCGAAGCTTGTCATCGACCATGTTCTCCTTGCCTTTAGAATCTGCACATGCAAGAAATCTAAACGCGTAATGAGAACAACTGCCTGGAATATCATAAGCAAACGACACACATGTGACCATTGTTCAATCAAACACCGTCCGACAGTTTGAAAGTTTTAACAAATTTTATCAATTTCAAATTTTAACTTTCAACACTTGCAAATTTCGACCGTTTATGAAGATTCAGTCGTTTCGGTTTTCAATCAGGTTTCAGGTAACGAAGACTCGAGATCCAACATCGTACGATCGAAAATAAGATAGAAATAAAATCTTTTTGGTTTTTATAAAGTTTATATTAAAACACACCTAAAATCTTTTTGGAATTTTTGAATATTTCAAATGTAAAGTCTGAAAGCAGTAAATAAATAAATACAAAGATGCAGAAACTGAAAGCATTAAATAGATATTTACAGACATTCATTTTGTGAGTTTCGAGGGTAAGAGAATCATATCAGTGTACGGTCATACCAAAACGCTCTCTTTGTTCAATTAGTTAACATTTAGATAAGCATCCTATAACAATTATCGGTATTGTTGTCCACTTAAGCTCAACTTATCAGATGTAATCATGGCGAGGGGATACGTTAAGGTATGATTTATACTTACCGACCGGTGTTCATCCACATCACGACACATTCCCGTATCAAGGTATGCACGAGGGTTCATCTTACCGGTGAGTATACCGATTATCATCTGTTTGACCGTATATGATGTGAGATTCTCACTTATTTTGATTTGAAAACAACCCTATGTGATAAAATCACTTATTGATGAGGAACTTGATTTTCATATGCATGAGGGCATAGGAGCAAGTCCGTGAACAGGTCAGTACTTTCGTACAACAGAGAGACGAACTTGACACCCGGAAAGAATTTGTGATATATTATCACTTATTTTGTTTGGACATGTGATTGTTGATCACTTATTGAGGTTGTATGCAGTATGTACACGTATGTATAGTATCATGGAAGATCTAGACTTGCGTCCCCGTTATTTTTCGGTAAAAGATACAACCATGATACCCAGATGATAAGCAGCATAAAGACCGAATATTTCAGAACCTCGGCAATCTCTCAAACGAAATTTCGGTACTAAGACCATATGCCAATGAATGGTTCCCACCTGATCTTCAGTCGATTTAAGTTTATATCACCCTGCACACTTTAAAATGATTGTGAGCCTACCGATACATCTTATATAGAGCTGCTTATCGCTTTTCAGATTAGGTTTAAAGAGGTTTGGATAGACCACTGATGTACTATCATTTTCTCTTTTGCTCGCCAGGAAACTCATTTTTGTTTTTCTATTGTTTTTGTGTTTTTGAAATTTTTCGATGTTTTTGGATTTTCAAATTTTGGATTTACTCCCCCTAAAATCAATAAACTAAGACAAATTTTAAAACACAAAGGTATTAACAAAAATGATTTTCCGATGTTGGTTTTACTCTTTCTTGACCTTAATGCCGTTTACCAATAATAAATAGTCAAATCTTGATTTGTCAAATGCTTTGGTAAAAAGGTCGGCACGTTGGTCATCGGTGTGGACGTAAGCAACATCGATTAGCCTTTTCTCAAAGCAATCACGTATGAAGTGATACTTAATTTCGATGTGCTTAGTCTTTGAATGCTGCACAGGATTTCTAGTGATCTGTAAGGCAGCAGAATTATCAACGTAAATAGGAGTAGTTAGGAATTCAAAACCGTAGTCGCGCATTTGTTGTTGGATCCATAGGACTTGGGAGCAACAACTTGAGGCAGCAATGTATTCAGCTTCGCATGTTGATGTAGCGACGCACGTCTGCTTCTTGCACTGCCATGTGACTAGGCGATTTCCCAAAAACTGACATCCAGCCGTTGTGGATTTGCCGTCGATTTTGCATCCGCCAAAATCAGAATCACTGAATGCGATCAAGTCAAAGTTATTATCCCTAGGGTACCATAGACCGGTGTCAGGGTAACCCTTCAAATAACGAAAAATCCTTTTGACAGCTGCAAGATGTGAGGCCTTCGGGTTGACTTGATATCTGGCAAGCAAGCACGTTGGGTACATTATATCTGGTCTTGATGCTGTGAGGTACATAAGAGATCCGATCATTGCGCGGTAGTATGAGGGGCTAACAGCTTCACCCTTCAAGTCTGGAGTAATTCCGTGATTTTGCGGCAATGGGGTACCGATGGGCGTTGCATCAGACATCTGGAACCGGCTCAAGATGTCACCAACATATTTAGTCTGATGGATGAATATCCCAGACTCAGTTTGTTGTACTTGTAGGCCCAAAAAGAAAGTCATTTCCCCCATAGCACTCATCTCGAATTTATCCTGCATAATGCGCTCGAAATTCCTACACAAAACATCATTAGTAGAACCAAAAATAATATCATCAACATATACCTGTACCAGTAGAAGATCTCCATCTTGTTCTTTGATGAAAAGAGTACAATCGATAAGACCTCTGCGAAATCCATTCTCCAGCAGATAATTAGATAAGGTTGCGTACCAAGCTCGTGGTGCTTGATGAAGACCATAGAGAGCTTTGTTGAGCAACCAAACCCGATCGGGATGGATAGGATCTTCAAAACCTGGAGGCTGTTCGACGTACACCTCTTCTTCCACCACACCATGTAAGAATGCACTTTTCACGTCCATCTGGTATACCTTGAAGCCGTTGAATCAGGCATAAGCCAGAAAGATTCGAATTGCTTCTAGACGTGCAACAGGTGCATACACTTCGTTGTAGTCGATCCCTTCTATCTGACGAAAACCTTGAACGACTAGCCTTGCTTTGTTTCGAATAACGACTCCACGGTCATCCTTTTTGCATTTAAACACCCAACGGGTACCAATCTTCTTGTAACCAGCAGGTTTCTCTACGAGTTTCCAGACACCAAGCTTCTGGAATTGTTGCAGTTCTTCCTGCATTGCTTCAACCCATGAGTTATCTTTCAAAGCATCTTTCCAAGTTCTTGGCTCTTCCTGTGAAACATAACACGCGAAAGACCAATCATTTTGTTGACCAGATTCTCGGATATCTGCATACAAGCCTGCATTGTTGTTGTTCCGCAACATGTTTCTTGTTTGAACGCCACTTTGTACATTTCCGATGATGTTTTGTTGAGGATGGGTATTGTGAATCCTTGTTTCTGGATTATCTTGAACTGGAATATTTGTACCCAGATTGTTGAGATTGAGATCAACAATCAATTCAAGGCCCGGAATTGACGAAGAGGATGATGCAGTAGCTTCAGCTGTTCTAGGGACATCCACTGGAGGTGTACCCTCTGAAGTACCATGTACTGCTGTTATTGGAGCTTCTTGATCTGCATCGAGAAATTCATCATCCTCTGAAGATCCGTTCAATTCGGTAGCATCGTGAAAATCCTCATTGTCAAGAGCATTATTGTTCACTGAAGATGGTTCTTGATTGACAATAATTGGACGAACCAACGGTGAATCTGTTGCGTTGTCACTCTCGAAAAACATCCTTGCTGCAGCATTTTCTTCAACTGCTTCAACATTGATCGAATTGAAAAAGTCATCGTACTCAAACATCCAAGGCTGACCAGGACATTTGACTGGTAAAGTGTGCCTTTGTACTCTGACTTCAGACCATTCCTCGACCCTTTTAGTCTCTAGATTCCAGACTCTTAAGTTCGGGGTGGAATACCCAAGAAAGTATCCATCAATTGCTCTTGCCCCAAACTTTCCATTAGGATCGATTATTGTGCACGAAGCTCCAAACGGTTCAAGATATGACAAATCTGGTTTCCGTTTGTTAATAAGCTCAAAACAGGTCTTGTTGTGCCTTTTGACTGTAAGGACTCGGTTCAACGTATAACATGCAGAGGCCACAGCTTCAGTCCAAAATGGAATCGGCAATTGTGACTCTACCAACATTGTCCTAGCAGTCTCGATCAATGTGCGGTTCTTACGTTCAGCGACGCCATTCTGTTGAGGAGTATAAGCTGCACTAAATTCGTGAAGAATACCTTTTAAAGTGCAAAACTCCGCCATGGCATGATTTTTGAATTCAGTACCATTGTCGCTACGTATCCGCCTAACCTTCAAATTATAGAGATTCTCAATCTGAATGATCAAGTTTTTGATAATACCGAAGGTTTCACTCTTATGTGCCATGAACGCCACCCAAGAAAATCTTGAATAATCATCAGTTATCACGAGGCAATATTGATCATTCCTAATGCTTTTGTGCTTGACAGGACCGAACAAATCCATGTGCAAACGTTCAAGAGGAACAACCACCGTGTTGACTTTCTTTGTAGGGTGTCGCTTCTTCGTTTGTTTTCCTTTCTGGCACGAGACACAGCCGTCTTGAAGATGGAAGTTTTTAAGAGGAACACCATTCACCAATTCATTTGACACCAAATGATTCATTTTGCGTAAGTGAATGTGACCCATTCGTCTGTGCCAAGAGATTGTGTCTTTTTCTGTGGCTTTGGAAACGAAACAAGTTGTTTGTGCAGACGTTGTGATAGCTTGGCTCATATCAAGGACATACAAATCATTTATCCTTGGAGCCGACAAGAGAATCCATTCTTTTGGAATTTTGAAGCCGGGTTTCAGCACATAACATCCATTTGCATCAAAGTGTACTGAGAACTGCTTATCACAAATTTGAGAAACACTAAGAAGATTGTGATCAAGTTGTTGTACGAAGTTGATCTTATCAAAACTAACAACCCCGTTGGAAATCATTCCTTCACCCGTAATATATCCGCCTTTATCTCCAGCAAAAGCAACATAACCTCCTCTAATAGATTTGACGTCGTAGAGAAGCTTCATGTCTCCTGTCATGTGCCTGGATGCCCCACTATCAACAATCCAATGACTACTGACAGTTCCTCCTGGAACACCCTGCACATGAACTCACATAATTAGTTGGAGATGGGGACCCAAGCCATTGTGGTCTTGGGTCTTCCATTTTCATCAACAACAATAACCTCTATTCTTTGATGATTCGAAAATTGTGATGGTCCCCCTGAATTTTTGGTTATTTTAGGTTTCCATGTTTGTTGAGATTTACCAGTTTGATTGTTTGAAAATTTAACTTCGTGATTGTTTGAAGTTTTTGAAAATTTTGAACTTTCTGGTTTAACTGGAACCGATTGTTTTTGAACCACTTCATTTTTAAGTGCCTTTTCAACCACCTTAACTTGTTGGCGTTTCTGTTTCTTTTCCCTTTCTCTTACAAGTCGGGGATCTTGTTTTACAGAAACAGATCGTTGTTGGTGATTACGTTCACGGGGATCATCATCTTTTCCTTTCAACTTATGAAGATACGGGCAATTCCGAACGATATGCCCAATTGTACCACATTCAAAACATGATCTTCGTTCAACAAACCCCGAAGTATCATGTGATCGTCTTACCGATGATGAACTTTGTGATCCCGAGGTACTAGGTTTTGAACTACTTGGTTCATTCCTTTTCATCACAGTTGCTTTCTTGACAAAATCTAAGTTAGATTGATTTTCAAACGTTGCAATTTTGTCCGTTCCCTTAGATTTCACAAAGTTCACATTCCTTTTCTTCTTCTGATTCGGCTTCCTTTGACTTTCAGTCGGTGTTTTACCTCTTGGTTTGGTATGATTTTGCTGCTTTTTCTCTGTTGGTAGTTTCTGATTGCCAAATTGTTTTCTAACTTCAGCCTTTGGGATAGGAGGGCACTGTGTTACCACAACGTGTGATCCTTTCTTACCCAAAAACTTACTTGTTGAATTTTCAAAAACTTTACTGATTAAGGATTGATTTACGTTCTTAATTGGAAAGTCTTTGTCAGAATAAATTTTATCATCACCAACAAGAGTGTACAGCAAATCCACACTCTCCGACTCTTTTTCAGACAAGGACTCGATTGCAACAGTCTTAGCGGGTTTTGCAGGAGGATCACACAGAATATGATTCTCAAGAGGTATGTCCTCTTCGTTTATCACCGCATCAGACTTTGCTGAATCAGTATCATCAGACTCTGATACCACTTGTAGGTCCCTCGGAGGTTGAGGTTTAACCTATTCCTTGTTATGTCTAACACACTAGCAAGTGCGGAATCCAAGCTAGCATGCAAACCGAGATAGAACAAGCACAAACACAACACACAAACTTCACCGATTAACACCACTTGTATTAATACGTATGAAAGGTTCGGTTACAAAGCAATGTTTACAAATCAGTTTTGCAAACTCTCTCAGTGTGTGTGTTCTCTTTTGTCTCACTTTCGAACTCTCTTGTCTAACTTGTCTACATACTGAAGTGAACACAACACATGGGTATATATACCCGAACACAGCATGTCTGGTCGAAGGATCAGATAGATTGATCGAAAGATCATCTATCGATCTGAAACAGCTCGAAGGATCCACATGTACCTCGAAGGATGACATCCTTCGTGGTCCATCTATCGAATGTTTATCTTTCGAGCTCATCGAAGGATCTAAACTATCCTTCGATGACACATCCTTCGACCCAAACATCTTTCAACCATTGTCTAACTGTTTGGTCAAGTCAAACCGGAGGATGGTTGACTTGGTCAAACTTACATCAATCTTACATCAAAGACATCGTTTTGTATCAAGACTAAATACAGACAAAATACAGACACCAGTGCACCAACAGAATTTCCACACAATAACCTCCATCCATCCATCTTTTCTTTGTCTTGGAACCCAGTCAGTATCGAGTACATTCCAGGGGTTTGTATGTCTAAAATAAAGAATTCCCGTCTCTTTGCTTCCCCAGTTGAATAAATCTCGTACTATCACCGGACCATGCAACCCACAACACTTCTCTGAAAGCTTGAACACAAGGTAGCACGCATTTTGGGAGTTTGCTGACAACATTTGGCTTTCAATCTTGCACTTGATATGCAATACTGGTCGTCTTAGACACTCAATCGCCCCACTAAATCTGCATGTATGACATTTTATATAAATCTATAATTACATGCTTCTTAAAGATGCACTTGAGATGTAAAACTTATGCAATCACATGCTATATAAAAATAAAAGATCAGCTTTTTTTAATGATTAAAGTTGTAAAACTTTTTATCACTTTACTGTTTTTATAAACTTAATTTTATAGGACCTTGGCCAGTTAGTTTTTATGGAGTTTGATAAACCTAACCATCTCAGTTTTTAACTTCTCTATAAAACCTTGACTCCTTTGGCTAATCTCTTCTATAATTTCTAATAAACTTTACAACTTTTAGCTTTTTGAAAGACTTTCATAAAAGTTTATGGTTTTTTTAACAGCAAACAAACCAACTAGTGCATATTTATATGAGGAATTGAAAAAACAAACCTGGATTGGATTGCCACATTAGAAGAGTTGTACACGACCTTCTTTGCCGAAAGTAGCTCATCTTTCTTTCTCTTGATTTCACTTAACGCGAACCACGTCATATGATCTTTCTTTACCTTCATCTTACTTGACGAAAACTGTAAACAATATTTTAATTCTTTACAGAAAAGAATGGGTGTTTCGACATATAGTCACAGTTTTTAGATCTTTAAAACACTTTTCACAGGTAGCCAGAAATTTGTCGCACCTTATATGTCTTCGATGCTGATTTCACGACTTGTTGGACTTCCTTTAACTTCTTGGTTTCTTCCTGTCTCACCTGCATAAAAAATTTAAGACCATTTTATAAGCATAAAACAATATAGAACGGGAGCAAAAGAGTATTTTAAAACTTGCATTGTCCATTGCTTGAAACTCAATGCCATCAATGTAGATGGAATCATTTCCGCAATAGCATCGTGAAAAACTTTCTAGTAGAACCTCAAAATCTGTATCTTTCTTGTGATTCAAGAATTGAAACAATTCAATCATCATCCATCCATCTTCTCTCCATGTTGCAAAATATGCATGCAAGTTTTCCTTCCCCATTTTGTACTTTAGGTTCACATACATCTGTTTAGTTTGAATTTTTCTTGGACCACGAAATCTAAAGATGAGATGAACTTTGTAATTCACACAAGGAGATAAAAACTGAGTTCTTATCTTGATTTGTATATTCAAATTCGAAATATGTAGCATCTCGGCTACTTTCGGAAACCTGTTTCAAGCATTAAATAGATTAGGTATATTAATCACATCTCCTATTTAAAAGAGTGGTTTCAACATTCTTGTCCTTTATAAAACTAAAAAATAGTTATCATACAAAATAACACAAAAGGAATGTACCTTGATTCAGGAATAGATCGCCATTTACGTAACAAATGGTCTTTATATGAAAACCTTTTTGCTGATATCATTTCATTTCTTTCTCCACTACTTCCAAGTGAAAACCACTGTTTGAAAAAATAAAAATACATTTTAAGTGTCCTTAAATTCTGGAGTTGATTGTTCATCAAAGAATTATTCACACAAATAATTTAAGTAAAATGACATACACAGACAAAATAAAAATGATCTTTGGAATTGATAATAATCAGTGACGTGGGAGGAGTAAGTTACCACTTTGCCATCTTTGTAGGTCCCTCGGAGGTTGAGGTTTAACCTATTCCTTGTTATGTCTAACACACTAGCAAGTGCGGAATCCAAGCTAGCATGCAAACCGAGATAGAACAAGCACAAAACACAACACACAATCTTCACCGATTAACACCACTTGTATTAATGCGTATGAAAGGTTCGGTTACAATGCAATGTTTACAAATCAGTTTTGCAAACTCTCTCCTAGTGTGTGTGTGTTCTGAACAGAATGCTCTCACTTCTCTAACTTTCGAACTCTCTTGTCTGTAATGTCTGACTAAGAAGTGAACACAACACATGGGTATATATACCCGAACACAGCATGTCTGGTCGAAGGATCAGACAGACTGATCGAAAGATCATCTGTCGACCAGAAAACCCATCGAAGGATCACATATACCACGAAGGATGGTATCCTTCGTGGTCTATCCTTCGAAGGTTATCTTTCGAGCTCATCGAAGGATCTAAACTATCCTTCGATGACACATCCTTCGACCCAAACATCTTTCAACCATTGTCTAACTGTTTGGCCAAGTCAAACCGGAGGATGGTTGACTTGGTCAAACTTACATCAATCTTACATCAAAGACATCGTTTTGTATCAAGACTAAATACAGACAAAGTACAGACACAAGTGCACCAACAATCTTGAAGGAGGATTCCTTTAGAGAACAAATCGTAGAGACCCTTTTTTGTTATTTGCTTGTAGATTTGTGGATTTTTTGACACCTGGATTATTTCTTTGTAGTCTATAGGCAGCTTGGGCTCCCATATTTCATAATCCTCCTATACATTTAATAATTAAACAATCACAAAATTTTCATTTAATATGTTACTTATTTTCATTTTAATTAATACGTGAGACATTTCGTTTTTCCTTGAAAAGCAAAATAAAAATACACAACAAAAATTGATTTCAGGTACAGAATAGCACATGAGAACTTATCTCTTATGTTCACCTTTTTAAGAAATATTATTTCACAATCTGTTACTTGTATTAATATTTTTCATATAGTTCAATGATTATTAATTTTTGTTTACTTTTTTACAGGTTTATACATTACTTTAAAATAGTTTTCTTACAAATGTACTTGAAGCAAGAATCCAGCTCAAATAGATGTATGAAAACTTACTTGGAATTCCAATGCCTTCTTAAGCTGTATTATTATCTGGTCAATATTTGGCCGATCATCCCGGTCAACCTCTAAGCATTGAATGGCAACCGTTTGAAATGTAGTCAATGATTGAGGTGTAATTTGTTCCTTTATACCCTCAAATATCATCTCATCAAGGTCTCCTTTTTCATTGTAGTGTTTTACAAATAAAGGGCCTAACGATTGAGAGTGATGCTTACATCCCTCTGCCCACGCCAATCTCCCACACAACATCTCACATAAAATCACACCTAATGAGTATATATCCGAGAGTTGTGATAAGAAACCTCGTATTTTGTAGTCTGGGTCAATGTATCCCAACGAGGTACAAGCATTATCATCCACATGTTCAGCTCTATCAAACAGTGCTTTGCTGAAGAACTCCAAATTAGAAATTTTAGCATTCCAATCAGCATCAAGTAGAATGCTACCACTTCTAATGTCCCTATGCCGCATCAAATGCTCTTGCTCTACACTACCTTCGTGAAGAAAATTCAATCCAGTTGCAGCGTCAATGCATATCTTGAGGCGTTTCATCCACGTAAGACTAGGATTGTCCAAATGTTTAGCGAGACTTCCATTACAGGCATGCTCGTAAACAATGATTCTTTCATTCATTTCGTTACAGTAGCCTACAAGACCAATGATGTTCTCATGTTTATAATTGAGAAGAGTTTCAAACTCCGTCAAAAATTGAACATGCCCTTGATGATACTTTCCATCCCACCGCTTTACAACAACGGGGGTACATGCGTAAGCATGCACAACTTTTCCTTCATAAAGCTTCCAAAATCTTCCTTCTCCAATGCAATTGCAACCACTGAAGTTTTGTGTGCCCAATTTTATTGCTTTAAGTGATATATGTAGGTTGTCCTTGTTTTTCTGTGAATCATGGCATTTAAAAATTCAACTTTGTAAATAAAAAAAAATTATGTACAATTGCAATATGCAACAACTGTATTTAAAAAATTACTTGTTAGTTGTTTGTATACATTTAATCATAGTTTAACGAAGTATAATAAAAGAATTCTTTTATTTTTTAAACAAAAAACCTTTTTAAAACTTTATCATGTAGGCCACCTGAATTCTCAAAAAAAAAAAAAAAAAAAAGGGGGTTAATTGATAAATCAAAGGGGTCTATACGACCCGTATTAGGGCTGTTCACGAGCCGATCCGAACGAGCATATTCGAGCATGTAATTTTCCAAGCGAGCGGCGCGCGACGAGTAATTTGGACAACCATAGATTTAGCATGTTCCCTTCGATGTCTCCGCTATCGGGTCACGAATAAGGTCCAAATGTCTGAGGATGACACTAAGATTGATTCGTTTGAGGATGAGGCACTGGTTAAGGCAGGTGAAGCGATGAATATACAACAAAGAACAATCGTCGCATTGTGGCGTATGGTGAGAGCGAGAGACGATTGGCGACTGACGATTGATCATAGAAAGATGTCATTATTTTTATTGGTTTGATTAGGCTAGTATGGATAAATATAATTGTATATTTGAGTATAGTGGTCCAAATCTAATAGAGCGGTATGAATAAAATATGAATATACACGTAATTTGTGTGTGCATATATAATTATATATGTAATAAATTAATAAAATTTAATTTGAGCCGAACCGAGCCGAGCGGACATTTGCTCATGCTTGGCTCATTTGCAAACCGAACCAAACCGAGCGAGCATATTCCGAGCGATCGACGGGTGAGCGATTTGAACAGCCCTAACCCGTATAGACCCTTTGATTTATCAATTAACCCCTTGTTTTTTTAGAATTCAGGGATACGACCCGTATTAGCCTACTATACGACCCAGTTTTGACCTATACGTTGCGTACAGGGGTAAAATCAAAATTTCATAATTTTAGGTTGGGAAAATATCATATAAATGTAATCAAATTTGCGTGTTGTTCTAATTAAATCATTCAAACTCTTTTTGTCTCTCTAAAGTAACTAAACCTAAATATAGTGTTTTAATACTATGTAATTATCAGGTCACCAGGTTACCACTTTTTTCTTTTCTTTGTTATTTTCTTTTTATGCTTATGTTTATGTTTATATGGTTTTTATAAAATCAAAATATATATTTGTTGATACATGTTTGTGGACGCGACTCGACTCGACGCGTCTCGGTTCGGTTCGACCCGGTTAGGTTCGGCTCAAGCCCGACGCCACGACATTCCTCCGTCATGCGTCCCAGAGTTCGACACGCGAAGCACGGAGCGCCGCGAGACGGTTCCCGCTGCCACATCATCATGACATCATCATGATGATGTCATGATGATGTCATGTGGTTGACTAATCTACAATTTGCATATTTGAACGTGCATGTTACATTTAGTTTAGGCCAATCACTTTGCTTGGGCTGAAACAATCACATCTGGGCCGAACCCATAACTTAGTCCAATCGCACAAGATAAGGAAAATATAAATACCGAAATCACATGTGATTTCGGTAGACAAGAACAGAAGTGTGAGGCGACACAAAGAAGAACCCGAGAGAAAAGAGAGAACCGAGAGTTTGTTTGTAATTCTTATGATATATTTCTGTAACAAAACTCGGTCGGTTTGAATATACGATTGTGTTAAACGGTATACGCGTCTTGTGTTTTGGTGTTCTTGTTCATCTCTATCTCGGTTTGCATCTCCGGTTGGATTCCGCACAACCGGGCGTGTTTGTACACAAGGAGTAGGCGATTAGATCCTCCCCTAGCCGGACCTACAAGTGGTATCAGAGCCTTGGCTCTTCTCCTTGTTAAAACCGAGTTGTGTTCGGGTTGTTTTTCGGGTTTTAGAAGCTTGTATTTTCTGGAAATTTCTGTTTTTAGCTTCGAAAATCTGCATTTTTTTGCTGGAAGTTCACATAAAAACCTTGTTATTTTTCATTTTCAGATGTTAAAAGTTGGTTTTTATTGAAGTTTTGAGCAAAACCGCGTTTCGGAAATTTGTCGGTTCACCGGAAAACTCTTTAGTTTACCGGAAAATTTAAATTTTCTGGGTTGTGTCTTCATATCTTCAACCAAGCTTCAAGTGTTCTTCATAAAATCTACTCTTTTGATCTTGGTCAATTATTTTTGAAAGTGTTAGTGCATTGAAAATTGTTATTGGATTATAATAGTACAAATCATATCATGGTTGGTAACTTGGGGCTTGTGTAGCCGAAAGTTTGAGTTGAAAAGGAGAGTTGTCGGATTGTGTCAGGAGGATAGACATATTGTGATAGAAAGTCAATAACCAGCGAATTTGACTTCAGCAAAATTGATTTCAGCGATATTTCAGTAACCAGCGATTTAGCAGTAACCTGCGAATTACCATTTCTTGTATTGTTTCCGTTGCTTGACCCGACCAACTCAAAACCAAAGGCGACTTTGGTAACCGTGTAATCGTCCTCAGCGAGATTATTACGGTTTTTCGGCGATTTTTCGGATCATCGTAATAACGAGAATAGGCAGCGAAATTCAGCGAACTTAATAAAGCCAGCGAAATTAAGAGAAGCCAGCGAATTAACAGGATCGAACAGACTTTGTTTCAGTCGCACAACATTCTCAAGTATTTGGATCGCACAACATTTATTCAGTCGTACAAGAAGCTGGGCCTGCACAACTTCAATTGGGCTTCTGATTACTCGTACAAAAAGTGGGCTTCTATAGTGGGCTTCCATTACAAACATTTAAATTCTGTTTGTTTGGGCTGCTCATTTAAATCGCACAAGATAGGTGGAACGTACAAGATTATCATCACTCAAGACACACTTTTTCTTATTAGTCGCACAAGATGACTTAGTTGCAAAACATTTATTCATTCGCACAAGGTTGTTCAGTCGCACAAGATTAAATGCTCGCACAAGACTTTATTACTCGCACAAGAATTGGGCTCATATAAAAAATTTGGGCTTCTGTTTGGGCTCGTTTTCGTCGTCTATCTTTCAAGAAGTGTGGTTCATCGCGTTGTATCACAAGACTTGTTCCGTCGGATTTTTGTTTCGTGGGATTTTGTGTTGTCTAGATATTTAAAAAAAAAATTAAATTAAAAAAAAATATATAATATTTGTATTAGTGGTTTAATTGCTTTGTTTGAGGTGATTTTCAGGTTTTATTATCTTTGATCAAAAATGAATCCAAGATGGAATACTCTGGTAAATACAGACATGTATTTTGGTACTCCGTCTCCCGCACCGGTATCTTCTAATGCAACTTCTACCGGTCAATGGGCATTCGTATCAAATCAAACTACAAGTATTCAAAGCATTCTCTTAAGCGAGAGCGAAACCGGAAGTTTGAATCGGCCTCCAAAGTTGATGCACTTATATGAATATCCAGGATGGATTGATAGATTTCATACATACGTTCTTGGTCAAAATACAGAATTGTGGTTGCGGTTCATTACAGATTTCGATCAAACAATAGAGGTTGCCGCATCATCTGCTGCTACGTTTGCAGATCTTACGGAAGATCAGAAGAAGGTCTATGATTTGGAAAAGAAGGCATATGCCATTCTTACTCAGGCGTTAAGTAAAGATATTTATCATCAATTTGTCAGTTACAAGACGACAAAGAGGTTGTGGGACGCGTTGAAGACAAGGGGCGTAGGAAATGAAGCGACACGTCAATTGAGAAAAGACCTGCTAAAGAAAGAGTTTGATGGTTTTACTTGTATGGAGAATGAGTCGTTAGGTGATTTGACAAGTCGATTTAATCATTTGTTGACTGAATTGACAAATTTTGGGGTTGTTACAACTTCTGCAGAGATTGTGAAAAGGTTTGCAGATGCGTTGCCACCTCAATGGAATACTTTCTTGGAAATCATGAAGTACAATGGTACTTTAGCTACAACGAGCTTCAACGACTTTGTTCAAATCCTGGAAAACAAGAATCAGGAAGAAACTCTCAAGGCAAAAAGAGTTCCAGTACCACAAAATCCTGAAATGTATTATGGAACTTCTAGCACTTCTACAAAACCTTCTTCGCATGCTCCAATTCAAACAGCGTTTGTGACTAGCACTGACATGTATGGCAATACTATCCAAGTTCCGGTCCCTCCAAAAACAGACATGTATGGAAATCCGCTTGAACCAGTCCCTCAATCAGTACCACAACAACAAAGCCAACGACCTCTCAGACCAACTGACATGTTCGGAAATCCATTACCTGTTCGATCTCCCGGAACAACAGACATGTATGGGAATCCTCTTCCTCCTCAATCTACCGTACCAACAGACATGTATGGGAATCCTCTTCCTCCTCAACAGCAAGCTTGTTATGGAAGCACATCATCTGCTGGTCAACAATCAAAGCCAAATACAGTACGGCTCGACACCTCAAGCTTTTCCAAAGTCAGTGTGGAAGTAGCAAAGGAACACATGGAGCTGCTAAACACGTTGGTGAGCGCATACTGTGGATTAGTGGAAGGTCAGATTGGTAACATTAATCTGACGCAAGAAGACTATCAGCAGATCGATAAAGAGGAGATGGAAATGATGGACATCAAGTGGGCCTTTGCCAGTGCTGTTAGACGAGCAAAGGATTTCATGGAAAGAACAGGCAGAACCAGCTTGGAGAGCAAGAAAGACACCAAGTATGGGTTTGATAAGCAGGTTGTTAAGTGTTTCAATTGTGGTGAACGTGGTCATTTCAAGCGTGAATGTACAAGGCTATCTCAACATGGGAACCAAAATCCTTTCAGAGGTCAAGGCAACCAGCAGAACCAGAACAGGAACAATGTTCGTACGTTGGTACCTGTCAACAACCAAAGCCAAGCAGGATCATCAAATGCCAACCAGGCACTTGTGGTTCAAGTAGATGAAGGCTGTGATTGGTCAATCCAGTTGGGAAATGATGCTCCAGATGGAACAGCGTGCTTTGCTGAAGTTGTCAAGGATTTTAAATCACGCCAGTGGTGGAGAATCTTCCATCAATGGTGATGAATCTTCGGAGGATGAAGACTCTTCTGGTTACAGTAGAAGCTCAGATGAAGAATCCTCGAGTTCAGGCAATGATCATTTGGATGACACGTCAAGTGTGTCAGTCGATGCAGATGTTGATGAGCTATTAGGAGAAGCTGCAGCAAGGAATGATAGAAAATCTATTCTGGTGGATCAAGCTGTTTATTCTTCTTCTTCTCTCCATTCAGCCGTTATGGCTAATGTCGACAGTTCGTCCAGTCAGGTATGTGTCGATGAACCTACTGTTGTAAATTGTGATAAGTGTGCTAGGTTAAGTGTTAAATGTGCTGATTTGGATACAAATATGTCTGAGTTGCAAGGCAAACATGATGCTTTAAAAGCTAATTTGTTCGACTTGCAAAACAAACATGTTGATTTAGATGCTAAGTGGTGTGATTTGCAAAGCAAGCACGAGGCTTTGCAAGAGAAATATGATGTGACATTTATTCACAACCAGAAGTTGACCGTGGATCTTTCTAAGTGCACAGAAGCCAACATGTTTTATGAAAACCATGAAAAGGAATTTAAATCGATGATTGAAACATTAAAGAAAGATAAAACAGAGCTGATAAAAATGGTTTCCAGAAAACAAACTGACATAAATTTGTATATCACACGTCTTGAGATAATGCAAAAAGAGATGGCTTGTGTTAAAACTGAAAGTGAGGCGATCCGACTCAAGTTAGACAGCTATTTAAGCTCTAGCTATCACATCATTGATGTTCAGAAAGAGAAAAGGGATGTCACATGCATTGGATATAAGAAATGTCCACCACCCGTGAGAAACAATTATGATGCTCTGCCTGATGAGGAGTATAGAACTCACTATGAACCATCTGTTCCTTTGGACGTTGAGGAATTTGCAGCAGGACTAGGATACAAGAAGGAAGTATCATCAGATTCGGATGTGTCAGCAGATACATTTGTAACTGCTGAACAGAATCAGGATCCGCCAGTTGTGATTGAGGATGCTGATTCTTCTGATGATGAATCTGATGATACTGATTCAGTAAAGTCTGATGCGGTGATCAAAGAAGAGGACATACCTCTTGAGAATCACATTCTTTGTGATCCACCAGCAAAACCGTTTGTGACTGCTACAGCCAAGTCTGTTGAATCCTCATCTGGAAGTTGTGAAAGCGTGAACTTGCTTTACACGTTGATTGGATCTGATAAAATATACTCAGACAATGATTTTCCAATCAAGAATGTCAATCAATCTTTGATTGATAAAGTTTTCGAAGATTCTACCAGTAAGTTTTTGGGAAAGTCGAGCCCAGGAGTTGTAGTAACTCAGTGTGCTCATATCCCAAAATCCGAAGTTAGAAAGAAATATGGGAATCAAAAATTGCAAAAACAAAACAATCAACGAAAGCAAAATCACGCTGCCCAAGGAAATGGAAAAGGCAAACAGAGCCAAAACAAGAAAAATGACAAGAAGGTAAACTTTGTGAAATCAAAGGGAACGGACAGAATTGAAACGTTTGAAAACAAATCTAACTTAGATTTTGTTAAACAAGCAACAGTGTTGAAAAGAAATGAACCAAACTGTTCGAAACCTAGTACCTCGAGATCACAAAGTTCATCATCATCGGCAAGACGATCACATGATACTTCGGGGTTTGTTGAACGAAGATCATGTTTTGAATGTGGCACAATTGGACATATCATTCGAAATTGTCCATATCTTCATAAACAAAAAGCCAAAGTTGATTCCCCCCATGGTAACAGTTACCATAAAAGATCTGTTTCACCAAAACAGGACCCTCGTCTTGTTAAACAACAAGAAGTGAAACAGAGAAAGAAACAACGGAAAAATGTTGAAAAGGTTTTAAAACCGGACGTTGTCCAAACAAAATCTGTTGAATCAAATGTTAAACTTGAAAACCAAAAACAGATTTGGAAACCAAAATTGGAAATTGTTTCAGGGGGAGCCACATCAATTCCGAATCATCGGGAAATGGATGTCACAATTCTCGATGATGACGGACGACCCAAGTCTGTGAAGGCTTGGGTCCCCCTCTCCAACTAATCTCTGAATGAGAGTGCAGGATGTTCCAGGAGGAACTATTGATAGTCTTAGGATTGTTGATAGTGGAGCGTCCATGCACAAGATCGGCGACACCAGGCTCCGAAATATTGTTACATTTAGGAGAATATTGTTGCCATTGATGGAGAGAGGAGAAAAGAAGACAAAAATGTCTGATGAAAGAATGTTGTTGAATGAAGTTGAAAAATTCGACCAGATGAAACATGTTCCAAAGTTTGGTTGTTATGGTTTTTGATCGGGTCAACATGAAAGATTCCAATGAAAAGTACGCGCCTGTAGCACGTCTGAACCTTTTCGAAGATTCATGGATTTTTCTTCCACAAGAAGTTCAAAGTCCACAAGATGAACGTGTAAGGTACTTTTCTCTACGGTGTGATTGAAGAAAATGTGTTTGTTGAACAAACCAACCGGGTGTGCGGATGCCTTGGCGTGGATTGAACAACCGCACACTACTTCTCAAAGAGAAAGACAAAGACCTTCGCTGGTACAATGTGGAAGACCAGCCGGACCCAAAGGTTTCTGATCTTGTTGCTGTGAAGAGATCTCTAAGTAGCTACAAAATTGACTTTGAAATCCACACCTGGTGGATATCCAGTTTGGGAGAGCGCTCAGATTCCTGGCAATGCACGAAGCAGTTGTAGGATACGGTTTTGAATTTCTAATCTCCACTATACTTGTCGATATTTTAGCTGCTTTATGAATTATTATCATCTCGTATAGCACTCTTTGACCGGACACGTTGAACTCGAATATCACCTCACACGTGATTGTTTCACTATGAAACTCGTCAATGTTGTCATGGTCCGCACCGCTTACCGACGTACCAACTCATTTTTCCAAAATTTGAGAAATCTTTTTTGATTAAATCTTAATTTTGGTAAACGGCATTGAGGTAAAACAAGAGTAAAACCAACATCGGAAAATCATTTTTGTAAATACCTTTGTGTTTTAAATTTGTCTTAGTCTATTGATTTTAGGGGGAGTAAATCCAAAATTTGAAAAATCCAAAAACATCGAAAAATTTCAAAAACACAAAAACAATAGAAAAACAAAAATGAGTTTCCTGGCGAGCAAAAGAGAAAATGATAGTACATCAGTGGTCTGTCTAAACCTCTTTAAACTTAAAATGAAATATGTTAAGCAGCTCTATATAAGATGTATCGGTAGGCTCACAATCATTTTAAAGTGTGCAGGGTGATATAAACCTAAATCGACTGAAGACCAGGTGGGAACCATTCATTGGCATATGGTCTTAGTACCGAAATTTCGTTTGAGAGATTGCCGAGGTTCTGAGATATTCGGTCTTTATGCTGCTTATCATCTGGGTATCATGGTTGTATCTTTTACCGGAAAATAACGGGGACGCAAGTCTAGATCTTCCATGATATCATACATACGTGTACATATTGCATTCGACCTCAATAAGTGATCAACAATCACATGTCCAAACAAATAAGTGATAATATATCACATTTATCCGGGAGTCAAGTTCGTCTCTCTGCTGTACGAAAGTACTGACCTGTTTACGGACTTGCTCCTGTGCCCTCATGCATCGAAAATCAAGTTCCTCATCAATAAGTGATTCTATCACATAGGGCTTGTTTTCAAATTCAAAATAAGTGAGTTTCTCACATCATATACGGTCAAACAGATGATAATCGGTATACTCACCGGTAAGATGAACCCTCGTGCATACCTTGATACGGGAATGTGTCGTGATGTGGATGAACACTGGTCGGTAAGTATAAATCATACCTTAACGTATCCCCTCGCCATGATTACATCTGATAAGTTGAGCTTATGTGGACAACAATACCGATAATCGTTATAGGATGTTTATCTTAATGTTAATTAACTGAACAACAAGAGCGTTTTGGCGTGACCATACACTGATATGATTCTCTTACCCTCGAAACTCACAAAAAGAATGTCTGTAAATATTTATTTACTGCTTTAAATTTCTGCATCTTTGTATATATTTATTTACTGCTTTCTGTCTTTACTTTTGAAATATTCAAAAATACCAAAAATATTTTAGGTGTGTTTTAATATAAACTTTTCTAAAAGCCAAAAAGATTTTATTTCTATCCTATTTTCGATCGTACGATGTTGGATCTCGAGTCTTCGTTACCTGAAACCTGATTGAAAACCAAAGTGACTAAATCTTCATAAACGGTCGAAATTTGCAAAGTGTTGAAAGTTAAAATTTAAAATTGATAAAATTTATTAAACTTTCAAACTGTCGGACGGTGTTTGATTAAATATGGTCATACGTGTGTTGTGTGTTTATACTAACTATATTCCAAGCAGTTGTTCTCATTACGCGTTTAGATTTCTTGCATGTGCAGACTCTAAAGGCAAGGAGAACATGGTCGATGACAAGCTTCGGAATGAAGACACGGCGTGAAAGCACTCAAATGATGAAGATGATCGAGCTGCCGATGACCTTCATCAACACCACAAGGATCTCAAGTACTGAAGATCAAGTCATTCACGAGCATAACTCAAGGGGGAGCTTATGTTAAGGGGGAGTTTGTCAACACACTTCCTACATGAAACGGGGAGTTTGTTGATACACTTTCTGCTTTCAAGACGTGAAGACATTGAAGATTCTCCGACACAGAAGTCATGAAAGACGTATCTCGCGAGTAGCGTCCAAGGGGGAGTTTGTTGATACATGTTTGTGGACGCGACTCGACTCGACGCGTCTCGGTTCGGTTCGACCCGGTTAGGTTCGGCTCAAGCCCGACGCCACGACATTCCTCCGTCGTGCGTCCCAGAGTTCGACACGCGAAGCACGGAGCGCCGCGAGACGGTTCCCGCTGCCACATCATCATGACATCATCATGATGATGTCATGATGATGTCATGTGGTTGACTAATCTACAATTTGCATATTTGAACGTGCATGTTACATTTAGTTTAGGCCAATCACTTTGCTTGAGCTGAAACAATCACATCTGGGCCGAACCCATAACTTAGTCCAATCGCACAAGATAAGGAAAATATAAATACCGAAATCACATGTGATTTCGGTAGACAAGAACAGAAGTGTGAGGCGACACAAAGAAGAACCCGAGAGAAAAGAGAGAACCGAGAGTTTGTTTGTAATTCTTATGATATATTTCTGTAACAAAACTCGGTCGGTTTGAATATACGATTGTGTTAAACGGTATACGCGTCTTGTGTTTTCGTGTTCTTGTTCATCTCTATCTCGGTTTGCATCTCCGGTTGGATTCCGCACAACCGGGCGTGTTTGTACACAAGGAGTAGGCGACTAGATCCTCCCCTAGCCGGACCTACAATATTAAACTACTTTTCAATTATCTTGTATATCTCACTAACATTCGACGACCTTCCCATCCAAACCCTAGCCTACCGACCAAACTTTGATGACAAACAGCAACCTTCGATGATGACATAGACCAAGTATGATTGTTTTTTTCTTGTTAGTTTCAGACCAATGACCAGGTGATACAGGGTTTCGTGTTTATCGTGTGGAACCCAAGAGAAGGAGGCATAGCGGAGACTGGCAACGTTTGATAAGTCGGAGGGGCGGCGAGGATTCATAGGTAATGAGATGGATTTTAAAGATGAATATAAACTGTAAAATTGAAAGGTTGCGATGATTTTTGGGGTGAAGTCTGCTTTGGCTTATAATGTCTAGAGGAAATCAAGTACATAATGGAATTCAAAAGAATAATATCATTGGTGGCAGTGGTATTTGTTGTGGCATGTTTTGAACTTTTGGATCTTTGAAATTTTTATATGATCTTGCATCTTCTATTTTTTAGTTGAAGATGACGATAATGAAGATTTTTTTATTTAACTGGGTTCATTATAATTTGAGTTGATGATGGCCTTTACCGATGACGATGACGAAGAATTTTTTATTTAAATGTGTTCATTATAATAACTATTAGTATTATAATTGAAGTTTAAAAATAAAATATAATTATTTATTTAAATTTAAGGACTAAAAAAACATGACCTGCTATATTATGAAGGTAACCTGCTAACCTGGAAATTGCATAACATTAGAACAATAAATCAAATTTGAGTGATTTTAGAGAGATAAAATAAGATTGAGTGACTTTAGTGGAACATATTAAAAACTTGGTTACTATTTTATAAAGTTACCCCTTTTAGGTTTTGCCTATTCGGTGCGTATACGGGCTGTATAAAAAATTTGGGCCATATTCGCAAATCTTTATATAATATAAACTAATCAACCATTCAATCAAATATATAAATACAACGATAATTGTTATGAAATTGATAAAACAAATTAACAAAAATAGTATAGCAAAAATGATTAAAGTATCGAACCTACTTACTAATTGGGTTTATTAGTCACTTGGGTCTTGTGGCTGGGCTTGTTAATTGGGTTTATAAATTCTTATCCACAGGCCCTTATTTATAAAACTTTTAATTGGGTTTTAAACTTGTTATACAAAGGACCTTATTTATAAAAACATTCAGAATTTTTTTAAATATATATATATATCGTGGGGAGTTCAAATAAGAAGAAATTTTTTGAAAGAAGAAAAAAAGAGAAATTTCAACCAATAAGTATGCTTTATTTTACTTCATTTAATATTAGTATTTAAAATTATTATAAGGGTACATTGGTAAAACTACATAGATCATTAACTTGTAGTCTTCCTCTTTAATAGCTAACTACATTAAATTTTTTGTAACTTAACTTCAAAATATATATTTTTTCAAAAAAGTAAAATAAAATAATTTAAAGTGTAGGATAAATTACGAGATGTATTAGATAAATTACGAGTTGTGTAGGATAAATTACGAGATGTATAAGATAAATTACGAGTTGTGTAGGATAAATTTCAACGTGTAGGATGAATTTCGAAATATGTAGGATAACTTTTGATGTGTGGAGGCAAAAAAAGTTTGTGTAGAGGATAATAGTCTTTATGACTAATTAATTAGTCAAAGATGATAATAAACGATATAAGTGAAAAAATTATTTAATGTTTTACAAAATTACCCTTGGTTCTTTTTTTTCTCAAATGAACCTTCCCCTATATATATATTTTAAAAAAATTTTGGGTCCTATATTGGTTTGGGCACTGATCATAGGCCCACCCTGCACTTGCTTGTAGCCGGCACTGTTATGAGAGTTGTTTACTTCAAAACTATTAATATTTATATATTTTATTTATACTCAAATTGATACAAATATTGCTTTAACCTAGTAGGCCAAATTGTCATTCAAGTTGCCTGGTTTTTAGATCAGCCGTTTTACATAAGCCATATGAAATAGAGAGACCTCTGTTTTGGATATCATGGATTTATCTATAACGAACAAATCCTCTTATCATTCAAGCATATTTTGTGACATATCTAGTCTGAAACAAAACATGCCTTTTTGCGTTGTATAACAATATACCATATCTGTTTTCCCACGTACTATGTTTATATGCCAATGTTAAGTTCATGATAACAAACTACCAATTGAAAATATACTTGGTGATTCAAATAATAATTAATTTGTTTGAAACATTAGTAAATAGATTCATAAACTGAAGATGAGATTAACACTAAATTTCAATGTTTTAAAAACCGGTTTTTAAGTCATACCGGGTTGGGCTCTAAAATGGTTTAACCGGTCGAACCAGGTTGTATAGGACGGTTGAACCGGGTTACTAGTTTAACTCTACAAATTCCATAAAATACAAATTCATCTAAAAAACAATCCAATCTCAACTAGGATTCATGTAACTAATTATAGTTTTATCTAAAAACAACTATTTTTATTGTAAACTATTAAGCATTTTAAGAATATTTTTATTAGTTATAAACAATATTGCATTGTACGATGTGAGTAACAGTTTCAACAACGATGAAATATTGGAATAGAATGCACTAGGTTAATTACCGAAAATATGGAAGATCAATATTACCTTAATATCATATTTTATTAAAATTGAACCGGTAGAACCGGATTTACCGCCGGTACATAAGACATACCGTATTCGGGTTTTACCGGCCTTTATCGTACCAGACTCGTGCCTGATATCCGGTTTAACCGGTATAACCGGCCGGTTTATACCGGTATTTAAAACATTGCTAAATTTAACTCTTAATATGCACATTTAAGATCATAATGGAAAATAGACCTTAAAATGTATATATGCACATTTATTATATATGCACATTTATACATAAAGGATGTGTTTAGTTGTAGAGTTTTAGAATAAAGCAATGGATCTGAAAGGCATTAATGTGTTTGTTTTAATTGAATGACAAAATCCATAAAGTAAGGGCTTCAGAAATATGACAAAACCTATCTATAATGGTGGGTTTTAGAAAAGCCTCTATCACACATCCTACTCCCCTTTCTCCCTCATTTTTATATTTTTTAAATTATATTTAAATTCCTTATTTTCTCTCCCTTCCTTTTAATATTTATTCCGTAATCTTTTAAGACTTTGCTTATAAGGAACGCACGAAATAAAAATATTTGCTAAGATTTCAAACCATTTTCGGTATATGTATTCTTTTATGTATTTAGATTGAACTCATGTCATCAAGTTTCTAGTTCTATGTCTAAAGTTCAGCAAATAACATAACTCACAACAAAATTAAGGTAAAATGGTGTATTATATTTCATATGACGTTTGTAATATAAAGTTTTTCGGTTTGAGCTTTATGCCTTATAAACTAATGTGAACATAGATCATACGGTAACTAATTTACGAATAAGTCTCATTTTGAAACAGGTTACTTACTTGAAAATTCAATGCTTCTTCAAGTTCTTTGATGATGACTTCCATAGTCGGACGCCCGGATTGAGTTTCTGCCAAACATTGATATGCAATTTTTAAGAATGTTTCTATAGAATCCTGATTGACACCCCCTTTTAGCATAAAAATGATTTCATCAGCTTCCATTAATTTTGGATCTACCATTCCCTTCAGTGTTCCTTCATTGTAGCGTTGTCGAGCTACTGATGGAAGTCCTTTCTCACCATAGATTTTATCATATGCCAACCTCCCACACAATATTTCAAAGAGAACTACTCCAAAAGAGTAAATATCTGATTCCTTTTTCAATTCCCAGTGTTCACATATTCTGGATCTAAGTACACTTCTGTACCGGCAACATTATTGGTAATAAGGGTGGTACCTTGTTGATTTGTACCCTGTAACTTCGAAAGCCCAAAGTCGGCTATCTTTGCCACCCAAGTATCATCCAATAAGATGTTTGCAGTTTTTATATCTCGATGTATTATCATTGGTTTGCGGGTGTGAAGATAATTTAATCCATGTGCTATATCAAGGCATATTTGTAAACGTTGAGCCCAAACAAGATTACTCACGTTATCCATGTTACCCAAATAATGATCTAGACTTCCATTAGCAACATACTCGTAAATGAGAATCAACTCACGTCCTTCGTCACAAAATCCTAAAAGAGGGACTATGTTCGGATGCTTACAATTACTAAGTGTTCTAATTTCTGCAACAAACCCTTGTTCTCCTTGTCCGTCTACTCTACTATAGAGGCGCTTGATAGCCACAGAACTATATTTCTTATGCAATTCACCTTTACTCTTTCCTTCAATTTCCAAGACATTTATACCATCAAAATGGTCAAGTTTTGCTTTGTACACCATACCATATCCAACTGACCCAATGCAGTAGGTTTTAGAAAAATTTCGAGTGGCCAACTCTATGTCATTCAATCGCAGTCTCAACTGATCCAAGCTTTTCCCCTACAATATTACGTGTTAGAGAAAAGCAGGCAGATGCACTTTAACATTACAATACTCATAAAAAGGGATGCCCCGAATTTAACATTACGGATTAGAAGACAAGTGGAGAAATGCATGATACATTTGCTAGTAAGGATGAGAATGCAATATTACCATGTCTTTGTCACTTCATTGATATGTTCCTTTCTAGAATCAGAAGTTTTTGAAGATAAAGCTCAAAATAACTTCCAACTTTTTCAAGTTTTTTTAGGTTTATAAAGTATATGTGATGTTTATATTAGGAAATACAAATAAGAGTTAAAAAAATAATATTGTATACATAAAAGTAACCTCGATTAAATATTTTTTTTGTACTTTGTAGCATTGGTCTAAGGTAACTATTATTTGCTGCAATCACTTGAATCAAACTGAAAAAAAGTTATCTTACCTTCAAATGGTTGGATGTTGTACCTTCAACGGCCACAAGTGTTGTTTGTTCCTTCATTTTGAATAATCCCAACAATGAGAATTAAATTAATAGAATTATAGACTGTTAGTTAATAGTTATTACAAAAAAATGATGAAAGGTAAAAAAAAAAAAGAATTCAAAATTAGATTGATGGTCTTACATGTTTGCGTTGAAGTTCCAATGCTCTCTCAAGTCTTGTGCGTATCATATTCATGTCGGGACGTTGTGATCGCTGCTCCTTTATGCAACAATATGCTATTTCAGCGAAAAGGTTGAATGATTGCACATTCATTTGTTTTTGAAGATCAGGATCTATCAAATTATCAAGTTTTCTCTCTTCATAATGTGCTCTCGCCATTCGAGCAAAATACCTAAAATTATCATTGTTTGGAATAGATGCTTCTCTTCCAAACAAGACTTCAAACAACACGATACCAAAGGAGAAGACGTCTGACTTATGATTCAAACTTCTAGTGTCTTCATATGCCGGGTCCATATAATGCAAGGAGCCATTGTACTTACCGGTAAGGTGAAGATGATGCTTTCTAGCTAGAACCGCAAATTTAAAACCATGCAACTTGGGTTCCCAGTTGTGATCTAGTAAAATTTTGGAGCTTTTAGGTAGTGTTTGGTATGCAGGAATGAGAGGTGGAATGGAATGAGTGATTACGAGGGAATGAAGAAAATAGTGTTTGGTTGGTCAATGGAATGGAATCACCCATTCCAAAAGGCATTCCATTCCCTCAAAATCATTCCTTCCACCACCCTTGTTTTTTTTCCATTCCATCCCCTCTTGCACCATTCATCAACAACACCACAACCCACGACCTTCGCCACAACCCACCACCACCACCATCCACCACCGACGCCATCGCCGCCACCCGCCACCACCTCACCCCGACAGCCACCGCCGCCACCACCCACTCGCCACCGTTATCACCCACAGCTGCGACCAACCGCCAACGCCACTCGCCGTCGCCGCCCACCACCATCGACGCCACCACCACCGCTACCTTTGCTGCCACCCACCACCAACGGCCACCTTGTCGCCACCACCACTCGTCGTCACCGCCGCACCGCCACTCGCCGCCACCACCACCACCCATCGTCGCCGCCGACACCCACCGCCGCCACCTATAACCACCCACAATAACTACCACCGACCACCACCACCACTCACCGCTAATTTTATTACTCCGTTTTTCTTGCCTACCGAACAATACACAATAATAATTCATTCCATTCACATGGTAACCAAACAAGACATGGAATTGTAATGATCCATTGCATTCCCTCGTCCATTCCATTACCTCATCCATTCCATTCATTCGTCCATTCCATTACCCCATACCAAACAGACCCTTAATGTTACCATGTATGACATAAAAATTTTCTGCTGCATTATAATGAAGGTAACTCAATGCATGTGCAACCCTGACACATATAAGCAATCTTTGCATCCAAGTGAGAGTTGGGCTACCAAGATGTTTGTCAAGACTTTCATTGGCCTGATACTTGTTGATGATGGTGAATACCTCATCATCCTTATGAGTCCACTTATATGTAGAAACGATATTTTTGTGCTTGAGAGCTTTAAGAACCGATACCTCGGTAACCACAATGGCCCTTTGTGGACATTTCCTAGCAACAATATTGATGGAGTCCCCTTGTTGCAAGAGTAGTTGTCCTTTGTAAACATGAAAAGATGAACCACGTGTGAGGAGATTTTCATCAGAGAAGTTGTTGGTGGCTAATGCTATCTCTTCTATTGGGATGTACAAGGATTCAACATATTCATTATAGTCCATCTCTTGGGTAGATGAAGACGTGATGCTTGTGTTGACCAAAGTAAACACCGACGACACCAAAAGATTTATAAGCAGGTGAAGTGAATTTAGGAGAGTAAGAAAAAGGGTTGGGGCAAGTTATGGCAGCTGGCGATTATCACAACCCGGTCATACTAGATGACATGGGTTGGGTGGGTTTGAGGAATAATATATGTTATGTTTTTTCGGATCGTTTGCTCTGCCTCAATTATTTATACAACAGGTCAACGCACATGAACGGGTCAAAATAGGTGAACAACTGCTCATAAAACCTGAACCCCCGATTTGGTTATTAACTCCTGAAGGCAAAACGGAAGAAACACGAAATGAAAATGACTAACCTTCACTTTACAACTAACACCACGATGCAACGGTGAGGAGATTATCATCAGAGAAGTTGTTGGTGGCTAATTCTATCTCTTCTTTTGGGATGTATAAGGAACGAACATATTCATGAAAGCCCATATCTTCGGAAGATGAAGACATGATGATGCCTGTGTTGACCAAAGCAGGTGAATTGAAGTTAGAAGAGTAAGAAAAAGGGTTGGGGCAAGTAAGTAAGAGGATTATGGCAGCTGGCGATTATCACAACCCGGTCTTACTATATTTTGGCGATTATCCCCAAAATATAATATATGTATGTTTTTTTGGATCGTTTACTCCGCCTCAATTATTTATTCAACCGGGTCAAAATAGGTGAACAACTGCTCATAAAATATGCAATCAACCACCTACCAAAAATCAAACAGAAAAAGATGAAGAAACAACACATAAATGTCGAATTAAAACCTGATAATCTAAAGTAAAAATATTTGGTTATTAACTCCTGAAGGCAAAACGGAAGAAACAGGAAATGAAAATGACTAACCTTCACTTTACAACTAACACGACGATGCAGTGTCGCCGATAACTTCGTAAGTTGTTTTTTTGGTGTGTGTGAGAGAGAGAGAGAGTTTTGTCGGCACTTCCGATTCCGACGATGCAGTGTCACCGATAACTACTAGTTTTCTTTCAGCTTCTTAGGGTAGAGTAGAGGGAGTGGTTTGGTGAGTGTTTAAACCCTTTTCTAACCAACAATGTCAAGTTCCCAATCTATTTCTTATTTTACACTCAATCACTGCAAGCACACAGAGAGTGGTAAATAATTTTAAAAAAATGTTTAGTTGAAAGGGGTTAAGACCCATCATTAACCCTCTAATCTCCTCCATCACTTCTCTTCTCTTTTGATTTCTCACCCGGTGAGTATTCACCGCCACACCCACACCCGATCACCGCTCCACCCCTGGCAACACCTCTCCCCTCCGTAAAGTACCCTCCCCGCCCCACTCACTGCTACCACTATGCCCACCCTTATGTGGGTGGATAAGATATTCACCAAAAGCTTGTTGCTTCCACCACCCCACGTCTTATTGATTAATTCCAATACATTAATTAATTATTAGCTCGATATTAGATTTAAAAAAAACTAATTGATAACGCTCTTAATTTTTTATTTATATCACTCCACTCCCAACTTTTAACTAACTAGGTTAGTGTTGGCAGTGGCGAAACTTGAGATTTCCGACGGGGGTCGAAAACATATATACCAAAATATTTCTATAAAACCAGAGTGTCAAAAACATATATATCCAAAAATTTCTATACAAAAACTACATACTCTCCACTACTGAGCGAAAAGTTCAGGGGGTCGGCCGCCCCCTCCTGCCCCTACTATCCTACACCCATGAGTGTTGGGTTAGTTTGGGAGTGGTGTAGGAAAATAAGTTGAAAGTTGGGGTGGTGTGATACAAATCACAAGTTGGAAGTGTTATCGGCTAATTGGTGAAAGTTAGGGTTATTTAAATCTAATATCCCTTATTAATTTAACTAAGTTATTCTCATGTACCTTATATCATCTTACAATTTTGTAATCCCTTGTTGATATGTGATTTGTTTTTGAAATTTTTGACACTATGGACCGCATGTTAGCAAAAACTAACTGGGTTAACTTTTAGTTATTTGGGATCGATCACTGAAGGAAAAAATATTTAAAGTTGGGACTATTGGTAAACATTTTCTAAGTTGAGATTAATCCACATCAATAAGTCAAAGTTGAGATCATTAAAATTGAATTTTCCTAATATTTAAATTGTTTAAAGTTTATTTTGTGGTGTGCTCTTAAATTTATATTATTAGATACTTTTATGATTAGGGCAATTGCATATTTCCCCTCATATATTTCTCTTATTGCGTATTTACCCAACCCAAAACTTAAAGTGCTTATTTCCCTTCCCTTCTTGAAAAAAATTGTAAATTTATAATTTTGATTTATTTAACTAAAAACAAATTATAAAATGACAATTTTACCCCTACCCTATTTTTGCTAAAACTTTAAATCTGATCATAGTTATCCGTCTTCTTCATTGTCCTCCATCATTGATTCATTGTCACCATAGCCAAATTGCAGGTTTTAATTTCAAAGAAATAATATTTTGATACAATACCCTGAGAAAACCATTTTGATACTATTATCATATTCTTATGTGATGTTGCTGGTTGGTCCTTTGTATTTAATAGAACTAGAACCGGAACCAGAACACGATGCATACCGGAACCCTACCCGATGAATACCCGAACCGGATCCGAACCCGGAAATAGGGTATTATAATACCCGGGTTTTATAAAACCCGACCCGAACCCGGGTATATAGGGTATACATTTTTGGTAGAAAACCCGGACCCGGACCCTACCCGGTTTTTAAAAAAAACCCGATTTTGTAAAACCCGATCCTACCCGAACCTGATCCTACCCGAAACCCGGTTTTTAAAAAAACTCGATTTGTGTAGTGCAAGCAACTGAACCAGCACTACGTCAAAATTGAGCTTTTAGCCACATTTTTCCAAAAACCGCCCTGTCACGCATCTGAGAAAATGTGTGGCTAAAGATCATTTATAATATTTTAAAATACTTTCAGTCACACAATTTATTATTAATATGACCATTGTATACTAGTTCGAAACCTTTAGCCACACTTTTCAGAAAAAAAGTGACATTTACTAGCATGTCTAGCCACAGCTTAAAAAGCGTGTATAACCTATTGCCACGATATTTGTTTGATTTTTTTAGTTAACGAGTTGACGCTAACTGTTGGTGCACTACGTCTGTCGACTACGTCTTACATCGAGTCTCGGGTTCATTACAGATCAGATTGGGCAAGAAATAGAGGAATGAAGACCCTTCCGTTTGAAATGAAAGTTTGAATGACCCTTCCGTTTGAAATGAAAGTTTGAATGACCCTTCCGTTTGAAATGAAAGTTTGAATGACCCTTCCGTTTGAAATGAAAGTTTGAAAGAGGGTTCCGTTTGAGCTGGTCGTTTGAACTATTATGTTTACTTTCAAACGGAAGGGGCCATCTCTATAAATAGGATTCAAACGGTTTCATTTGTAACGATTCAGAAATATTATACCGAGGTGCTGCCGGTATTTCCTCGTACTGTAAACGTTGTTTATTGAATGCAAAAGAGGATTAAAGTGATTTTCTTGCTGTTTACACATTCGTTTCTTAGTTTCCGCCTCTGAAACGAATTAGAGCTTCTCCAAACGACTCATTTAGGTCGGGATCGATCCTACAATTGGTATCAGAGCTCAGGACGAGGAGGTCTTGCCATATTCAGCTTGAAAATCTGATTTTCTACACCTTCTTTCTTAAAATCGATACTTTTTACGGATAAAATTGGCTCAAATCTTCACACTATGTTCGGAATTCACTATTAACTAATCCTTGAAAGTTTGAAATCAAAATTTGACCTAAAACTGATCAAAATCATGTGTTCCGTTTGAAAAGTTTCGCGATTTGATGACGTCATCGTTTGAAAACTGATCTATCGTTTGAAAACTCCCAATCGTTTGAAAATACAAGCTGTCGTTTGAAAATGGATCCCATCGTTTGAAAACTGATCATCATTTGAAAGTCTATCGTTTGAAAGTCCATCGTTTGAAAGTCTATCGTTTGAAAGTCCATCGTTTGAAATCCTTGTCGTTTGAAAGTCCATCGTTTGAAAGTTCATCGTTTGAAATACTTTGTCGTTTGAAAGTCCATCGTTTGAAAGTTCATCGTTTGAATTCTTTGTCGTTTGAAAGTCCATCGTTTGAATTCAAACGGAACAGTCCATCGTTTGAATTCTTTGGCGTTTGAATCCATAGTTTGAAACCAGATCTGTCCGTTTGAAATACATTCTGTCGTTTGAAATCACATCAGACCGTTTGAAGCTGTGTTAGTTTAAGAAAGTTTTCTGTATATCATGGACTCTGAATTTTATAACGCTTTTGCAACACCGATATCAATGACTCAAAGTGCTATGATTGAAAATGAAACCGGGACGTCTCAGAAACCACCCAAACTCATGGATATTGATGATTACAATGGATGGTCCGAAAGGTTTGGAAATTGGGTTGAGGCGTATCACTTGGATGCGTGGGAACACACTGAAGAGCCGTATGTTAAGCCCACAAAGAACGATGTTGTGAATGGTACTCCGTTGACACTTAGAGAAATGAGTACTGTAGATAAAAAGAAATATCGTGATGAGAAATTGATGGTGAGTCTGCTTCAGCAAGCAATAAAAGAAGATATTCTGATACTGCTTCAACATGATGGAACTGCATATTCGATATGGAAAGAGTTGGAAGCAAAGTTTACTGGAAGTGACGATATGCTCAGGAATAAGATGTCTCTCATAAAAAAGGAATTTGACTTATTTCGGGGATTGAAAAATGAGAGTGTCAAGCAATTAATTGATAGATATTGTAACTTGGTGAGAAATATGACGAAACTTGGTGTTAAGAAAGATACTGATGAATTGGTTGAAAAACTTGCAGATGCGCTACGATATGAAACATGGGGAACATTTCTGATGATGTTGCGGTCAAACAAAACAGATTATAAGAAAATGACGCTGGGAGATTTTATCAAGCATTTGGAAGCTCAGGAGATGGAGCAGAGGAAGATTGCTAGGATGAAAAATTACGTTGGAGAACAAGATATCAGCTTGTATTACAAAGGTGGTGTCAACGAAAAGTCAAATTTTTCTCCGAAAATAGAAACTGCTTACAGTGCGAAAGATTCTTCTGAAAAGAAATCATCCCAGGGATCAAGCAACACTAGATTTTCATCATTCGATCCAAACATTTCTGCAACAAAGAATGGAAGAAAACTTCAATGCAATATTGTATTAAATCTTGAAAGTGATCAAGATTTTTCTGAAGAAGTTGCCAAAAATCAAATGTCTTTGTTGGGAATGGTGTTAGAGTCATATAGTAGTTTTGTGGCCGGAAAGATTGGTAATCCAATGCTCACGAAAGAGGATTACGATCAAATCGATGCTGAGGAAATGGAATTGATGGATATTAAATGGTGCATGGCCAGTGTAATGAGAAGAGCTGAGAAGTTTAAACAAATCACAGGAAGAAATGATTTTCTTGATGCAAGTGTTTCAAACTTAGGCTTTGATAAGTCAAAAGTTACATGTTTTCGTTGCAGGGAAAAGGGGCATTTCAAGAGAGAGTGCAAAAATCGTGAAGCTACTGGAGCCCAGAATCCTTTTGGAAACAATGATTATCACAAAAAGGCAATTTATCATCAAATCACACCACCAGCACTGCATCAGGCATAAACTGCACATGGAATGATGCAGATTAAAGATTCAAAGAAAGCTTGTCTGGGAAATGATGGTGGATTCAGTTGGGATAAATATGTTCCAATAAACAGCAAAGTGTGTTTGGCAGAACAAGATGATGAAAAACTGGCTGAAGGTTTCAATTGGAACAATTTTTGTCCAGATCAAGAATTTTTGGCCAAAGAGATGTCTAAAGACACTTCAAATGTTAATGTTTTTTTTGCTAATGCTTATGATTTGAAATGTGCAGAAAGGTGCAGAAAAGTCATGGAAGCAGCTGAAGAAAAACGAAGGAAGAACAAAGAAGAGGAAGAAGAAGAAGAGAGATTGAAGAACGAAGCGAAAGCTGAGAAAAGAAGAAGAGCTGAGTTTTTACAATCAAGCAGAAGTGTCAAAGAAGTTCCAGAATATGAAGTGAAGATTGATGAAGAACGAGTTGAAGTTTCTGAAAAGTGCATGAACTGTGATTCGTTAATCAAACAAAACAATGAGTTATTACACAATATTCACAAGTTGAAAGAATCGTATGACACAATGAACAGAGAAATCAACAAATATACTGATTCGAGTGGTGAACAAGCAATGGCGATGAATACTTTGAAAGTAGCATATCTTAGACAACTGGATGATGCTAACTTTTATATCAGGAAATGTGCTGATTTAGAGTTGGAGCTGGCAACACAAAAGATAGAGACTGAGAAAGTTAAAAAGTTATTAAACAGTTACTCATGTTCTTCTTTTGTTGTTGACAGGATTTATCCCGTAGTGGAGAATTTGAAGACATTTGAAGAAATGAAAATGTCTGAAGAAGAGAAAGCTGTGACAAAAGATGAAGTGAAGACTTCTGGTAAGAAACCAAGTGTGGTCTACACTAGATGTCCGCCCCCGGTTGAAAATGGATTTTTACCTCGAAATCCAAATTCAGAAAGAGTCGAAAAGGCAATAAACTTACAATGGGAGTCTGGGACGTCGGATAACTTGCCAGAAAATATTGATGTCACATACACGTCGTCTGATACTGATCATGAGTCAAAGTTGATAAAAAGTGCGGTCGATCAGGTGTTAGATAAAGATGACATAGAGGAGTCAAAACCGGAGTCCAAATTCAAGTCAAAGTCTGAGTCAGATGCGTCAAAGTCAACATTCAAAAAGGACAAACGGGTTTATGATAAGAAATTTTTGCTATCAAAATCTAATTTGAATGATGAATCAGTCAAAGTAGCATACACTTTGAAAGGTTCTGACAAATTATATTCTGATGAGAGTTTTCCAATAAGAAGTGTCAGATTTGAAATGATTCAAAAGGTTTTCAAAATTACAGAAATTAATATTTCTGAAATAAAAGATTTAAATCTTATCGGAAAACCTAAACAATACACTTCAAGAGTGCAACAAAGAATTAACAAGAAAATGGGTTACAATTATGGTTATAGTTTTCAAAAGAAACCAAACCATAATCGTAATTTCAAAAAGAAAGGTCTTGGTTTTATTCAACCGAAAAATTATAAAAATGAAAAATTTTATAAACCAAAAACTATGTTTGTTTCAGGAAATTTTTTAGATGATGAGAAAGAACAAGCATTCAGAAAGCAGACAAATCAAGAATTCCTTGCCAAGAAGCAAGAAGAGTTGAAGAAAAATCATGTTCCAAAGAAGATAGAAACCAGAACCTGTTTTCAGTGCAAGATTGCTGGTCATGTTGCTAGGAATTTGTTAGTGCACTATGTCTATTAACTGCGTCTTGTATTATGTAATAGGATAATATAGCTTGAAAGTGATGATTTAGCTTGAAAGTGTCACATGTCATTTCAAGGGAAATCATGATTTAGCTTAAACTTGTTCAAGGGAAATCATGATTTAGCTTGAACAGCTTCAAGCTAAACCTCAACACTATATATAGGCTTCAAGCTAAATCATGATTTAGCTTGAAGAACACATTTGCACATTTGACTTTTGGAGAGCTCTAGTTCTAGAGAGAGAAACTAGAGAGAGAAAGTTGTCAAGTGATTCAAGGTTCATTGTACATTTCAGATATATCAATAGAATCACGTTTATATTACTTCTTGTGTGTTTCGGTCGCGTTCGTGTACGGATTCCGCACGTTTCACGTTCATTTAGCAATCTTATCGGAGTCAAACCGGTCCTAACAAGTGGTATCAGAGCAGGAGCTCGATTGTTTTGATCAAACAACAAGATTTGTACCAGATTTCAACGTTTTCAGATCTGAATCGCAACTTTTCTTCTTCATCTACTCATTTCTTTCACGTTTTTGATGGATTTTCGACAAATTGAACGGGATTTAACGGTCCGAATTGGATGATTTTTTAGTATATTGTGCGAAAATAGTTGATAAACAATTCTACCAAGTTTCAGACTCAAATTCCTTGTCGTTTAGGAGAAATCTGAATTTTTGTGTCCGAGTTCGTAACATTCAGCACTATTTCGCTTGAAACAGGAAGATTTCGCTTGAATCTGATGTTTTGGTCTTGATTTCGCTTCAACAGAATAGTGTTGATTTCGCTTCAAGACATAATGTTTGATTTCGCTTGAAACATCATTCTGGGATTTCGCTTGAACAGAAGAACATTTGATTTTGCTTCAACTGATTATATTGAGATTTCGCTTGAAGATTGACTAATTGATTTCGCTTCAAGACATCAGTCTTTGATTTCGCTTCAAGCCTTAACAATTGATTTCGCTTGAAAGCTGTTGACTAGCTGATTTCGCTTGAAAGCTGTTGACTAGCGGATTTCGCTTGAAAAGTGAAATTTCGTGTCGAGAACATTTCACGGATACCGAGTGTCAGTCTATTTTCAGTTTATTTGATATTGATTGTACTGATTGTGTTTATTTGTGTGATTCAGGTGATTCAAGGTTTTCATAATGGCTGAGGAATTCTTCAACTCGTTTTACAACGCGTTCGCAACCGAATCATCTGAGGTTACAAATGTTACACCAAAAACTATCACGAAGGCGTTAAATGAAAATATCAAGCATGATAACTTCTACGGAACAAATTCAAAACCACCAGCTCTTGATAGCATTGAGGATTATACCTGGTGGAAAGAACGCTTTATAAACTGGGCAAAGGCGTATGCTCATGAAAGTTGGTTTTGCTTGGAGTATGGGTATGAAAAACCAAAAGACGATAAAGGCGAAGATCTTGTTTTCAAGAAGTTTACTAGAGAAGATAAAGCTGAATTTGGAGCTGAACAGAGAATGATAGCATTGATCCAGTCCGCAATCAGAAATGATATCTTTGCTTTACTAACTCATGACGGGTCATCTAAGTCTGTCTGGGAAGTTTTACGTGTTAAAGCTGAAGGGGGTAAACAGATTAAAAAGAACAAAATCGCTTTATTAAAGAAAGAATTTGATCTGTTTGATAACATAAAAGGAGAGTCGGTGAGGCAAATGATTGAGAGATTCTGTCATCTTAAAATCGAATTGGAAAGATTAGAGATAAACAAAACAAGAGAGGAATTGATAGATAAAGTGATTTAAGTGTTACCACGAGCTGATCAGTGGCAAACGTTTGTTTTTATTTTGAAAAATGATGCTGTGTATGATAATATTACTCTTGATGCTTTGTTTGAAAAGATTGAAAGTCATGATCTGGAGTTGCAGAAGCAAAACAAGATGACCGATTCTTCACATCAACAGAATGTTGGCTTGTACTACAAAAGCAGTGTGCTTTCTGATAAAGGCGTTGGTTCACCAAAAACAGCATTTAGTGGTGAAAAGATGAAAGAACCACCAACAACGTCAACAAATCATCATTCTGGATATCATTCATCTTCAAACACAAATTCTGATGATTCTGAAGAAATTATGTGCAACATTGCTCTTAAACTGAAGAATTCTCCTGCAATGAGCATCAATGCAGCGAAGCAGCAAATGAGTTTTCTTGCATCTGTTTTGGAGTCATATGAAGGTCTAGTAGCTGGCAAAATTGGAAACTCCGAATTGACCAAAGAAGACTACGACCAGATTGATCCGGAAGAGATGGAGCTCATTGACATTCGTTGGTGTTTAGCTAGTTGTATCCGAAGAGCTCAGAGATATATGGAGATTACCGGGAAACAATCACTTGGAGGTGCTTCAACAAAGCTTGGATTCGACAAATCCAAAGTGACCTGCTTCAAATGCAAGCAAAAGGGTCATTTCAAAAGAGAATGCAGAAATTCTGAAGTTGGTGAAGGAAGTGAACGTCCTTTCAACAATGATTATTATCGAAAGGCGATTTACCATCGAAGCAGAGAAGAACCAAAGTTGATTGAAGACAAACCTAGATCAAGAGCTTGTTTTGTAATTCACGATGATGAAGGATTTGACTGGAGCACAGTTTGTCCAGAAGAAGATCGTTTAGAGAATGTTCGTAAAACAGCTCATGGGAGAGCTATGACAGAAGAAAGAAAGTTTGTTTTTGTTGCTGAGATTCAAGATGAAAACAAAGACAAAGACATTGCTGAAGTCCATGAAGAAAAAGTTGAGATCAAAGAGAAAACTCGGGAAGAGATCTTAAGTGAGAAGACTTACAGAGAAAGAAACGTCGTTTTAAATAGAATGGATGATATGCAAGAGGAGTATGAGATGGCTGTTGGTAGCAAACGATGGGATAAAAAGAGAGAATGTTACTATAACAGAGAAGGAGAACCGGTTGTTCCCAAGAAAGACATAATCTTCGATGATGTTCTTCTTGCTGTCCCGTTGAGAGCTGAATACTATAGAAGAGTATTGAAAGATGACAAATACGCTAAGCAATATGAAAAGGATATCAGATATGCTATGTTATCGTGTCTGAGAAAAAGGGATGAAGAGAGAATGAAGAAGAATGTTGAAGAAATGGTGAACAATCTGAAGAAAGTTGCTGAAGAGGTTAAAGCAGAAACTGTTGAAGTTGAAGCTGTGAAGGAAATCAAAAGTGAAGAAGTTGTTGTGAATGAAGAGGTTGAGAAAGCTGTTACCGAAAGACAGCAGATTAAAGAAGAAAAAGAAGAAAAGAATGAGAATTTGAAAGTTGGTGATGCTGGTGATGAAGTTAGTGTTGAAAAGAAGCAAGATGATGCTGATCTGGAGCAGACAGAGATTGCTGAAAACACCGAAGTGCCAATCACTGAGGTAAATTCTAATTCTAAAAACTTGAAAATGATTGATCAGTGCAAGAAATGCATGGAACCGTGCAGAGCTTGTACTGAAAAAGATGAGCAATTTAGAACAAGAGATTGTGAGTTCACAAAAATTGAAAACATTTTCAAAGAAAAATGCAAAGAAATGCTAGAAAAAGAAAAAGTTTTTAAAGAAAATGATGAAAAACTTTCAGAAAAATGTAACAAATTAGAGAAAGAAAATGAAGTTTTGAAAGAAAATGTTTTGAAAATGACAAATGAATGTGAACAAAAAGAAATTGCTTGTCAAGAAATGAAGAAAGATTATGACTCAATGAAATTAGCATATGATATTATAAAAGAGTCATACGACAAAGTGAAAGATGAAATGAAATATGCTCAATCTAGAATGAATTATATGTCTGAAACAACTAAAGAGCTTAAACGAATGTATTCTATAAAACAAGATGTTGTTAACTCCTATATTGAGGATGTTGCTAAGCTAAAGCGACAGATTGCTGATTTAGAACAGGATAATAACAAGTTAAAGAGTTACCACGTGTCGTCATATGTGCTTGAACGAATTTTCAATATAAAACCGGGTGAAGGTGAGTCTGAACAGAACAAGAAAGGTATTGGTTCAGAGTTTCATCAAGTTCCACCACCGGGAAAATTTGCATTTTATGATGAGGAAAAGGTCGAAAAAGCTTTCAACATGGTAGACCAATTGCCAGACAACATTGACATAACCTATTCCAAATCTGATGATTCTCATGATCCAGAAGTGGTAGGTAAAGTCGTTGAAAGTGTGTTGAAAGAAGAGTCAGTTGATACAGGTAAATCTGAATCACAGGATGAAGATGAAGGAAATATTTATGATGGTTATCTGAAAAACACAAAATCCGAAGAAAATTTGAATGATGATTCAAAAGGATTGGTTTATACCATGATTGGATCGGACAAATTATTCTTAGATGTTGTATTCCCGATTCAGAATGTGATTTCAGAAAAGGTTGACAAAGTTTTCAAAATGGTTGAGATTGAGAAGTCTGAGATTTCAAAGTTTGTCGGTAAGAGTCATAGAGGTTCGTATACCAAACTTGGTTTCAAAAAGAAGAACATGAAGGCTGGGTTGGGTTATAAGAAGAAACAACATCGAAACAAAAATGAAATGCCAAATTTTCAGGCAAAAATGAGTTTTGTTCAAGGAGGAAGTTTAGAAAAAGAAAAAGAACTTAAAATGAAACAGTCTAATGATGAATTCTTTGCTAAAAAGCAAAAGCAACAACCACAAGTCAAAGATGTGTCCATGAGAACATGTTTCAAATGTGATCAAAAAGGACATCTTGCACGCAAGTGTCCTAATCTAAAACCTGTGGATGTTGACAAAAAGAAGATTGATGCTGAGAAACAAAAATCTGAGACTGTGAGACAACGATCAACCAAATTTGATTCGAAACAAACTTGGAGGTATAATACAAACAAGTTTGCTTCAAATCAAAATTGGAAATTAAACTCAAATAGGTTCGATTCTAGACAGATCTGGAATTCTCACACACCCAGATTTAGAACAACACAAAGTTGGAAAACAACAGTTGATATGACAAAACCCCAAGAGTTTTGGAAACCAAAAGTCGTTGTTCAAAATCAAAATGTTCAAAAAGTTTCACATTTTTACAAACGAGGAACACCAAAAGGTCAAACATGGAGTGTTAAGAAACATGTTGATTTGGTAAAAGATGAGAAAGTTGAAGTTAAAATTGAGAAAGTTTTTGTGAAAAATGACAAAGAATTTCCAGCATTGAATGAAAATCATTGCGTTGAAATGCCTAAGGTTCAACAGACCTGGGCTAAATTGTTCAAGTAATTCAGTTAGTTTGTTTGTGCAGGTGCTCATGGAATTCAAAGATTGTGAAATTGGAGATTGGAGCAGCCTGACACAACATCGAGAGGAGGCTGTTGGATCCTGTGTTGGTTGAAACAGGAAGTTTATATGTTTTTCTGTAAATAAATAAACAATATTTTCAAAAACCCTAAAAATTGAAAATTTTTGAAAAACCAAAAATATGTTTGTTTTTAATTTTTGTCAAATATTCAAAAATTACAAAAATATGTTTTGATTGAATATGCCGAAACCCTCACGGCTGAACAAACATGATTACTTTCATCAGATTGAAAAACGGTTTTCAAACTGTTAAGATCAATGGGTTGTAAATCATGGGGGTATGTTATATTTTCTGCAAAACAGAGCATGAGATGCAGAAAATGGATGGCGAGACAAAGCTATCAGTGTTGGTTGTCAAATTTTCTTTATATGATTTTGCATTTTAGGGGGAGAAATATGTTGTTAGAAAATACAAAAACATTTGAAAATTTGAAAATGACAAAAACATGATAAAATTCAAAAATTTGAGTTTTGTGTAAAAAGAGGAAATGATAGTACATCAGTAGACAGTTACAGTATGCTAAAGAAATGGAAAGTTTAAATGTGTTAAACGATCTCATCGTGGATGTGTCGGTAGATTTTTATACATTTAGTAAACTTTTTCGGGATATAAACCTAAATTCAAACTTGCTTATTTCGTGGGGAACACTACTTGGATATATAGGTAACCCCTGAAATCTCGTTTGAAAGGTCTCTTAATCTGATATACTGGGTCTTTATACTCTATGATGTCTGGGGTATTATTCCGGGACTTCTGCTGAACGGTAGTTCTGACCTAGTCCCTGGCTAATACTTGCTGCAATGCTTGAAACACAGCATTAAACCCTCAGCATGCTGAAACAATTAAATTGATATATGCTGCTGTTGTAAGCAAAAAGATCCTCTAAAGGGGACATACCTTAAAGTCGAAGCTGATATCTCTCTGCGTATACGGAAGTATCGACCTGAGATCTCTCGGCCCTCGCATACCTAATTTATATACAGATATCATTGTAGTATTCTCACCTGTAAGACTGATTATTGGGATTCTGGATACGGGAGTATATTCAAGAGGTGGGACACATGAATAGGTTTAAGTTCCTAAAACATCTAATTCGTATCCTGAATCAGTTGAAATTTGTGTGAAAATTTAAGTGGATTAGTATATCGACAATCTAAGTGAATTGTTTAATGCTTAATGTGAAAATGAAGCTCAACGGTACGTGTGATTTGTCGAAAACTGATATGATCCTCTGTCGCATACTCAAACAAAAATATTGTCTGTAAATATATTTGTACATATTTCGTTATTGCTTCATATTTTCAGAAAATATAAAAAGATTTTGATTTCTGCTTTATTTTCGACAACTGATATCTGAAATGCTGAGTTTCAAAATCTAAGTAAGCTGATTGTGTTTCTGAAAATAAAACAAGTTCATTAAATTGAAATTTGAATTAAAATAAAAAATTTCAAAAACAGTTTGTGGTATCTCCAAGGTCATTAACTTGAACTTGGATGATTAACTGTGAGGGAGTTGGATTCTTTAACATTGCTAAATCTATACAGTTTGTTGATAGGAGGAGTGGATTAGAGAATTTGATTGGAATTGCCAGGTTACAATTCCTGGATAATTTGAAATGCTGTTACTTATAAATGTTTGAGTGATTGCAGATGAGATTCCAGACTACGATCCCGGAAGCAAAATCTAAGGGGGAGTCTGAAGACAAGTTTGAAACAAAGAAAAGCTTGTAGATGGAAAGCTAGGTGTCAATCCCAAAGCACGGAAGCTTGATGAAAGGGGGAGCCTGAAGCTGATAGAAGAAAAGAGAGTGATGGATGCATACAATATTACAATCTGTATGAAAGAAAAAGCCAGAATGATCAAGACTGAAGAAGGTGATTATAACAGAGATTAGTCACTGAAGACTTCGTCAATATCCAAGGGGGAGTCTGTTAGTGCACTATGTCTATTGACTGCGTCTTGTATTATGTAATAGGATAATATAGCTAGAAAGTGATGATTTAGCTTGAAAGTGTCACATGTCATTTCAAGGGAAATCATGATTTAGCTTAAACTTGTTCAAGGGAAATCATGATTTAGCTTGAACAGCTTCAAGCTAAACCTCAACACTATATATAGGCTTCAAGCTAAATCATGATTTAGCTTGAAGAACACATTTGCACATTTGACTTTTGGAGAGCTCTAGTTCTAGAGAGAGAAACTAGAGAGAGAAAGTTGTCAAGTGATTCAAGGTTCATTGTACATTTCAGATATATCAATAGAATCACGTTTATATTACTTCTTGTGTGTTTCGGTCGCGTTCGTGTACGGATTCCGCACGTTTCACGTTCGTTTAGCAATCGTATCGGAGTCAAACCGGTCCTAACAGAATTGTCCGAAAACATTCAAACCAAAACAGGAAGTATCTGGTAAACTGAAAGAGAAAGTTGTTGAGAAAACTGAACTTTCAACCCGAAAGTTCACAGGTTTTGAAAATTCAATCTTTGAGAAGGGAGAATGTTCAAAGAATGTGGTTAAAAGAAAAGAAAATCTGATAAATCAAAAATGGGTTGTTAAGGGTTCAGGAAACAGTTCTGGTGATGAATCTGATTCCATAAAATCAGAAGAGCCAAAAGTTGTTAAAGAAAAGGTTGAAAAATCAGTTCCAAAAGTGGATGATGTGAATTTTCCACCTTTGAGTGCTGAAAATTTTAAAAAGAAAGTTGGGAAAGTTGAAATTTCAAATCAATTTTATTCTGACAAGAAGAAATTTGATGTTGATAAAGCTTTCAATGGAACTGTGAAACACATTTTTGGCAAAATGATCAATGGTAAGGCCAAAAGTGTTAAAGAATTTTATGCCGCCAAAAAAGGAGGTCACAGGTTAGTTGAAAGAAAAGATGAAGAGGTTGTTACACCCAAGGAAGGTCAAGCTTGGGTGGATATTTTTTTTCAAAGAATAAAAATCTGACTTGCCGGAGATCCCAAGTTGGTAATTGTGGATCATGAATCGGCATCATTCTTTATCATGTTTGTATAATGTGTTTTTTTTAGAAGTTTTGCAGGACTTGCCGGAACTCCCAGGTTTGTAAGCGAGGAGTAGGAATCGGCACCTTGAGAATTCAACCAAAAGATGGTAAATTGGTTGAAAAGCAGGTTTAAGTTGTATGGTTGTGATTTTTACAAGTGGTTCAGAAGTTGAATTGGAATGATTTTACAAGTGGTAAATTAGGGACATTAAGTTGTATCTGATTTACTACATATGATTGGTAAAACAATGTGATGATTTGATCCCCAATTTTACAAGTGATAAAATCAACAAAACTTATTTTCCGGAAAAACCATTTGATTAAAACAAACTTAAGTGTTTTGAAATCGATGGGAAAATAGTTTGTTGTGAGGGGGAGTTCTGATTGTTTATGCCAAGTGGATAGCGAATTGAGGCAATTCGATATTAGTTGTCATGTTTGTGTACAGTTTGTTTTCAAATTTCCTAAAATGTGTTTGCATTTTAGGGGGAGTAAGAATTTTAGAAAATCCAAAAACATTTGAAAATTTGAAAAAGCCAAAAACATGATAAAATCAAAAATGAGTTTTGTTGCATAAAAGAGGAAATGATAGTACAACAGTGGACGATCACAACATGCTAAAGAATTGGAAATTAAAAATGTGATAAACGGTCTCACTGATGATGTGCCAGTAGGTTTTTGCACATTTAGTAGATTGTGACGAGATATAAACCTAAATTTCAAACTTGCTTATTCTGTGGGTTAACACAAACTTGGATATATAGGTAACCCCTGAAATCTTGTTTGAAAGGTCCCTTATTCTGAGATACTAGGTCTTTATGCTCAGTGATATCTGGGGTATTATCCCGGGACTTCTGCTGAAAGAAATTTCTGACCTAGTCCCCGGATAACGCTTTCTGCAAATGCTTGAAACATAGCATCGCCCTCAGCAAGCTGATGAAACAATAAAATTGATAGTCGCTGCTGTTGTAATGCAAAAGATCCTCTAAAGGGGACACACCAAAAGTCGAAGCCGTCATCTCTCTGCGTATCGAAAGATCGACCTGAGCTCTCACGGCCCTCGTACTATAATTTATTCCCCTGACAGATATCATCTGTGGTATACTCACCTGTAAGACTGAATATTGGGATCTGGATACGGGAGTATATTCAAGTAGTGGGACACAAGAATAAGTTCAAGAGCTTAAAACATTAATCTCGTATCTCGGATCAATTGAACTTTGTGTGAAAATTTAAGTGGACAAACATACTGACAATCTAAGTGAACTGTTTAGAACTTAAAATGAAATGAAGCTTAACGGTGTTGGTGATATGTCTCAGAAACTGATATGATCCTCTTGCACAAATTCACAAAAATATTGTTTGTAAATATTACTTTACTGCATTTCTTTTCAGTCAAAAATCCAAAAAGATTTTAGTGTGTTTTAGCATAAATTTTGAAAAATCCAAAAAGATTTTCGACAACTGATATTGAAAAGCAGATTTTCAAAATTCCGAGTGCTAAACATGATGAGCAATATTTGAGGGGGAATGTTTTGTTTGGAATTAAATGTTTTTATAATCTAACCCTAAAATGGTTCATCAGGTTGGTAGATCTGTAATTGTTTGATATTGAGTCTGATTAGTGCAAGTGTTTACGTTTGAAATATGTATGTGAGAGAAATTTATTTTGAGGTAGAGTTTTTGCAGGATAGGATAAAAAGTTGCTAGACAGAAAGCCAGACAACGATCCTAAAGCTGATGATGCTGATGATCTGAAGAAATGCCAGCATATCGCAAGGGGGAGTCTGAAGACCTGCAAGAAAAGTTTGAGAGTAAAGACTAGAGACAGATTAAGACTGAAGATGCGAAGACTCAACACTGAAGACTCCGTCAACATCCGAGGGGGAGTTTGTTGGTGCACTACGTCTGTCGACTACGTCTTACATCGAGTCTCGGGTTCATTACAGATCAGATTGGGCAAGAAATAGAGGAATGAAGACCCTTCCGTTTGAAATGAAAGTTTGAATGACCCTTCCGTTTGAAATGAAAGTTTGAATGACCCTTCCGTTTGAAATGAAAGTTTGAATGACCCTTCCGTTTGAAATGAAAGTTTGAATGACCCTTCCGTTTGAAATGAAAGTTTGAAAGAGGGTTCCGTTTGAGCTGGTCGTTTGAACTATTATGTTTACTTTCAAACGGAAGGGGCCATCTCTATAAATAGGATTCAAACGGTTTCATTTGTAACGATTCAGAAATATTATACCGAGGTGCTGCCGGTATTTCCTCGTACTGTAAACGTTGTTTATTGAATGCAAAAGAGGATTAAAGTGATTTTCTTGCTGTTTACACATTCGTTTCTTAGTTTCCGCCTCTGAAACGAATTAGAGCTTCTCCAAACGACTCATTTAGGTCGGGATCGATCCAACACTAACCCGCGCGTTGCAACGGGATGTTGCATGTGAATTTTTTAGTGTGACTATATGAGATGCCAAAATTCTTAAGTTGATGCAAAACACTCTTTTCTTTTTTATTTATTTTCAGCCTACAACACCAAAGTAAAGTATTTTACTTCGTCGACCTGACCGAACCGAACGACAGCTGAACCGCTATGAACCATGTGAGTTTTTCAGGGGCTAACGATTTAGATTCAACCGGTTCGGCGGTCAAATTGGAGGACCGCTGAACAGCTAATAACCGAGTGAGTTTTTTCAGGGGCCAACGATTTAGATACAACAGGATCGCTCTAATAGCCAAATCCTGATTCGGTCATTAAAACCTTGATTATTGGTTTGACAAAGGAGGGAATATGAAAAAGACTTGTGTATGTAAATTGGATGACAATAATAAATGAGAGGGTATAAACTTATAGGAAACAAAACACCCGTTTGAACCATTGCATCTATTCATTTGAAACACGTAAACTTTAAATGAATTGAAATGATGTATAAGTTTGTTGTAGAGTAAATTGCCATTTTAGTCTCTGAGTTTTGTACAAATTTATCATTTTAGTTCAAATAGTTTTTTTTCGTCTCTGGGTCCCTGACTTTTCCCTTTTGTTGCCATTTTGATCACAGACCCTAACTCCATCAAAAACTTCATTTTTAACCAAGGGTATTTTGGGGATTTTCATTTTAAAACTTTTCAATTGCCATTTTGATCCAATTCTAAAAAATCCAAAATATTCAAAAAAAATCAAAAAAAATCTAAAAATTCTAAAAAATAAAAAAAAATCAAAAAATTTCTAAAAAAATCAAAAAATTCTAAAAAATCAAAAAAATCATAAAAAATCAAAAAATCAAAAAATTCTAAAAAATCAAAAAAATTCTAAGAAATAAAAAAAAATTATAAAAAATCAAAAAAATTATAAAAAATAAAAAAATCAATAAACTCAAACAAACATATTTTAAAGTTTCAAATTTAAAAAATGACAATATATTCCTCGTCCAGACGAATATAAAAAAAATCAATAAACTCAAACAAACATATTTTAAAGTTTCAAATTTGAATCACACCACTTCAAACTTTTAACTTATTTTCCTACAATATTCCCAAACTAATTGAACACTAACCCAATTACTTATTCGCTGATGTGGAACTTGTATGGTGACGTGGCATATGATTTGTCTTTTTTGATGATGTAGTAGCTGACGGGCCTTTTTGATGACGTGACAATGGTTTGGTGACGTGGCAGTTGATGTCAGCAAACTGGGTTAGTTTGGGAGTGGTGTAGGAAAATAAGTTGAAAGTTAGGGGTGGTGTGAAACAAATCGCAAGTTGGGATTGTTATCGGCTAATTGGTGAAAGTTGAAGTTATTTAAATCTAGCATACCTTAATAATTGAACTAAGTTATTCTCATGTACCTTATAATCATCTTACAATTTTGTAATCTCTTGTTGATATATGATTTGTTTTTGAAATTTTTGATAATATGGACCGCATATTAGCAAAAATTAACTCGGTTAATTTTTAGTTATTTGGGATCGATCGCTAAAGGAAAATATATTTAAGAGTTAATTACTGTTTTCGTTCCTGTGGTTTGTCAAAAATTCACTATTTCAGTCAATTAGTTTAAAAATTGTGATTTCAGTTCATGTGGTTTCACTTTCGTAACTATTTCAGTACACCTCCGTTAACCCCATCCATTTATTCTGTTAAGTGCACGTGAATTGACCATAATGCCCTTATTAATATAAAACAAAAAGATATCTCAATCAGTTAATTACTGTTTTCGTTCCTATGGTTTGTCAAAAATCACTATTTCAGTCCATTAGTTTAAAAATTACGATTTCAGTCCCTGTGGTTTCACTTTCGTAACCATTTCAGTCCAGTCTCCTAACACCGTTAAGTTTTTAATGAAATGCCTAAATTACCCTTGTGTTAATTAAATATGGACTTATATGATTTTATTATTGGATTTATATGATTTTATCGTTGTATGACATATGAACCTAAATTGGATTGTAGGGTTTGACCCACCATGACTTCAATAGAAGTAGATGTCTGGCACTATTTTTACATATATGGTTCCAGAATTTTAATTTTGGATTTTAGAATGAGAAAATGTCGTAAGCATTATTTTTCAAAGTTAGTATGTTAATTGATGCTGCTAAGAAGAAATTAATTGGGGTGGAGTAATGCGTCGCCAGACATTAAGAGGGTGGGGTTGTGATACCGGAGAAGATGACCGGAAACTTTTGCCGGAAATGAGAGCAGGGATGGAGTGGGGTGGGGTAGCGTGGGGTTGTGTTTTAACAAGTGGGTCCTAGAATATACTCTTTTAAATTTCCATGGTTTTTTATTTAATTAACACAAGGGTAATTTAGGCATTTCATTAAAAACTTAAGGGTAAAATAGACGGTGTTAGGAGACTGGACTGAAATAGTTACGAAAGTGATACAGCTCCAAGTGGATCTTCAGTACATCAGGTTCCTGTTCACCAATCACGCGGTCCGCGACCCTTAAAGCAGTGTTCCGCGGGGGATCAACAAAGTCAAACAAACTCCACTTGCCTGTGATACTTACACAAGTCAATACAGGTACAATTAACAAAGTAAATCCAAGGCAAAGACCACATACCTTCATCATCCCTCCGGAAGGAAGGATACAGCTTGATACCACGTCATAGCAGGCTCATTCCCGCCATCACCAAGGCCCCCTCCGGGATCACTGTGCACTTGGAGGGGCATTCACACAATCTCTTGAAAAGAGCATTTTCGACATAAGCATCTTTTGGGGGACCGTCGTCTTTAACCTTTTCCTGGGGTCCCATCTCCCTCCACTGCATTTCTCCAGGTATAACACTAGCATCAATATAGAAGAACTTTTTCTTCCAATCCTTATCTTTGGAACTAGAAGGGATGTCCCTCAAACAAGACACATCAGCATCCCTCCTGTCAAAGGTGAAAAAGGGGGATTTCCACACAAGAACGAAAAAAGCCCTAAAAACGGTGAGTTCAAGGATGTGGCCCAGGGCTATACAAGCGAATTCAAACTGTCGGAGTTTAACCAACCCTAATGGACGTAGTTGGGAGATGTGGATGGGATAATGATCAAGAACCAACTTACAAAACTTGGCGATCGGCAATCGGAAATTGCAAAATTTGAAAAAATACTAAACAAGGTGATTTTACCCGTCTTCAACGGAAATGCCGTGTCTGTTTTCGACGGCAGCACCGGGTTCCATTCCGCCCTAATATAGTAATTTTGAATAAGATTATTGAACGATACAAGCCCCCATTTGGCATAAAGGGCATCGGAACTGGCTTGGGCAGAAGAAGAGGATTCGCCGGTTTTGGAGGCCATTTTTAGATTCAAAAAAGGTGAAGGAAGTGGTTGTGAACAAGGAAGGAAATGAAATCCCAAACCTTAAACGGGAAACCTATTTATAAGAGGATGCAACCTTTCGAATTCAAAAAGGCAAACGGGTGGGAACGCATGTCAAGACAGGGGAGGTACAAATGTCATCCTAATGATGACTTAACTGTCACATCCTTTCCCATCGCCGCCATTTTTCAAAAAATATAACGATACCCTACTCGAGAAACTTGCACTCAAAGGGGAATTTTGACTTTTTCCTTTTTTAGTCCGATTTCATGAATTTTACTTCATAACTTCGGACTGGGGGGACATGACGAGGTATGACCCGGATCGGCTAACCCGGCCCGATCATTACCTATTATTTTATTATAAATAATTAATTACTCACCTTTATTCTAGAAGGTTCTACTCCGCATGGATAAACGACGTAACCAAATCCCCAAACTTTTGGGAAGATCATGCAAATCCCTAACTTATCGGAGCTCATCCTAAGTTAGGGGAAACCCTAATGGTAAACTATAAATAGAGGTAAACATCAAAGGTATGGATCATCTTGTTCTCGTTTACTCTCTCTCTCTCCATTCATACTTTCTTTCTCCCAAACCGAGACTTATTCTCACGCCGGAGGGTGGTTACAGGAATAACCCCATTCCTGTAACGAGTCCTAACGGTGTTCTGTTTTGTAGTTAGCTGTTCGGATCGCCAAAGAGTTGAAGTCCTAGCCGGAGCTTATCCATAAGGTCAGTGTTTCTTCAATTTAAGATTTTTATTTATTAGTATAGGAAGATTTTACAGGAATGATATATGTTTACTATGTAATTTATCATGTTTTAATTATTGTAGTTATTAAAAATAGAAAACATTATAAAAGTTATAATAATAACAAAAATATACATAAAAATTTACAAAAAAAAAAATAATAATAAAAAAATCCGATAGAAACTACCCAACTATACATGTGGTAGGTATATTAGGAAGTCATCTTTAAAAATAATACATGTGGTAGGTATATTGGGAAGCCATGTTTAAAAATAAAAATTATTCAGATGAAAGATAGAAGAGAATGTAAACAATTGCATGTTGTCGCATTATTATTAGATAATATAATAATTTAGAAGACTTTGTTTTATAGGGAAAGTTCTTGTACAAATAATCTTAACATACTAAACATACAACTTGAAGGAAAAGTCAAAAAACAAGGTGGCATTTTTGTAATTATCTATAACTATCAAAGTTACTCTACAAATATATCTAAAAGACCTACCCCCCCCCCCCCCCCAAAAAAAAACCTAAAAAGAATCTAACGACCCCCCCCCCCCCCCCCAAGCTAAAATGGTAAAAACTAAACCCTCAAAAAATCTAAAAAAATCTAAAAAAAATAAAAAAAAACACAAAAAATATTTTTTTTAAAATATTTTTTATAAAAAATCGCTACTTTTAGCAGCAACTTTTTTTTTGTAACAAAATGTAGCAGTTTTTTTTATAAAAAATATTAAAAAAAATTGTGTTTTTTAGGTATTTTTGGTTGAGTTCACATTTGTATAGTAACTTTGATAGTTGGTGGTAATTACAAAAATGTCACCTTGTCTTTTTGACTTTTCCTTCAATTTGTATGTTTAGAATGTTAAGTTTATTTGTATTTGATCTTTTGCCTTGTCTTATATATGCTGCCAAACTTTCGTGAGTCCAGGCCCAAAATTCTGTTATGTTCACTAATGTCAGGATGATCAATAGTTACTATGAGACTGGAGAATAGTTACTATGAGACTGGAGGGTATGGGGCTGGCCTTGGCCTGGCGAGACCCGGCGCCCCACTCCCACACCGCCCCCCTTCTCCTTGTCCCGGCTTCTCCGCCTCCCCAAGGCAGCTGACGACGGGCCACCTCCTCTCACATAAGCCTATACATACATACATACATACATACATACATATATATATAAATAAAGGGGTTCATCCCCTACCCACTAAGTGAATAGGTTTTTTTTTTAAACCTTAAATCCCCAAAGTCTTGACCACGTGCAGCCCATGTTTCATCCCCATTTGAACCGCAAGTTGGGAGTCGAGGGTCAATTTTGATGTAACCTGTTGGCTGTAACTTTGTCCCTAGCATCTTGCTGAGTCTTCTCTATTTTTATAATAGATCTCCGCTGTTCGAAAAAAAAAAAAAAAATTAAACCGCAAGTCCCAATATCTAAACGCAAAGTTCCTCTTTCTTTCACGTGCACCTGCACCGAACCGTAAGTCATGGCCAGCAATCCGTAACCCACATGTAATCCTTGCTGTTACTTTATTTGTGTACACCTCAGTACCTCACTATGTCGGCCAGCATAAGAACTCATTAATTGATCCCATGTGTCTCCTTTAATTCATCAATGTCTGCACCTATTGTTGTGGTTGTTGGCTGCCAAAATTGTGAATGATACTGCCCATAATCGATTGATGATAATGGTGATGTTGAGTGATGAATTTTTGAGAACCAAAATTGTGCAGACATATCGACTTCAACTCAAAACATGTTAACTTCTTCGATTTAAGCAATTAACCTGCAAAACCACAATTTCTCGTAGTTATCTTATTCGACGCGTATAATTACTTAGAACCGAATAAAACACACAAGTTAAACACTTTAACTCTCGATTTTCACTCTCTACATCACCTTGTAATACCTTTGCCGCTACCCAATCCTCTAAACAATTATGGTTGGTTGGGGGCGGGAGGGAGGATGGTGATTATTTTGGTATAACGGAATGTACTTTGTTGACCAAAGTGTACCATAATATACATCAAATAGGTGATTATTTCTGTAGCCACTCGTATTCATCCCTTTGGTCAAACTATCTGTAGCTGACGAATTCTACACAGATCAATGTTCTTGTATAATTATTTTCTAGTTTTATCCGATTGAGAAATTCGAGTAAATCATCGAATGTTTCCATCTGAAAGTGATTCATGACTCTTAGATTAGTTTGGTTTTGTTCGAAGTCACCATGGAAGGTATAAGGCTTAAGTAACTCGCTCCACACTTTTATATGTTAAGTTTTAACTGTATTCTTCAGCTATGTTGTAAATTCTCTCTTATATTACCATGTTAAAAAAATTCGGCTTTTGTGTTTCGGGTTTTTCGGGTCGGGTTGTTCGGGTTTATGGCCGGGAAAAAGTGATCCGATAACTGAACCGTTTAAAGTTAGGGTTGGTCGGGCTCGGGTTTTTTGGTAATCACTAATTCGGGTTCGTGTGACTTGAATTCGGGTTGGGTTTCTGGTTTTGGATAAAATAAACAGCCCTAGCCATAAGTTAGTGTTTAATAATGTGTAGGGTATTCTGTAAGTGCTTCTTTGAGCATGTGTTAACAGTTTTAGTAGAGATAAGGAGAGATATTCATGATGTAAGGATATCTTAATTATTATCACTAGTACAAAACTATCTTTTTGGTGGTGTAAATTTCATTTTTTGGTGCTATCTTATAATATAAAGCAGCAAATAACAACATTATCACATTAATAAATAAACACACCACCAAAAAATAGATTAAAAAGCACACCATTAAATGCTCACAAGTTATACAACACCATAAAATTGATTTTTTGATGGTGAAAGTTATCAATACCACCAAAATACACTATAAAATTGAATTTTTTAGGCTAAAGATTGAAAATAGCAGCGAAAACTTCCAAAATTCAAATAGCCCCTCTCTAAATTTCCCCCCTCTGAGCATTCACATCCAAAGAACTAAATTGTGAGTGTGGGGTTTTTAAAATATAAAAAGTATAAAAAATGGTTGTGAGTGGAGGAGAGAGAAAATGTTACTGTTCATCTGTATATTTGGGGGACACTGTTCACCCACTATAATTTTTTAATATATATTGAAAGTGGTTGTGAGTGGAGAGAGAAAAATGTAATGATAAAGGTATAAAAATATTATTTAATTGAAAAGGAGAGAGAAAAATTATTTGTTTTTAGTGAAAATATATTGATATAGGAGTTGTTTTTTAGTGAAATATATGTATAATTTTAGGGGGCTGGATCTGAATGCTCTCATACAAAATTCATTTCCCCCTCTCTAAATATTTTTTCCTCTCATACGAAAACACATATATCATAAAAATCTTTGTTTAACAAAAAACAAGTTAAATACTAAGGGCATGTTTGGCTTTCCTTATTTTCAAAAGTTGAAAAGTCCTTTTGGAGAAAAAAAGTCAGGAATTCCTGACTTTTGAACTTCTGCCCTCACATAAGAAGAAACCCCAAACACTTTCAAAAGTCACTTTTGAACTTCTGCCCTCACATAAGAAGAAACCCCAAACACTTTCAAAAGTCATTTTCACTCAAAATAAGTCATAAGTCATAAAAATAAGGAACCCCAAACACACCCTAACCCTCCTTATTCATAACCCTAAACCCTCCCCTTCACCTGCAACAGACGACGACCAAAATCCTATAGCCGCATCACCGTGTCCAGCCCCCTCTCCTTCGACGACGAAGACGACATATCACCTTCGAAGACCAAAACCCTACTGCACCCCCCCCCCCCCCCCCTTTGATTTGCTCGACGGCGGCCGCATCTTTGATTCCCCCTTCGCGACGGGTTAGTTTTTTTGATTCCCCCTTCGACGCGGTTTGTATGTATATGTATTGTTGAATAAAATAATCTTTATTAGTCTATGGATAATCTATTGCACGCGTTTATGGAGAATCTATTGCATTTTTTGAAGAATGATGTCATGTTTTTGTTAGAGACCAAATATGTCTATTGAGTTTTTTATTTTGTTTCCAAAGCTTAAGTGGTTGGGGGCTTGATACTGGAAGAGTGATTTAGAACAGTTGATATATATCACTTTTAGGTTGTTGTATTGAGATTAGTTTTAAGCTAGTGTAAACTAAAAAAGTAATTTGTACATCTTGTTTGTTTTTAGTGGCTTGGAACCTGAGGAAGCAAAAACCAATTATAAGATAAATTTTAGGAATCTCACATAATGATTTTGTTAGAAGAAACTGCTCGGTTTTGCATTTTTTTGGTAATAATTTTTCAATTTACAGTTTTTCAAATTTAGTTAGAAGACAATGCTCGGTTTTGCAGTGTAACATTTACAAGTCGAGTCATGATACAGTACCCCCACCCCTTCATCCTATGGTCTTTTAGTAATTATCAACAATGAGTGTGGTTCAAAGAAGTTCTACTGTTGTGGTAATTGTTCCCCTATTTTTGGGAATTAAATACATAAATAAAACTATAATATATAGGGGTGTAAACGAGTTAAGCGGAGCTTGATCTCAAGCTTGTTTAACTTATGAAGGCTCGATCTTGAGCCCGACTCGATTTAAGCGTTGTTGTTATACCAGGGAACATCAATTGAAGTGTAAAGTTTACTTCTATATCTGCAGTTTACACTCATAATAAGATTTACTTTGATCTATACCCGTATTTCACTCCCTAGTGTCTTTTCTATTAAAAAATTACCATCTTCTTGAACTCTTTCTATATTGAATCTTAACGGGCTTATACATTCTATCCGAATTAATAAATTCCTTCTTTCTTATACGTATTTATTACCCTAACCAACATGTCTCACATTTTTATTGTTGACGAATAACTGTACTAGATGTTGATGTGAGGCTTGCTCGTAGAATAAGGCGAGACACAGTTGAGAGGGGTAGGGATGTAAATTCTGTACTTGAGCAGGTAAGCTCTATTTTTTAAAAATCTCAAGAGTACTTGTTTCCTAAGCAGTTAATTTGATCATTGGGACTTTTTGCATACAGGTGGTTAAGGTGGCTGGTTTTGGTGTTGCAAGAGTGAAGGCTCAGATGTTATGTTATCACAACAGAAAGTGGTACATATAGATGAATGACTCTCTAGGTACCTCATTTTTGTCGAGTTTTCTACTATTGTTTACTTATATATATGTGGGATGTGGAAGTATGAGCGGGTTGGAACTTGGATGTGTTATGTAATGGGTTAAACAGGTTCGGGTTGAAACATGTCTGCTTTTAATACGCATCGAAATTTTATGGAATTGTTTGTGATTTTCGTAGACGTATATAATAGAGACAGTGGTGGGAAGACACAAGGGACATGCTTCGAGGGTTACATCATAGTCAACTTATTCATGTCAAATATGATTTTAACGAGCACCAAGCATGTAATTAGGAGAATGTGCTATTTTCTTTTTTCTTCATTCCAGAATTTTTTTTTTATTAATTGTTTGTGTTTTTCTCTAAGACAATTTTTCTTTGTTCAATGATAGGAATGCGAAGTTCTACCTCCATTTGTAGCTTTTGCAGTTTGTCCAAGACCTGGGGTTTATTTCATCACTATGATCAATGTTTTCTGATCTGCTTTGTACTTCACACAAAAATTGAGAGAGCGCTACATTCATTTCAAAAGCAGCAACTTGGTATCATGTTGATGTGGCTATTGATCCGGGATACGCTTCTGTTTATAGTTGACCAACCATGGAAACATTGAGACTTTTGTAAATGGGTTGTTTAATACTAGTTAACTTTTGTCGTGAGCATGTGCATTTGTGTGTAATTGAAATTATATTGGGAAATATTACTAAAACTTCTGGAATTTTGCAAAAAATATTAAAAATTTATACTTTTTTTCTTGTCTTATTTTTTGGTGCTATGGAGATTTGTTATTATTTGACACGTGTTAGTTCTATATTAATTTTTTGGTGGGGTGTTTAAAGATTTAATGGTGCAGTGACTTGTTTTTTATCTTTGATTTTTTGGTGGTGTGTTTGAAGATTTAATGGTGGTGGGAGTTGTGTTTCATCATTGATTTTTGGTGTTTCATCATTGATTTTTTGGTGGTGTGTTTGGAGATTTAATGGTGCTGTTATTGAACAGCACCAACAAATCCCATTATTTGGTGGTATATTTGTTGGTGCTCTATGGTACAACATAAAATAAAGCATAAAATACAGCACCAAAAAAATTATTTTGTACTAGTGTATGAATAAAAATTCTGTGCGTTGTGAGCTTGATTTCCTTTGATTGCTATGATATTTCTTTTATCATTTGACACCCAAAAACTTCACCAAGAATCACAGAATTGAATGTAATGCAACATATAATCTGGGTCCAAAACAAGAAAGTTCACCAGCAATTCGGATTCGGAAGCATAAAACTCAATCCAAATTCATTTAAAATACAAAGATTGTTCAGTTTTACAACTCCCACATAAGGTTTAATTAAAGGCGGTGTAGGTTTATTTTTCTTAATTTTTCAAATACTATTCTTACACGGGTTGATAAAAATTGAAAAAAGAACAAAATAAATAACCTCTCCTGGCGACATGTCGTTGGAAAAGGGGTTATATAAAAAAAATTTCTTCGTTGTTTATTTAACAATCTCGACGACATGTCGTTGGGAAAAACAATTCATAATGGCACTAGAAATTTTGGGTTTCCCGATGACACATCATCGAGAAAGGTCAAAAACCATGAAAAAATATGCACAAGCTTGTACCGACGACTTATCATCGGGATAGGGTCGACGTGTTTCTTGTAGTGTTATGCGGTTCTCGTAGGTCTTAAGTAAGACCTGGCAAACGGGTCGGGTCATGGGTCCAAGCGGGTTCGGGTCAAAACGGGTCAATTATAAAAAAAGGGTTGTTTTGGTTCGGGTCGAAACGGGTCCGGGTCAGAGCAGGTTTCGGGTCAGGTCGGGTCATGGGTCCAAGCGGGTTCGGGTCAAAATGGGTCAATTATAAAAAATGGTTGTTTTGGTTCGCGTCGAAACGGGTCCGGGTCGGAACGGGTCCGGGTCAGAACGGGTTTCGGGTCGGGTCAGTGTTTTTTTTTTTTTTTTGCGAAATCCTAATAGTTATGTTTCCCTTTAGTATATATGTATCAAGTTTCAGCAACAATTAGGAAATGGTGTTTTTTGGAAACTTTCAGTTAGTTAATATGATCATTTAATCAAAAAGATTATCCAAATAGTAAAAAGATTGATCCTTACATGAAGCCAAAATGGGATGTTGCTGAAATACCCAGTTGCTAAAATGACTCAATCTATGTCCAGAATGTCACTGTTGACTAACTCTACTGTTTTCTCTGTGAACCTTTTGATTCCGACATAGCGGTGACCAGATTTTCTCGAGGGTTCCTATGTCATCAAACTCATCTTCAACAAACTCAGAATCACATTTTTTTATCACAATTTTCTTGTTCAAACTTCCCACATTCCACTGATGCATTCACCCTCTCACCTAACCACGAATCTTGCTCGTTTTCGACACCCATTCGATCAACACTCTTCCACCAATCTCAGTACCTATTTGAAACTCCAGGTTGGAACGATCTCGATGGAACAAAAAAACTTCCCAAATTTACAAGATTTGTAACTAGACAGATCACCAGGGATGTCTTGATCAAAACCAAACTGCATAGCCACACGGTGAGGATGATATTCTGCTTTACAACCCAGCCCGTTAAGCTCACAAGGCGCTATAAAACAAACGAAAGACTGCAAATCATCATCTAAGACCAGCGAATCGGATATAATCTGTTCAGAATCTTGGTAATATAACGGCTGCTTCCAGTTTTGCAGATCAACAGCATACGGTCTCCAAATGAAACTCTCAAGACTGATCATATGTGAACGCAACAACGGTAAACTAACATTCGAATTCAAAGCGTGCCAACGTGTTAATCTTGGCTCACTGGGCCTAAGCTCATTGGGCCCTTTTGGTCCTACAACTGGAAACCTTTCATACACCCAAATCTGAACCAATTGAAATGGTCCCAAAAGATTAACACAACTACTCGATTTCAAATACGAATAACTCGAGTCTACACATTGTTCTTTCAACTTTGTCAAATTATGATAAATATACGCAAGAACCGCAGGTGCGAGAGCCAGCTTAACCCCTTGCGATAGTCTCACCGCAATCGGAATCACATGTTTCCCTACCGAATCTTGATCACCCGAAGGAAAAACAAACCTAGACAACCACAATGCCAAGAACCCAACATGTTCTTGTTCGTGTTCCTGTTCGTTTGTTTTCTTCGTAAACATTTGCATCCACTTCGAATGCGAAGCCTTTTTCGACTTACTTCTAACTAACTCCGATCGGAACCGGTTCCTTTTCTCAACTTTCCCAGCCAAATCCGGGATTAAAGCAACACTACCATCATTAACAGAATCACCAACAACTGAAAACCCACCAAGAATCATAACTTTACAATTGAAAAGATGATACGCCAACGAAGAAGCATTTGATTAATGTAACTAATACAACTGAATATCAAACTGATTGTGGTGTTAACAAATAGGCTACAAATAGGCTACGATTGAATATCAAATTGATTTGAGAAATCATAACTTTACAATTGAAAAGATGATACCCCTAGAAAATTGGTATTACGATTATCCAATTTCCCCCAAAATATCATCACCATAACTCGAACCCTAACCCTAAAAAAAATCTTGTTCCTGCAAATTCATCATACATGCTAGATCCGGTGAGAATAGCGAAGAAGAGAAGCAGCGTCATCAAGAGATCGACCCGTTCTCAGAAAACCTAGATGACCCGTTCTGACCCGTTCTTTATTAATTTCCAACCCAACTTCACCCGTCATAAATATCCTCTGTTTTCAAATTGACCCAGTCTGACCCTTTAACTTGTATTACTTCACCCAAAACCACCCATAGTAGTATAAAAAAACACCCAGAATGACCCATACTAATGCCTTTGGGTCAAGATTGCCCCCCTACTCTTAACATGATATTAGTTCTCAGATGAATGCGTCTCAGTATATACATTTCTCGTACAAGTGATTTATGTGGTTGTTGTAGGCTTGTAGGTCTCAACATATATTAGGAAGGATCAAAAATATATTGTTAAATGCTTGTTGGAAAACTTATCTGGGATAATTATATTCGACTCAGTTAATACTTTAGACCGTATTGCATGCACTTTTTAAGAGTTGAATTTTAGCCAAATGAATTTTTGAAGTTACAGGAAATTTACAATGTAATATCCAAATTTGACTCTTGTTCTTACATAATCTCTGCTTTATACAATAACCAGAAAGGTAAATACGGGGATATTGATTAACTTATGGTGGGAACAAAGGTTAATTATTTAAAAGAAAAGGTAAAAACATATGCATACCGTTTCGAATTTTCGGTTTCTAGTCTTTGCCCCCAACTCCACCAGGGGCATGCTCCCCTTGACCATTGTCATTTTCCGGGTCAAATTAGTTTTATACCAGCGTACACTGTAAACGCCATACATTCTAACCCGTGTTAAGAGTTTAACCTAAAACTCTTCCGGTGTTGTGTAAAGCTTAACTACATAAACCGAGAGGTGAAGTCAGGTCATGGAGCTGGAATTGGGTCGGATACGGGTCAACAGGAGGTTTTTGTTTAGATGGGTCAAGTCGACAGTTTAATTTTTATTAATCACATGTTTTTCATTTTTATTGAGTCATGGGCCAGTTTTGCTTTCTGCAGTAAAATTCCACCTTCTTTTATGTTTCAGTTATTAAATAAACTGTGATTCAAAGGGCTGAACCAACAAAAACAAGATCCGTAATTGCATTTTTTACTTATTACTTGATCTGAAGAATGCAAATTATTCACCAAAAGCACATTTCTTTCACAACCCATTATTTGCTTGTCAAACTTACTCTCAGAATGCCATTTGATCATGCTTTGAGCAAGCGGTACCAACCAATTGAGTGTTTTTACATACTCGGTAGAGACAATTTGGCACCATCACAATTCACAAACTTGTTCATGACATGCTGCAAAGGAAATTTCCAATATTTCTGAAAGGTAAAGTTAATGCAGTTTGTTACGGGTCTTAATAATGACAAGCATCAACCTGTAAGAACAAACACTTTAACAAGAGAAACATAAAACTTCATTCGTATTTCTTGTCATTAGATTACAAGTGTCCTGTTTATCGTCAATGCTTCAATCATACTTCTTGTCAAGACACTTATCTTCCGATCAATCATGAACCAACATTCAGGGTGTTTGGAGCCTGTACAAACCTTCAGCCTGGCCATTCTTGATGGGTGATTCGCTCACACTGCCACATCAGCACCAAGCATATGATTATGTTCTTTGATTGGATCTGTCTACCGAGCTGCTTAGATCGGGCGAAACTTGATTCCACTTACAATAAGGCCCGACATTGTTCCCTCATAAGTTATGAGTTTCAAATTAACAAAAAGATGATCATTTTTAAGCTCATAATTTGAGTTGAATTTCCACACAATAACCTCCATCCATCCATCTTTTCTCTGTCTTGGAACCCAGTCAGCATGGCCTACATTCCAGGGGTTTGGATGTCTAAAATAAAGAACTCTCGTCTCTTTGCTTCTCCAGTTGAATAAATCTCGTACTATCACCGGACCATGCAACCCACAACACTTCTCTGAAAGCTTGAACACAAGGTTGCACGCATATTGGGTGTTTGCTGACAACATTTGACTTTTAATCTTGCACTTGATTCGTAATATTTGTTGTCGTGAACACTCAATCGCTCCAGTAAATCTGCATGTACGACATATCATATAATTATATACTTCTTGAATATGCACTCAAACATATATAACATATAATCTGACATAAACTTACAGCCTGTACGACATATCATATAATTATATACTTCTATAACACTTTTGACCGTTTTAGTTATATAAACATTAAACATTTTATTCTTTGATAAATTCTTAAAAAACTTTGAACCTGTTAGCTGTTTTATAAACTTACACAATAAAACTAAATGATTATCAGAAACAAATATGAAGAAATTAGAGAACAAACCCGGATTGGATTGATAGCATATCTTCATTTGCAGAAAGCAGCTCATCTTTCTTTTTCTGTATTTGACATAACGAGAACGAAATCGTGTGATCTTTCTTTTCCTTCATCGGATTTGGCAAGAACCACAACTGTTTGATCAAAGATTAAGACTTAGTTTATAATACAAAAAAAAAAAAAAAAACAAGAACGAATAATCTTATTCTACAATACAGGCTCTTCTTAGAAAAAAGTTTCTTCATAATTAGGTGGAAATTATCACACCTTATTCGCCTCTGATTTTGATTTCAAGGCTTGATGGTCTTCCTTTAACTTTTCAATTTCTTCGTGTTTTACCTGCATAAAAAAATTAAGACAATATTGAAAACGTTTAATTGATAGAACAATATATAATGGGAGCCAGAGGGTAATTTGAAACTTGCATTGTCAATTGCTTTAAACTGAATGCCTTCAATGTAGATGGAATCATCTCCGCAATAGCATCGTGAAAAACTTTCTAGTAGAACCTCAAAATCTGTATCTTTCTTGTGATTCAAGAATTGAAACAATTCAATCATCATCCATCTATCTCCTCGCCATGTTGCGAAATATGCATTCAAGCTTTCATTCCCCATTTTGTACTTTAGGTTCACATACATCCGTTTAGCTTTAGATTTTCTTTGACCTCGAAATCTAAAGATGAGATGAACTTTGTAATTCACACACGGAGATAAAAACTGAGTTCTTATCTTGATTTGTATATTCAAATTCGAGATATTTAACATCTCGGCTACTTTCGGAAACCTGCTTCAAGCATTAAATAGATTAGGTATATTAATCACATCTACTATATAAAAGAGTGGTTTCAACATTCTTGTCATTTATAAAACTAAAAAATAGTTATCATACAAAATAACACAAAAGGAATTTACCTCTATTCAGGAATAGATCGCCATTTACGTAACAAATGGTCTTTATATGAAAACCTTTTTGCTGATATAATTTCATTTCTTTCTCCGTTACTTCCAAGTGAAAACCACTGTTTGAAAAAATACAAATACATTTTAAGTGTCCTTAAATTCTGGAGTTGATTGTTCATCAAAGAATTCACACAAATAATTTAAGTAAAATGGGATACACAGACAACATAAAAATGATCTTTGGAATTGATAATAATTAGTGACGTAGGAGGAGTAAGTTACCACTTTGCCATCTTGAAGGAGGATTCCTTTGGAGAACAAATCGTAGAGACCCTTTTTCGTTATTTGCTTGTAGATCTGTGGGGTTTTCGATACCTGGATTATTTCTTTGTAGTCTATAGGCAGCTTGGGCTCCCATATTTCATAATCCTCCTATACATTTAATAATTAAACAATCACAAAATTTTCATTTAATATGTTACTGATTTTCATTTTAATTAATACGTGAGACATTTCGTTTTTCCTTGAAAAGCAAAATAAAACTACACAACAAAAATTGATTTCAGGTACAGAATAGCACATGACAACTTATCTCAAAACCTGATTTTATGTTCACCTTTTTAAGAAATATTATTTCACAATCGTTACTTGTATTAATATTTTTCATATAGTTCAACGATTATTAATTTTTGTTTACTTTTTTACAGGTTTATACATTTCTTTAAAATAATTTTCTTACAAATGCACTTGAAACAAGAAGCAAACTCAAATAGATGTATGAAAACTTACCTGGAATTCCAATGCCTTTTTAAGTTGTATTATTAACTCGTTTATATTGGGCCGCTCATCCATGGCAACCTCTAAGCATTGAATGGCAACCGTTTGAAATGTAGTCAATGATTGTGGTGTAATTTGTTCCTTTATACCCTCAAATATCATCTTATCAAGGTTTCCTTCTTCATTGTAGTATCTTACAGCTGAGGGACCTAACGATTGAGAGTGATTCTCACATCCCTCTGCCAATGCCAATCTCCCACACAACATCTCACATAAAATCACACCTAATGAGTATATATCCGAGTGTTGTTCTAAGAAACCCTTATTTTCGTTTGGGTCAATGTACCCCAATGAGAAGCAAGCATTATCATCCAAGTGTTCAGCTCTATCAAAAACTTTGCTGGAGAACTCCAAATTAGAAATTTTAGCATTCCAATCAGCATCAAGTAGAATGCTACCACTTCTAATGTCCCTATGCCGCATCCAATCCTCTTGCTCTACACCACCTTCATGAAGAAATTTCAATCCAGTTGCAGCATCAATGCATATCTTGAGGCGTTTCATCCATGTAAGACTAGGATTGTCCAAATGTTTGTCGAGACTTCCATTACTGGCATGCTTGTAAACGATGATTTTTTCATTCATTTCGTTACAGTAGCCTACAAGACCAATGATATTCTCATGATTATATTTGAGAAGTATTTCAAACTCAGTCAAAAACTGAATATGTCCTTGATGATACTTTTCATCCCACCGCTTTACAACAACGCGGGTACACGCATAAGGATGATCAACTTCTCCTTCATAAAGCTTCCAAAATCTTCCTTCTCCAATGCAATTGCAATCACTGAAGTTTTGTGTGCCCAATTTTATGGCTTTAAGTGATATATGTAGGTTGTCCTTGTTTTTCTGTGAATCATGGCACTTAAAAAAATCAACTTTGTAATTACAAAAAATTACATACAATTGCAATATGTATGTGTGTAAGGACATTGGATTTAATAATTGTGTGAAAAATTACATACAATTGCAAAAAAATTACATACAATTACAATATTACAAAAAAATTACATACAATTGCAACAACTGTATTAGAAAAATTACCAGCTGGTAATTAAAGCACCGATACTGCATTAAAAAATTCAAAAAGAAAAACTATGTATGTGTGTAAGGACATTGGATTTGATAATTAAACTATCTAACGTACTCAAAGCCAGAGAAGTATATATATATATATTTTTTTTTCAAATTTAGTATGCAACAACTCTATTCTAATTTTTACATTGGTCATGATATTTAATGCAAAAAGGACTGGTTGTTAATTAAATTGTATACTAGTTTCAATTTATGCCTTATGGACATAAAAATAAAGATAAAACCTGTCACATAAAGTTTACAAGATTTGTATTATTTAATTAGTAGTTCTGATTCACAATTATTAATACTACAAAACTATTAATATTTGTATATTTTGTTTGTAATGATTATTATCTAGGACTTGCATCTTCTTCCTGGTCGCATCTTTTTCTCACAGGTTTCCGGCCAAAAAGCAGCGTCGGCGCCGGAATTCCTCGCCGGAGGTCGCTATCTGGTTGATATGTGGTCGCTAAGAACCTTGTAGCGGCATATAGGCACCACGCCACGCTATTCGCAATAGTGTCCGCTATGGACGCTATTAATAACTATGCAAAGTTTAATAAAAGAATTCTTTTATTTTTTAATCAGATTATTTCGTGTTGGTGCATTTGGAAAGGAATGAACGAGTTGGTTTTCAATCAGATTAGACGAAGCTCGCAAGATATTATAGGGGAGATAAAATCGAGAGGGTTCGCTTGGGTTAAAAATAGATCGTCCTGTAAATATATTAGATGGGCGGATTGGTGTAAATACCCATTGTATATGTTGTAATTGTTTGCCCTTTGCCCGTTTAGGTCGGGGGTGATGTTTTTGTTTGGCCTTTTGCCCGTTTGGGTCGGAGATGTGTTTTAATGAAGTTTACTTTAAAAAAAAACATATCCTTACTCCCCTTTCTCCCTCATTTTCAGTATTTTTTAAATTATATTTAAATTCCTCATTTTCTCTCCCTTCCTCTAAATATTTATCCCGTAATCCCTTAAGACTTTTCTTATAAGGAACACACGAAAAACAAATGTTTGCTAAGATTTCAAACCATATACGGTATACAAGTTCTTTTATGTATTTAGATTGAACTCATATCATCAAGTTTCTAGTTATATGTCAAAAGTTCAGCAAATGCATGAACTTGCAATAAAATTAAGGTACGAGTTATGAATTAATGGTGTCTTATATTTTATATAAGGTTTGTAACATAAAGTTTTTCGGTTTGTGATTTATGCCTTAAAAACTAATATGAACATAGATCATACGTTAACTAATTAACAAATAAGGTATTTACATTTTGAAACATGTTACTTACTTGAAAATTCAATGCTTTTTCAAGTTCTTTGATGATGAGTTCCATAGTTGGACGCCTGGATTGAGTTTCTGCCAAACATTGATATGCAATTTTTGAGAACGTTTCTAGAGAATCCTGATTGACACCCCCATTTAGCATAGAAATGATTTCATCAGCTTCCATTAATTTTGGATCTACCATTCCCTTCAGTGTTCCTTCATTAAAACGTTGTCGAGCTATTGATGGAAGCCCTTTCTCACCAAAATTTTTATCATATGCCAACCTCCCACACAAGATTTCAAATAGAACAACTCCAAAAGAGTAAATATCTGATTCTTTTTTCAACTTACCAGTATTAAGATATTCTGGATCTAAGTACACTTCTGTACCAGCAATATTGTTGGTAACAAGGGTGGTGCCTTGTTGATTTATACACTGTAGCTTCGAAAGCCCAAAGTCGGCTATCTTTGCCACCCAAGTATCATCCAGTAAGATGTTTGCACTTTTTATATCTCGATGTACTATCATTGGCTTGCGGGTGTGAAGATAATTCAATCCATGTGCTATATCAAGACATATTTGTAAACGTTGAGCCCAAACAAGATTAGTCACGTTATCCATGTTACCCAAATAATCATGAAGACTTCCATTAGCAACATACTCGTAAACGAGAATCAACTCAAGTCCTTCGTCACAAAATCCTAAAAGAGGGACAATGTTCGGATGCTTACAATTACTAAGGGGCTGTTTGGTAGCCTCTGAATGGTCATTAAGAGCCTACCTCTTAATGGAACCATTAAGAATTTTACCAATGAGAAGGTAGAAGAATGTGACATGTGATGATTTACCATTCAGAGGTTACCACTTAACCATTCAGACTTGAGGTTACCTCTTATTCATTCAGAGGTTTTAAACCATTAAGAGGTAGCATCTGAATGGTCATTAAGAGGCTACCAAACAACCCCTAAGTGTTACAATTTCTGCAACAAACCCTTGTTCTCCTTGTCTATCTACTCTGCTATAGAGGCGCTTAATAGCTACAGAACTATTTTTCTTACGCAATTCACCTTTACTCTTTCCTTCAATTTCCAAAACATTTATACCATCAAAATGGTCAAGTTCTGCTTTGTACACCATACCATATCCACCTGACCCAATGCAGTAGGTTTCAGAAAATTTTTCAGTGGCCAACTCTATGTCATTCAATCGCAGTCTCAAGTGATCCAAGCTTTTCCCCTACAATATTACGTGTTAGAAAAAAGCAGGCAGATGCACTTTAACATTACAATACTCATAAAAAGGGATGCCCCGAATTTAACACTACATGTTAGAAGACAAGTAGAGAAATGCATGATATATTTGCTGGTAAGGATGAGAATGCAATATTACCATGTCTTTGTCACTTCATTGATATGTTCCTTTCTAGTATCAGAAGTTTTTAAAGATAAAGCCCCAAATAACTTCCAACTTTTCAAGTTTTTTTAGGTTTATAAAGTATATGTGATGTTTATATTAGGAAATACAAATAAGAGTTCAAAAATAATATTGTATACATAAAAGTAACTTCGATTAAATATTTTGTTTGTACTTTGTAGCATTGGTCTAAGGTAACTATTATTTGCTGCAATCACTTGAATCAAACTGAAAAAAGTTATCTTACCTTCAAGTGGTTGGATGCTGTACCTTCAACGGCCACAACTGTTGTTTGTTCCTTCATTTTGAATAATCACAACAATGAGAATTAAATTAATAAAATTATAGACTATTAGTTATTACAATAAAATGATGAAAGGTAAAAAAAGAAGTGAAAATTAGATTGAAGGTCTTACATGTTTGCGTTGAAGTTCCAATGCTCTCTCAAGTCTTGTGCGTATCGTATTCATGTCGGGACGCTGTGATCGCTTCTCCTTTATGCAACAATATGCTATTTCGGCGAAAAGGTCTAATGATTGCACATTCATTTGTTTTCGAAGAACAGGATCTATCAAATTATCAAGTTTTTTCTCTTCATAATGTGTTCTAGCCATTCGAGCAAAATACCAATTATCAACGTTTGGAATAGATGCTTCTCTCCCAAACAAGACTTCAAACAACACGACACCAAAAGAGAAAATGTCTGACTTATGATTCAAACTTCTAGTGTCTTCAAATGCCGGGTCCATATAATGCAATGAGCCTTTGTACTTACGGGTAAGGTGAAGATGATGCTTTCTAGCTATAACTGCAAATTTAAAACCATGTAACTTGGGTTCCCAGTTGTGATCTAGTAAAATTTTCGAGCTTCTGATGTTACCATGTATAACATAATGATTTTCTTTTGCATCATAATGAAGGTAACTCAATGCACGTGCGACCCCGACACATATATGCAATCCTCGCATCCAAGTGAGGGTTGGGCTACTAAGATGTTTGTCAAGACTTTCATTGGCCTCATACTTGTTTATGATGACTCCCTCACCTTCTTCTTCAGTGCCAGCCAACTTATATATAGAAATGATATTTTTGTGCTCGAGGTCTTTTAAAAGAAATAGCTCGTTGAAAAAAATGCTGAATTCCTTAAATTTCCTAGCAACCATATTGATGGAGTCCCCTTGTTGCAAGAGTAGTTGTCCTTTGTAAACATGAAAAGATGTACCACGTGTGAGGAGATTATCATCAGCGAAGTTGTTGGTGGCTAATTCTATCTCTTCTATTGGGATTAGTAAGGAATTAACATATTCTTCAAAGTCCATCTCTTGGTCCGATTTATGATTTCAAGACAATATTGAAAACGTTTAATTGATAGAGCAATATAGAATGGGTGGCAAAGAGTACTTTCAAACTTGCATTGTCAATTGCTTGAAACTGAATGCCTTCAATGTAGATGGAATCACTTCCACAATAGCATCGTGAAAAGCTTTCTAGTAGAACCTCAAAATCAGTATCTTCTTTGTGACTCAAGAATTGAAATAATTCAATCATCATCCACCCATCTTCTCTCAATGTTGCAAAATACGCATGCAAGCTTTCTTTCCCCGTTTTGTACTTTAGGTTCACATACATCCGTTTAGCTTTAAATTTTCTTTGACCTCGAAATCTAAAGATGAGATGAACTTTGTAATTCACACACGGAGATAAAAACTGAGTTCTTATCTTGATTTGTATATTCAAATTCGAAATATTTAACATCTCGGCTACTTTCGGAAACCTGCTTCAAGCATTAAATGGATTAGGTGTATTAACCAGATCTCTTATAATTTATATATTAAAAAATAGGTTATCATACCAAATTACACAAAAAGAACCTACCTTGAAACAGGAATAGATCGCCATTCACGTAACAAATGGTCTTTATATGAAAACCTTTTTGATGATATCATTTCATTTCTTTCTCCGTTACTTCCAAATGAAAACCACTGTTAAGGGAAAAAAAACAATTTCAGGTGTCCTTAAATTCTGGAGTTGATTGTTTATTAAAGAATTATTCACACAAATAATTTAACTGGAATTGATAATTTTCAGTGATATGAGGAGTAAGTTACCACTTTATCGCCTTGTAGGAGGATTCCTTTAGAGAACATATTGTAGAGATCCTTTTTCGATTTGTGCTTGTAGATTTGTGGGGTTTTCGACACCTGGATTATTTCTTTGTAGTCTATAGGCAGCTTGGGCTCCCATATTTCATGGTCCTCCTATACATTTAATAATTAAACAATCAAAGAAAGTTCATTTAATATGTTATTGGTTTTCATTTTAATTAATATGTGAGACATTTCTTTTTTTCCTTGAAAAGCAAAATAAAAATACACAACAAAAATTGATTTCAGGTACAGAATAGCACATCACAAGTTATCTCAAAACCTGATTTTATGTTCACCTTTTTAAGAAATATTATTTCACAATCGTTACTTGTATTAATATTTTTCATATAGTTCAACGATTATTAATTTTTGTTTACTTTTTTACAGGTTTATACATTTCTTTAAAATAGTTTTCTTACAAATGTACTTGAAGCGAGAATCCAGCTCAAATAGATGTATGAAAACTTACTTGGAATTCCAATGCCTTTTGAAGCTGTATTATTAATTTGTCTATATCTGGCCGCACATAACTGAAAAGCGATACGCATCGAATGGCAATCTTTTGAAACTTTTTCAATGATTGTGGTGTAATTTGTTCCTTTATACCCTCAAATATCATCTTGTCAAGGTTTCCTTCTTCATTGTAGTATCTTACAACTGAAGGACCTAACGTTTGAGAGTGATCCTCACATCCCTCTGCCCATGCCAATCTCCCGCACAACATCTCAAATAAAATCACACCTAACGAGTATATATCCATTTCTTGTGTTAACAAACCCTCACTTTCGTATTGTGGGTCAATGTATCCCAACGAGGTGCAAGCATTATCATCCAAATGTTCAGCTCTTTCAGCAACCGTTACTTTGTTGGAGAACTCCAAATTAGAAATTTTAGCATTCCAATCAGCATCAAGTAGAATGCTACCACTTCTAATGTCCCTATGAATCAAATCCTCTTGCTCTACACCACCTTCATGAAGAAATTTCAATCCAGTTGCAGCATCAATGCATATCTTGAGGCGTTTCATCCACGTAAGACTAGGATTGTCCAAATGTTTATCGAGACTTCCGTTACTGGCATGCTCGTACACGATGATTTTTTCATTCATTTCGCGACAGTAGCCTACAAGACCAATGATGTTCTCATGTTTATATTTGAGAAGAGTTTCAAACTCCTTCAAAAACTGAATATGTCCTTGATGATACTTTTCATCCCACCGCTTTACAACAACGCGGGTACATGCATAAGCATGATCAACTTCTCCTTCATAAAGCTTCCAAAATCTTCCTTCTCCAATGCAATTGCAATCACTGAAGTTTTGTGTGCCCACTTTTATGGCTTTAAGTGATATATGTTGGTTGTCCTTGTTTTTCTGTGAATCATGGCACTTAAAAAAATCAACTTTGTAATTTACAAAATTTACGTACAATTGCAGTATGCAACAACTGTATTAAAAATTTACTTGCTGGTAATTAAAGCACTGATACTACATTAAAAAAATTAAAAAGAAAAAATATGTATGTGTGTAAGGACATTGGTTTAATAATTTAAAAAGAAATGATAAAACCTATAACACATCCTACTCCACTCTCTCCCTCATTTTTATTATTTTCTAAATTATATTTAAATTCCCCATTATCTTTCCCTTCCTTTTAATATTTTTGCATAATCTTTTTAACACTTTACATACAAGGAACACACGAACACGAAATACAAATATTTGCTAAGATTTCAAACCATTTATAGTATACCCCGCCTGCGTTGCGGGGCGGAAGGCCAAATATTACTCAACCAATTAAAAAAACATCATAATAGTTTTGCTATAAAAAAAGCTAAAACGATGGCAAGATTGTAATTTTGAACCGGGGCAAAATTTTAATTTTCAGGACCAAAGAGAGAGTGCTAACCTGACATGAATAAAAATTATATCAAGTCAACCAATTAAAACAAAACACTTCTATAGTTTTGCAAAAAAAAAAAAAAAAAAAAAAACGAGGGTAAGACTGTAATTTTGAACTGGGGGTAAAACTGTAATTTGTCAAAAGCTAAACCGATGGCAAAATCGTAATTTTAAACCGGGGGCAAAATCGTGATTTTGAACATGGGGCAAATTCGTAATTTTAAACTAGGGGTAAAATCGTAATTTGTGTGGGCCAATAGGGGATGGCACTATTCCCCGCCATTGTGATTGTATGAGTTATGAATTAATGAGTTATATTTTATATAAGGTTTGTAACATAACGTTTTTGAGTTTGTGCTTTATACCTTAAAAACTAATGTGAAGGTAGATCATACTTTAACTATTTAACAACTAAGTAAGTTACATTTTGAAATAGATTACTTACTTGAAAATTCAATGCTTTTTCAAGTTCTTTGATGATGACTTCCATAGTTGGACGCCCGGATTGAGTTTCTAACAAACACTGATGTGCAATTTTAGAGAATGTTTCTAGAGAATCTTGGTTGACACCCCCTTTTAGCATAGAAATGATTTCATCAGCTTCCATTAATTTTGGATCTACCATTCCCTTAAATGTTCCCTCATTGAAGCGTTGTCGAGCTACTGATGGAAGCCCTCTCCCACTATATATTTCATCATATGCCAACCTTCCACACAAAACTTCAAATAGAACTACTCCGAAAGAGTAGATATCTGATTCCTTTTTCAGTTTACCAGTATTCTTGTATTCTGGATCTAGGTACACTTCTGTACCAGCAATATTGTTGGTAATAAGGGTGGTACCTTGTTGAGTTGCACGTTGTAATTTGGAGAGCCCAAAGTCAGCAATCTTTGCCACCCAATTATCATCCAATAAGATGTTTGCACTCTTAATATCTCGATGTATTATCATTGGTTTGCCCTCTATATGGATGTGAAGATAATTTAGTCCATGTGCTATATCAAGGCATATTTGTAAACGCTGGGCCCAAACAAGATTAGTCATGCCATCCATGTTTCCCAAATAATCATCAAGACTTCCCTTAGCAACATACTCGTAAACGAGAATCAGCTCACGTCGTTCGTCACAAAATCCTAGAAGAGAGACAATATTCGGATGCTTACAATTACTAAGCGTTTCAATTTCTGAAACAAACCCTTGTTCTCCTTGTGTGTCTACTCTATGATGAAGGCGCTTAATAGCTACACAACTATGTTTCTTACGAAATTCACCTTTATTCTTCTCTTCAATTTTCGGAGAATTGATGCCATCAAAATGGTCCAGTTCTGCTTTGTACACCATACCATATCCACCCGATCCAATGTAGCACGTTTCGGAAAATTTATCTGTGGCCAACTCTATATCAGTTAACCGAAGTCTCAAGTGATCCAAGCTTTTCCCCTGCAATATTACGTGTTAACAGAAAAGCATAGATGCACCTAAATTTTACATTACTCATGAAATATATAGAAAAGCAAAGGGGGCCCAAATATTACATTAAGGGTTAGAAGAGAAGCAGAGAGATGCACCATATATTTGCTAGGAAGGATAGAATGCAATATAACCATGTCTTTGTCACTTTATTGAAATGTTCCTTTATATAATCAAAAGTTACTAGAGACAAAGCCCAAAATAACTTCTAAATTGTTCACTTTTTATAGTTGTATAAAGTACATGATATGTTTTTGTTAAAAAAATTGACTCACCTTCCTTCCATTCCAAGAAAAGTAAAACACCAAGTGAAAACAGAATCCGTGTGGAAAAGAAACTGTTTGGTTTGATATATGATTTCACATGGAACTTGGAAGGTCACTAAAGTACAACATAAAACTAGCTTGCTTTTGATAAAAGCCTCAATGCTAAACAAGAAGTTACCTAACTTAAGAAACTATCGTATACTATACATTACCACTTCATGTATTTACATTTTAACCCTTTGATTTTAGACTTTATGTAGCTTTCTCTTATAGTGATGAAGACTGCTTAATAATATTTATCAAAATCACACCTTAGCTACAAACATGCATATATATAAGAAACACACACGCACCCCCACCCCCCACAAATATATATTATAGAGATAGACGTGTGTGTGCGCGCGTGGTATTCTAAAAACATATATGAAAAGTAAAAAAAAACATTTTGTATACATAAAAGTAACTTCAGTTAAATATCATGCTTGCAACATTGGTCTGGGGTACCTATAATTTACCACAATCACTATAATCAAAATGGAAATCATTATCTTACCTTGAAGTGGTTGGATGTTGTACCTTCAACTGCTGCAACCGTTGATTGTTCCTTCATTGTGAATAATCGCAAAAATGAAAATTAGTAAACTAATAGAATTATAGATTATTGGTTCTGACAAAAAATGATGAAAGGTAGAAAAGAAGTCAAAAGATTGATGGTCTCACATGTTTGCGTTGAAGTTCCAATGCTCTCTCAAGTCTTGTGCGTATCGTTTTCGTGTCGGGACGCTGTGATCGCTTCTCCTTTATGCAACAATATGCTATTTCAGCGAACATGTTCAATGATTGCAAGTTCATTTGTTTTCGAAGAACAGGATCTATCAAATCATCAAGTTTTCTCTCTTCATAATGTGCTCTAGCCATTCGAGCAAAATACCAATTATCATCGTTTGGAATAGATGCTTCTCTTCCAAACAAGACTTCAAACAACACGACACCAAAGGAGAAAATGTCTGACTTATGATTGAAACCTCTTGTGTCTTCATATGCCGGGTCCATATAATGCAATGAGCCATTGTATTTACCGGTAAGGTGAAGATGATGCTTTCTAGCTATAACCGCAAATTTAAAACCATGTAACTTGGGTTGCTAGTTGTGATCTAGTAAAATTTTGGAGGTTTTAATGTTACCATGTATGACATAATGATTTTCTTTTGCATCATAATGAAGATAACTCAATGCATGTGCAACCCCGACACATATATGCAATCTTCGCATCCAAGTGAGAGTTGGGCTACCAAGATGTTTGTCAAGACTTTCATTGGCCTCATACTTGTTGATGATGATGTATACCTCATCATCCTTACCAGTCAACTTATATGTAGAAACGATATTTTTGTGCTTAAGATCTTCAAGAACGAATTCAAGAACGTAAACCTCGTTAATGACAATGGCCCCTTGTCGACATGTCCGTGCAACAATATTGATGGAGTCCCTGTAGGTCCGGCTAGGGGAGGATCTAGTCGCCTAATCCTTGTGTACAAACCAACCCGGTTGTGCGGAATCCAACCGGGAAAGCAAACCGAGATAAAATACGACAAGAACACGAGATACAAGACCGAGACTCAACGTTTAACATCAATGTATTAATACTTGAAAAGTCGATTACAAGCTCAATGTTTACAAAACAATCTTTGCAAACACTCTTGAATCTCTCGGGTTCTAACTTTCTGTTTTTGTCCGCCCTTGTTCTTGTCTACCGAAATCAAGTGTGATTTCGGTATATATTATGCCTTCACTTGTGCGATTGGGGTTGAGGTTCGGCCCAAGTGAGTAGTGAAAGCCCATGTGCAAGTTGATAAGCCCAAACAATATGATTGGTCAATACAAACAACACATGCACGTATACGTTCAAGACTTCAGCAAATATGGAAATTGAAAGCCTAAGTCAAACAAGTGACATCATCATGACATCATCATGATGATGTCATGATGATGTGGCGCCTCGGGAATGCTCGCGGCTCTCCGTGCTTCGCGTGTCGAACTCTGGGACGCACGACGGAGGAATGTCGTGACGTCGGGCTTGAGCCGAACCTAACCGGGTCGAACCGAGCCAAGTCGAACCGAGTCGAGTCGAACCGAGTCGAGTCGCGTCCATATATATGTATCAACAAACTCCCCCTTGGACGCTACTCGCGAGATTCTCCTTTCTTGTCTTCTAAGTCGGAGGATCTTCAATGTCTTCACGTCTTCAAAGCAGAAAGTGTATCAACAAACTCCCCGTTTCATGTAGGAAGTGTGTTGACAAACTCCCCCTTAACATAAGCTCCCCTTTGAGTTATGCTCGTGAAAGTCTTGTTCTTTATGAATTGAGATCCTTGTGGTGTTGATGATGGTCAGCGGCAACTCGATCATCTTCATCATTTGAGTGCCTTCACGTCGTGTCTTCATTCCGAAGCTTGTCATTGACCATGTTCTCCTTGCCTTTAGAATCTGCACATGCAAGAAATCTAAACGCGTAATGAGAACAACTGCCTGGAATATAGTAACATAAACAAACGACACACGTGTGACCATTGTTCAAACAACTACCGTCCGACAGTTTGAAAGTTTAATACATTTTATCAATTTCAATTTTAAACTTTCAACACTTGCAAATTTCGACCGTTTATGAAGAATTAGTCATTTTCGGTTTTCGTTCAGGTTTCAGGTAACGAAGACTCGAGCTCCAACATCGTACGATCGAAAATAAAACAGAAATAAAATCTTTTTGGCTTTTTAGAAAGTTTATATTAAAACACACCTAAAATCTTTTTGGTATTTTGAATATTTCAAATTTAAAGACTGAAAGCAGTAAATAAATATATACAAAGATGCAGAAACTGAAAGCATTAAATAAATATTTACAGACATTCTTTTTGGGAGTTTCGAGGGTAAGAGAATCATATCAGTGTACGGTCGTGCCAAAGCGCTCTCTTTGTTCAATTAGTTAACATTAAGATAAGCATCCTATAACAATTATCGGTATTGTTGTCCACTTAAGCTCAACTTATCAGATGTAATCATGGCGAGGGGATACGTTAAGGTATGATTTATACTTACCGACCGGTGTTCATCCACATCACGACACATTCCCGTATCAAGGTATGCACGAGGGTTCATCTTACCGGTGAGTATACCGATTATCATCTGTTTGACCGTATATGATGTGAGATTCTCACTTATTTTGATTGAAAACAAGCCCTATGTGATAGAATCACTTATTGATGAGGAACTTGATTTTCATATGCATGAGGGCACAGGAGCAAGTCCGTGAACAGGTCAGTACTTTCGTACAGCAGAGAGACGAACTTGACTCCCGGAAAGAATTTGTGATATTTTATCACTTATTTTGAGGGACATGTGATTGTTGATCACTTATTGAGGTCGAATGCAATATGTACACGTATGTATAGTATCATGGAAGATCTAGACTTGCGTCCCCGTTATTTTTCGGTAAAAGATACAACCATGATACCCAGATGATAAGCAGCATAAAGACCGAATATCTCAGAACCTCGGCAATCTCTCAAACGAAATTTCGGTACTAAGACCATATGCCAATGAATGGTTCCCACCCAGTCTTCAGTCGATTTAAGTTTATATCACCCTGCACACTTTAAAATGATTGTGAGCCTACCGATACATCTTATATAGAGCTGCTTATCGTTTTATAGTTTACAGTTCAGGTTTAAAGAGGTTTGGATAGACCACTGATGTACTATCATTTTCTCTTTTGCTCGCCAGGAAACTCATTTTTGTTTTTCTATTGTTTTTGTGTTTTTGAAATTTTTTAATGTTTTTGGATTTTCAAATTTTGGATTTACTCCCCCTAAAATCAACAAACTAAGACAAATTTAAAACATAAAGGTATTTACAAAAATGATTTTCCGATGTTGGTTTTACTCTTGCTTGAACTTAATGCCGTTTACCAATAAAAGATAGTCAAATCTTGATTTGTCAAAAGCTTTGGTAAAAAGGTCGGCACGTTGGTCATCGGTGTGGACGTAAGCAACATCGATTAGCCTTTTCTCAAAGCAATCACGTATGAAGTGATATTTGATTTCGATGTGCTTAGTCTTTGAATGCTGCACAGGATTTTTAGTGATCTGTAAGGCAGCAGAATTATCAACGTAAATAGGAGTAGTTAGGAATTCAAAACCGTAATCACGCATTTGTTGTTGGATCCATAGGACTTGGGAGCAACAACTTGAGGCAGCAATGTATTCAGCTTCGCATGTTGATGTAGCGACGCACGTCTGCTTCTTGCACTGCCATGTGACTAGGCGATTTCCCAAAAACTGACATCCAGCCGTTGTGGATTTGCCGTCGATTTTGCATCCGCCAAAATCAGAATCACTGAATGCGATCAAGTCAAAGTTATTATCCCTAGGGTACCACAGACCGGTGTCAGGGTAACCCTTCAAATAACGAAAAATCCTTTTTACAGCTGCAAGATGTGAGGCCTTCGGGTTCACTTGATATCTGGAAAGCAGGCACGTTGGGTACATTATATCTGGTCTTGATGCTGTGAGGTACATAAGAGATCCGATCATCGCGCGGTAGTGTGACGGGCTAACATCTTGACCCTTCAAGTCTGGAGTAATTCCGTGATTTTGTGGCAATGGGGTACCGATGGGCGTTGCATCTGACATCTGGAACCGGCTCAAGATGTCACCAACATATTTAATCTGATGGATGAATATCCCAGACTCTGTTTGTTGTACTTGTAGGCCCAAAAAGAAAGTCATTTCCCCCATAGCACTCATCTCGAATTTATCCTGCATTACACGCTCGAAATCCCTACACAAAACATCATTAGTAGAACCAAAAATAATATCATCAACGTATACCTGTACCAGTAGAAGATCTCCATCTTGTTCTTTAATGAAAAGAGTGCAGTCGATAAGACCTCTGCGAAAACCGTTCTCCAGCAGATAATTAGATAAGGTTGCGTACCAAGCTCGCGGTGCTTGATGTAGACCATATAGAGCTTTGTTGAGCAACCAAACCCGATCGGGATGGATAGGATCTTCAAAACCTGGAGGCTGTTCGACGTACACCTCTTCTTCCACCACACCATGTAAGAATGCACTTTTCACGTCCATCTGGTATACCTTGAAACCTTTGAATGAGGCATAAGCCAGAAAAATCCGAATTGCTTCTAGACGTGCAACAGGTGCATACACTTCGTTGTAGTCGATCCCTTCAATCTGACGAAAACCTTGAACGACTAGCCTTGCTTTGTTCCGGATAACGATTCCACGGTCATCCTTTTTGCATTTAAACACCCAACGGGTACCAATCTTCTTGTATCCAGCAGGTTTCTCTACGAGTTTCCAGACACCAAGCTTCTGGAATTGTTGCAGTTCTTCCTGCATCGCTTCAACCCATGAGCTATCTATCAATGCATCTTTCCAAGTTCTTGGTTCTTCCTGTGAGACATAACACGCGAAAGACCAATCATTCTGTTGACCAGATTCTCTGATAGTTGCATACAAGCCTGCATTGTTGTTGTTCCGCAACATGTTTCTTGTTTGAACGCCACTTTGTACATTCCCGATGATGTTTTGTTGAGGATGGGTATTATGAATCCTTGTTTCTGGATTATCTTGAACTGGAATATTTGTATCCAGATTGTTGAGATTCAGATCAACAATCAATTCAAGGCCCGGAATTGACGAAGAGGATGATGCAGAAGTTTCAGCTGTTCTAGGAACATCCACTGGAGGTGTACCCTCTGAAATACCATGAACTGCTGTTGGAGCTTCTTGATCTGCATCGAGAAATTCATCATCCTCTGAAGATTCGTTCAATTCGGTAGCATCTTGAAAATCCTCATTGTCGAGAGCATTATTGTTCACTGAAGATGGTTCTTGATTGACAATAATGGGACGAACCAACGGTGAATCTGTTGCGTTGTCACTCTCGAAAAACATCCTTGCCGCAGCACTTTCTTCAACGGCTTCAACATTGATCGAATTGAAAAAGTCATCGTACTCAAACATCCAAGGCTGACCAGGATTTCTAACCGGTAAAGTGTGCCTTTGTACTCTGACTTCAGACCATTCCTCGACCCTTTTAGTCTCTAGATTCCAGACTCTTAAGTTTGGGGTGGAATACCCAAGAAAGTATCCCTCAATGGCTCTAGCCCCAAACTTTCCATTAGGATCGATAATTGTGCAAGGCGCTCCAAACGGTTCAAGATAGGACAAGTCTGGTTTCCGTTTGTTGATAAGCTCAAAGCAGGTCTTGTTGTGCCTTTTGACTGTAAGGACTCGGTTCAACGTATAGCATGCAGAAGACACAGCTTCAGTCCAGAATGGAATGGGTAGCTGCGACTCTACCAACATAGTCCTAGCAGTCTCGATCAATGTGCGGTTCTTACGTTCAGCGACGCCATTCTGTTGAGGAGTATAAGCTGCACTAAATTCGTGAAGAATACCTTTTGAAGTGCAAAACTCCGCCATGGCATGATTTTTGAATTCAGTACCATTGTCGCTGCGTATCCGCCTAACCTTCAAGTTATAGAGATTCTCAATCTGAATGATCAAGTTTTTGATAATACCGAAGGTTTCACTCTTTTGTGCCATGAACGCCACCCAAGAAAATCTTGAATAATCATCAGTAATCACGAGGCAATATTGATCATTCCTAATGCTTTTGTGCTTGACAGGACCGAACAAATCCATGTGCAAACGTTCAAGAGGAACAGCCACCGTGTTGACTTTCTTTGTAGGGTGTCGCTTCTTCGTTTGTTTTCCTTTCTGGCACGAAACACAGACATCTTGAAGATGGAAATTTTTAAGAGGAACACCATTCACCAATTCATTTGCCACCAAATGATTCATTTTACGTAAGTGAATGTGACCCATTCGTCTGTGCCAAGAGATTGTGTCTTTTTCTGTGGCTTTGGAAACGAAACAAGTTGCTTGTGCAGACGTTGTGATAGCTTGGCTCATATCAAGGACAAACAGATCATTTATCCTTGGAGCCGACAAGAGAATCCATTCTTTTGGAATTTTGAAGCTGGGTTTCAGCACATAACATCCATTAGCATCAAAGTGTACTGAGAACTGCTTGTCACAAATTTGAGAAACACTAAGAAGATTGTGATCAAGTTGTTGTACAAAGTTGATCTTATCAAAGCTAACAACCCCGTTGGAAATCATTCCTTCACCCGTTATATATCCGCCTTTATCTCCAGCAAAAGCAACATAACCTCCTCTAATAGATTTGACGTCGTAGAGAAGCTTCATGTCGCCTGTCATGTGCCTGGATGCCCCACTATCAACAATCCAATGACTACTGATAGTTCCTCCTGGAACACCCTGCACATGAACTCACATAATTAGTTGGAGATGGGGACCCAAGCCATTGTGGTCTTGGGTCTTCCATTTTCATCAATGACAATAACCTCTACTCTTTGATGATTTGAAAATTGTGATGGTTCCCCTGAGTCTTTAACCGTTTTTGGTTTCCAAGTCTGTTTTGTTATACCAGTGTTATTCTTTAAAAACTTAACTTCATGATTGTCTGAAGTTTTTAAATTGTTTGGTTTGACAGAAACAGATTGTTTTTGAGCCACATCGGTTTTAATTGCTTTTTCAATTTTCTTGACCTGTTGGCGTTTCTGTTTCTTTTCCCTTTCTCTTATGAGTCGAGGATCTTGTTTTACAGAAACAGATCGCTTGCGGTCAGTTGGGCCACGGGGAACATCAACTATGCCTTTTTGTTTATGAAGATACGGGCAATTTCGAACAATATGCCCGATTGTTCCACATTCAAAACATGATCTTCGTTCAACAAACCCCGAAGTATCATGTGGTCGTCTTGCCGATGATGAACTTTGTGATCCCGAGGTACTAGGTTTTGAACAACTTGGTTCATTCTTTTTCATCACAGTTGCTTTTTGGACAAAATCTAAATTAGATTGATTTTCAAACTTTGCAATTTTGTCCGTTCCCTTAGATTTCACAAAGTTCACATTCTTCTTCTTCTTCTGATTCGGCTTCTTTTGATCTTGAGTCGGTGTCTTACCCTTGGGTTTGGTATGATTTTGCTGTTTTTCCACTGTTGGTAATTTCTTATTCCCAAATTGTTTTCTAACTTCAGCCTTTGGGATAGGAGGACACTGTGTGACTGTAACATGTGGTCCTGTCTTTCCCAAAAACTTACTTGTAGAATTTTCAAAGACTTTACTGATTAAAGATTGATTAACATTTTTAATAGGAAAATCTTTGTCTGAATAGATTTTATCATCACCAACAAGAGTGTACAACAAATCCACACTCTCCGACTCTTTTGCAGATGTGGACTCGGTTGGAACAGTCTTAGCAGGTTTTGTGGGAGGATCACATAGGATATGATTCTCAAGAGGTATGTCCTCTTCTTTGATTACTGCATCAGACTTTTCCGAATCAGTATCATCAGACTCATCATCAGAAGAATCAACATCCTCAACCACCACTGGAGGATCCTGATTCTGTTCAGCAGTTACAAATGTATCTGCTGACATATCTGAACCTGACGATACTTCTTTCTTGTATCCGAGCCCTGCTGCAAATTCCTCAACGTCTAAAGGAACAGATGGCTCAAAGTGAGTTCTATACTCCTCATCAGGCAAAGCATCAAAATTGTTTCTCACGGGTGGTGGACATTTCTTGTAACCTATGCATGTGACATCCTTTTTCTCTTTCTGAACATCAATGATGTGATCCAACACATAGCTAGAACTCAAATAACTGTCTAACTTGAGTCGGATCGCCTCACTTTCTGTTTTAACACAAGCCATTTCTTTTTGCATCACCTCAAGACGAGTGATGTACAAATTAATGTCAGTTTGTTTTCTGGAAACCATTTTAGTCAGTTCTGTTTTATCTTTCTTTAATGTTTCAATCATCCTTTTAAATTCCTTTTCATGGTTTTCATAAAACATGTTGGCTTCAGTGCACTTTGAAAGATCCACTGTTAATTTCTGATTGTGAACGAATGTCACATCATATTTCTCTTGCAAAGCCTCGTGTTTGCTTTGCAATTCACACCACCTATCATTCACAGAAACATGTTTGTCTTGCAATTCAAACAAACTAGCTTGTAAAGCATCGTGTTTGCCTTGCAACTCAGACATGTTTGCTTCCAACTCAGCACATCTAACATGCAAACTATCACAGTTATTACAGCTAACAGAAGTGGGTTCGTCGACACATACCTGACTTGATGAACTGTCGACATTCGCCATAAAGGCTGAATGGAGAGAAGACGAAGAATAAGCAGCTTGATCCACCAAAATAGATCTTCTTTGAATTCCTGCTGCAGCTTCCTCCAAAAGTTCATCAATGTCTGCATTAACTGATGCAGTTGATGTGTCATCTTCCTGATCATTGCCTGAAGCAGAGGACTCTTCATCTGAACTTCCACTGTACCCGGAGCTGTCTTCATCTTCAGAAGATTCAACACCATTGGTGGAAGATTCTCCACCACTGGCGTGTTTAAGATCATTAACCACTTCAGCAAAACAAGCTGTTCCATCAGGTGCATCATTTCCCAACTGGATTGACCAATCACAACCTTCATCTACCTGAACCACAAGTGCCTGGTTGGCATTAGATGGTCCTGCTTGACTCTGGTTATTGACAGGCACCAGTGTTCGTTCGTTGTTCCTTCCTTGGTTCTGATTTGCCCTGTTGCCTTGACCTCGGAAAGGATTCTGGTTCCCATGCTGAGATGGCCTTGTACATTCACGCTTGAAATGACCACGTTCACCACAATTGAAACATTTGACGGCCTGTTTATCAAACCCATACTTGGTATCTTTCTTGCTTTCCAAGCTGGTTCGGCCTGTTCTTTCCATGAAATCCTTTGCTCGCCTAACAGCACTGGCAAAGGCCCACTTAATGTCCATCATCTCCATCTCCTCTTTATCAATCTGCTGATAGTCTTCTTGTGTCAGATTAATATTACCAATCTGACCTTCCACTAATCCACAGTATGCGCTCACCACAGTGTTTAGCAGCTCCATGTGTTCCTTTGCTACTTCCACACTGACTTTAGAAAAGCTTGAGGTGTCGAGCCGTACTGTATCTGGCTTTGATTGCTGACCAGCAGATGATGTGCTTCCATAACAAGCTTGTTGTTGAGGAGGAAGCGGATTCCCATACATATCTGTTGTTGGTAAAGGATTTCCGAACATATCAGTTGGTCTGAAAGGTCGTTGCTGTTGTGGTGCTGATTGAGGGACTGGTTCCAGCAGATTTCCATACATGTCTGTCTTTGGAGGCACAGGAACTTGGATAGTATTGCCATACATATCTGTGCTAGTCACAAAAGCTGTTTGAATTGGAGCATGTGAAGAAGGTTTTGTAGAGGTGCTAGAGGTTCCAAAATACATTTCAGGATTTTGAGGCACGGGAATTCTTTTTGCCTTCAGAGTTTCTTCCTGATTCTTGTTTTCTAGAATTTGAACAAAGTCGTTGAAGCTCGTTGTAGCTAAAGTACCATTGTACTTCATGATTTCCAAGAATGTATTCCACTGAGGTGGCAATGCATCTGCAAACCTTTTCACAATCTCTACAGGAGTTGTAACAACCCCGAAATTTGTCAATTCAGTCAGCAAGTGATTAAATCGACTTGTCAAATCACCCAACGACTCATTCTCCATACAAGTAAAACCATCAAACTCTTTCTTTAGCAGTTCTTTCCTCAGTTGACGTGTCGCTTCATTTCCCACGCCCCTTGTCTTCAACGCGTCCCACAACCTCTTCGTTGTCTTATAGCTGACGAATTGATGATAGATATCTTTACTTAAGGCCTGAGTGAGAATGGCGTATGCCTTCTTTTCTAGATCATAGACCTTCTTCTGATCTTCCGTGAGATCTGCAAATGTAGCAGCAGATGATTCGGCAACCTCTATTGTTTGATCGAAATCAGTAATAAACCGCAACCACAATTCTGTATTTTGGCCAAGAACGTATGTATGAAATCTATCAATCCATCCTGGATTTTCATACAAGTGCATCAACTTTGGAGGTCTATTCAAACTTCCAGTTTCGCTCTCGCTTAAGAGAATGCTTTGAACACTTGGAACTTGATTTGATACAAATGCCCATTGACCGGTAGAAATTGCATTAGCTTGTGAAGATACCGGTGCGGAAGATGACGGAGTACCAAAATACATATCTGTATTTACCAAAGTATTCCACCTTGGATTCATTTTTGATCAAGAAAAATAAGAACTTGTGCGACCAGACAATTTTGTACGACTTAAATCAGCAGCCCAAACAGAAGTCCAAAGTAATCAGAAGCCCAATTCTTGTTGTGTAAGCCCAGATCTTGTGCGAGTAGATAAACAGCCCAGTTCGATCCTGTTAATTCGCTAGCATCACTTAAATTCGCTGGTTAGTAGCTGAAATTCGCTGCCTATTCTCGCTCTAACGAAGATCAGTAAAATCGCCGAAAAACCGTAATAATCTCGCTGAGGACGATTACACGGTTACCAAAGTCGCCTTTGGATTTGAGTTCGCCGGGTCAAGCAATTTCGCTGGTTACTGAAATCAAATTCGCTGAAAACAAATTTGCTGAAATCAAATTCGCTGAAATCAAATTTGCTGAAATCAGTTTCGCTGAAATCAAATTTGCTGAAATCAGTTTCGCTGAAATCAAATTCGCTGGTCCAGTTGGATCTTGGGCTTGTGAATGACGAAACAGGCCCAACAATATGTTTTGATCCGTCGAAAATTTTGAAAAGTTTCTGATTAGTTGGAAAAGAAGATTTAGAAGGTGGGAACAGTCTGACACAAGTACCCCTTTGTCAACTGCACAATGCTGCTTCACCAACCGAGATGATTATCCTTACCAACTTGATCTATAATAATAATATTATAATCAAAACCCAAATTTCAAAGCATAAACAACTTTGAAAATATATCTCGAAGATCAAACAGGTAATTTTATCAAAAACCAATTTGAACAAAGATGAACATCAAGAATATTCTGGAAAACCTTTGATATTTCAAACACAAACTTTTGCTAAAATGTAATCAAAACCAACAAAATAAACATGCAAACATGAACATAACAAAGTTTTGATAAACACACTCAGCAAAAACCCGGTTTTTCAGAAAATCAGACTTTTAAAAACTTGAAGAACAACATGAAAAACACTCGGTTTTAACAAGGAGAAGAGCCATGGCTCTGATACCACTTGTAGGTCCGGCTAGGGGAGGATCTAGTCGCCTAATCCTTGTGTACAAACCAACCCGGTTGTGCGGAATCCAACCGGGAAAGCAAACCGAGATAAAATACGACAAGAACACGAGATACAAGACCGAGACTCAACGTTTAACACCAATGTATTAATACTTGAAAAGTCGATTACAAGCTCAATGTTTACAAAACAATCTTTGCAAACTCTCTTGAATCTCTCGGGTTCTAACTTTCTGTTTTTGTCCGCCCTTGTTCTTGTCTACCGAAATCAAGTGTGATTTCGGTATATATTATGCCTTCACTTGTGCGATTGGGGTTGAGGTTCGGCCCAAGTGAGTAGTGAAAGCCCATGTGCAAGTTGATAAGCCCAAACAATATGATTGGTCAATACAAACAACACATGCACGTATACGTTCAAGACTTCAGCAAATATGGAAATTGAAAGCCTAAGTCAAACAAGTGACATCATCATGATGATGTCATGATGATGTGGCGCCTCGGGAATGCTCGCGGCTCTCCGTGCTTCGCGTGTCGAACTCTGGGACGCACGACGGAGGAATGTCGTGACGTCGGGCTTGAGCCGAACCTAACCGGGTCGAACCGAGCCAAGTCGAACCGAGTCGAGTCGAACCGAGTCGAGTCGCGTCCATATATATGTATCAACAGTCCCCTTGTTGCAAGAGTAGTTGTCCTTTGTAAACATGAAAAGATGTACCACGTGTGAGGAGATTATCATCAGAGAAGTTGTTGGTGGCTAATTCTATCTCTTCTATTGGGATGTATGAGGAATCATAATATTCATCAAGGTCCATCTCTTGGGTAGATGAAGACATGATGCATTGATGCTTGTGTTGTTGACCAAAGTAAACACCGAACGACACCAAAAGATTTATAAGCAGGTGAATATTGAACTTAGGAGAGTAAGAAAAAGGGTTGGGGCAAGTAAGTAAGAGGATTATGGCAGCTGGCGATTATCACAACCCGGTCTTACTGGATGACATGGGTTGGGTGAGTTTACTCTGCCTCAATAATTATTTATACAACCGGTCAACGCGCATGAACGGGTCAAAATAGGTGAACAACTGCTCATAAGATATGCAATCAACCACCTACCAAAAATCAAACAGAAAAAGATGAAGAAAACAAAGAAACAACACATAAACGTAGAATTAAAACCCGAACCCCCGATAATCTAAACTATAAATATTTGGTTATTAACTCCTGACGGCAAAACGGAAGAAACACAAAACGAAAATGACTAACCTTCACTTTACAACTAACACGACGATGCAACGGCGCCGTTACCGTCGCAAGTTGTTTTTTCGGTGTGTGTGAAAGAGAGAGTTTTGTTTCAGCTTCACTTCCGATTCCGAGAGGTCACACCGTTTAGTGCTTTTTCTAGTTTTCTTTGTAGGTGGATAATTCAGCTTCTTATGTGGGTAGGTGGATAAGATATTCACCAAAAACGTGTTGTTTCCACCACCCCCAGTTTTTACACCATGGGTAGTCGTTCGGTGAATAATGCCCCACCCTAGGGCGTTTTGCGTCATGTGACAGCCCAGTTAGCAATGTGGCATTATTGGGCTTTTTTACAAAAGGAGTGTAGTGGGGATGTGAGGATTATGAGGAATTATGTTTGTAATAAAATAAAATAAAATAAAATAAAATAAAAAACATTTAAAAATTTTTATTGGCCAAAAATGGAAGCTCAAATGTGATTGGCCAAGAAATCCCCCCTTCAGCGTGTTTCAAACAACGCCAACCGGGCTTTTTTCGCGAATAACGCCGGATAACGCCCAGGGGGCGGTCCTGGGGCGTGACTGGGCAATTTAAAAAAAAACGCCTGGCTACGGGTGGTCTTAGGGGAAAGGGGTGGTGATCACTCATCACTCACAATATCCAATCAAGTTCTGTCATGTCATCAACCATTATTCCATCACTCACAACCTTTTTTAGTGGCAATGCACATCGCTCACAACACCCAACAATAAACCCTCACACCCTCTCACATCATTTCCTCCATCACTCGTTGATTTTATCACGCACAACCTTCCATCACTCGTTGAATATGTTGGTGGCGGTGGAATTTGATAAACTTCCACGCATGATAAACTGCCATCACGTGTCCACCCCCACTGGCCATATTGATTAATTCCAGTTCATTAATTAATTATTAAAAAAATCCTAATTGATAACACTCTTAATTTTTTATTTCTATCACACCACTCCAAACTTTTAACTTATTTTCCTATAACATTTCCAAATTAACTGAACACTAACCCAGTTACTTATTCGCTAATGTGGCACTTGTATGGTGACGTGACATTTTTGATAACGTGGCATCTGATTTGTCTTTTTTGATGATGTAGTAGCTGACGTGCCTTTTTGATGGCGTGACACTGGTTTGGTGACGCGGCAGCTGATGTCAGCAAACCGAGTTAGTGTTGTGTTAGTTTGGGAGTGGTGTAGGAAAATAAGTTGAAAGTTGGGGGTGGTGTGATACAAATCACAAGTTGAGAGTGTTATCGGCTGATTGGTGAAAGTTTGGTTTATTTAAATCTAATATCCCTTATTGATTTAACTAAGTTATTCTCATGTACCTTATAATCATCTTACAATTTTGTATTCTCTTGTTGATATGTGATTTGTTTTTGAAATTTTTGATAATATGGATCACATGTTACTTAAAACTAACTGGGTTAATTTTTAATTATTTGGGATCGACCGTTGAAGGAAAAAATATATTTAAAGTTGGCACTATTGGTAAACATTTTCTAATTTGGGATTAATCCACACCAATAAGTCAAAGTCGAGATCATTAAAATTGAATTTTCCTTATATTTAAATTGTTTAAAGTTTATTTTGTGGTGGGTTCTTAAATTTATATTATTAAATTGAGCAAAGTTTATGTACCATTTAGATTTCGAGTTGTTGCCCCCAAGTCCCAACCCTTCAAGACACTGCCTCTTGACTTGAACACCACCCTCCAATAGGCTAGGGGTGGTAATAAGGGGCGCATATGATTTGAACTTCCAACCTTTTGGTTGTGGAATACATCACTTAAAACTCTACAACATGTCGCGCAAAACTAAATTACATAAAAAGATAAAATCCAAACACAAGTTATTTACGAAGACATCTATGCATCTACAGAGAAAACAATGTTATCAAAGTTACGTAAAACCAGATCTTTCAGTCAAAATAAGTAAAATACCTCGATGATCGGATGCGTTCTGTCAAGATAAACGAACCCTTTAACACGCGAAACCGGTCATCATACAATGTTATCATGAAACAAATAATCATCATGATCTAAATCACACGTAGACCCCAAAAAAGCTTTACTGTTAATCTCTCTACCAAATCTCGAAACATAATGAAGACCCAAGACAAGATCCGTAATCGCATCTTCACTTTTTTCTTGATCCGCATAATGCAAAGTATTCACCAAAAGCACATTTCCTCCAGAACCCATCATCTGCTTCTCAAAATTCCTCTCAGAATGCCATTTTATCATGTTTTGAGCGAGCGGTACCAACCATTCGAGTGTTATTTGCATCGACGAACTCCAATCGGATGCAACATCGCGATTATAATCGTTCTTAGACTCAAAACTAAGTTTTTCTCTAAGTGAGTTCTTGATACTTGTGGTTAACATGTGATATAAATCTTCACGTGACTCGGGGCTGATGAAGTGAGGCGATATAGCTAATCGCTCGATAAATATGATTACGTTTGCGTAATGAAGAGCTAAAGCCGCATCACCAAGTGTCGGTTTTCGACCGTTTTGACCCTTTGATAATCCTTTATGGGGAATTAATACGATGTTAACAGCGTTTTCAATTGTAGCGTTGACTTTTGGCAAGTCAAGATCAGGTGTCATGCATTTTTTCAAAAGTCCAATTTGAGTCAAACTATTTGTCGTCACTGGCGTTTGGGTCCCACAAAAGACACTTGAACGATGGTGCATATGAAGACTCTTTCTTTGTTTGTATCCGAGATTCGATAATGATCTATGAATCGAGTTTTTAGCCGGATAACTCGAAAGGGCAGAAATGGAAGTACTGCGAATCAAACGTTGTCCATCGTGGAAATCATTTACTCCCGGGGTAACGAACTTGGTTGAAATTCCGAAAACAACCTTCACCCGTTCGACTATTGTGAAAAGTGATCTTAACAGTAACCTGACAGTGTAGTCATACGTTCGAACCCATGCAGACATTTCTCGCAAACCGTTGACTTCTTCGCGTTGCCACGTGACTTTCTTCTCAAATTCGTTTAACTTCATTTGATTTGAGTTGTTATCTTGCAATCGTTTTAAACCATTCTCGAGCTCGGATAACACTTCGAGTTCTTCGCATAACTGTAACGTAACCGCAGCGAATCTCTTCATTTTCTTAACCCGTTTCTCCATTTTCTTTAACTTATACTCCCACCCGCACCAATTACCGTCAATCTCGATCGGATTATCGAAAGCATGATCAAGATCACGATAAACCGGATCCGTGCAATTTTTCCCGAGCCGAGAAACACCTTTCGCAACACATTTAATGTTGCCAACGATCTCGATTAACGCAAGCACCATGAGATAAGCGTGATTATTGGAAACGAGATTTCGAGTGCCGAGTGAAGTAGTGAGTTCTTCGTGCAATCTTCACATCCGTTTATTGTTTAAAAGTTAAAACCTGCCATAAGAATTGAACTGGCACTCCCCTTATTATTTGCAATGTTTTCTTTTGGTATATACTAATCTTGTACTCCTGAACCAAAAACCAAAACTGATCAATACACTAGACCCATAAATAAACTTATAAGACCCGGTCCATACTATGATATTATTCATCCCAAAGCTAAATTAAAGAAGCCTAAAACTTGTTATCTACTAGGCCCACGTAAGCAATTTATCACCAGCCCACTTCTCGGACATCAAAGTTGATAAATACAAAACTTCGTTAAAGACTTTTCTGTTTTTTTTTTTTTTTGGTAATCTTGACATTTGTTTATGGCTTAAAACCTGCCATAAATTGGCTAGCTTTGTGATGGGAATCAGCTATGATAGGGAAGTGAGTTATAGGTATTCTTCAGGGGCTAAAGTGTAATATAGGGGGTAGTATAAGTAATAGAGAATAAGGCGTGTTAGAGGGAGGGATTGAGTTTGTTAGATCAATTAGGGCTCCTGCGTTTGTGCAGTGAGAGAGGGCTAGGCCCTGGATTATCTCTTTATCTTTTCCTTTACGTAATCAGTAATACAATTGTTTGTTCCTTTGTTTCTATTATCTTCTCTAAATCCAGTCTATCACAATCTGTTCATATTCGATCTCTATCATTTTGTCATTAATCTCGTGACTTCAAATGACATGATTCCAATAATGGTTTATGTGTATAAGCCTGTCACTAATCCTACTATAGAACAAACATTTTTAAATGTTGGGTTTATTCGGATGTTTAGCAGCTAATGGGTCAACTGGGTCAGCAACTTAACGGGTCCACTGGGTCAGCAGCTTAACGGGTCAAGTGGGCCAGCAGTTAGGGTGTTTTTAACACGTTTATTTTATGTTTTATTTAGCGAAGTAGTCGGGTTTTACTTGTGGGTCAGGATTTCAGATAGGGCTAGTGGTGTGTCGATCTCTAATCACATGTGTAGTAGAGTCTTAGGTTAAGGTTGCTATTTAATTCATTGGTTATATTCAGTTGTAATTGTAGTTTTACTTCCAACCAATGAAAAGAGTCGATCAGGTTGTTTGATCAATCGCTGCTGAATTTCTGTTTGATCATGACCCGTTGACTCGTACTCGTGACCCGTAAACAAACCGAATAACCCAACAAGGCTGTGATAACTACTATTAACTAGAGAAAACATGAAACTTCATTCATACTTCTTTGTCAATAGATTACAACTGTCCTGTTTATCATCAATGCTTCAACCATACTTCTTGTCAAAGCACCTATTTTACCATTAACCTTGAACCAACAATTGTTTACCGAAATAATTTACTAAATCAACATTCAGGGTGTCTGGAGCCTGGACAATCCTTCAGCCATAATAATTTACTAAACCAACATTCAGGGTGTCTGGAGCCTGGACAATCCTTCAGCCATACCATTCTTGATGGGTGATTCGCTCACACTGGCACTGCCACTAAAATATGGCTAAAATTGTCATGTACGAACTTAGATCGGACGAAACTTGATGCCTCGTACAATAAGGCCCGACATTGTTCCTTCATAAGTTATGAGTTTCAAATTAACAAAAAGATGATCATTTTTAAGCTCATAATTTGAGTTGAATTTCCACACAATAACCTCCATCCATCCATCTTTCCTCTATCTTGGAACCCAATCAGTATCGCGTACATTCCAGGGGTTTGTATGTCTAAAATAAAGAATTCCCGTCTCTTTGCTTCCCCAGTTGAATAAATCTCCTACTATCACCGGACCATGCTGTAAGATTAAATATTTATTTATTTATATTTAATCTAGTAGCCATCATTATCATTTATATAATATAGATCAAAATATATTAATAACCTATTAATAATTAGTTGGTAATTGTTGATGGACCATATTACCCTTATTAACTAATTGGGTTTCCTCTTGGGTGTATAAATAAGGAGCTTATTAGAGAGTTAAAGGGTTAGACAAATTACACAATCACAAAACCCTCACTAACATCAATTTCGTATCTCTCTCTCCCTCAACCGATTCTGCCCTAGTTTCGGTTCATCACCATCATCACTTTACACCCTAAGGAGGAACCAGATAAAACTGACAATTATGTCGAACTCTGTGGCTGCGTCTCTGACTGGATTCTCTATTGATGCAATCAAAGGTATGTTATTTTATGTTTTCCATTATGTTTAAACAGAACTGATCAACATGTGGTATCAGAGCATATGTTGATAAATCAGTTCTGTTCTGTATCCATTATTCTGGGATCATAAATCTGGAAAACAGAAAGTTTTAAAGCCTTTAAAAGTTTCGGCTGTTTTCGGGTCCTTGGTACCGAAATCACTGTTTTCGGAATAATATGCTTAATATTTTGACTCGAAACCATAAAGGGGATAATAATATCCGAAATCTGTTAACAAAAGTCTTAAAATTTAGATTTCGGATCCCAGATTATGTTTTAATTTTCTTAGGGTTCATCAACTGTTCTAAATAAAAACTCAAAAATTCCACTATTTTGGAATCTAATTTGGATTAGTGGATGTTTTTCTAATGTTTGATCTAAATTTTATCTATTAAATTTTCGAAAACTGTTAAAGATATTCAGTTATTATTTTCGAAATATTGTGATAAGTTTAGATCAGAAATAAAACAGGAAACATTATCTCCACAATCCCTTAAAAATCGAGTTTCAGTTTTATCACAATCAGCAGCTGTTAACAGAGGATTAGAGACCATCAGACTACGACTAGAGACCATCAGATCTCGACTAGAGACCACAAGGTCTCGACTAGAGACCATCAGATCTCGACTAGATGATAATCGGTATATTCACCGGTAAGATGAACTCTCGTGCATACCTTGATACGGGAATGTGTCGTGATGTGGATGAACACCGGTCGGTAAGTATAAATCATACCTTAACGTATCCCCTCGCCATGATTACAAATGATAAGTTGAGCTTATGTGGACAACAATACCGATAATTGTTATAGGATGCTTATCTTAATGTTAACTAATTGAACAACAAGAGCGTTTTGGCCTGACCGTACACTGATATGATTCTCTTACCCTCGAAACTCGCAAAAAGAATGTCTGTAAATATTTATTTACTTTTTCTCAGTTTCTGCATCTTCGTATATATTTATTTACTGCTTTCAGTCTTTACATTTGAAATATTCAAAAATACCAAAAAGATTTTAGGTGTGTTTTAATCTAAACTTTATAAAAGCCAAAAAGATTTTATTTCTATCTTATTTTCGATTGTACGATGTTGGATCTCGAGTCTTCGTTACCTGAAACCTGAACGAAAACCGAAAATGACTAAATCTTCATAAACGGTCGAAATTTGCAAGTGTTGAAAGTTGAAATTGAAATTGATAAAATATTCTAAACTTTCAAACTGTCGGACGGTGTTTGATTGAACAATGGTCACATGTGTGTCGTTTTCTTATGACATTCCAAGCGGTTGTTCTCATTACGCGTTTAGATTTCTTTCATGTGCAGATTCTAAAGGCTAGGAGAACATGGTCGATGACAAGCTTCGGAATGAAGACACGACGTGAAGGCTCTCAAAAGACGAAGATGATCGAGATGCCGCTGACAATCATCAACACGACAAGTATCTCACTTCATAAAGAACAAGACTTTCACGAGCATAACTCAAGGGGGAGCTTATGTTAAGGGGGAGTTTGTCAACACACTTCCTACATCAAACGGGGAGTTTGTTGGTACACTTTCTGCTTTCAAGACGTGAAGACTTTAAAGATCCTCCGACATTGAAGACTTGAAAGGACGTCAAAGACTTGAAGTCACAAAGATCGAGACAAAGCTACAAGCCATACAAAGCTACAGCCAAGGGGGAGTTTGTTGGTGCACTTGTGTCTGTACTTTGTCTGTATTTTGTCTTTATACCAAACGATGTCTTGTTAGTCTTGTAAGTTTGACCAAGTCAACCATCCTCCTGGTTTGACTTGGCCAAACAGTCAACATTATGTTTGTAAGTTGTTTGGGTCGAAGGATGTGTCATCGAAGGATCACTTATATCCTTCGATGATGAGCTCGATAGATAGCATTCGATAGATGGACCACGAAAGATCCCATCTTTCGTGGTACATGTGGATCCTTCGAGCTGTTTCTGGTCGAAAGATGATCTTTCGATCAGACTGTTTGATCCTTCGACCAGACCTGCTGTATTGGGTATAAATACCCGTGTGTTGTGTTCACTTCGAGAGGTTGGACAGATAAGGAAAACAGAACACACACACACACTAGAGAGAGTTTGCAGAACTGATTTGTAAACCTTGTGCTTGTAACGGACCATTCATACGTATTAATACAGAGGTGTTAATCGGTGAACTTTGCGTGTCGTGTTTTTACGTGTTCTATCTCGGTTTGCTATCTCGGTTGGATTCCGCACAACCGGGTTGGTTTGTACACAAGGATTAGGCGACTAGATCCTCCCCTAGCCGGACCTACAATAATGTTTTACAAAACCAAACTAGCTTAACTTGAATGAGCTTCTGATGTATTAATTCTGGCCAAAGCTGATTTAATATATTTATTTATTGTTCAAGTATTATAAAAAGCTATGTTAAGTATGCATTACAAACGTGAAATGTCTTAATTCTGGCCAAAGCTGATTTAATTCATTTATGTTTAGCATGCTTGACAAGTGCATAACTAAAGTGATTGTCTCATTTCTGGCCAAAGCTGATTTGTCACGATTACTTTGCACACATACTTGAATGATTACACTTCTGGCCAAAGCTGATTTGTCTTTGTTTAAGTAGAATTTTACTAAGTCTATTATTTTGATGTTAGTAATAGACATATCACAATTTCTTCACATAATGATCCTTATATTAATGATCCTTAATTAATTTTATGATCATTTCGTCTGTCTTATTTTTTTTTAGTACCCATAATTTTTACTCACTGTAATTTACTTCTACATATATCTCATCCACTTTGATTCCTAAACCTAAAATGTTTGCTTTATTTAAAGTTTCTATTAGAATTAGCTCTTAAATTAAATCCTTGATTATTTCTTAAGACACGATAATCCTATTGCTCTCTTCTGATAAAGTTTATAAAGAAGAAAATTAGAGCATGATGATTAGGACAAATCGAACATGATGTCTCTTATAATAATCAAGAACTCTCTAACATAATGCTATCACTAAAGTTATTTCAGATTAAGTCTTTCCTAAGGCTAATCTCTTATATATGGAATAATCACTAGAACTCCTAAGATGCATGCCTTCTTTTAAAAATTCTAAACTATAAAGTTAAGTGGTATATGTGAATACATAATAATGTACAATATCATGACCCATTAAGTTAAGGGCTTACGCATGGAAATAAGTACATTTTCCAGTACATTACATATTAAGATTTTCACTTGCACAATTTGATGCCTTATAAATCAACTATAACACTCAAAAATACCAAAGTATAATGAGTGTGTTGATAAGCAACATATGTACAAAGAAATAATTGTTTGAAGCTGGAAAAATAAGTTGTTACTCACTTTACAACCACTTAAAACCTTAAAAGAGGATTGTTCTAAGGTCCATAGACAAATTACAACTCTTCAAGGGAAAATCTCACTGCATCATTATGTCATTAGACTAGACATAAGCAACGAGACTATCCATTATTCTAAAGAACAGTTGGTTGAATTAATTAGATAGTCACTTATTAAAGATATTTAAGTCTACTATTTATAATATTCCTATTAACACATGATTAGTTGACTCTAGTTTTTTAAATGTTTCCTTACCAGAAATCAACAAATAATTAACATAAGAGTTAGTGACAAAATTAAATGTTAAGGCTATAAAAACCATAATAAGCAGTCTTCTAACAAACGCCTTTCGATACCTTATATACTCTGAAGATTAATCAGAATATAGTATCATAATTAAGCAATGTTATGAAGGTTGTGAGGTTTGTATAGTCAACATAAAGTCACACTTACCTTAAACTCTCATTTTATTTGTTCTAAACATCTGGATTGAAACATTATTAAGATAAAACTAGATGATACCTTACACTTTCACAACTTTTGTCATCATGAAAATGAGAATTTGACAAAAGGAAAATGAGACTTATAAATTTCATCCATCATAACCAAAATTCATGAGAAATCATGACATGGTTAATGAGGATGATTTATTAAACTAATCTCATTCTAAGTGATTTTACATCATGACGTTAAAGCCCTAAGTATGACTTTACTTAAGGAATAAGTTTGGGTCCATCTTAAGTCATTCACTGACATTAGTGGAACTTATTCCAATTGGAATATTCAGACATAATTCATTTATCATTTAAAAGACTATCAACTTGTATCTAAAATTTTGTCGCATATGGCCCATGGTCTTAAAGAAATCTACTCATATATGTGATTAACATGATTTCTATTAAATATGTCCCTAAGTTTTTATGCCATTTGGACATTAAGGAAATCAAGTCAAGTCTAACATATATATATATGATAGGTTCCCACGTCACATACCTAATTGAAACTTCTCTTGTAGCATTCTAGAGATATTAAAAGATCAGTGGGAGCATTAAGTGTTTTAGAACAACTTGCAATAGTTGCAAGAGGTGGGGGAGTGAAAATTTAACATTACCTCAATTTGCACCTCTTGTACAAGACACCGCTCCATCACGACACTGTTCCATCAAAACTTGTCTCCTTAAAATCTAATGCTACTATTACAAAAGTTTCATTGTTGCTTAATTGTGGGCACGCTTAGATTTCTGACCTAAACCAACATAATCCTCAACAAGAGAAACTACAATGACTAACGTCACTAATATGTTTTCTCTATTATATGTTTTCTCTATTAGAATTTGTTTGGTCGTTAAATATTGACCCTAAGCATGCTGAGTTCCTAAAATTTTCTAAGGTCAGTGGGAGCAGTCAAAGTCCTTATCATGACTTGCAAGGAATACAAGAGGCGGGGGGAAGAGTGTCATTAAATTTCACTCCAAATTTAACTCCGATTACACCTCTTGTACACCATACTGCACCAACTCTCTTACAAACTTAGAATTCTTAAAATGATAGCAACCTAAGCAAGAGCTAATCCATAAAACTGAAACTTCTAACAAAAACTTCTAACAAACCCAATAATCAACTAAGGAGGTCATCTAGGTTTAAAAACCTATTGACTTTGATGATTACATAACCTCCCTAATTGAAGTTGAAATGGATTTTGGAAAAGTTTACTGATCCTATCTCTTCTAATTAAGCCATTAGTGTCAATCAATCTTCTGAATGGAATAAAACAGTTTTCTAGTAAAACTGATTTTATGTGTTCGCATAACGTTTGGGATTTGATTGAATAACCTAAGAGTGTTCATAACTAAACCAAATCCTGATATAAACGTTAAGACACAAAGAAGTATGATTGATTGTCAAAGGTTGTACTCAGGAAGAGATAAATTATTAAAGAATCTTTATTACATATCTAACAAAAGATTTCTTTCAGGATCATCAATGTTCTAGTAGCTTATAATAGTTTTGAGCTACATTAGATGAACATTAAAACAATTTTCCCTAACAACTGGCTGACATATTTTACATGTTCATAAAACAACCTGAAAGTTCTAAACTTAAGGTTAAAAGAATAGTTTGTCTATAAGCCAATAAAATCCATGTATGATTTAATGCAAACGTCATAATGTGATGAAATCTTAACATAATTATTTTCATCAACAATCAAGTGGATTAATGTACCTACCTCAAGATGAGTGGGAGCAACTAAGATAAACTTGTCTATATAGATGATATTCTTTTGACAAGTAGATGTTAAATAAGTCAAAGCATTGTTAACACAAACTTTGATATAATAGATCTCAGAGATATCTCTTACATAATAGATATCATAACATGTTGAGATAGACCAAATGGGACATTACTTCCGTTCCATAAGCTTAACATTAAATTGGTCCTTACATATGTAACAAACAATACTGCTCTTCTTTAGAGGATAATAGGATAAATGAGATTATTTACTTATGCTTCATTAATTAGAAGCCTTATGTAAAGTTTAAGTCTATACTCGTTTAGATATTACTCACATTGCAACACACTAGATATGTCTAGATTAATGTGAATCATTTAATAGAGTATTACAATATCTTTAAAAGAAACGAGAGGCTATGATTTAAAGAAGAAGTGAGAACTCAAACCGGTTTATTATTACTCTAACTTTGTAATATTCAAAGATGACAAAATGTAATTTTGGGTATATCTTTATGTCAGCAGACAAAACCTATCTCATGTAGGAGTCATAATGGACTGATATCAACAACATAAGTTATAACGACATAATATATTGTTGATCACAAAGCAATATTTACTAAATGTTGTTGGAAATTTATCAGTGGACTCATAAGTTTATTAACTCCATATAATTAATGTTTTGAAGACTTATTGTGATAAAGTCAGCTACCATGTCTCCTTGAACAGTAACAGTTCGAGAGGTGCTGCATTAAATTTCGATACACAATTAATTATTCGTTTATGAACGAATTGAGGAAACTAAATCTTTGTATCGAATGCATTCATGATATGCTTAAGGATCCTATAACTAAAGGTCTATTACCCATAAGTCTTATTAAGAGTGCACATAAAAGAGACGAGTTTTAATTGATGACCATGTACAATTGCATATCGTACTATGAATGAATAACTATTAATTAATTTTCCTCATCAGTTTGAATTTGTATGTCTCTTACATATGTTCTGCCGGTGTAATGACATATAGACAACTATAAATACAAATCAAACGTTAAAGGGCTTACTTATTTTGATCATAACTGTTAGGTTTTAAATTAAGGCTATAGTATGACTAATGGGGGTCCTGAGTCGCATAATGATTCAACGGCTGTATTTCTCTGCTATAGTACTTGTTTAAGGCTAAAATGAGTATTAACTTCTGATCAAACTTATCTAATACTCATGATAAATGATTATTCGGCTAAGTGGGAGAATGTAAGATTAAATATTTATTTATTTATATTTAATCTAGTAGCCATCATTATCATTTATATAATATAGATCAAAATATATTAATAACCTATTAATAATTAGTTGGTAATTGTTGATGGACCATATTACCCTTATTAACTAATTGGGTTTCCTCTTGGGTGTATAAATAAGGAGCTTATTAGAGAGTTAAAGGGTTAGACAAATTACACAATCACAAAACCCTCACTAACATCAATTTCGTATCTCTCTCTCCCTCAACCGATTCTGCCCTAGTTTCGGTTCATCACCATCATCACTTTACACCCTAAGGTATGTTATTTTATGTTTTCCATTATGTTTAAACAGAACTGATCAACACATGCAACCCACAACACTTCTCTGAAAGCTTGAACACAAGGTAGCACGCATTTTGGGAGTTTGCTGACAACATTTGGCTTTTAATCTTGCACTTGATATGCAATACTGGTCGTCTTAGACACTCAATCGCCCCACTAAATCTGCATGTATGACATCTTATATAAATCTATAATTAAATGCTTCTTAAAGATGCACTTGAGATGTAAAACTTATGCAATCACATGCTATATAAAAATAAAAGATCAGCTTTTTTTAATGATTAAAGTTGTAAAACTTTTTACCACTTTACTGTTTTTATAAACTTAATTTTATAGGACCTTGGCCAGTTAGTTTTTATGAAGTTTGATAACCCTTTAACCATCTCAGTTTTTAACTTACATAAAACCTTGACCCCTTTGGCTAATCACTTTTATAATTTCTATAAAACTTTACCACTTTAGCTTTTTGAAAGACTTTCATAAAAGTTTATGGTTTTTTTTTAACAGCAAACGAACCAATTAGTGCATATTTATATAAAGAATTGAAAAAACAAACCTGGATTGGATTGCCACATTAGAAGAGTTGTACACGACCTTCTTTGCCGAAAGCAGCTCATCTTTCTTTCTCTTGATTTCACTTAACGCGAACCACGTCATATGATCTTTCTTTACCTTCATCTGACTTGGCGAAAACTGTAAATGTTTAATAAAAGGATTACGGATTTATAAAATGAGAACAAGAAACAATATTTTAATTCTTTACAGAAAAGAATGGGTGTTTCGACATATAGTCATAGTTTTTAGATCTTTAAAACACTTTTCACAGGTAGCCAGAAATTTGTCGCACCTTATATGTCTTCAATGCTGATTTCACGACTTGTTGGACTTCCTTTAACTTCTCGATTTCTTCCTGTTTCACCTGCATAAAAATTTTAAGATCATTTTATAAGCATAAAACAGTATAGAACGGGAGCAAAAGAGTATTTTAAAACTTGCATTGTCCGTTGCTTGAAACTGAATGCCTTCAATGTAGATGGAATCATTTCCGCAATAGCATCGTGAAAAACTTTCTAGCAGAACCTCAAAAGCTGTATCTTTCTTGTGATTCAAGAATTGAAATAATTCAATCATCATCCACCCATCTTCTCTCCATGTTGCGAAATATGCATGCAAGCTTTCGTTCCCCATTTTGTACTTTAGGTTCACATACATCCGTTTAGCTTGAGATTTTCTTGGACCACGAAATCTAAAGATGAGATGAACCTTGTAATTGACACTTGGAGACAAGAATTGTGTTCTTATCTTGATCTGAATATTCAAATTTGATACATAACACATCTCTGCTACTTTCGGGAACCTGCTTCAAGCATTGAACGGGTTAGGTATGCTAATCATTTTTCTTAAATAAAAGAATGGTTTCAAGAAGTTTGTCATTAATTTATAAAACTGAAAATAGATTATCATACAAAATACACAAATGGATTGAGAGAGAAACCTTGATTCGGGAAGAGATCGCCATTTAGGTAACAAATGGTTCTTATACGAAAATCTTTTTGCTGATATCATTTCATTTCTTTCCCCGTTACTTCCGAGTGAGAACAACTACTACACACAAAAAAAAAATTAAACTTAAAAACCCCTTACACAAGTCCTAAATATGTGGAGTATTTGTAATTATTAGCCATTCACACAAGAAGATTATTAGGTAAAATGAAATATGAGGAGGAGTTGGTTACCACTTTGGCGTCTTGAAGGAGGATTCCTTTAGACAACATGTCGTAGAGATCCTTTTTCATTTTAGAGTCGCACTCTGGAGTTTTTGACTCCCGGATGATTTCTTTGTAGTCTATATAGGCAGCTTGGGCTCCCATATTTCATAATCCTCCTATACATTTAATAATTAAACAATTACAAATTTTCTTTTAATATCTTACTGATTTTCATTTTAATTAATATGTGAGACATTTCTTTTTTCCTTGAAAAGCAAAATAAAAATACACAACAAAAATTGATTTCAGGTACAGAATAGCATATGACAACTTATCTCAAAACCTGATTTTATGTTTACCTTTTTAAGAAATATTATTTCACAATCGTTGCTTGTATTAATATTTTTCATATAGTTCGACGATTATTAATTTTTGTTTACTTTTTTACAGGTTTGTACATTTCTTTAAAACAGTTTTCTTACAAATGTACTTGAAGCAAGAATCCAGCTCAGATAGATGTATGAAAACTTACTTGAAATTCCAATGCCTTATGAAGCTGTATTATTATTTTGTCTATATCTGGCCGCACTTTCCAGTTATCTTGTACGCAACAAATGGCAATCATTTGAAATGTAGTCAATGATTGTGGTGTAATTTGTTCCTTTATACCCTCAAATATCATCTTGTCAAGGTTTCCTTCTTCATTGTAGTGTCTTACAGCTGAGGGACCTAACGATTGAGAGTGATTCTCACATCCCTCCGACCATGCCAATTTCCCACACAACATCTCAAATAAAATCACACCTAACGAGTATATATATCCAAGTATTTTGAGAAGAAACCGTCTGTTTCGAAGGCTGGGTCAATGTATCCCAACGAGAAGCAAGCATTATCATCCAAATGTTCAGCTCTTTCAACAACTTCACTGGAGAACTCCAAATTAGAAATTTTAGCATTCCAATCAGCATCAAGTAGAATGCTACCACTTCTAATGTCCCTATGCAGCATCCAATCCTCTTCCTCTACACCACCTTTAATTCATGAAGAAATTTCAATCCAGTTGCAGCATCAATGCATATCTTGAGGCGTTTCATCCACGTAAGACTAGGATTGTCCAAATGTTTATCGAGACTTCCGTTACTGGCATGCTCGTACACGATGATTTTTTCATTCATTTCGCGACAGTAGCCTACAAGACCAATGATGTTCTCATGTTTATATTTGAGAAGAGTTTCAAACTCCTTCAAAAACTGAATATGTCCTTGACGATACTTTCCATCCCACCGCTTTACAACAACACGGGTAGATGGATAAGCATGATCAACTTCTCCTTCATAAAGCTTCCAAAATCTTCCTTCTCCAATGCAATTGCAATCACTGAAGTTTAGTTTGCCCACTTTTATGGCTTTAAGTGATATATGTTGGTTGTCCTTGTTTTTCTGTGAATCATGGCACTTAAAAAAATCAACTTTGTAATTTACAAAATTTACGTACAATTGCAGTATGCAACAACTGTATTAAAAATTTACTTGTTGGTAATTAAAGCACTGATACTACATTAAAAAAATTAAAAAGAAAAAATATGTATGTGTGTAAAGACATTGGTTTAATAATTTAAAAAGAAATGATAAAACCTATAACACATCCTACTCCACTTTCTCCCTCATTTTTATTATTTTCTAAATTATATTTAAATTCCCCGTTATCTTTCCCTTCCTTTTAATATTTTCTCCATAATCTTTTTAACACTTCACATACAAGGAACACACTAACACCATATTAAATTGAATTGAATTTAATATGTCTACCCAAACCTATAAGCGTATCTTATGAAGATGTCACTTGTGTGCACGAATTAATAACCCGCTTGACGTTCCCGATCAGGTCATTTCCTTACCATGAGTGGTCGCCATGTTATAGTATTAATCATTATTTATTATAACAATAACTTGTTGTGCAAGTGGATATTTAGGAAAAGTTGAGGGATGTTTTTGAAAGTTTAAGATTAAAAAAAAAACTATATTAAATCCTAACTACCCCCTTCAGGCAAAAAAAACCCCATTTTCCCTCCCCTCCCCCTGTTAAGTGGATCTCTGGAACACCATTTTCCCTCCCCTCCCCTCCCCTCCCCCTGTTAAGTGGATCTCTGGAACACAATCCACAGTCGGTACGTTCCGAACACCCCCTTGCTCCTTTCCGCTCGACGCAACCCTCATTGACGCCGCAACTGCCACCGTAAATCATCTCCACAGTCGGTACGTTCCGATATTTCAATAGTTGATAATTAAGAGCTTGTTGTCGCGGTTTCGTTTCGATCTAGACTTCTCATGGAGTGTTCTTATAGTGCTTGAACTGGTTGATTATTGTTCTTGTATTTCCGTTTATGTGTGATTACATGTTATAATTTAGTGCTCGAACTTGTATATATACGCTCGATATCGGCACGGCTATACGTAACGGATCCTGTTAACTTTGCATGATGAAAGGTGTTAAATGAATGTGAGGTGCAGTTACTTGTTAGTTGATTTAATTGAGTATTTAAGATTTCAGCGAGTCATCAATGATGTTTTTGAGTTGCATGATGAATCATTGTTCATAGGACTCGGTTCGGTTTGATTAGTTTGAAGATCGATAAGGGTAGTATTAACCATTATGTTGAATATTTGAATTCATAATCTTTGAATCTCGTAATTACTTTGCTCGTATTGCTGTGAAGGGTTGTTTTTAATGGCCGTTAAATGTGGAATGATTGTTGGTTAATTACCCATACTTATGATAAATGATGTTATTGAAATAAAAAGGGTAGTTGGTCAAATCTGCTGGTTGCACACACTTCTGTTACGGCCACACTTTGAAGTGTGGACCGCTCAATATCAAATGGACCCCAGGCTATGGGATGGACACTTTGGGTATAGATCATGGGCTAAGGAGTCGCACACCTCATTGGGCCGAACCGTGTTATCGGGCCACACGAACTATTCTGAACACACACACACACTAGGTGGGCCTAGGTTTCTTTGGGCCGCACCATAACATGGGCCACACAGTTTATTGTGGTTGGGCTGGTTGGTTTGAATACAAGGGTAATAGGCCACAAGTCGAGTAAAACGAATATACTAGTATCACGGGTCGCACCAAACTTAGTTGGATCATTAAGTTAAGTAATTCACCAATTTTTGTGTTAAAGAGTTAGGTTATGGGTCTTGTAAACAGGAAGTGAATCTGCCTTAGAACCAAATGCATGCTAAGTGATTGCTTGGTGATACTAAGCTGATGTGTTAGCTGATTATGACTTGAAGTATATGTGTGCTACTTGTGCAACAATGGTGTAGCATGTGAACGAGAAATACATGAATTAATTGTGTGTAAAATATGTGGTTTATGGGCACGTGAAACTGATTTTGGTCGGTACTCATGATAGGACATGTTTGATCAACTGTTAAACAAGTAACTAACCTTACCGAGCAAACCAAAGGTGAGTTCATCTCTTGAGCATGCGTCCCGGTGGTTGGGACAGTCAATTGGGTATTCCTGGGAGGAATGGGTCTTGGGTAAATCATTGGGTATTCCTGAGAGAAATACATCTCTTGGTTAAAACGTGAATGTTAGATAATACACTCTTTCCTATCATTTAAGTCCCATCTTATATCGAATATTTACCTGAGAGGTAACAGGGTGTTAGTTGATAGCGCTATTAGGCTTAGCAACCTCACACTGTACCTGAGAGGACGGGCGTGAACTAATGACCTTAAATCATGACCATTGCTTAGATAGGGGGCAGTGGGGACGGGCAAAACAATCTGGTAGCCATCTTGTACGGTACTCGAGTTATTATCAACATTATTATCAATGAACTGATCTAAACACTTGGTAACTAACGTTTTCTTAAAACTATGAACTCACCAGCGTTGTCTGACATACGTGTTGCATGCTCGCAGGTCGTTAGATTTCTTGGATATGGAACTTGCTGTCTGGAGTGGCTGGAGTGGTCATGGGTCGAACTGATTGGATACACACGACAGGCTTATTGGTTTCATAAATTGGTTTTTGAAACATTTAGACAATGGTTTACTTATTGCTTCCGCTGAACTTGTTGGATTTCTATTAAACTTATTGTTTGGTACATTTCTATTTATAATTGACAATTCGTTTGATAACTTGTTATGAGTTCAATATGATTAGTGGCTAGGTCCTGGTACGTCACACGCCTAGCGGGGATTTCCACATGTGGTATTTTGGGGGTGTGACAGATAGTGTACATTAATTCAGAAGTGTGAGAAGTGTTTTAAACCATTAGATCTTTGATCTAATGGTTGAGATCAATAGGGACCAAATTATAAATTGTGTTTTAATTATTTGGACTGATTTGAAAATTGTAGGGGTAATAGTGTATTTGTATATGTTTCAAATTAGGTAACCTTTCCTAAATTCTAGCGATTCACTCCTAAATTCTAGCGATTCAATTTTAAACTTATTTTAAAATTCGAACATTCTAAAAACCAGAAATATGTAATTGCTACAAGAAATATATAACACTAGACATCCATCATATAATACTATATAACACCATATAACACCGTATAACACTATGTAACACCATATAACGTTATGTAAAACTATGTAACACTATATAACAATATATAACACTATACATCTGTGGTAGACATGCTATTAGACAAATATAACACTATATAACACTATGTAACTCTAAATAACACTATATAACACCATACATCCGTCATATAACACTATATAACACCAAAAAACACTATATAACACCATATAACACTATATAAAAATATATAACACTATACAGTTCTGAACGAGATGACAAAAATTCGTAGATTAATTCTTAATTCGTATTCCAATAATTAAGGGTGGTGGTTATGGAAGGTTATCAATTAAGTAAATCAATAAGAAAATTACTTGTTTATCTTTTGAATTAATTTAGATTGAGAACACATGTTATCACCATAATATTTCTCACCCTTCTAACACTTTTAGATTAATGTACAGGATCCTCTACCTACAATTACAATAGTAATTACAAATATTCTCTAAATATGATTTCCTTCATTTGATGATTGAGTTGACTGATTAATTGATTTGTCTCTAGCATGTGAATGTATTGTTATTGTTATTTTGTATATTTAGTTTTTAGTATTAGTTGTAGCGGTTTCCACTGACTTTCGGTAATGGGAATCGACATATATACTCTTCATTGTAATCTTTGATGGTTATCAATTCCAACAAAAACAATCTCAATTATCAACATTTTACATTCAAATCTTTCATCTTTGTAATCCAATGTTCTCAAACTTCCACTCAGAATGCCATTTGATCATGTTTTGAGCAAGTGGTACCAACCAATCCAATCATTTTTACATATTATGTGGAAACAATATGGCACCATCACAAACTTCTTCATGTCATGCTGCAAAGGAAATTTCCCATATTTATCAAAGATAAAGTTAATACAGTTTGTGACGGGTTTCGATGATAAGCATATATGAAACCTGTTTGAACAAACATTTTAACAAGAGAAACATAAAACTTCATTCATACTTCTTGCAATAGATTACAACGATGTGTTACACAAAGAATCATCTAAATCAACATTCAGGGTGTCATGTCTGGTGGAGCCTTCACATACCTTCAGCCTTATCATTCTTAACAGGAGATTCGCTCACACTGACACTGCCACATCAGCACCAAGCATATGATTATGTTCTTTAAACGGATCTGCCTACCGAGCTGCTTCTGGCTTAGACTAAGATAAGGCTAAAATTGTCATGTACGAACTTAGATCGGACGAAACTTGATGCCACATACAATAAGGCCCCGACATAGTTCCTTCATAAGTTACGAGTTTCAAATTAACAAAAAGATGATCATTTTTAAGTTCATAATTTGAGTTGAATTTCCACACAATAACCTCCATCCATCCATCTTTTCTCTGTCTTGGAACCCAATCAGTATCACGCACATTCCAGGGGTTTGGGTATCTAAAATAAACAATTCCCGTCTCTTTGGTTCTCCAGTGGAACAGATCGCGTACTATCACTGGACCATGCAATCCACGGCACTTTTCTGAAAGCTTGAACACGAGGTAGCACACATTTCCGGTATTTTCTGACAACATTTGAGTTTTGATCTCACACTTGATATGCAATACTTGCTGTCGTTGAAACTCAATCGCCCCACTATATCTGCATGTATGGCATAGCATATAGTTATGTACTTCTTAAAGATTGTTGTGGGGTTTTACTGGTTAAGAATATAAGGACCCTTCTTGTAAACATTCAAAGTAGAGGGGTTGTTAATATTAAGTAGTAAATGTCATAACAAAGTCAGTTAGCAGTTTAATAAAGCTTTTAACCATTTCAGTTTTAAAACTTCTATAACACTTTGACCCTTTTAGATATATATAAGGGGGAAGGGGCACTCCACGCGTAGGGGATCAAGGGTTTGAACCAGTTTCATAATAACGTCGCCACCCCCTAGGGTAAGCAAGGCGGGTTGGTTAAGCTAGTAGCTTTATTAGTGTAAGGGTTGAGTTTGTTTGAGGAGGTTGTTGACCATGAGATTGGTGGGGGCATTTAACTTTTTATAAATTAAAAAAAAAATAGTTTATGGCATGGGTAGGTGCCGCCAGTGTGTTGGTTGGTTAGGGCTAGGGTCCATACCCTTGAGTGCAGTGGCGGACTTAGAGTGTAGCACGGGCTACCCCTCAACCCCGTCTCCATAGTGTAAAAATACCCCTTAACTCCATTTCCGTAGTGTAAAAATACCCCTCAACTCCGTTTCTGTTATATAAAGGATACCCCTGATCCTAAAAAAAATTGAGGATACCCCTAACCTTTTGAGCTGGTTCCGCCACTGCTTGAGTGTCCATTCCTCACTAAAACATCAAACACTTTAGTCTTTCATAAATTATATAAAACTCTGAACCTGTTAGCTTTTTATTAAACTTATACAACAAAACAATGATTATTAGAAATAAATATATTAGTTAGTGTATACTTATATGATGAAATTAGAGAACAAACCTGGATTGGATTGCCACATTAGAAAGCATATCTTCATTTGAAGCAAGCATCTCGTCTTTCTTTCTCTTTTTTTGACATAACGAGAACCAAGTCACGCAATCTTTCTTTACCTTCATGGGACTTGGATATAACCACAACTGTTTGATCAAAGATTAAGACGTTATAAAAAAACAAGAATGAATAATTGTATTCTACAATACAAACTCTTCTTAAAAACATGCTTCTTCATGATTAGGTGTAAATTATCACACCTTATCCGCCTTCGATTTTGATTTCAAGGCTTGATGGACTCCCTTTAACTTTTCAATTTCTTCGTGTTTTACCTGCATAAAAATTTTAAGAACATTTTGAAAACTTTTAATTGATAGAACAGTATATAATGGGAACCAAAGAGTAACTTTAAACTTGCATTGTCAATTGCTTGAAACTGAATGCCTTCAATGTAGATGGAATCATTTCCGCAATAACATCGTGAAAAACTTTCTAGTAGAACCTCAAAAGCTGTATCTTTCTTGTGATTCAAGAATTGAAACAATTCAATCATCATCCATCCATCTTCTCTCCATGTTGCAAAATATGCATGCAAGTTTTCCTTCCCCATTTTGTACTTTAGGTTCACATACATCTGTTTAGTTTGAATTTTTCTTGGACCACGAAATCTAAAGATGAGATGAACTTTGTAATTGACACTTGGAGATAAATATTCAGTTCTTATCTTGATTTGTATATTCAACTTTGAAATATCAAACAACTCTACTACTTTAGGAAACCTGCTTCAAGCATTGAACGGAAATAAAAGAGTGGTTTCAACATTCTTGTCATTTATAAATTAAATAAATAGGTTATCATACAAAATAACACACAAAGAATGTACCTTGATTCAGGAATAGATCGCCATTTACGTAACGAATGGTCTTTATATGAAAACCTTTTTGCTGATATCAATTCATTTCTTTCCCCGTTACTTCCAAGTGAAAACCACTGTTATAAAAAATAAAAACCACTTTCAAGTGTTCTTGAATTCTGGAGTTGATTGTTCATCAAAGAATTATTCACACAAATAATTTAAGCTAAATGGCATACACAGACAAAATAAAAATGATCTTTGGAATTGATAATAATCAGTGACGTAGGAGGAGTAAGTTACCACTTTGCCATCTTGAAGGAGGATTCCTTTGGTGAACATCTCGTAGAGACCCTTTTTCGTTATTTGCTTGTAGATTTGTGGATTTTTTGACACCTGGATTATTTCTTTGTAGTCTATAGGCAGCTTGGGTTCCCATATTTCATAATCCTCCTATACATTTAATAATTAAACAATCACAAAATTTTCATTTAAAATGTTACTTATTTTCATTTTAATTAATACGTCAGACATTTCTTTTTTCCTTGAAAAGCAAAATAAAAATACACAACAAAAATTGATTTCAGGTACAGAATAGCACATGACAACTTATCTCAAAACCTGATTTTATGTTCACCTTTTTAAGAAATATTATTTCACAATCGTTACTTGTATTAATATTTTTCATATGTTCAACGATTATTAATTTTTGTTTACTTTTTTACAGGTTTATATATTTCATTAAAATAGTTTTCTTACAAATGTACTTGAAGCAAGAATCCAGCTCAAATAGATGTATGAAACTTACTTGGAATTCCAATACCTTTTGAAGCTGTATTATTATTTGGTCTATAGCTGGCCGCTTATTCCAGTCAACCTGTAGGCATTGAATGGCAATCATTTGAAATGTAGTCAATGATTGTGGTGTAATTTGTTCCTTTATACCCTCAAATATCATCTTGTCAAGGTTTCCTTCTTCACTGTAGTATCTTACAACTGAAGGACCTAACGTTTGAGAGTGATCCTCACATCCCTCTGCCCATGCCAATATCCCGCACAACATCTCCAATAAAATCACACCAAACGAGTATATATCCGAGGGTTGTGCTAAGAAACCCTTATTTTCGTTTGGGTCAATGTACCCCAACGAGAAGTAAGCATTATCATCCAAATGTTCAGCTCTTTCAAAAAATGTGCCGGAGAACTCCAAATTAGAAATTTTAGCATTCCAATCAGCATCAAGTAGAATGCTACCACTTCTAATGTCCGTATGCACCATCAAATACCCTTGCTCTACACTACATTCATGAAGAAATTTCAAGCCAGTTGCAGCATGTTGGTGCACTTGTGTCTGTACTTTGTCTGTATTTTGTCTTGCTAACTGAACGATGTCTTTGTTAGTCTGTAAGTTTGACCAAGTCAACCATCCTCCGGTTTGACTTGGCCAAACAGTCAACATTATGTTTGTAATTTGTTTGGTTCGAAGGATGTATCATCGAAGGATCACTTATATCCTTCGATGATGAGCTCGATAGATAGCTTTCGATAGATGGACCACGAAAGATCCCATCTTTCGTGGTACATGTTGATCATTCGAGCTGTTCCTGGTCGAAAGATGATCTTTCGACCGGTCTGCATGATCCTTCGACCGGACCTGCTGTGTTTGGGTATAAATACCCGTGTGTTGTGTTCATTTCGAGAGTTAGACACAGAACACAGTGAGCAGAGAACACACACACACTTAGAGAGTTTACAGGACTGATTTGTAAACATTGAGCTGTAACCGGACCTTTCATACGTTTAATACAAGTGGTGTTAATCGTTGAGTCTTGTGTGTTGATTATTTGCGTGTTCTATCTCGGTTTGCCTTTCCGGTTGGATTCCGCACAACCGGGTTGGTTAGTATACAAGGATTAGGCGACTAGATCCTCCCCTAGCCGGACCTACAAGTGGTATCAGAGCCTTGGCTCTTATCCTTGTTAAAACCGAGGTGTTCTTGCTGTTTTTCGGGATTTTATAGCTCATATTTTCTGGAAATCTTGCTGTTTTTGCTGTTTGTTCTTATAAAAACCTTGTCATTTTTCATTATCACATGTTAAAAATGGGTTTTTAGTGAAGTTGCGGCCAAAATCGGGTTTCGGAAAACCTTCGGTTCATCAGAAATCTCATATTTCTGGGCTGTGTTCTTGATAAAAATACACATTGATCTTAAAAATTTTGAATTACCAAGTGTTTGTGTGTTGGAAGTTGTTTTTGTTTAAAATATTGGACATTACCCGGTTGGTGAAAAACCTGCATGTTCAGACCTGAAAGATATGGTCTGAACATACTTTCTGCCGAAAGTTCTCACCAACCCGTCAACTTTTTCACCAACTTGTCACCGTTTGTCAACTGTGTCAGAACCGTTCGAAAGATATCCTTCGAACTCGAAAGACCATCTTTCGATCAGTGGAGGTTCGATAGATCATCATCCTTCGAACCAAGGAGTCATTTCGAAACATTCATCTTTCGGTCTACTGTTCATTTTCGAAAGACAAGGATCCTTCGATTGGGGAGTCTTTCGAAGTCATCTTTCGAAATCATCTTTCGGTGTACAGTACTTTTTCGAGAGATAAGGATCCTTCGGTTGGAGAATCTTTCGAAAAACATTGTTCGAAATTCAACAGAGATCCTTCGAACCCTGTTGATCCTTCGAACAGGTGTTGATCTTTCGATCATTAGTCTGTTTGTGTTTAACAGTTTGTGTTTTTCAAGTCTTTCGACAGGTATCCTTCGGCTGATTAAAAATGAATCCAAGGTGGAATACTTTGGTAAATACAGATATGTATTTTGGTACTCCGTCATCTTCCGCACCGGTATCTTCACAAGCTAATGCAATTTCTACCGGTCAATGGGCATTTGTATCAAATCAAGTTCCAAGTGTTCAAAGCATTCTTTTAAGCGAAAGCGAAACTGGAAGTTTGAATAGACCTCCAAAGTTGATGCATTTATATGAATATCCAGGATGGATTGATAGATTTCATACATACGTTCTTGGTCAAAATACAGAATTGTGGTTGCGGTTCATCACAGATTTCGATCAAACAATAGAGGTTGCCGCATCATCTGCTGCTACGTTTGCAGATCTCACGGAAGATCAGAAGAAAGTCTATGATCTAGAAAAGAAGGCATACGCCATTCTCACTCAGGCCTTAAGTAAAGATATCTATCATCAGTTCGTCAGTTATAAGACTACAAAAAGGTTGTGGGACGCGTTGAAGACAAGGGGCGTGGGAAATGAAGCGACACGTCAACTGAGGAAAGAATTGCTAAAGAAAGAGTTTGATGGTTTTACTTGTATGGAGAATGAGTCGTTGGGTGATTTGACAAGTCGATTTAATCACTTGCTGACTGAATTGACAAATTTCGGGGTTATTACAACTCCTGTAGAGATTGTGAAAAGGTTTGCAGATGCATTGCCACCTCAGTGGAATACATTCTTGGAAATCATGAAGTACAATGGTACTTTAGCTACAACGAGCTTCAACGACTTTGTTCAAATTCTAGAAAACAAGAATCAGGAAGAAACTCTGAAGGCAAAAAGAATTCCCGTGCCTCAAAATCCTGAAATGTATTTTGGAACCTCTAGCACTTCTACAAAACCTTCTTCGCATGCTCCAATTCAAACAGCTTTTGTGACTAGCACAGATATGTATGGCAATACTATCCAAGTTCCTGTGCCTCCAAAGACAGACATGTATGGAAATCTGCTGGAACCAGTCCCTCAATCAGCACCACAACAGCAACGACCTTTCAGACCAACTGATATGTTCAGAAATCCTTTACCAACAACAGATATGTATGGGAATCCGCTTCCTCCTCAACAGCAAGCTTGTTATGGAAGCACATCATCTGCTGGTCAGCAATCAAAGCCAGATACAGTACGGCTCGACACCTCAAGCTTTTCTAAAGTCAGTGTGGAAGTAGCAAAGGAACACATGGAGCTGCTAAACACTGTGGTGAGCGCATACTGTGGATTAGTGGAAGGTCAGATTGGTAATATTAATCTGACACAAGAAGACTATCAGCAGATTGATAAAGAGGAGATGGAGATGATGGACATCAAGTGGGCCTTTGCCAGTGCTGTTAGGCGAGCAAAGGATTTCATGGAAAGAACAGGCCGAACCAGCTTGGAAAGCAAGAAAGACACCAAGTATGGGTTTGATAAACAGGCTGTTAAATGCTTCAACTGTGGTGAACGTGGTCATTTCAAGCGTGAATGTACAAGGCCATCTCAGCATGGGAACCAGAATCCTTTCCGAGGTCAAGGCAACAGGGCAAATCAGAACCAAGGAAGGAACAACGAACGAACACTGGTGCCTGTCAATAACCAGAGTCAAGCAGGACCATCTAATGCCAACCAGGCACTTGTGGTTCAGGTAGATGAAGGTTGTGATTGGTCAATCCAGTTGGGAAATGATGCACCTGATGGAACAGCTTGTTTTGCTGAAGTGTTTAATGATCTTAAACACGCCAGCGGTGGAGAATCTTCCACCAATGGTGTTGAATCTTCTGAAGATGAAGACAGCTCCGGGTACAGTGGAAGTTCAGATGAAGAGTCCTCTGCTTCAGGCAATGATCAGGAAGATGACACATCAACTGCATCAGTTAATGCAGACATTGATGAACTTTTGGAGGAAGCTGCAGCAGGAATTCAAAGAAGATCTATTTTGGTGGATCAAGCTGCTTATTCTTCGTCTTCTCTCCATTCAGCCTTTATGGCGAATGTCGACAGTTCATCAAGTCAGGTATGTGTCGACGAACCCACTTCTGTTAGCTGTAATAACTGTGATAGTTTGCATGTTAGATGTGCTGAGTTGAAAGCAAACATGTCTGAGTTGCAAGGCAAACACGATGCTTTACAAGCTAGTTTGTTTGAATTGCAAGACAAACATGTTTCTGTGAATGATAGGTGGTGTGAATTGCAAAGCAAACACGAGGCTTTGCAAGAGAAGTATGATGTGACATTCATTCACAATCAGAAATTAACAGTGGATCTTTCAAAGTGCACTGAAGCCAACATGTTTTATGAAAACCATGAAAAGGAATTTAAAAGGATGATTGAAACATTAAAGAAAGATAAAACAGAACTGACAAAAATGGTTTCCAGAAAACAAACTGACATTAATTTGTATATCACTCGTCTTGAGGTGATGCAAAAAGAAATGGCTTGTGTTAAAACAGAAAGTGAGGCGATCCGACTCAAGTTAGACAGTTATTTGAGTTCTAGCTATGTGTTGGATCACATCATTGATGTTCAGAAAGAGAAAAAGGATGTCACATGCATAGGTTACAAGAAATGTCCACCACCCGTGAGAAACAATTTCGATGCTTTACCTGATGAGGAGTATAGGACTCACTTTGAGCCATCTGTTCCTTTGGACGTTGAGGAATTTGCAGCAGGGCTCGGATACAAGAAAGAAGTATCGTCAGATTCAGATGTGTCAGCAGATACATTTGTAACTGCTGAACAGAATCAGGATCCTCCAGTGGTGGTTGAGGATGTTGATTCTTCTGATGATGAGTCTGATGATACTGATTCGGAAAAGTCTGATGCAGTAATCAAAGAAGAGGACATACCTCTTGAGAATCATATCCTATGTGATCCTCCCACAAAACCTGCTAAGACTGTTCCAACCGAGTCCACATCTGCAAAAGAGTCGGAGAGTGTGGATTTGCTGTACACTCTTGTTGGTGATGATAAAATCTATTCAGACAAAGATTTTCCTATTAAAAATGTTAATCAATCTTTAATCAGTAAAGTCTTTGAAAATTCTACAAGTAAGTTTTTGGGAAAGACAGGACCACATGTTACAGTCACACAGTGTCCTCCTATCCCAAAGGCTGAAGTTAGAAAACAATTTGGGAATAAGAAATTACCAACAGTGGAAAAACAGCAAAATCATACCAAACCCAAAGGTAAGACACCGGCTCAAGATCAAAAGAAGCCGAATCAGAAGAAGAAGAAGAATGTGAACTTTGTGAAATCTAAGGGAACGGACAAAATTGCAAAGTTTGAAAATCAATCTAATTTAGATTTTGTCCAAAAAGCAACTGTGATGAAAAGGAATGAACCAAGTTGTTCAAAACCTAGTACCTCGGGATCACAAAGTTCATCATCGGCAAGACGACCACATGATACTTCGGGGTTTGTTGAACAAAGATCATGTTTTGAATGTGGAACAATCGGGCATATTGTTCTAAATTGCCCGTATCTTCATAAACAAAAAGGCATAGTTAATGATCCCCGTGGCCCAACTGACCGCAAGCGATCTGTTTCTGTAAAACAAGATCCTCGACTCATAAGAGAAAGGGAAAAGAAACAGAAACGTCAACAGGTCAAGAAAATTGAAAAAGCAATTAAAACCGATGTGGCTCAAAAACAATATGTTTCTGTCAAACCAAACAATTTAAAAACTTCAGACAATCATGAAGTTAAGTTTTTAAAGAATAACACTGGTATAACAAAACAGACTTGGAAACCAAAAACGGTTACTGAATCAGGGGGACCATCACAATTTCCGAATCATCAAAAGGTGGAAGTTATTGTTGTTGATAAAAATGGAAGACCCAAGACCACAATGGCTTGGGTCCCCATCTCCAACTAATCGATTGAGTTTATGTGCAGGGTGTTCCAGGAGGAACTATCAGTAGTCATTGGATTGTTGATAGTGGGGCATCCAGGCACATGACAGGCGACATGAAGCTTCTCTACGACGTCAAATCTATTAGAGGAGGTTATGTTGCTTTTGCTGGAGATAAGGGCGGATATATAACGGGTGAAGGAATGATTTCCAACGGGGTTGTTAGCTTTGACAAGATCAACTTTGTGCAACAACTTGATCACAATCTTCTTAGTGTTTCTCAAATTTGTGACAAGCAGTTCTCTGTACACTTTGATGCTAATGGATGTTATGTGCTGAAACCCGGCTTCAAAATTCCAAAAGAATGGATTCTCTTGTCGGCTCCAAGGATAAATGATCTGTATGTCCTTGATATGAGCCAAGCTATCACAACGTCTGCACAAGCAACTTGTTTCGTTTCCAAAGCCACAGAAAGAGACACAATCTCTTGGCACAGACGAATGGGTCACATTCACTTACGCAAAATGAATCATTTGGTGTCAAATGAATTGGTGAATGGTGTTCCTCTTAAAAATTTCCATTTTCAAGACGTCTGTGTCTCGTGCCAAAAAGGAAAACAAACGAAGAAGCGACACCCTACAAAGAAAGTCAACACGGTGGCTGTTCCTCTTGAACGTTTGCACATGGATTTGTTCGGTCCTGTCAAGCACAAAAGCATTAGGAATGATCAATATTGCCTCGTGATTACTGATGATTATTCAAGATTTTCTTGGGTGGCGTTCATGGCACACAAGAGTGAAACCTTCGGTATTATCAAAAACTTGATCATTCAGATTGAGAATCTTTACAACTTGAAGGTTAGGCGGATACGTAGCGACAATGGTACTGAATTCAAAAATCATGCCATGGCGGAGTTTTGCACTTCAAAAGGTATTCTTCACGAATTTAGTGCAGCTTATACTCCTCAACAGAATGGCGTCGCTGAACGTAAGAACCGCACATTGATCGAGACTGCTAGGACTATGTTGGTAGAGTCGCAGCTACCCATTCCATTCTGGACTGAAGCTGTGTCCTCTGCATGCTATACGTTGAACCGAGTCCTTACAGTCAAAAGGCACAACAAGACCTGCTTTGAGCTTATCAACAAACGGAAACCAGACTTGTCCTATCTTGAACCGTTTGGAGCTCCCTGCACAATTATCGATCCTAATGGAAAGTTTGGGGCAAGAGCAATTGAGGGATACTTTCTTGGGTATTCCACCCCGAACTTAAGAGTCTGGAATTTAGAGACTAAAAGGGTCGAGGAATGGTCTGAAGTCAGAGTACAAAGGCACACTTTACCAGTCAGAAATCCTGGTCAGCCTTGGATGTTTGAGTACGATGACTTTTTCAATTCGATCAATGTCGAAGCCGTTGAAGAAAGTGCTGCGGCAAGGATGTTTTTCGAGAGTGACAATGCAACAGATTCACCGTTGGTTCGTCCCATTATAGTCAATCAAGAACCATCTTCAGTGAACAATAATGCTCTCGACAATGAGGATTTTCAAGATGCTACCCAATTGAACGAATCTTCAGAGGATGATGAATTTCTCGATGCAGATCAAGAAGCTCCAACAGCAGTTCATGGTATTTCAGAGGGTACACCTCCAGTGGATGTTCCTAGAACAGCTGAAACTTCTGCATCATCCTCTTCGTCAATTCCGGGCCTTGAATTGATTGTTGATCTGAATCTCAACAATCTGGGTACAAATATTCCAGTTCAAGATAATCCAGAAACAAGGATTCATAATACCCATCCTCAACAAAACATCATCGGGAATGTACAAAGTGGCGTTCAAACAATGCAGGCTTGTATGCAACTATCCGAGAATCTGGTCAACAGAATGATTGGTCTTTCGCGTGTTATGTCTCACAGGAAGAGCCAAGAACTTGGAAAGATGCATTGAAAGATAGCTCATGGGTTGAGGCAATGCAGGAAGAACTGCAACAATTCCAGAAGCTTGGTGTCTGGAAACTCGTAGAGAAACCTGCTGGATACAAGAAGATTGGTACCCGTTGGGTGTTTAAATGCAAAAAGGATGACCGTGGGATCGTTATCCGAAACAAAGCAAGGCTAGTCGTTCAAGGTTTTCGTCAGATTGAAGGGATCGACTACAACGAAGTGTATGCACCTGTTGCACGTCTAGAAGCAATTCGGATCTTTCTGGCTTATGCCTCATTCAAAGGTTTCAAGGTATACCAGATGGACGTGAAGAGTGCTTTCTTACATGGTGTGGTAGAAGAAGAGGTGTACGTCGAGCAGCCTCCAGGTTTTGAAGATCCTATCCATCCCGATCGGGTTTGGTTGCTCAACAAAGCTCTATATGGTCTACATCAAGCACCGCGAGCTTGGTACGCAACCTTATCTAATTATCTGCTGGAGAACGGTTTTCGCAGAGGTCTTATCGACTGCACTCTTTTCATCAAAGAACAAGATGGAGATCTTCTACTGGTACAGGTATACGTTGATGATATTATATTTGGTTCTACTAACGATGTTTTGTGTAGGGATTTCGAGCGTGTAATGCAGGATAAATTCGAGATGAGCGCTATGGGGGAAATGACTTTCTTTTTGGGCCTACAAGTGCAACAAACTGAGTCTGGGATATTCATCCATCAGACTAAATATGTTGGTGACATCTTGAGCCGGTTCCAGATGTCTGATGCAACGCCCATCGGTACCCCATTGCCACAAAATCACGGAATTACTCCAGACTTGAAGGGTCAAGATGTTAGCCCTTCTTACTACCGCGCGATGATCGGATCTCTTATGTACCTCACAGCATCAAGACCAGATATAATGTACCCAACGTGCCTGCTTGCCAGATATCAAGTCAACCCGAAGGCCTCACATCTTGCAGCTGTAAAAAGGATTTTTCGTTATTTGAAGGGTTACCCTGACACCGGTCTGTGGTACCCTAGGGATAATAACTTTGACTTGATCGCATTCAGTGATTCTGATTTTGGCGGATGAAAAATCGACGACAAATCCACAACGGCTGGATTTCAGTTTTTGGGAAATCGCCTAGTCACATGGCAGTGCAAGAAGCAGACGTGCGTCGCTACATCAACATGCGAAGCTGAATACATTGCTGCCTCAAGTTGTTGCTCCCAAGTCCTGTGGATACAACAGCAAATGCGTGACTACGGTTTTGAATTCCTAACTACTCCTATTTACGTTGATAATTCTGCTGCATTACAGATCACTAAAAATCCTGTGCAGCATTCAAAGACTAAGCACATCGACATTAAGTATCACTTCATACGTGATTGCTTTGAGAAAAGGCTAATCGATGTTGCTTACGTCCACACCGATGACCAACGTGCCGACCTTTTTACCAAAGCATTTGACAAATCAAGATTTGACTATTTATTATTGGTAAACGGCGTTAAGGTCAAGCAAGAGTAAAACCAACATCGGAAAATCATTTTTGTAAATACCTTTGTGTTTTAAATTTGTCTTAGTTTATTGATTTTAGGGGGAGTAAATCCAAATTTGAAAAATCCAAAAACATTGAAAAATTTCAAAAACACAAAAACAATAGAAAAGCAAAAATGAGTTTCCTGGCGAGCAAAAGAGAAAATGATAGTACATCAGTGGTCTGTCTAAACCTCTTTAAACTTTAAATTGAAAAGCAATAAGCAGCTCTATATAAGATGTATCGGTAGGCTCACAATCATTTTAAAGTGTGCAGGGTGATATAAACTTAAATCGACTGAAGACTGGGTGGGAACCATTCATTGGCATATGGTCTTAGTACCGAAATTTCGTTTGAGAGATTGCCGAGGTTCTGAAATATTCGGTCTTTATGCTGCTTGTCATCTGGGTATCATGGTTGTATCTTTTACCGAAAAATAACGGGGACGCAAGTCTAGATCTTCCATGATACCATACATACGTGTACATACTGCATACGACCTCAATAAGTGATCAACAATCACATGTCCCACAAAATAAGTGATAAAATATCACAAATTCTTTCCGGGTGTCAAGTTCGTCTCTCTGCTATACGAAAGTACTGACCTGTTCACGGACTTGCTCCTGTGCCCTCATGCATCGAAAATCAAGTTCCTCATCAATAAGTGATTCTATCACATAGGACTTGTTTTCAAAACAAATAAGTGAGAATCTCACATCATATACGGTCAAACAGATGATAATCGGTATACTCACCGGTAAGATGAACCCTCGTGCATACCTTGATACGGGAATGTGTCGTGATGTGGATGAACACCGGTCGGTAAGTATAAATCATACCTTAACGTATCCCCTCGCCATGATTACATCTGATAAGTTGAGCTTATGTGGACAACAATACCGATAATCGTTATAGGATGCTTATCTTAATGTTAACTAACTGAACAACAAGAGCGTTTTGGCATGACCGTACACTGATATGATTCTCTTACCCTCGAAACTCGCAAAAAGAATGTTTGTATATATTTATTTACTGCTTTCAGTCTTTAAATTTGAAATATTCAAAAATACCAAAAAGATTTTAAGTGTGTTTTAATATAAACTTTATAAAAGCCAAAAAGATTTTATTTCTGTTTTATTTTCGATCGTACGATGTTGGAACTCGACTCTTCGTTACCTGAAACCTGAACGAAAACCGAAAATGACTAAATCTTCATAACCGGTCGAAATTTGCAAATGTTGAAAGTTAAAAATTGAAATTGACAAATACATTAAACTTTCAAACTGTCGGACGGTGTTTGATTAAACAATGGTCACATGTGTGTCGTTTGCTTATGATATTCCAGGCGGTTGTTCTCATTACGCGTTTAGATTTCTTGCATGTGCAGATTCTAAAGGCTAGGAGAACATGGTCGATGACAAGCTTCGGAATGAAGACACGACGTGAAGGCACTCAAATGATGAAGATGATCGAGTTGCCGCTGACCATCATCAACACCACAAGGATCTCACTTCATAAAGAACAAGTATTTCACGAGCATAACTCAAGGGGGAGCTTATGTTAAGGGGGAGTTTGTCAACACACTTCCTACATAAAACGGAGAGTTTGTTGGTACACTTTCTGCTTTCAAGACGTGAAGACTTTAAAGATCCTCCGACATTGAAGACGTGAAGAGACGTCAAAGACTTGAAGACACGAGAGACTTACAAGAATGAAGATCAAGACAAAACTATCTCGAAGATCGAGACAAAGCTACAGCCAAGGGGGAGTTTGTTGGTGCACTTGTGTCAGTACTTTGTCTGTATTTTGTCTTGTTAACTGAACGATGTCTTTGTTAGTCTGTAAGTTTGACCAAGTCAACCATCCTCCGGTTTGACTTGGCCAAACAGTCAACATTATGTTTGTAATTTGTTTGGTTCGAAGGATGTATCATCGAAGGATCACTTATATCCTTCGATGATGAGCTCGATAGATAGCTTTCGATAGATGGACCACGAAAGATCCCATCTTTCGTGGTACATGTTGATCATTCGAGCTGTTCCTGGTCGAAAGATGATCTTTCGACCGGTCTGCATGATCCTTCGACCGGACCTGCTGTGTTTGGGTATAAATACCCGTGTGTTGTGTTCATTTCGAGAGTTAGACACAGAACACAGTGAGCAGAGAACACACACACACTTAGAGAGTTTACAGGACTGATTTGTAAACATTGAGCTGTAACCGGACCTTTCATACGTTTAATACAAGTGGTGTTAATCGTTGAGTCTTGTGTGTTGATTATTTGCGTGTTCTATCTCGGTTTGCCTTTCCGGTTGGATTCCGCACAACCGGGTTGGTTAGTATACAAGGATTAGGCGACTAGATCCTCCCCTAGCCGGACCTACAAGCATCAATGCATATCTTGAGGCGTTTCATCCACGTAAGACTAGGATTGTCCAAATGTTTATCGAGACTTCCATTACTGACATGCTCGTAAACGATGATTTTTTCATTCATTTCGTTACAGTAGCCTACAAGACCAACGATGTTCTCATGTTTATATTTGAGAAGCGTTTCAAACTCCGTCAAAAACTGAACATGCCCTTGATGATACTTGCCATCCCACCGCTTTACAACAACGGGGGTACAAGCATAAGCATGCACAACTTCTCCTTCATAAAGCTTCCAAAATCTTCCTTCTCCAGTACAGTTGCAATCACTGAAGTTTTGTGTGCCCAATTTTATGGCTTTAAGTGATATATATAGGTTGTCCTTGTTTTTCTGTGAATCATGGCACTTAAAAAATCAACTTTGTAATTACAAAAAATTACATACAATTGCAATACGCAACAACTGTATTAGAAAAATTACCAGCTGGTAATTAAAGCACCGATGCTGCATTAAAAAATCCAAAAAGAAAAAATATGTATGTGTGTAAGGACATTGGATTTAATAATTAAAGAGTTAAATGCCTAGTTGGTCCCTGTGGTTTGTGAAATTGCAGACTTGGTCCTAAGGGTTCACTAATTACACACTTGGTCCCAATGGTTGCAATTTTTAAACTCGGGTGGTCCTTAACACTAATCTTTGTTAAATTTTCCAATTAAGTCTTTGTGAAATGACTAAATTATCCCTGAACAATTAAAAAAAAAGACAAAAAAAAGATGAGCCGACCACCACCTCCACCTCCACCTTCAACCCACCATCACCACCACCTCCTCCACCTCCACATTCAACCCACCACCACCACCAACACTGAGTCAACCCATCACCATTCCGGCTTGAGAAACCGCTAACATTATGGCATTATGCATTTATACGAGACTTGTCTGTACCTGAAATTCGCTCCTCTCACAGCGAAGCAAGCGATTTTGGAAGCGTTTGCAGGTAAGAAGAAAGTTCATGTGATTGATTTCGGTATGAAACAAGGCGTTCACGTTACGTCCCGGTGGTCCTCCGACGTTCCGGCTAACCGGAATCGGACCTCCATCAGGTGATAATACTGATTATTTGGAGGAAGTCGGTTGGAAATTAGCTCAGTTTGCTGATACGATTCATGTTGAGTTTAAATTTAGAGGTTTCATCGCCAGAAGTTTAGCAGATCTGGAACCTTCTATGTTCGATCTACGAAACGACGAAGTTTTGGCAGTTAATTCGGATTTTGAGCTTCATCAATTTTAGCTAGATCTGGTGCTATTGATAAAGTATTATCGGCGGTGAAACAAATGTCGACGGAGATTTTAATGGTGGTGGAGCAGGAGGCGAATCACAACGAAACGAGTTTTCTGGAACGGTTTACTGAGTCGTTACACTATTATTCGATATTGTTTGACTCGCTTGAAAGCAGCGACGGCGGTGGCGGTGGTGTTGGTGGTGGTGCCGCAGTGGGCGGTGGTGGTGCCGCCCATCTCTTTTTTTTAATTGTTCAGGGATAATTTAGTCATTTCACAAATACTTAACTGGAAAATTTAACAAAAGTTAGTGTTAAGGACCACCCGAGTTTAAAATTGCAACCACTGGGACCAAGTGTGTAATTAATGAACCCTTAGGACCAAGTCTGCAATTTTCGCAAACCACAGGACCAACCAGGCATTTAACTCATAATTAAACCAGCTAACGTACTCAAAGACAGAGAAGTATATATATTTTTTTTCAAATTTAGTACGCACTTGCCATATGCAACAAGTGTATTCTAATTTTTACATTGGTCACGATATTTAATGCAAAAAGGTATGGTTGTTAATTAAATGGAAAGAAGAAGAAGAAGCAGAACGATGAATAAGAAGAAGCACCCAGTTCTCGCTATAATACTGCCCGAAGACATAGTTACCGTCCCAGTATGATGACATTTAAGTACCTGTAATGAAAGAAGAAGAAGAAGCAGAACGATGAATAAGAAGAAGCAGAAAGATGAAGCACATTTAAATGTTGAGGATGCTCGGGTGTGGACAAAGCATAACTGTATGTTGCACTTTTTCATAAGTCTTAGACGCCTCGTATAGTTCTATACCCCTCGTATACCTTTTAGTCACTTGTCAAATGTACAGTAAAGCAGCCAATCAAGACGCCTCGTATAGGGCTATACGAGGCGTCTGAGTACCTCGTATCCATCCCTCGTACAGACCTATACTCCCCGTCTGATGTGACTGATTTGACATTGTGCTTTGGTGCAGAGATGGTCGGAAAAGTAACCCTATACGCCTCGTATAGGTCTATACGAGGCGTCCTGAAGGGTGTCAAAATAGGCATAAAGGTGTGTAAATATGTAAACCCTTTTGTAGTCGTAAATGTCCGAAACTTTTGACATCTCGATGATTTCTTTGTAATATATAGGCAACTTGGGCTCCCATATTTCAAAATCCTCCTATATAATTTTTATTACACAATTAAAAATAATCATTTTCATTTTGATATGTAAGACATCTTTTTCTTTTACACTGAAAAGCAACATAAATGTTTACAAAAAAAAAAATATGTGTTTCAGGTACCTTATCATAGAAACTGATTTTATGTTCATCTTTTTAGACATATTAATAAACAACCTTTGACTGTTTAAAATTTTTTTGAAGATGCTACAACTTTTTTTGTTTAATTTATTTCTTAATATGTTTTTGAATTTTGTTTCAAATTATTGAGAACAAGAAGCTAACTCAAATATAAGTATACAAACTTACTTGGAACTCCAATGCCTTCCTAAGTTGTATTACTATCTTGCTTGTCCATGGCCGCTCATACTTATTATCATGTAAGCACTGAATGGCAATCGTTTGAAACGTTGTCAATGATCGTGGTGCAATTTGTTCCTTGATACCCTCAAATATCATCTCGTCAAGGTTTCGTTTTTCATTGTAGTGTCTTACAGCTAAAGGGCCTAATGATTGAGAGTGATCCTTACATCCCTCTGACCATGCCAATCTCCCGCACAACATCTCAAACAAAATCACACCTAATGAGTATATATCTGAGCTTTCGGTTAAGAAACCATCACTTTGGTAATCTGGGTCTACATATCCCAATGAGTAGGATGCATCATCATCAACATGATCAGCTCCATCAACTACCATTGTTTTTTGGGACAACTCCAAATTAGAAATTTTAGCATTCAAATCACCATCAAGCAGAATGCTACCACTTTTAAGGTCTCTATGTTTCCTTGAATAGTCTTGATCTATAATACCATAGTGAAGAAATTATAATCCGTTTGCAACATCAATGCATATCTTGAGGCGTTTCATCCATGTAAGACTAGGATCAGCCAAATATTTATCAAGTCTTCCTTTAGACGCGTGCTTATAAACAATGATTTTTTCGCCCATTTCATTACAATAGCCTACAAGACCAATGATGTTTGTGTGATTATACTTGAGAAGAATGTGAAGAGTTTCAAGCTCCATAAAAAACTGAATATGTCTTTGGGGAGACTTGATATCCCACCGCTTTGCAATGATGGTGGTACACGTATTAGCATGTATAATTTCTCCTTCATAAAGCTTCCAAAGTCTTCCTTCTCTGATGCAGTTATAGTCACCGAAGTTTTGGGTGCCTGATTTTATGGCTTCAAGTGATATATGTAGGTCGTGGTGGTTGTTTTCCTGTGAATCATGAAGCTTAAATCAACTTTTTCTTTTGAAGACACATGTCCGATGCCGGACATGATCCTTAGGACGAACCGGACTCCACTCGAACGGACATCTAAAATATGTCCGTCCCTTATCAAGCACCTCCGTAGACGGATCTCCATTTAAGTGCGCCTGGACGAATGACGTCATCTCAGTTGACTACTATAAATACCTCATCAAGTACAAAGCCAAGTACGATTTTCTAAACCTTCGTCCCTATTTTCTCTCTCTGCTTTCTCTCTCTACCAATACTTATCCTCACGCCAGAGGGTGGTCGCAGAGGGGCCCTCCCATCTCTGCGGCGAGCCTAACGGTCTTCTGTTTTGCAGGACTATTTTCCAAGCTCACTTACAAGATCCAAACCCTCGTTTACAGGCTCCGGCCTAAACACGATTCTTTGGTTCTTCAATTGGCGCCATCCGATCTCAAAGCTCTTAGTCCTTCACTCTGGTGAATTTCTTGAGCAAAGAACTGACAAATGGCGGCCTCAGGTTCTGTGAATCTGGGATCTACAACTGTTAGTACACAAACTACAGCACCAGCAAGCACTGTTTCCGCAATCTCGGCTGCTTTAAACTCGGGACCGGGAACAACCTTGCCATTTATTCTACTTCCTACTTCCCAAACATCTGAGTTTCTCTCCAAAAATGCAAGTCTTCTACGAAGATTGAAAGCACAACAGGCTAGAGATGAACAAATCCTCGGTTTATGAACCAGGTTGTTTCAGGAAGAGACTCCGGTAAGGACTATGGGTCCTACAATATTCACCCCTCCTACTTTCTCCACAGTCGTTACCTCAGAAACTTATAGTGGGTATGTGCAGGGATCCTCCGGACCATCTCCAGCTATGATGATACGAAATGAAGCTGAAATAGTTAAAGATCCGGATCTTACCAAGCCATACCACCCAGTTTCCATGACTGCTAAGTCCAAGTTCAGCGCCCGCATCACACACGCCAAGCTACCTCCGAAGCTCAAAATGCCAACTACAGTTAAAAAGTATGATGGTACGACTAATCCAGACGATCATATGTTCGACTTTGATGGAGCCGCACGCGTAGAACAGTGGCCGATGCCGGCGTGGTGTTTCATGTTCGCACAAACACTAACCGGAGCTGCTCGGGTGTGGTTTGATGCGTTGAATGAAGGAGAGATTAACGATTTCGAAGAGTTTCGAAGATTATTTCTCCAGAATTTTAGCCAGCAAAGGCACTATTCAAAAGAAATCACCGAAGTTCACAACATCCGGAGAAGGGATGGGGAATCTCTGGATAGTTTCATCGACCGTTTCAACCGAGAAAGTATGCAGATCAGTGGGGTAGTTGATCAGTTAAGGATCTCCGGATTCTGTCATGGTGTCCGGAACAACCAATTAGTTGAAAAGCTGCACGAAAATCTTCCGAAGACAATGGAAGTACTCATGGAGCGAGCCAGAGCTTTTGCTCGAGGGAAAAACGCGTGTAATCCAGCTCCGGAGTCAGATCACAAGATGTCTTCCTGGAAGAAAAACGGTGGGTCCGTATTCGATAAAGCTCCGTCCGGTAATAGAGGACGACCACATCCTTACAGCAGGAACGATAGACCTCAACGAGGGAGGAACTCCGGGTCAAGATTCTATAACTTATCGGATCTATCCAAAACTCCTAGTGAAATCCTCAGCGCCGAAGGTGCAAGTTTCCCCGCCCCACCCAAGCTCCGAAACCCAGGTGACAAAAACTCCAAGAAATATTGTGATTACCATCATGCTCGTGGTCACAATACAGATGATTGCTGGTCCTTAAAACAAGAAATAGAAAAAGCAGTACGGTCCGGTAAGCTATCACATCTTGTAAAAGAAGTAAAGGAGGGAAAGTCTTCAGGTAATACGGTGGATAATCCGAACAACCAACCAGTAATCGGCATGATCAGAAAGGCGGGTAGCCAAGGCATCAAGCGATCCAGTCACCATATGGCCGCTTGGATGCAGCAATCCATTGCTTTCCCTCCCATTAATCCTAATCCTGAAGAAATCAAGGACGGACCAATCATAGTGTCTGCGATTATAGCAGGTCACAAGGTCCGGAGGATTTATGTCGACAGTGGAAGTGCTACCGAAATCATGTACAAACAGTGTTTCCAGCAGCTAGCTCCGCAGACCAAGGCAAAATTGATACAAGTCTCAATGCCTTTGGTAAGTTTTTCCGGAGAAGTGGTGCAGCCTATAGGGCAAATCACCTTGCCAACAACATTGGGAGAAGGAAGTCTGATCCGAACCGTGAACTTGACATATCTAGTGGTAGAAGCAAGGTCCGTCCACAACGTCATACTAGGAAGACCCGGTATGTGCGCCTTCGGTATCATCAGCTCTACTATTCACGGATCACTAAAATTCCCCACCGAAGCAGGAGTGGCAACTTTGCACTCCGAGTCTACAATATGCGTAGCTGAAATACGACAAAGTAATGGTAATGTCAATCCTCCGAACCTCCTCACAGAAGAATGGGCTATCCACCCGCATTTTCCTGAGCAAAAAATTGCGGTCGGGGCCCAACTCCCAGGACGAACCAAAAAGAAACTGTGGAAGCTTTTATCCACTTCACTTGATGTATTTGCATGGCAAACCTCTGGTATGGTTGGAGTTCCCCGATGCTTAGCCGAACATAAATTGAAAGTGTCGCATTCAGCAAAACCAGTAGCTCAAAGAAAAAGAAACATGGCTCCAGCCCGAAACAAAGCAATCTCCGAGGATGTACGAAAGTTGTTAAGTGCCGGAATCATCCGGGAAGTACGTTACCAGACCTGGGTTTCTAACCCAGTGATGGTCACCAAGAAAGATAAAACTTGGAGAATGTGCGTAGACTTCTCCGATTTAAACAACGCGTGTCCGAAGGATTGTTATCCCTTACCGGAGATCGATCTAAAGATTGACTCCCTTTCCAGCTTTCGTCTTAAATGCTTCTTGGACGCATATAAAGGCTATCATCAGATACAGGTGGCTTTAGAGGACGAAGATAAGACAGCGTTCGTAACCAATGAAGGGCTTTTTTGTTATACCAAAATGCCGTTTGGATTGAAAAATGCCGGAGCTACGTATCAGAGGCTGATGGATAAGGCATTCAAGGACCAGATCGGAAGGAACTTGGAAATTTATGTGGATGACCTGGTCATAAAAAGTCAAGCCGAAGATAGCATGATCGACGACATACTCAAAACCTTCACTCGGCTTCGGAGTATCAATCTTAAACTTAATCCTAAAAAATGCTCCTTTGGTCTAGAAGAAGGAAAGTTTCTTGGTGTTTGGATAACCCAGTCCGGAATTCAGGCGCATCCGGATAAAATCAAAGCGGTAGTCTCCATGCAGCCTCCGAAAACGGTTAAAGAGATCCAATCATTGAACGGAAAACTGGTAGCCCTCCATCGATTCGTCTCAAAAGCAGCTGATCGCACCATCCCTTTCATGAATGTCTTAAAAAAGCGAACTGGAAAAGGTCAAATAGAATGGACACCGGAGGCTGATTCGGTGTTCCAAGAATTGAAAGTTTGTCTTGGGTCCTTACCCACTTTGACCGCACCAATCACGGGAGAAACCGTCACAGTTTATCTCTCCGCCTCTCATTTCGCTATCAGTGCAGTACTTGTAGTGCATCGGAATCAAGCACGAATTCCTGTCTACTACGTAAGCCGCATCCTGAAAGATTATGAACCTCGGTACCCGATGATTGAGAAGTTGGCGCTCGCCTTAGTACACGCCTCTAGGCGTCTCCGAAGGTACTTTCAAGCTTTCAATATAGAAATGCAGACTGACCTCCAGATCCAACAAATTCTCAGAAAACCAGAGGTCTCCGGACGCCTCACTAAGTGGGCAATTGAACTCAGCACTTTCGATATCACCTATCGAACCAGAGGTCCGGTAAAAGGCCAGGCGGTGGCAGATTTCCTCACGGAAGTACCAACCGGAGAAAGCACCAAAGAAAAATCTACTCTGCCAAGAGTATGGAACCTATATACGGATGGAGCCTCCAACAAAGAAGGATCGGGAGCCGGGTTAATCCTAATAGATCCAGAAGGGATAGAATACACATATGCACTGCGGTTCGAGTTTAAAACCTCAAACAATGAAGCAGAGTATGAGGCTCTTCTTGCAGGACTCTAAACTGCGGCCAAGGCCGGTGCAACCTCCGTACTGGCACATGTTGATTCATTATTGGTAGCCAATCAAGTCAGCGGAGAGTACGAAGCACGAGAGGATAACATGGTTCGGTATCTCCAACAAGTCAACAGTTTAATCTCCTCTTTCGATTCCTGCAAGATAGTACACATACCGCGGAGTAAGAACAAAAAGGCTGATGCCTTAAGCAAGCTTGCATCCGTAGCATTCTGTCACTTATCCAAAGAAGTTTTAGTCGAAACTTTGCAAGCCCCGGCCATCCAACAGACGGGGTCGGTCATGTCAATCTCCGTGACAGAAAAATCCTGGATGACTCCGATTGTGGATTACTGAAAGAAGGGACGCTCCCAGAAGACAAAGCTCAGGCCCGGAAGTTAAAGGTAAAGGCGTTGCAGTATCAGATTCACGATGGGCAACTTTACCGAAAGACCTTCTTAGGTCCGCTCTTGAAATGCTTAACACCAGAGGAAGCCAGCTATGTCATAAGAGAAATCCACTGGGGAATATGCGGCATCCACTCCGGACCAAGGATGGTCATAGCTAAAGTTATGAACGCCGGATACTTCTGGCCGGGTATGCATCAAAGCGCGGTTAATGAGTTACAATCATGTGAAGATTGCCAGCGGCACGCTCCCATTAGTCACCGAGCTAAAAACAACCTCGTTCCTGTAACCTCGGCATGGCCGTTTCAGAAATGGGGGATTGACAATGTGGGTCCTTTTCCTGTTTCCACCGGAGGGGTAAGGTTCCTGTTGGTTGCCATCGACTATTTCACAAAATGGATCGAAGCCAAACCCCTCCGGACCATCACAGGAGATCAAGTGCTGAGGTTTGTCTGGGAAAACATAGTGTGCAGATATGGAATGCCGCTCTGTATAGTCAGTGATAACGGGAAACAGTTTGCAGAAAAACCGTTCAAAACATGGTGCGAAAGAATGCAAATCGAGCAAAATTTTGCTTCGGTAGCCCATCCCCAAGCCAACGAGCAAGTTGAAAGAGCCAACCGCAGCATTGTGGAGGGCATTAAAAAGCGCTTGGGAAAAGAAGGCGTTTCATGGGCAGATGAACTTCCGCACGTCCTTTGGGCCCACCGGACGATGCCAAAAACAAGCAATAGGGAAACTCCCTTCAGCTTGACATACGGTACCGAAGCGGTCATTCCTGCAGAAGTAGGGATACCCACCCCACGAATGCAACTGAATCAGGAAGAGAATGAACAAGAACTCCGTCTGAACCTCGACCTGGTCGAGGAACGTAGAGAACTTGCGGCCATCCGAGAGGCGAAATACAAAAAAGAGTTGGAAAAACACTACAACGCTAAAGTAAAGGAGGTCCGGTTCAAAATCGGAGATTATGTCATGAGGAGCAATGAAGCCAGTTTGGCTGAAGGTTCTGGAAAGATGGCTCCAAAGTGGGAGGGACCCTACCTAATCAACACCGCAGGAAAGGACGGTGCATATACGCTCAAGAAAATGGATGGGACCCTCGTCCCGCGCACATGGAACGGAGCACATTTAAAGAAGTGTTTTCTTTAGGAAAGTTGTTCCTATTTTAAAAAATAAGATTGTAATACGGAAGCTACGGCCTCCGTCACTCTTTTTATTTCCTTGTAACGCGGATGGTTGTGCCCGCACCGAACGAATTATAAATTCCAAAGACCGTGGAGGGTTTTACCCACGGATTACATAAAATGTTTTTACTGTGTCAATCGGAGGAGCATAACTCCGGATAAGAAAATAGAATGATAAAATTTTCTATCTTTAACAACGTTGCAACACAAGTATAATTTTCGGCCGAGCTAGGGATGCTAACCCTAAAAGGTAGGAATGAACTGGTCCTGTTCATATTTTTCCCTTCACTTAAAAATTATCCTAGAAAACCAAAAATTGGATCCGTGTATTAAAATGAACGTTCTAGAAAAAGATGTAAAACACCAAAAACATGGACGCATGTATGTTTACATCAAAAATTGACCGGACTTGCATAAAACCGGAAATTACATAATCATTTACAAAGGATAATTGTCTAACATAAGTAAAAGCATCATTACATTCATCCAAAATAAGGTGCATGCCCCAAATTGCCGGACATGTCCACCTGTCAAAGAGCTAAAAATCATAAACTTCCAAGGTGCATACCCCAAATTGCCGGGCATGTCCACCTTACTTCTTCGAGGAATCATCGTTTGTAAAAAGCAGGGCTTCCTTAATTTCAGAAAGGGGCGCGTTGACAAGCTTCGGAAGGTCTTCAATCACCGGAAATTTAAGAGTATCGAAGCAAGCAACTGCCACATTTAGCTCTTCCGTAGCATTGCGATTCAACGATGGAACATCTTTATAAGGGGTCTTCTTTTGCAAAGCATGGACATATCCCTGGTGAAGGCCACGGCCGCAGTCATTTCCGGACCCTTATGGATGTTCTTTGACAGAAGCTTGGCCCCCTCTGAAAGCATCCAAATCTTTGTCGCTTGAAGCTCCTCCACCCTGGCTTTTAGAGAAGCATTCTCCGCTTCCAACTCCTTTTCACGGCCTTTCATTTCCTCAACCTGCATCTTTAAATCAGCTTCCTCTGATTTGAGCACGTCCCGCTCTGCCGAAAGAGTTAGAAAAAATAGCAAAAGTAAAAGCACAAGTCGAAAAAGGAAAGAAGGAGCATACCAGCCACCATGTTCGCATAAGCTACGCGGGCATTCTCAAAAGATACCTCCATCTTCGCCAAACCTCCTTATGCTGATCATCTTTCTGCTTTATGGATTCGGAGAAGCTCTTTAACTCAGCCGCAATCTTATCGCGGTCCTCCGCAGCAGAGGCAGCAGCCGCTTGAGAAGATAGATTCTGGCTAGTCAAAGACTTAATCTTCTCTTGCTGGGACTGTAGTTCTTGGGAAAGCTGGACAACCTTCTTCTCCGCCTCCGGACTCCTCTGAATCTTGCGCTTTAAGGAGGGAGTCTCCTTATCTAAGTTCTCCCGTACTGACTCCGCTTCAACCCATCGCCGATAGAGCTCCGTCACAAAAATGTTTGACTGGGCTTGGTTAGTCAAAACCGCAGCACCTAGATCTGGGTTCTTCATCATCCGGCTTCTGGCGTAGTCTATCGGAGTATTTATGTTCAAAAGGAGAGCTTTTGCAACCAGAGCATCCATCACTGAGTCCTTGTTCCGAACATCCCAATCAGGAATGAAAAAAGGACAACAACTCAGGTCCGAACCAAGATGAAGGGAGAGAAGACACTTGGTCTTCCTCATCTTCGATAAAGCGGTCCGGACCTAAAGATGAGTCCAGCATCGTACCTGAAAAAGTCACCACCTTGGGTTCACCATGAGCTTTCCCCTTCTCCTTGCTCGAAATCACCGGAACCTCCGTCTCCATGTTCTCTGCCTCGGTACTTGGAAGAAAACCACCAGAAAAGGTAGGGGTCGGTTTATTACGGGCCAATGCGGCCTCCTCCCTAGAAAACCTACCTCCGGTGAGATGCTCATCAAGCTCTTCCATTATATTACCTTCAGAGTGAGAATCCTTTTTTGGTTTCTTTGACTTGGGCAAGGGAAGAGGATCGGTAGAACGTATCAGAATCGGCTCATTCTTCCTCTTACGAGAGCGAACCTTCAGATCCACATCCGGTACAACACCCTTGCTTTTCAAGGAAGAAGGTCGATATTGGAGGGCCTCATCTAAATCACGGACCTCCGGATCACTATCCACGTCATCAAGAATTGATTTCTTACCAGCCTGGGACCCGGACGAACCAGCAGCTTCCTTCATGGGTTTCGGAGCAGAGGAAGTAGCCTCAGCAGCGACTTGTTCAGATACATTTTGAGGAATAGAAGAAGTTGCTTCGGCAGCAGAGGGCTCAGTCACATTTTGAACAACCTCCGGACGAATCAGTTGAGCCGAAGGTACCACTTGCTTCATGAGAGGAACATCCTCCTCGCCCTGTTCTCCGAAATCAAAGTCAAAAACGTCCATATTCGGAACCTTTAGAGCATCCAAGAGAGACATTATGACACCTGCATTTTCAAAATGAAAAAGTTAGCAAAACAACTAAAAAATGGTGCCGAAGGGGATGTAAAGGGTCGGAACTTATGATCACGCTTTCGGCGAATAATCGGCCAATCCCTATCCCCTAGGGCCCAGGAAAAACTAACTCGACCTAACCAAAGGAAATGCTCGGGAAGGGGACGAATGGGGGATTTATGCTCAATCAGGGCACAGACTAAATTTTCGCTAAAAACGAAGTCTTCTCCAAGGTCAAAAGACATCGTTTGATCTTAGAAACGCCACCTCATATCCTCCGGTAGACAGCGATCATCCAGCCAGAAAAAATTGTCCTTCCAATTTTTCAAGCTAGATCGCTCGCTGGAGGACGGAGAAGGAACACCCTTCCGGTGCGCGAATGTATACCAGTCTCCGGCCGTGATAAATTCATAAAAATATCGAAAAACATTCAGGTCCGGTTTCTGGTCTAGGGCTCGGCAAGAAATTTCAAAATGATTGATGCGGCTAAGACCAAATGGGTTAATTTGGCAAATGTGAACCCTAAAAAATTGAAGAACCCTAATCAAGAAGCGAGAAAAAGGAACCCTATAATTCGCGAAATTACAGACGCGAGTATAAAAGGGAAACTTCCCTTGACGGAATGGATATATGGCTTCCCTTTCGGAAGGAAGAACCGGATGAAGAACCAGAGGAATCCTATACTCTCTAACAAACTTATCCAACTGACGTTGGGTAAGCATACTCACACTCTCCGCAAGATTCTCCTTACCAGGAGCCATACCTTAAAAAAGTAAAAAGGAAAAGGACGCACCTTTCTCTGAAGAAGAAGAAGAGATTAGAGAGGATAACAGTAGAGAAGATGAAAAGGATAAGAGGAAAAAAGAGTAAAAGTAAAATGGTAAAAATGGGTTTTATAGGGATCTAAGTCGGTCAAGGACGGTCATATCAAACCGTCACTTCCCACGAGTTCCAATGCAAGGATTTACTACCGTCACAGGTGGGTGACCAACAGACAAGTCATACAAGACACCTGCGCCACGTCATCACCATTCAAAACATGCCACGTCATTCACTCAGACCACTCCAGCGGTGACACGTCACCCGAATAAAACAAAAAATTAAAGCAACAGTTCGCTAAAGTCTCTACCGAGACTTAACAAACTGGGGGACTTGAAGACACATGTCCGATGCCGGACATGATCCTTAGGACGAACCGGACTCCACTCGAACGGACATCTAAAATATGTCCGTCCCTTATCAAGCACCTCCGTAGACGGATCTCCATTTAAGTGCGTCTGGACGAATGACGTCATCTCAGTTGACTACTATAAATACCTCATCAAGTACAAAGCCAAGTACGATTTTCTGAACCTTCGTCCCTATTTTCTCTCTCTACTTTCTCTCTCTACCAATACTTATCCTCACGCCAGAGGGTGGTCGCAGAGGGGCCCTCCCATCTCTGCGGCGAGCCTAACGGTCTTTTGTTTTGCAGGACTGTTTTCCAAGCTCACTTACAAGATCCAAACCCTCGTTTACAGGCTCCTGCCTAAACACGATTCTTTGGTTCTTCATCTTCAAAAAAAAAACTTGACTAAAATATGTTAAATTAGTATCTTCTATCAATGAATGAATGAATGACAACTCCAATGCCCGACTCATATTTGGATCAGTTAGAATGCGGAAAAATACATGAAGAACAGGCCCATGAAGCTTTTTAATAATTAGTTTACTTTAGTTTTTTTTTTTTTTAGTTAGGCTTAGCTTAAATTTTCAGTGAATTTGACCGGAATTAATATATCGGTTATTTCCACATGTCACATGGTTACCATGACTGAGTTGAATACTTGAATGTGCAGGTTACTAGAATAACCTACAAGGTTATTTGTAGTGTTTGTAAGAACTTTATATGATGGTAAATTTTCTTTGGCTTGTAATTTATCCAAATAACATTTTCTAGAAAGTATCTAGCATTCTGGGTTCAGTCCTGCCTCAATTATACACTACCAGTCACTAGTTCATGCCGTTTCGTTTCGTTCGTCTTTCACTAAACGGAACCGTGGTCCGTGGACGGGAGGTCATTATCGTCCAAGTCAACCACATCAGAAGCCGACGATGTGTACGCTCCCTACTCGGATGTCTTTGTACTTTTTAATATTATAGGGAGCGGTGCATTTCCTTTCGTTCGTCTTTCACTAAACGGAAAACATGCTCGTAGTGGAACCGAAATTTTGTTTCAACTTCATACTCCTCTTTGGCTAGCATCATGACCATATCATCGGAGAAACCACTATGGGCACTTTTGTGGTGGTTATAGATTCCACAAAACTGAGTAACCGGACCCCCCATATAATGCCAATGTGATTTCAAGTTTTGCTTTGTATGGTTGTGCATGTTATGTATTTCCTTACAAAAATAAGTATGGACACGTTCCCAATAGTCGGTTGTTTTTTACTTTTTTGGGCTCTTCTTCAACCGCCCACCGGTGAAGAGTTACTTTCGACTTTGGCTTCGAAGTGGCGACGTTTTTTCCTTTATTTTTTGGGCTCGAACAAGGAGTTGGTGTAGATGTACCGGACAACTGAGTATCCGAGGAGTTGAACACGAACTCCGGTTAAACGTTGTGGTTGACACCCGTCTCCATTTGTGGACAAAACCCATAAAACGGATAACTGGTTCCGAGATATAGCATGGCACTGCGTACCGGCATGTAGGGGTGTTCAAACCGGATATCCGAAAATACAAATCTGTAGCTGTAATTTCGGATATCCGATCGGAAAGTGATTTGGATATCCGAATATCCAATTCTTTATTTAATTTTTATTTTTTTATTATTTTTTATTTCATAACTGGATATTTCGGATAGTTTCAGATATCCAAATATAAGTTTCAGATATTTTTCAGATATTTTTCACGGATATTTTTCAGATATTTCGGATATTTTCGAATACTTCGAATATTTTCGGATATCCGAAAAAATTAAAACTAAATTTTCGGATATTTCTGATATCCGAAATATCAGAAAATTTTTAAAATTACTATCCTAATCCGAATCCGAAAATTCGGATATCCGAATTTCGGATATTTCGGATTCGGATATCAGATATTTCGGATCGGATTTTTGGATACGGATAGTTTTGAACATCCCTACCGGGATGGCACCGGGTTGGGACATAGCACACGGTGGAGACATGGACCCGAAATCTTTGGGGATGTGGATTAAAGAAACCAGATTGATTCATGAACCCGAATTGTTGGTATTGGGATGGAATGTGTTGGTGCACTTGTGTCTGTACTTTGTCTGTAATTTGTCATGATACCGAACGATGTCTTTGTTAGTCTTGTAAGTTTGACCAAGTCAACCATCCTCCGGTTTGACTTGGCCAAACAGTCAACATTATGGTTGAAAGATGTCTGGGTCGAAGGATGTGTCATCGAAGGATAGTTTAGATCCTTCGATGAGATCGAAAGATAACCTTCGAAGGATAGACCACGAAGGATATCATCCTTCGTGGTATATGTGATCCTTCGATAGGTTTATGGTCGACAGATGATATTTCGATCAGTCTGTCTGATCCTTCGACCAGACATGCTGTGTTCGGGTATATATACCCATGTTGTGTGTTCACTTCGGTAGAGTTTGAGAGTTCGAAAGTCAGACAGAAGAGAGACACTTTGAGAGAACACACACACTGAGAGAGTTTGCAAAACTGATTTGTAAACATTGCTTTGTAACTGGACCTTTCATACGCATTAATACAAGTGGTGTTAATCGGTGAAGATTGTGTGTTGTGTTTTGTGCTTGTTCTATCTCGGTTTATTCCTTGTTATGTCTAACACACTAGCGAGTGCGGAATCCAAGCTAGCATGCAAACCGAGATAGAACAAGCACAAAACACAACACACAATCTTCACCGATTAACACCACTTGTATTAATGCGTATGAAAGGTCCAGTTACAAAGCAATGTTTACAAATCAGTTTTGCAAACTCTCTCAGTGTGTGTGTTCTCTCAAAGTGTCTCTCTTGTGTCTGTACTTTGTCTGTAATTTGTCATGATACCGAACGATGTCTTTGTTAGTCTTGTAAGTTTGACCAAGTCAACCATCCTCCGGTTTGACTTGGCCAAACAGTCAACATTATGGTTGAAAGATGTCTGGGTCGAAGGATGTGTCATCGAAGGATAGTTTAGATCCTTCGATGAGATCGAAAGATAACCTTCGAAGGATAGACCACGAAGGATATCATCCTTCGTGGTATATGTGATCCTTCGATAGGTTTATGGTCGACAGATGATCTTTCGATCAGTCTGTCTGATCCTTCAACCAGACATGCTGTGTTCGGGTATATATACCCATGTTGGGTGTTCACTTCGGTAGAGTTTGAGAGTTCGAAAGTCAGACAGAAGAGAGACACTTTGAGAGAACACACACACTGAGAGAGTTTGCAAAACTGATTTGTAAACATTGCTTTGTAACTGGACCTTTCATACGCATTAATACAAGTGGTGTTAATCGGTGAAGATTGTGTGTTGTGTTTTGTGCTTGTTCTATCTCGGTTTGCATGCTAGCTTGGATTCCGCACTCGCTAGTGTGTTAGACATAACAAGGAATAGGTTAAACCTCAACCTCCGAGGGACCTACAAGTGGTATCAGAGCCGTGGCTCTTTTCCTTGTTAAAACCCGGGTTTTTACAAGACTTTGGAGTGTTTGGATAAAACTCACTGTTTTTAGCATCCGTTTTTACTGATTTTCTCGTATTTCTTGTCGTAAAAACGTGTCTAAACTTACCGGGTGTGTTAAAAGACGGGTTGGGTAACTTGAAAACTTGTTTTTAAGTTGTTTGGTCATTTCCGGCCAAAATTCCGGCATACTCCGGTACCGGTTTCTGGGTTGATCATTCGATTTTTGGTAATATTTTATTGGTTCAAAATCTGATTTTGGCAGAAAATCATGGTCTGACCATACCTCTGCCGAAAGATTTCACCAACCCATCACCTTTTTCACCAACCTGTCACTCTTTGTCAACTGTGTCAGAGCAGTTCGAAAGATATCCTTCGAAGTCGAAAGACCATCTTTCGATCAGTGGAGGTTCGATAGATCATCATCCTTCGAACCAAGGAATCATTTCGAAGCATACATCTTTCGATCAGTGGAGGTTCGATAGATCATCATCATTCGAACCAAGGAATCATTTCGAAAGACCATCTTTCGATCAGTGGAGGTTCGATAGATCATCATCCTTCGAACCAAGGAATCATTTCGAAGCATACATCTTTCGGTCTACAGTTCTTTTTCGAAAGATAAGGATCCTTCGGTTGGAGAATCTTTCGAAATCTCTGTTCGAAACTCAACAGTGATCTTTCGAACACTGTTGATCCTTCGAACAAGCTTTGATCTTTCGATCCTTAGTCTGTTTATGCTTAACAAGTTTGTGATTTTCAGGTTCTTATTTTTCTTGATCAAAAATGAATCCAAGGTGGAATACTCTGGTAAATACAGATATGTATTTTGGTACTCCGTCATCTTCCGCACCGGTATCCTCTCAAGCTAATGCAATTTCTACCGGTCAATGGGCATTTGTATCAAATCAAATTCCAAGTGTTCAAAGCATTCTCTTAAGCGAGAGTGAAACTGGAAGTTTGAATCGGCCTCCAAAGTTGATGCACTTATATGAATATCCAGGATGGATTGATAGATTTCATACATACGTTCTTGGTCAAAATACAGAATTGTGGTTGCGGTTCATTACAGATTTCGATCAAACAATAGAGGTTGCCGCATCATCTGCTGCTACGTTTGCAGATCTTACAGAAGATCAGAAGAAGGTCTATGATTTGGAAAAGAAGGCATATGCCATTCTTACTCATGCATTAAGTAAAGATATTTATCATCAATTTGTCAGTTACAAGACGACAAAGAGGTTGTGGGACGCGTTGAAGACAAGGGGCGTAGGAAATGAAGCGACACGTCAATTGAGAAAAGAACTGCTGAAGAAAGAGTTTGATGGTTTTACTTGTATGGAGAATGAATCTTTAGGAGATTTGACAAGTCGATTTAATCATCTGTTGACTGAATTGTCAAATTTTGAGGTTGTTACAGCTTCAGCAGAGATTGTGAAAAAGTTTGCAGATGCGTTGCCACCTCAATGGAATACTTTCTTGGAAATCATGAAGTACAATGGCACGTTAGCTACAACAAGCTTCAATGACTTTGTTCAAATCCTGGAAAACAAGAATCAGGAAGAAACTCTCAAGGCAAAAAGAGTTCCAGTGCCACAAAATCCTGAAATGTATTATGGAACTTCTAGCACTTCTACAAAACCTTCTTCACATGCTCCAATTCAAACAGCGTTTGTGTCTAGCACTGACATGTATGGAAATACTATCCAAGTTCCGGTCCCTCCAAAGACAGACATGTATGGAAATCTGCTGGAACCAGTCCCTTAATCAGTACCACAACAACAAAGCCAACGACCTCTCAGACCAACTGATATGTTCGGAAATCCATTACCTGTTCGATCTACCGTACCAACAGACATGTATGGGAATCCACTTCCTCCTCAATCTACCGTACCAACAGACATGTATGGGAATCCACTTCCTCCTCAACAGCAAGCGTGTTATGGAAGCACATCATCTGCTGGTCAGCAATCAAAGCCAAATACAGTACGGCTCGACACCTCAAGCTTTTCTAAAGTCAGTGTGGAAGTAGCAAAGGAACACATGGAGCTGCTAAACACTTTGGTGAGCACATACTGTGGATTAGTGGAAGGTCAGATTGGTAATATTAATCTGACACAAGAAGACTATCAGCAGATTGATAAAGAGGAGATGGAGATGATGGACATCAAGTGGGCCTTTGCCAGTGCTGTTAGGCGAGCATAGGATTTCATGGAAAGAACCGGCAGAACCAGCTTGGAAAGCAAGAAAGACACCAAGTATGGGTTTGATAAGCAGGCTGTCAAGTGTTTCAACTGTGGTGAACGTGGTCATTTCAAGCGTGAATGTACGAGACCATCTCAGCATGGAAACCAGAATCCATTCAGAAATCAAGGCAACCAGCAGAACCAGAACAGGAACAATGTTCGTACGTTGGTACCTGTCAACAACCAGAGTCAAGCGGGACCATCTAATGCCAACCAGGCACTTGTGGTTCAAGTAGATGAAGGCTGTGATTGGTCAATCCAGTTGGGAAATGATGCTCCAGATGGAACAGCGTGTTTTGCTGAAGTCGTTAAGGATTTAAATCACGCCAGTGGTGGAGAATCTTCCACCAATGGTGATGAATCCTCTGAGGATGACGACAGTTCTGGCTATAGTGGAAGCTCAGATGAAGAATCCTCCACTTCAGGCAATGATCAGGTGGATGAGACATCAACTGCGTCAGTTAATGCAGATATTGATGAGCTATTGGAAGAAGCTGCAGCAGGAACTGAAAGAAGATCTATCTTGGTGGATCAAGCTTCTTATTCTTCGTCTTCTCTCCATTCAGCCTTTATGGCTAATGTCGACAGTTCATCAAGTCAGGTATGTGTCGATGAACCCACTTCTGGTAGTTGTGATAACTGTGATAGTTTGCGTGTTAAATGTGCTGATTTAGAGGCAAACATGTCTGAGTTGCAAGGCAAACATGATGCTTTACAAGCTAGTTTGTTTGACTTGCAAGACAAACATGTTTCATTGAATGATGAGTGGTGTGAATTGCAAAGAAAACACGAGGCTTTGCAAGAGAAATATAATGTGACATTCATTCACAATCAGAAATTGACCGTTGATCTTTCGAAGTGCACTGAAGCCAACATGTTTTATGAAAACCATGAAAAGGAATTTAAATCAATGATTGAAACATTAAAGAAAGATAAAACAGAGCTGACAAAAATGGTTTCAAGAAAACAAACTGACATTAATTTGTATATAACTCGTCTTGAGGTAATGCAAAAGGAAATGGCTTGTGTTAAAACTGAAAGTGAGGCGATTCGACTCAAGTTAGATGCGTTGATAAACGAAGAGGACATACCTCTTGAGAATCATATTCTGTGTGATCCTCCTGCAAAACCCGCTAAGACTGTTGCAATCGAGTCCTCGTCTGAAAAAGGGTCGGAGAGTGTGGATTTACTGTACACTCTTGTTGGTGATGATAAAATTTATTCTGACAAAGATTTTCCTATTAAGAATGTTAATCAATCGTTAATCAGTAAAGTCTTTGAAAATTCAACAAGTAAGTTTTTGGGTAAGAAAGGATCACACGTTGTGGTAACACAGTGCCCTCCTATCCCAAAGGCTGAAGTTAGAAAACAATATGGCAATCAGAAATTACCAACAGTGCAAAAACAGCAAAACCATACCAAGCCAAAAGGAAAATTACCGGCTCAAGGTCAAAGGAAGCCGAATCAGAAGAAGAAAAGGAATGTGAACTTTGTGAAATCTAAGGGAACGGGCAAAATTGCAACGTTTGAAAATCAATCTAATTTAGATTTTGTCAAGAAAGCAACTGTGATGAAAATGAATGAACCTAATAGTTCAAAACCTAGTACCTCGGGATCACAAAGTTCATCATCGGTAAGACGATCACATGATACTTCGGGGTTTGTTGAACGAAGATCATGTTTTGAATGTGGTACAATTGGGCACATTTTCAGGAATTGCCCGTTTCTTCATAAATTAAAAGCCAAAGAAGATGATCCCCGTGAACGTAATCACCAAAAGCGACCTGTTTCGTTAAAACAAGATCCCCGACTTGTAAGAGAAAGGGAAAAGAAACAGAAACGCCAACAAGTCAAGGTGGTTGAAAAGGCACTTAAAAATGAAGTGGTTCAAAAACAAACGGTTCCAGTTAAACCAGAAAGTTCAAAATTTTCAAAAACTTCAAACAATCACGAAGTTAAATTTTCAAACAATCAAACTGGTAAATTTCAACAGACATGGAAACCTAAAATAACCACAAATTCAGGGGGACCATCACAATTTTCGAATCATCAAAGAATAGAGGTTATTGTTGTTGATGAAAATGGAAGACCCAAGACCACAATGGCTTGGGTCCCCATCTCCAACTAATTATGTGAGTTCATGTGCAGGGTGTTCCAGGAGGAACTGTCAGTAGTCATTGGATTGTTGATAGTGGGGCATCCAGGCACATGACAGGCGACATGAAGCTTCTCTACGACGTCAAATCTATTAGAGGAGGTTATGTTGCTTTTGCTGGAGATAAAGGTGGATATATTACGGGTGAAGGAATGATTTCCAACGGGGTTGTTAGTTTTGATAAAATCAACTTCGTACAACAACTTGATCACAATCTTCTTAGTGTTTCTCAAATTTGTGATAAGCAGTTCTCAGTACACTTTGATGCAAATGGATGTTATGTGCTGAAACCCGGATTCAAAATTCCGAAAGAATGGATTCTCTTGTCGGCTCCAAGGATAAATGATCTGTATGTCCTTGATATGAGCCAAGCTATCACAACGTCTGCACAAGCAACTTGTTTCGTTTCCAAAGCCACAGAAAAAGACACAATCTCTTGGCACAGACGAATGGGACACATTCACTTACGCAAAATGAATCATTTGGTGTCAAATGAATTGGTGAATGGTGTTCCTCTTAAAAACTTCCATCTTCAAGACGTCTGTGTCTCGTGCCAGAAAGGAAAACAAACGAAGAAGCGACACCCTACAAAGAAAATCAACACGGTGGTCGTTCCGCCTGAACGTTTGCACATGGATTTGTTCGGTCCTGTCAAGCACAAAAGTATTAGGAATGATCAATATTGCCTCGTGATAACTGATGATTACTCAAGATTTTCTTGGGTGGCGTTCATGGCACACAAGAGTGAAACCTTCGGTATTATCAAAAACTTGATCATTCAGATTGAGAATCTATATAACTTGAAGGTTAGGCGGATACGTAGCGACAATGGTACAGAATTTAAAAATCATGCCATGGCGAAGTTTTGCACTTCAAAAGGTATTCTTCACGAATTTAGTGCAGCTTATACTCCTCAACAAAATGGCGTCGCTGAACGTAAGAACCGCACATTGATCGAGACTGCTAGGACTATGTTGGTAGAATCGCAGTTGCCCATTCCATTCTGGACTGAAGCTGTGTCCTCTGCATGTTACATGTTGAACCGAGTCCTTACAGTCAAAAGACACAACAAGACCTGCTTTCAGCTTATTAACAAACGGAAACCAGATTTGTCATATCTTGAACCGTTTGGAGCTCCGTGCACAATAATCGATCCTAATGGAAAGTTTGGGGCAAGAGCAATTGAGGGATACTTTCTTGGGTATTCCACCCCGAACTTAAGAGTCTGGAATCTAGAGACTAAAAGGGTCGAGGAATGGTCTGAAGTCAGAGTACAAAGGCACACTTTACCAGTTAGAAATCCTGGTCAGCCTTGGATGTTTGAGTACGATGACTTTTTCAATTCGATCAATGTTGAAGCCGTTGAAGAAAATGCTGCGGCAAGGATGTTTTTCGAGAGTGACAATTCAACAGATTCACCGTTGGTTCGTCCAATTATTGTCAATCAAGAACCATCTTCAGTGAATAATAATGCTCTCGACAATGAGGATTTTCACGATGCTACTGAATTGAACGAATCTTCAGAGGATGATGAATTTCTAGATGCAGATCAAGAAGCTCCAACAACAGCAGTACATGGTACTTCAGAGGGTACACCTCCAGTGGACGTCCCTAGAACAGCTGAAGCTACTGCATCATCCTCTTCGTCAATTCCGGGCCTTGAATTGATTGTTGATCTCAATCTCAACAATCTGGGTACAAATATTCCAGTTCAAGATAATCCAGAAACAAGGATTCACAATACCCATCCTCAACAAAACATCATCGGAAATGTACAAAGTGGTGTTCAAACGAGAAACATGTTGCGGAACAACAACAATGCAGGCTTGTATGCAGATATCCGAGAATCTGGTCAACAAAATGATTGGTCTTTCGCGTGTTATGTCTCACAGGAAGAGCCAAGAACTTGGAAAGAAGCTTTGAAAGATAGCTCTTGGGTTGAAGCAATGCAGGAAGAACTGCAACAATTCCAGAAGCTTGGTGTCTGGAAACTCGTGGAGAAACCTGCTGGTTACAAGAAGATTGGTACCCGTTGGGTGTTTAAATGCAAAAAGGATGACCGTGGAGTCATTATTCGAAACAAAGCAAGGCTAGTCGTTCAAGGTTTTCGTCAGATAGAAGGGATCGACTACAACGAAGTGTATGCACCTGTTGCACGTCTAGAAGCAATTCGGATCTTTCTGGCTTATGCCTCATTCAAAGGTTTCAAGGTATACCAGATGGACGTGAAAAGTGCATTCTTACATGGTGTGGTAGAAGAAGAGGTGTACGTCGAACAGCCTCCAGGTTTTGAAGATCCTATCCATCCCGATCGGGTTTGGTTGCTCAACAAAGCTCTCTATGGTCTACATCAAGCACCGCGAGCTTGGTACGCAACCTTATCTAATTATCTGCTGGAGAATGGATTTCGCAGAGGTCTTATCGATTGTACTCTTTTCATCAAAGAACAAGATGGAGATCTTCTACTGGTACAGGTATACGTTGATGATATTATTTTTGGTTCTACTAATGATGTTTTGTGTAGGGATTTCGAGCGTGTAATGCAGGATAAATTCGAGATGAGTGCTATGGGGGAAATGACTTTCTTTTTGGGCCTACAAGTACAACAAACTGAGTCTGGGATATTCATCCATCAGACTAAATATGTTGGTGACATCTTGAGCCGGTTCCAGATGTCTGATGCAACGCCCATCGGTACCCCATTGCCGCAAAATCACCGAATTACCCCAGACTTGAAGGGTGAAGCTGTTAGCCCCTCATACTACCGCGCGATGATCGGATCTCTTATGTACCTCACAGCATCAAGACCAGATATAATGTACCCAACGTGCCTGCTTGCCAGATATCAAGTCAACCCGAAGGCCTCACATCTTGCAGCTGTAAAAAGGATTTTTCGTTATTTGAAGGGTTACCCTGACACCGGTTTATGGTACCCTAGGGATAATAACTTTGACTTGATCGCATTCAGTGATTCTGATTTTGGCGGATGCAAAATCGACGGCAAATCCACAACGGCTGGATGTCAGTTTTTGGGAAATCGCCTAGTCACATGGCAGTGCGAGAAGCAGACGTGCGTCGCTACATCAACATGCGAGGCTGAATACATTGCTGCCTCAAGTTGTTGCTCCCAAGTCCTATGGATCCAACAACAAATGCGCGACTACGGTTTTGAATTCCTAACTACTCCTATTTACGTTGATAATTCTGCTGCCTTACAGATCACTAGAAATCCTGTGCAGCATTCAAAGACTAAGCACATCGAAATTAAGTATCACTTCATACGTGATTGCTTTGAGAAAAGGCTAATCGATGTTGCTTACGTCCACACCGATGACCAACGTGCCGACCTTTTTACCAAAGCATTTGACAAATCAAGATTTGACTGTTTATTATTGGTAAACGGCATTAAGGTCAAGCAAGAGTAAAACCAACATCGGAAAATCATTTTTGTAAATACCTTTGTGTTTTAAATTTATCTTAGTTTGTTGATTTTAGGGGGAGTAAATCCAAAATTTTGAAAATCCAAAAACATCAAAAAATTTCAAAAGCACAAAAACAATAGAAAAACAAAAATGAGTTTCCTGGCGAGTCAAAGAGAAAATGATAGTACATCAGTGGTCTGTCCAAACCTCTTTAAACTGAAATGCAAAATGAAAAGCGATAAGCAGCTCTATATAAGATGTATCGGTAGGCTCACAATCATTTTAAAGTGTGCAGGGTGATATAAACTTAAATCGACTGAAGACCAGGTGGGAACCATTCATTGGCATATGGTCTTAGTACCGAAATTTCGTTTGAGAGATTGCCGAGGTTCTGAGATATTCGGTCTTTATGCTGCTTATCATCTGGGTATCATGGTTGTATCTTTTACCGAAAAATAACGGGGACGCAAGTCTAGATCTTCCATGATACTATACATACGTGTACATATTGCATACGACCTCAATAAGTGATAAACAATCACATGTCCCTCAAAATAAGTGATAATATATCACAAATTCTTTCCGGGAGTCAAGTTCGTCTCTCTGCTGTACGAAAGTACTGACCTGTTCACGGACTTGCTCCTGTGCCCTCATGCATATGAAAATCAAGTTCCTCATCAATAAGTGATTCTATCACAAAGGGCTTGTTTTCAATCAAAATAAGTGAGAATCTCACATCATATACGGTCAAACAGATGATAATCGGTATACTCACCGGTAAGATGAACCCTCGTGCATACCTTGATACGGGAATGTGTCGTGATGTGGATGAACACCGGTCGGTAAGTATAAATCATACCTTAACGTATCCCCTCGCCATGATTACATCTGATAAGTTGAGCTTATGTGGACAACAATACCGATAATTGTTATAGGATGCTTATCTAAATGTTAATTAATTGAACAACAAGAGCGTTTTGGCATGACCGTACACTGATATGATTCTCTTACCCTCGAAACTCACAAAAAGAATGTCTGTAAATATTTATTTACTGCTTTCCGTCTTTTATTTTGAAATATTCAAAATACCAAAAAGATTTTAGGTGTGTTTTAATATAAACTTTATAAAAACCAAAAAGATTTTATTTCTATTTTATTTTCGATCGTACGATGTTGGAGCTCGAGTCTTCGTTACCTGAAATCTGAACGAAAACCGAAAATGACTAAATCTTCATAAACGGTCGAAATTTGCAAGTGTTGAAAGTTAAAATTGATAAAATTTGTTTAAACTTTCAAACTGTCGGACGGTGTTTGTTTGAACAATGGTCACATGTGTGTCGTTTGCTTATGATATTCCAGGCAGTTGTTCTCATTACGCGTTTAGATTTCTTGCATGTGCAGATTCTAAAGGCAAGGAGAACATGGTCGATGACAAGCTTCGGAATGAAGACACGACGTGAAGGCACTCAAGTGATAAAGATGATCGAGTTGCCGCTGACCATCATCAAACCCACAAGGATCTCACTTCATAAAGAACAAGTATTTCACGAGCATAACTCAAGGGGGAGCTTATGTTAAGGGGGAGTTTGTCAACACACTTCCTACATGAAACGGGGAGTTTGTTGGTACACTTTCTGCTTTCAAGACGTGAAGACTTTAAAGATCCTCCGACATTGAAGAACTTGAAAGGACGTCAAAGACTTGAAGACACAAGGGACTTACAAGAATTAAGATCGAGATCGAGACAAAGCTACAGCCAAGGGGGAGTTTGTTGGTGCACTTGTGTCTGTACTTTGTCTGTAATTTGTCATGATACCGAACGATGTCTTTGTTAGTCTTGTAAGTTTGACCAAGTCAACCATCCTCCGGTTTGACTTGGCCAAACAGTCAACATTATGGTTGAAAGATGTCTGGGTCGAAGGATGTGTCATCGAAGGATAGTTTAGATCCTTCGATGAGATCGAAAGATAACCTTCGAAGGATAGACCACGAAGGATATCATCCTTCGTGGTATATGTGATCCTTCGATAGGTTTATGGTCGACAGATGATCTTTCGATCAGTCTGTCTGATCCTTCGACCAGACATGCTGTGTTCGGGTATATATACCCATGTTGTGTGTTCACTTCGGTAGAGTTTGAGAGTTCGAAAGTCAGACAGAAGAGAGACACTTTGAGAGAACACACACACTGAGAGAGTTTGCAAAACTGATTTGTAAACATTGCTTTGTAACTGGACCTTTCATACGCATTAATACAAGTGGTGTTAATCGGTGAAGATTGTGTGTTGTGTTTTGTGCTTGTTCTATCTCGGTTTGCATGCTAGCTTGGATTCCGCACTCGCTAGTGTGTTAGACATAACAAGGAATAGGTTAAACCTCAACCTCCGAGGGACCTACAGAATGGATCTGGGTTGATTAGGTGACCCGAAACTTTGGTAGAGTGGAGTATTGGTAGATTGGTTCGGGTTTAATCCGAACCAAAGCATTTCTTGGAAGCTCCTTTTGTCATCCATGTAGGTGTTTGAGATGAAAGTGAAAAGTTGAGTAGAGAATTTTGGTATGAAATAGAAGATAGTTGAGAATGAATGGTTGGAGTGAAAGGTTAAGAGTGAAAATTTGAATGGTTGAAATTTTTAGGTTGGTGTGAGTTTGGTGTAGGTTTTAAAGTGTGAGTTTGGTTATTTACTGAAATCGTTAAAAATATATAAAAGTTAACGTTCAAAAACTTTGAAAGTTTAAAAACTTGATTTTCTTTATAACATTACGATTCGAAAAAGGGCCGGGACCCACATTTTTGTGGTCCGCTGGAGTGGACTTGGTGTTAGACGGACCGCCTAGTCACCCCTCTACAACGAGGGGTGTCCGGTTGAGGGTGGTTTGGCCGAGCGGAGCAGCCACCGGGCCCATTATGCACGAGGAAATACGAGTTATCCGGTAGGGTTTTTGTTTAAGTTTTGAATAAGTCTAGTTTGTTATTTAGGCCGAGTTATCTAGTTTACATTATGTTTACTTTGGATTGTTTGGCTGTATAAGCCTTTCTTGTTTTCGAGTTATGCATTCAATTCAAGCAATAAGAATCAACTGAGTTTCCAGTGCAACCAATCATCTTCTGTTTACTATCGTGAGTTATTATAAGAGTTCTAATACCATCAGTAAACTCAAGTAATGCTTTATTAGACCATTGTACATTAGCCATTATTCTTTTAAGGTATATAATTTTACAAGTTTATGAGAATTCGTTCACATGTTTATTTGGTTTATGAAATCAGTTAATAATCAAATATTCAAATGAGTGATAATTTACCAACTTTTATAATATAAAATATAGTACATAGTTATTATCTATCTAAAATCTTTTAGGTTTCATGGTTATCAAGAATTATTTGTTTGGTTTCATATTTAATGAAATTTACTCTGTAACAAAGTCTACAACATCACAAAACCCATAGAGTCGTTTAGTTCTAATGTTGAGGATTCTGTGTAATTGAAGAGATTAACACGGTCAGCTAAGTAGTTAACGCGGTAAAATATCGTATATCGGTCAAGGACTGATATTTGAGATATCGGTTATCGCAGTGAGATATTGGTGGGATATCGGTAATTTTAATATCATGCTAAATTTATATATATAGCAATTTAACACTAACAATTCAGAATACTCTCCTACCATTAACAAATGAATCTTTTGCAACTTGCAAAACACTAACAATTGTAGCAAGTAGGAACTGACTAAGACTTAAAACACTAACATTTAACAGTAACAACTAACAACTAAGACTTAAAACACCAATAGCAGCAATAATAAGAAAGATGAATGGTAGAAATAAGAAGAAAAGTACTCATATCAGAAAAATCGGTGATATATTGGTAGAATATCAGTCCAAATATCGGTCAATATCGCCGATATTATCGGTACCGATATTCTGACCTATATTTTGCACCGTTATCTCGGTAGGGGACCGATAACCGATATATCACTGATATATCGGTGATATATCGGGATATTAACCACATAGACGGCCAATTTATTGAAATGAAACGTGAGTAGGAGTTGGTTACCACTTAGCACTTGAAGGAGGATTCCCATGGAGAACATGTCGTACAAATCTTTTTTCTTTATAGAGTTGTATATCTCTGGATTTGGAGAGTGGATGATTTCTTTAAAATTTGTACGCAGCCTATGCTCCCATATGTCATAATCCTCCTGTACTTTAAACAAACAAATAAAGTTTTACATCTAATATACAAAATTCATTTTTGTAATTTTGATGTGTGAGCAATTTTTCTTTTTCACTTTGAAATGCAAAATAAAAAATATATCAAAAATTGGCTTTCAGGTACAAAACAGCATGTCACAATGATACGAACCCAGCTGGGCCCATTAACCAATTGCAGTCCAGGCCCAGTTAGAGATAGAGGACATTCGAGAAGTGGGTTGAATTAGCGGGAACGATTTAGACCATGGGTATGATGGGCGTGGGTTTGGGGGCATGAGTTGACACGTGGAAAACAAACCCAAACCCACGCCCATGGGGTATGGTGGGGCTTGGGTTGGGGGGCATGAGTTGACAAATGGAGGCATGTGAAATGACTAGCTTGGTTTGGCCATTGAGAGCCCGCCATGTCACCTTGCTAGCCCGCCCCACGCCCGGCTTCAAACCCAAGCCCCAAGGGCCACGCCCAAACCCACGCCCCAACCCAAGCCCCCGGGGTGGTGGCTTGGGCGTTTTCAGCCAACCCACGCCCCAACCCAAGCCCCATACCCCATAGTCTTATTAACTTCCTTCCTTCGTAGGTATTAGAAATAGGGATTTTTCATTAGTTTTGGTGGATGTTTTTATGTTTATCAAATTAGGGTCCGTACCTTAAATTGGAGATCAAGCCTATCTCGAATTTGGCTAACTGTAATAGTTTGTTCAGTAATCAAAGTTTTCAGTTTCCGGTTCTTATCACACAACTTGTCTCAAAATGTGAACTTAACCACTAACGGTTTAGTTCGTTTTATAAGATTTCATGGAAGTCTTTTGTTCATTTGTTTCTTGATATGTTGAGTTAATTTCTTTAATACATATAAAAGAGGTGGTACAAATGTATTGAAAGAAGAAAAGCTAATAACTAAAATAAAGGTATGAAAACTTACTTGAAACTTCAATGCCAATTTAAGTTGTTTTACTACCTCACTTGTCCATGGCCGTCGTTTACTGTCATACCATAAGCACTTTAACAGAATTGTTTGAAATGTAGTGAATGATGATGGCACAATTTGTTCCCTTATACCCTCGAATATCATATCATCAAGATCTCTGTTTTTATCATAGTGTTCTGCAACTAAAGGGACTAATGATTGAGAGTAGTCCTCACATCCCTCTGCCCAGGCCAATCTCCCGCACAACATCTCAAGTAAAACCACACCTAATGAGTATGTATCCGAGTCTTCTGTTAACGAACCAACAATTCTGTATTGTGGGTCAATGTAGCCCAATGAGTCACGAGCATTATCATCAACATGTTCAGCTCTGTCATATACAGTTGTTTTATGTGACAACTCCAAATGAGAAATTTTAGCATTCCAATTACCATCAAGTAGAATACTACCACTTTTAATGTCTCTATGTTTCATGGAATCAACTAGCTCTCCGCCACCACTATGAAGATATAGCAATCCGTTGGCTATATCGATGCATATCTTGAGGCGCTTAATCCATGTAAGGCTAGGATCATCTAAATGTTGATTAAGTCTACCGTTAGAGGCATGCTCGTACACAATTATTTTTTCGTCCATTTCATTACAATAGCCGACAAGACCAATGATGTTCTCGTGCTTATGCTTAAGGATTTCAAGCTCAGTAAAGAACTGAACATTTCTGTCATCATAAGACTTGCTATCCCACCGCTTTGCAACAATGGTGGTACACCCATTAGCATGTACGAGTTCTCCTTCATAAAGCTTCCAAAATCTTCCTTCTCCAATCAAATTGCAATCACTAAAGTTTTTTGTGCTTGATTTTATGGCTTCAAGTGATATATGGAGGTTGTCCTTGTTGTTTATCTGTTAGTAATGACATTTAAATCAACTTTGTGATTAAAAAAAATATTATCAGGATTGTTGTTAAATTGGTATCTTCAGTTACAAACTATCAATCAATAACTCATGCCAAATTTGATCAAGTAAATTAAAAACATGGGGTCAAGTTATTGTACAAAGGCTCCTAATTGTAAGAAGTTTAAGAAGGATTTATAGAGTGACAAGTGTCCAATAACCTAAAATTAAACCCACTACATCACCACCCAAAATCTTACCCCCCCCGCAAAAAAAAAAAAAAAACTAAAAAAACTACTAAACACCCACCACCACCCAAAAACCTAAACCCCCACCCCCTCGGCAAAAAAAATATATATATTATTATTTATTTATTTTTTGGGGGTGGGTGATGGGGGTTTAGGTTTTTGGGTGGTGGTGGATGTTTAAGGGTTTTTTTTTTTTTTTTTTTTTTTGTAGTGGGTTTTTTTAGAAGCTTTGTACCCTTCTTACAACAATTAGGAACCTTTGTATTTGATCCTAATCCATAAACATGATACCGCATTGAACTATTTCGAAAGAGAAAAAAATATACCAAAATATGTATATCGATGATAAAAACATTGAATTAATCAAACATTCTAATATACACATAAACAAAGACAAATATATTCTGTTTTTTAGTCATACTTGAATATGCACCAAATGGAATATCTTGTAAGATTAAATATATTATGATTTAATATTTAATCTAGTAGCCATTATAATCATTTACATAATATAGATCAAAATATATAATAACCTATTAAATAATTAGTTGGTAATTGTTGATGGACCATATTACCCTTATTAACTAATTAGGTTTCCTCTTGGGTGCTTATATAAGGAGACTTATGTAGAGGTTCTAAGGTTAGACACATAACCTAATTAACATAACAACAAGATCGACCTCTACCGATACCCTTTTCGGTTTCATCGTCACCATCATCAGTTTGCACCCTAAGGAGGAACCAGATCATACTGACAAACATGTCGAACTCGATGGCATCATCTCTCACTGGATTCTCCTCTGCACTGTCTGCTGTAACAGGTATGTTTTCCATTATGCTTAAACAGAACTGATCCAACATATCTTAGTATCCAACTCAACCCTGCAACGAACTTGGTTCTAAAAATTGCGAGGCACTAGGTATCATATAATATTCTAAATTAATTCTAAATAAAATTTATTATATTATTAATCTTTTGAATACAGAAAAAGGATAATAAAAAGATTTACACCTAATTTTTTTCATCTTTATATTAAAACAAAATGTTATATGAACAGCCAAAACAAGCTGGTCACATTGGGCCGGGCCAGGCCCATCTTAAGCTAAGTGGAGGGAAACGAGAGCAAGGGAAATCAGATGGATGGAAAACATGCGGAATTGTAGGTGATGGGGGCTGATCTACGATGTGAAGATGTGGTGAATTGAATTCGTAACTGTTCCCACCTCAATTTTAGTTTAAGTATTTGTCTTCTCCATTTTTTTTTTTTTTTGTATGGTTTTTATTTTCAGAATTAAGGTTTGTTTAACCTTGTAATTGGAGAATAGCCCATCTCGAATTGGCCGACTATCACTTTGTTTCTATTTTAATCCTATTGAAATTTCAGTTCCTAACATTCTTGGTTCCATTGTCGGGAACAAATTCAAACCCAAAACCAATCTTCGCTACTCCAAAGCCAACCCTAGCAATCTCAAATCCCATCTACCCAATCAATGGCGCAATGGCTCCTTAAACCTGTAGCAGTTCAGACCCACCCCAAACGAACCCTGACCACGTGGCTACCCAATTGACGGCTATTGCAGCCCCCATGGAATCCCTGCAAACTGAAGTTGCCACTCTCAAAGCGCACGACAAGGAGAAAATTGGCGGGGTCCTAGCAGATTTGATGATAAAGATTCGTCTAGAAGCAATCACCTTCGTTACCGACCCTATAACAAGATCGGTTTTCCAACTTACAGTGATGGAGACCTGAGAGGGTGGGTTTTGAAAGACGAGAAGTACTTCCAGTACTACAATATACCAGAAGACGAGCAGGTTGATGTTACAGTGATCCATCTCGAGGGTGATGCTTTGGATTTCTACTCGTGGGTCTCCACCAATCAAGCTATTGAGTTTTTGGATGAGTTGGCTCGTGCCCTTCAAAAAAATTCTTTTCGGGCCTGCGAACAAGCATTTATGTAGCATCAAACAAACTGGAACGGTACAGGAATACCGCCAGGAGTTTGCCAAACACTCGTCTCGCGTGACTAATTGGCCTGAGCACTACCTCTTAGGGGTATTTCTAAATGGCCTCAAGGATGATCTCAAAGCTGACATCCGAATTTACAAACCAATGACTGTTTACAAAGCTATGAGTATAGCTATTGAGTTCGAATCCAAAGTTAGCCATATGAAATCTGGAAAAATTGTTTCTTCTTCGGTCTAAACACAGCTGACCCAGCAGCCTCCAACACTTTATTTCCGACAACTATAGCCCAAAAACCAACAGAGACTCGTCTCTTCAATGCTGAAAAACAGGGCCAGTATCTTCGAGGTGAATGCTTTCGATGCGGGGATTGTTGGGTTGTGGAGGATTTGACTAGCAGGGGTATTCTTAGTTACACTCCTTCTGCATCTAGCAGGGGTGTTCTTTGTTACACTCCTTCTGCATCTAGCAGGAGTGCATCTAGAAGAGAGGCTCATTGTACATGGTTAGTGTACCGCCTGAGGGAGAGGTTCTCCCAGTTCAGAAGAAGACCAAGATCCAGTTCACAGAATCTCGTGGGCAGAAGAAGGTTTGCTTTGGAGATGGCAAACCCAGAGTCACAGGACAGATTCAGGTTGAACATGCTAGAAAAGGTTCAGTAAAACCAGTCAGGGGCATTCGTGGCAGTGGGAGCACGGGTCGTGCTTCAGTCAGAGTTACCAGACGACAGTGGGTTAAGAGAACAAGTATTCTAGCTGTCAAAGTCTCTCCAGTTGATTATTTGCTTTATTCGGAGAGTGTTTGTTCTCAGGATGTTCCAGGATCAGGCAATTCGTGTCAATGGGAGCCGATAGGGACAGAGAACGAGTCACGAGTAGTGACTGATGAGTTGAAGCTAAGTGGGAGCTTCAACGGGCCTTCAGGTTAACCGATGAGAAGGCCGCCCACAACTAGTGAAGACGAAATGTTTATAGAGGTACTTATGAATATGAAGTTGCATGGAGTGCAGTTTGAAGTTGTCAAAGCTTCCAAGTGGGAGATTGTTGGGTTGTGGAGGATTTGACTAGCATGGGTGTTCTTAGTTACACTCCTTCTGCATCTAGCAGGAGTGTTCTCTGTTAATGTAGTTTAAAGTCAACAACCCTAATTGTTCCCCCTATATATACTTCTCATTCATGTTTGTAAATTTTTGGAGCACCTAATAAGAAGAACTAGTTGTGGAGAGTGGATGTAGGTCAGATTAGACCGAACCGCTATAAATCTTGTGTTCTTGTTCTTGTGATTTAGAGTGTGTGAGTGTGTGTGCTTGCATATTATTGTTCTAGTGTTCGTGTGATTCGTGTTCTGGTCCTAACAGGGATAAATATGGCCCCGGACACCGTTGTAAAACGGGGACTTTATGACGAGGGAGGAGAAACAACAGTAAACAAGCAGGATTATACTGGATGAACTAGCTAAAATCAGCCTTCACGCAGTTTTTGGTCAATCGTCTATAACTACCAAGAAACTTCAAGGTACTTTAGGCACGTCTAAAGTATTAATTCTGATTAATAATGGGTCCACACAACTTCACTTCGGATAAATTGGTTAGTGATCTAAAGCTTAGCACCCAATCTATTTCTCCTTTCGTTGTCCAAATCGGGAATGGTGATATTCTTCAATGCAGTCAGATTTGCAAGAACGTATTGCTGCAACTTTCTAACCTAAAAGTATCCCAAGATTTCTACCCGTTTACCTTAGGGGGAGTCGATGTGGTACTTGGTATCCAATGCCTAGCAACACCTAACACTGGTCAAGCGAATTGGAAAGAGATGTTTTTGAAGTTCACTGTCAATGGTAAGGAATACAAGCTACAGGGACTTCCATCGGATCTTCAACAATCAACCACACTTCACCATGTCACTATTGAACCCTTCGAGACGCACACTACTGGACTAGGGGCTCCGTTTTCTGTTACCCAACTTGAGGGCAAGTCGATTCTCCGAGCACGTGTGTTGGGTTACATTGGGCCGGGCCAAACCCATCTAAAGCTAAGTGGAGGGAAACGAGAGCCAGAGAAAAAAGAGAGAGGGAAATCAGATGGAGGGAAAACATGTGGAAACATAGGTGATGGGGGCTGATCCACAATGCGAAGATGTGGGGAATTGAATCTGTAATTGTTCCCACCTCAATTTTAGTTTAAGTATTTGTCTTCTGCATTTGTGTGTGTGTGTTTTTTTTTTTTTTTTTTTTTTTTTTTTTTTTGTGGTTTTTATTTTCAGAATTAGGATTTGTTTAACCTTGTAATTGGAGAGTAGCCCATCTTGAATAGGGCCGACTATCCCTTTGTTTCTGTTTTAATCCTATAGAAATTTCAGTTCCTAACACACGCTCAAGCTACAACCTATTAAGCTCTATGTACCATCAGATAAGCTCAAGGAATGAATAAAAAAACATCACAAAAGGAAGAAAGAAAAGAAAACTAGAAAAGGAAACTATTAAAGTTTAGACATTAATTATAAAATGAAAAAGAAAAATCAGAAAAGAAAAGCTGACCAAAGACAAAAGAAACTAGAAAAGCTATACGTATGCACAACCAATCTTTTTTCAAATCACCATTTATCATCTCTCTTTGGCTGTCCGCTGTGGGTGCCAAACCCACGTCATGGGCTGAGGTGCAACCCCCACCACGTCATGGAACACCACGCCGGCAAATGCGTGGTCACGGGCTCACGGCATGGCTTGGGTCGCCTGGTTCATTCCACGGTCGTGGAAAAGGTGGGTAAGAGTAGGTGTGACTAAGGTTAGTGGTGCGAAGAAATTAGATGTAGACATGTGACAACTTCCACTCTCGTGAAAAGTGGAACACCATGCCTCCATATGTGGAACCGTGTTGAAATGATGTGGCACCTACGTGGTTGTTTTCGTGATCTTATTAATAAACTAAACACGCCTACAATCATTTTTAAATTGGATAATACTTGCAATAAATACAACTTGCTGATAAGAAAAACACGGAGTTAAGAACATTTGCTGAAATTTCAAAGTATTTATGACAAATTGTTTTGTGAGGGAACCAATGTAGTTTATACGAAGCTCACAACATGTAGAATTATCAATACGTGCTTTATGTGAACATATAGCGAATGTGAATTGATTAACAAACTACTCACTGGATCTAGAGTACGAAGTGAAAAAAAAAGTAATGCTTACTTGAAAGTTTAATGCCTTCTCAAGTTCTTTGATGACAACTTCAATTGTTGGACGCTTGGATTGAGTTTCTTCCAAACATTGACATGCGATTTTTGAAAACGTTTCCAAAGATTCTTGATTGACCCCCCCCCCCCCCCCCCCCCCCCATTTAGCAAAGAAGTGATTTCATCTGTTTCCTTTAGTTTTGGATCTACCAATTTCCATATTGTTCCCTCATTGAAGCATTGCCGCACTATTGATGGAAGCCCCTTCTCATTATAAGTTCTATCATATGCCAACTTCCCGCACAGGATTTCAAACATAACAACTCCAAAAGAGTAAATATCTGATTTAGTTTTAAACTTACCTGTACTAGCATATTCCGGATCTAAATACACTTCTGTCCCAGCAATATTATAGGTAACCAAGGTACTACCTTGTTGATTTGCATGGTGTAACTTGGAGAACCCAAAGTCGGCAATCTTTGCCACCCAATTATCATCCAACAAAATGTTTGCACTTTTTATATCGCGATGTATAATGCTTTGTTTGTCGTTAGTGCTTGTGTGAAGATAATTTAATCCTTGTGCAATATCAAGACATATATGTATACGCTGAGCCCAAGTAAACGTAGTCATATTATTAATGTTCCCCAAATAATTATCAAGGCTTCCATTAGAAACATACTCGTAAACAAGAATCATTTCAGGTCCTTCTTCACAGAACCCCAGAAGAGACACTATATTTGGATGCTTACAATTATGAAGCATTTCAATTTCTGCAACAAACCCCTGTTCTCCTTGCCGGTCTGCTCTACTAAAGATGCGTTTGATAGCTACCGTGCTACGTTTCTTAGACAACTCACCTTTAACCTTCCCTTCCACCGCCAATGAATTTATGTCATCAAAATGTTCGAGCTCTGCTTTGTATACCAAACCGTAGCCACCTGACCCAATGCAGTATGTTTTGGAAAACTTATTAGTTGCCAACTCTATATCGCTCAACCGAAATTTTAAGTGATCCAAGCTTTTCCCCTGCAATATTTACCAGTTACAAGAAAAACAGAGTGATGCACCTTAAATTTCACTACATGTTAAAGAAAAGAGGATGGAACCCTATATTATTGTACTTGTTAAAAGAAACGCAGACCGAGTATTACATCACTTGTTAAAAGAAAAGTAGAGAGATGCACCCATATTACATTAAGATTTAGAAGAAAAGCAAAGAGATGCACCATATATTGGCTAGTAAGGATGAGAACGCAATATAAAAGAAACCAATGTCTTTGTCACCATATTGATTAGTTCTTTCTAGAATCAAAAGTGTCTACGCCCAAAATAACTTTTAACTTGTTTGGAATTATCTTTTTTTACTTTTATAAATTATTGAGATGTTTATATTAGGAACCAAAGCTAGAACTTGATAAGAACAAATTGCAAATAAAACCCGGTTGGTAAAGATGCTTACTAGCAAAATTGAATTTCTAAAACAATATCCAGCGGTTTACAAATTGAATAAACAACAAACTAATCCGGTGATTAGTTTGTGGTTTGTGCCTCGACAAAATAAGGTTAATCTTCTTTCGTCGCGTCAAAAACAGCTAAGATGATTGAGCAAAACAATCAACACACTGTAAGCTCGTTACAAGGAGGAGAATGGGGGGGGGGGGGGGGGGGGGGGGTTCTCCTTGTAACCGCCCTCCGACGTGAGAATAAGTATCGGTTTTGAGAATATAGAGTGTGTATTAAGTGAGAGAGCAAGAGAACGATGCTTAAACCTGGAGGTGAAGTTCCCTATTTATAGCCGAGGTGGTTTGTGAAGGATACGGGCTGATGGGCCTTGGGCGTGAAGACGACAACAAGGAATATCCATTCTGCTGCCTCTACCACGACCTTTAGTGATTCTTTGCGAGAGGCTAGCTGGCGCATGCTGAATGGATCCACGTGTCCTGACAACCGTCCTTGTTGTCTGGTCTGTCATCAGTAGCTAAGTGGAGATCATGGAACAGTGGTCGGCGCACACTGATTAGTGCCACGTGTACGTCCTTGTGTACTTTTTGTCTCCTGTATGATTGTCCATGGTGCAGCACGATCAAATACAGCCTGTTGAACGCTTATTGGCCCATTGCTCTGCCACTTGTACCTTTCGTACTTGTCCGATGTTTACCTGAGCTTCTTGCCTCCGCGCGGGCCCGGGTATATCCCGTGCAGTCAGCACAAGGACAAGGAGGCCAGGTCCTTTGTCCAAGGAGTTAAGTGTCGAAACTGATCTCGTCTTGGTCTAACTTTGGTATGGTCTCGCGCGCGACCTGAGGCTGACTCATATGGTCGGCGCAGGATTTAGGACCATACCCCTTCAAGTCCCCCCAATCCAGTGCTGCTTCCATGCGCGAGGCAAGTGGTTGTAGCTCTGGACTAAACAATAAAAAAATTAAGTGTTTGCGCTTGCTCTGATGTTTAGGAAGGCATCTAGTGTGCTAAAAAAGCTGGCGCGCGTGTTTTGTGTCGCAACTTACGCGCGCAGTGATTTAGCTTACTTCTGAAGTTATTTCGTTTATTTGCGCGGGAAAAATCTTGAAATTTGAAAAAGAAGCATATTCTGACAGGTTCGTGGCGAAAGCGACTGCTGAGGTGACCGCTGACACAATGACGATCATGTTGTCACTGTGTCAGGTGCGCCGATTCGTCTGGTGTCAGGAGAGTGAAGCTCACGCGCGCGTGGTAATCGTCGCTCCGGTTTTCCCGCCTAACGTGTCAACCTGTGGTTGAACACGCGCTGCAAGCGGCTCGGCACGGTTACCCATCGCATTAAATGCGATGGGTATAAATAGATGAAGAGATAACGGCAGAAAACACTTTCCTTCGAATTCTCTCTCGTTTCTTCTTTGAATCTTCAAATCATCAAGAGTTTTTTTGAAGATCTTCAATCTTTCTTCAAGTTTCTACAGATTCTCTTCTGATTCTTCATCAGTTATCAGTTTTCGATATGTTAAACATTGACGACACCGTAGTGGTCGAGGAGACCGGTAGTGGGATGCCACAGTTAAAGTGGAGGAGGGGTTATTCGAACAGGTGGTTCGGGGCCACCGGTTCGCCGCCGAGTGGGATGCCAGGTATCCTGCTCAGGGACAGACCAACGCCGACGCACCGTCGGGGTACATCTCCTTTTTCACCGATTCTTTGGAGAGGGTAACTTCCGGTTACCAGCCACAAATTTCTTCGGCGCCATCCTAACGTTTTATCAATTCTATGTGTCCCAGTTGAGCCCTATGGGCATGGTGAGTATCCGGCATTTCAAGTTTGTTTGCCGTTATCAGGGACTGGAGCCTACGCTTGAGAGGTTCAGGGCATTCTATCAGTTGCAAAGCAATCTGGGTTTCTTCTCCTTTTACCATCCGTTCTACAAAGAAAGTCCTCATCAACCCGCCAAAGAGTTATCATGACTGGCAGGGCAAGTTCTTCTACATACGCGAGGTAGTAATTCCCATACCTATGGAGTTACGTGATCATGCGCTTATACCGAAGGAGGATACGGAAATACCTCGTGGCGCAGCCTCGTATGAGAAGTTGTTGGCGCTGCCCAACCAGCCGTTTGGGCCTTTGGGGAGCAGGTTTGATTGCTGCGGGGATGAGTGATAGGTGGCCGCGTACCAGCACGAATGTGCCCGTGCTTCTTTTAGACGGCACTGGTGAGTTCTACCTTTTGGTTGGTACTTTTCTTTCATTTCACAATTTTATGTCGACGAGGGCTTATGTAGCCTTTATCGTAGTGTTTCGTAGAAATTGGCCTCTATCACCGGGCATTCCCTGCAAACGCTGGTGTTATGGGCGTGCGTCCCCTGCGCGAGGGTGAGGAGCTCTGGTACGAGCAGATCCGTAACAATTTTATGTATCCAGCGGCAGGATTATTTGTTGCGCCGCCAACCGCGACCGAAGGTGCGTGTATATCGAATCCTAGGCCATGTAGAGCTATAACTCCTGCTGGAGAAGAAATTGTACTGCTTTCTAGCGAGGAGTCTATAGCTTCTTCGGAACATGGGTTAAAATCTCCCCCTGATGTGTGTGCAGGTAGCATGCGCGAGCTCGGTATTGACCATTAAGAGAAAAAACCGAAGAGGGTGAGCAAGAAGAAGATTGTAACTGTTGTTAAGGGGGCGCGCCTCAAGAAACCAGAGGCGACTGGTGCAGCGTCTCTGATGTTGCGTCACGCAAAGTTACGATTTGTCCTCAACAACGTAGCCTAGATGATTTCGTTTATGTTGCTGACTCTTTAGAAGAACTGTATTCAATAGGTGTAAGGGCTAGAACCGTAGAAGCAGTTGTCGCACGCAGTTCGGGGAGCGCGAGTACCAAGGGTCAGCTCTCTGAAGCAACTCCTACATCCACTCCTGCTAAAGAGGAGGTGGAGATTGATCCGATTCTTGAGCTGAGCAGGAAGAATGCATTGAAAAGGCAACGTGAAGAGTTAATGCCTGACCCAGTCCCTGGTGCTAAGAAGGTTGCATCTGGCAAACCTTTAATTGGGAAGAAGGGGAATGTTAGATTGTTGTACACTCAAATTTCACCAGGTAAGTGCTTTGTAACTTAGCATTGTTAAACATTTCCATGTTCTCAATTATTTGTTAACATAGTATGCATCTTGCAGAACCAAAAGCGTATAGCCGTGAATCAAAATTATTCATCCAAAACCTGCGCTAAAGACACCCTCATCTACCCCTATTGATGTTGCAAAGGGGGCGGGAGGTACACCTGAGTTTACCGGTGAAAAAGCTGCGGAGGTTGAAAAACCGGTCGAAGCTGTCTTCGAGCGTGTGGAGCTGGTTGTGCAGGTTGAAAAACCTGTTGAAGCTGAAGTTGAGCAGGTTGCGACAATTGAGGTTGAAAAACCTATGCAAACAGCCGAGGAGCCTGCTCAAGAGGCTCATGAAGAGGGTGATGCGGCCCATAGGGATGTGCAGACAGAAGCACAGCAAACGGGTGTTGCTGGCACGGGTGCTGCGGGCACAAGTGGTGAAAGTGTTAGCCCTTTCAGGGCACAACATAGGGAACCCTCACCAATTCGACCTGAAGATATATTGGGCAACATTTATTACAAGTCTTACTCTTAAGATCGCGCCAATGAGGCCCATGCCCCTATATGGGGTTTGAAGCAGGGTGATACTTTCTCCGCTTTCACTCCGTGCCGCGAATGGTTTTAGGGAGCTTTACCCCCTGCTGAAGTGCTTCATCAGAAAAAGCGCAAACACGAAAACTTGTATCAAGCTCAAGTGTTAGCGCAAGCCAACCAAGTGTCCACCAGTGATTAAATTACTCGTGAGTGGCGCACCATGCACCGTGAGCCCGCTGAATGGGAAGATTATAGGGAGCGCTTGTCTACTAAAGCTAAACAATTTGAAAAGGCCAAGGCTGAGTTGGCCGAACAAAAAGTTTGAGGCTGAGAAGAAGAAAGAGGAATGGGGCCTCTTGGGTGTGAAGAATAAGTTGCAGGAGAGTGAGGATACACTTGCTGAGGAACGCCGGAAGTGGCGTGAGGCATGTGAGACGGAAAACCAGAAAATGTACGCCGCGCGGAATGAAATTACCAACGTTAAGACGCGAGTTGAAGAACTGACGAAGTCGAAGGCTAACTTCGAAGAAAGATACGAAGCTGCTAAGGTGCGCCGCGAACGCGCGGAGACGAATCAGGTTCGTAGCGCCTCTATATGTGCTGAACAAATAAATGAAATCGAAAGGTTAAATAACCCGTTATTTGCGCAGGAGGAGTTGAAACAGCAACTCGTCTCTAAAGATAGAGACATGGCTGGCAAGAACGTTAAGAATGCCGAACTCAAGCGTTGCTTGCGCGAGTCACAGGAGAGGGTGGAGTCTCTCGAGATTGACCTAGAAGCTGAAAAGCAAAAGGCTGAGTCTGCCGACGAGGCGCGCAAGGTTATTCAAGCGGCCTTAGACGTAGCTCAGGACAATTATGCGGAGGTCCAATCGACGGTCGAGCCCTTAGTTAACAATTTGGAGTGGCTACAACATTATGGGGTTTCGCATGTAAGTTACTCATTACTTCCTTTAATTGTGTTTAGTACCATTTTGCAAGCTAACTTTTGTTTCCATGGACAGGTCGGGAATGCTGTCTTGAATTCCATCGAGTTGGACTAATCAGTGGCGGCGCTTACTGTGGTCGCGCACCATATGGGCCATCGCGAGGGTTATACTGAATGTGCATCCCATGTTGAGGCCGCACTCAAGGTGAAGTGGGATACCCGGCACTGTTCTGTTAATGCTGAGGTGGAGAAAGGTTTTAACCGAGCTGAAGAAAGTTACAACACCCTTTTCCTGCCTAACATGGACCCGGTCTCTAATGCGCTCTAACATAATGACTATGTTACGCGCTTAAAGGCTATCTTGAGATTCCCGAAGCGCAAGAGCTCTCTGATGACGAAGATGAAGATGCCGGTGATGGTGGCGAGAAGTAGATTTCACCTAGTTTGTAGGTGTTTGTAACTTGGGCATTTAGTGCCTTGTGAATTTTTACCTCTGTAATTTCGATGTGTAATCGATACGCGATGCGATTGTGTTAGAAACTTTATTTAAGTTGCGCAAGTAAGAATAGGTGTGGCTCATGTTTGAACGACGTAATCCGACTCCGCGTTGTGTTCACGAGAGTCTTTGGAGATTAGCTTAGTTCATGAGCTCGTGATTAAGCTATATCGTTTTTGCGCGAACTCAACGTTGAAGCATGCATTTATAACTTGAATTTAGCATAGGAAATAACAAGGAAAAAGATGTAAACAACACTTGTATTAGTAAAATTGTCAGGCGCACGGCGGCCGCAGCCATTGCTTACAAAGGTTGTGTATTACATGTAAACTTTTTTCACCGTTGTTGTACGTCCTAGGGGTGTGGAACATGTAAACTTTTTTCTCCTTTGTCGGTATCAGAGGCCTCATTGTCACGAGAAAACATATCTTGAGAGTCATCCATCAGTTGCATTGACGGTCGTCAAGCGTGATGGAGGTAGTCTAATGTTAACCAGGATAACCGCCGCTGACCCATAGATTTGGCTAAGTACGATCTCGCCGTTGTTTATTTTCGGTATGATGTAATAAGCCCAATGTGTTAGTGGGCTCATCGACCACTTGTTCATCCAGTCCCTCTGGATCTTCTTTGTTTCCTTACGCACGTTCTTCTAGCTTGCCACTCTTCAGGTCCTTCTCGATCTCCATGCACAGGCTGAAACAATCATCTGTCAGGTGCCCTTTATCCTTATGAAACTCGCAATATAAGTTAGGGTCTTGACCCGTCTTGTTGCGAATTGGTGGTGGAGCTTTGAATTTCAATTTCTCCGTGTTAAGAACCTCTAAGGGTGTCTTAGTCAGTGGAGTCCAATGCTTCTCTCAATTCTTGCTTTTCACTATTTTTTTGTATTCGATCTTGTCGATAGTAGCTCGGGCGTCTTCACTATGGTGATGTCTTTCATCATCACTGATGATGATTGGTTTGACCTCTAGCCAAAGTGTCTCTTCCTCTTGTCGCGCCTGCTTGAGTCATGCACATAGTCCTTTAAGTAATGATCTCTTGAATAATGACTGGACCTCGACCAAGTCAATGTTTCCTCTGTCTGTGCGACAATCTTCGCTTCTTCCATCAGCTTGTCCCATTCTTTTGGCATCCCGTCTCTTCCTGCGATAGTCCGGATCAGGCTATCACAAAGTATCGCTTTCTTAAAGTAGGCGCGCATGAGATGTTCGTTAACGCCCCCTATTTCCAAACACTCCTTGTTAAAGCGAGTGATAAAATCTTCCAAACCTTCGCCCTCACGACTCCTGATTTCCATCACTTCTGAGGTGTCGCGCTTGTACCCCTCTGTTGGTTGAAGTGGGCAAGTAATTTTTCTTGAAAATCAGGCCAATATTTTATTTTACCTGAAGAGAGGTTGTTGAACCATGCGCGAGCCGCCCCTGTCAGGGTTTGCACGAAAAGATGGCACCACATGGGCATGGTCCATCCCCCAACTACACCAACGCTTGTGAGCAATTGTATGTGGTCATCTGGATCAGTTAAGCCATTAAACTTACCAACGGTTTGCGGAAGCTTGACTTTTTCTAACGGCGCGAGAGCAATCTCGTGAACAAATTTTGATTTTTCTGCTACTACTGTTGGCCTGTAGACCAGGCTGTAGTCATGCTCAGCCGACAGGTTGTACGCTGCGCGCGTCCGTGTCTTATAGGCTTCGTGATGCTTTGGGAGACGGCTAAAAACTGACGAAGTCTCTTCTTGTTGGTACGTTGAGTTGGACTCGTCAGTGTTTTTACCTCATTCGTCATTCATGTTGCGTGGCCTGAGCCGGCTACTCAACTGAGTTTTTCGATGTGACTGAGAGTGAGTGTGATAGTAACTTTCTGTTTCGCCATACGCGTCGCGCGTGTTGCGAGCACTTTGCCTTCAAGATGATGGTGACCTTTCATACTACTGCCTTCGTGCGCGCTCCTGATGCGACGTCTCATAGTGCAGTTGCCTTGGCATCGGTGTCATCACCGGAGTCTGTTGCGTTTGGCCTTGTGCTGGCCCCTGCTGGGCGCACAATTGTGATAGATGTGATTCAGTGTCGCCTGACTTTTTGCATACCATGAGGCGAGAGTCTCCCTCTGTGGCAGTCCTGACATCGCAGGTAATCCTAACATCGTAGATGCTGAAGGAACAGCGCCTTGATTTGTTGGAGTCATCGTTTGGGCAATACGGGTACCGCTTACGGTTATGGCTCCAATATCTGTGCATTCCCCTTCGACGTACTCGTCAGTGGGTTGGTTTTGGACATGTGAGTTGTCTGCTGCCGTACCAATTTGAGAGTGTGAACCGAACAGTGAAAAAGGAAAACTTTGATCAGCCTTTGATCAAGAGTAACAACTCAGAAAGAAGATAAAAAGTGATTGTAAAAAATCGGTGGGCGCCAATGAAGAAACACCAAAGTGGTTTGTGCCTCGAAAAAATAAGGTTAATCTTCTTTCGTCTCGTCAAGAACAGCTAAGATGATTCTGCAACACAATCAACACACCGTAAGCTCGTTACAAGGAGGAGAATAGGGGGTTCTCCTTGTAACCGCCCTCCGGCGTGAGAATAAGTATCGGTTTTGAGGATAATAGAGTGTGTATTAAGTGAGAGAGCAAGAGAGCGATGCTTAAACCTGGAGGTGAAGTTCCCTATTTATAGCCGAGGTGGTTTGTGAATGAGATGTGCTGATGGGCCGTGGGCCTGAAGACGACAACAAGGAATATCCATTCCGCTCCCTCTACCATGACCGTTAGTGATTCCTAGCTAGAGGGTAGCTAGCGCATGCCGAATGGATCCACTTGTCCTGACAACTGTCCTTGTTGTCTGGTCTGTCATCAGCAGCTAAGTGGAGATCATAGAGCACTGGTCGGCGCACACTGATTGGTGCCACGTGTACGTCCTTGTGTACCTTTCTGTCTCCTGTTCGATTGTCCATGGTGCAGCACGATCAGATACAGCATGTTGAACGCTTATTGGCCCATTGCTCCGCCACTTGTACCTTTCGTACTTGTCCGATGTTTACCTGCGCTTATTGCCTCCGCGCAGCCCTGGGTATATCAAGTGCAGTTGGCGCAAGGACAAGGAAGCCAGGTCCTTTGTCCAAGGAGTTAAGTGTCGAAACTGATCTTGTCTTGGTCCTGACCTCGCGCGTGACTTGGAACACATCTGTTTAGTCGGCGCAAGGTAGGGAAAGTTATTAATTTGGTTTAACTTGGGTATGGTCTCACGCGCGACCTGAGGCTGACTCATCGGCAGGATTTAGGACCATACCTCTTCAAAAATGAACACTTATATGGCAGCGGAAAAATAAAAAATTCTTTACTAACTTCATTTCCTAGATATTTGTTATAGTTTGAAGAAAATAAGTTCAGTGTCAATCACATTCCATTCCTTCCAAAAGAAGCAAAAGACCAACAAGTATACCCTAGGGTAATAGCCACAATCACATGAAACCATAATAAAATAAGTTATCATACCTTCAAGTAGTTGGATGCTGCACCTTCAGCTGTAGCTGTTGAATGTTCCTTTAATATGAATAAATGCAATAATGAATATTAAATTAATGAAATTATAGTAATATAATAGACTATAAATTATGACAAAACATAATGAATATTGGTAGATAAAGAAGTCAAAAGATTAATGGTTTTACATGTATGTGTTGAAGTTCCAATGCCATCTCAAGTCTTGAGAGAATTTGATTCATATCTGGACGCAGTGATCGCTTCTCCTTTAAGCAACAGTATGCTGTTTCAGCGAAAATATTGATTGATTCCAAGTTCATTTGTTTTCGAAGATCAGCATCTATCATATGATCTAGTTTTTTCTCTTCGTATGTTGATCTCGCCAGTTGAACAAAATAACAATCATCATTGTAACTAGATGCTTTTTTCCCAAACAAGACTTCAAACAACAAGACACCAAAGGAGAAGACATCTGACTTATGAGTCAAACCTCCTGTCATTTCATATGCCGGGTCCATATATGGTAAGGAGCCCTTATATGTACTAGTAAGGTGGTGATGATTCTTTTTGGCTCTAGCAGCAAATACAAAACAATGTAACTTGGGTTCCCATTTGTGATCCAGTAAAATTTTGGAGCTTTTGATGTTTCCATGTATGACATAATGATCGACTTCTGCATCATAATGAAGGTAACTCAATGCATGTGCAACTCCGATGCATATCTGCAATCTTTGCATCCACGTGAGCGTTGGGCCTCTTAGATGTTTGTCAAGGCTTTCATTGACCTCATACTTGCTTATCATAATATCCCCATTTTCCGTATAACAAAACTTAAAAGGAGAAACGATATTTTTGTGCATGAGATTTTTTAAAATCGTCAGCTCGTTGAGGGCAAGCCTTGGTTCCTGATATTGCTTTGCAACAATATTGATCAAGTGCCCTGATTGGCATTGCAAAAGTTGTCCTTTGTAAAACCGAAAAGTTGAACTTTGTTTGAAGGGTTTTCCATCAGCAAAGTTGTTGGTTGCCGATTTTATCTTTTCAAATGGGATATATAAGAATTCAATATATTCATCTACGGACATGGAGGCTGTGTCTTCGGAAGATGAAGACATGGTTTCAGTGTAGATCAACAAATTAACAAGCTGGTGAACTAGATTTAGAGTAAGAAAAGGGGGTTCAGAAAGTAGGAAAGAAGTGGTCACGTAGTCGGCAATCGACAGCCGTCGCGGTTGCCCCTGTCACGAGGATAAAAAAAAAAGACCAAAAAGAGACTAATCAATAATAACAGAAAAGAGATTTAGTTTTAACTCAAATCAACCATGTAAAAGTCCGCTAACCCAAACCACCAGATTGGTTCCTAAATCCAGAAAACCTAAAGCCTTAACCAATAATTTGATTACAAAGCGGAAGAAATAAGAAATGAAAATTACTAACCTTGAGACTAAGATGAAGATGAAGATGAAGATGATGTCGTTGCCGGAAATCAAATCAAGGGTTTTTTGAGAGAGAAGTTATGACTTTTGAAGGTTTTTGAGTTGTTCCAGACAGTTTTGTGCTGCTTTTGTTTCAAAAGCTCGAACGCTAAACTCTTTTATATACTACTAATCTGCCTCTATACAAAATTTTAACTTATCTTCATCATAAGGAAAACTGTTTAATAATGAATAATGTTTTGAAGGTAGGTTTTTTTTTTTTTTTTTTTGGTTATCGTGAATAAGTTTCTTGAGCAAACATTGGATGTGACCTAAAGCTAAAGTAGTGGAATTTAGGGAGGATACAAAAAATAAATAAGAGGGCGTTACTGATAGAAAATTAAGTGTAAAATAAGAAACACAAAGGATAAGTTTAGTTTTATTTTTAAATAGTTTCTATTAATTTTCAAACAAAATTCTTTTAGATGTTTATGTTTGGTCAGTTCAAAACGGAATGGTTAAACAAAATTCTACAACTACCTCCAAGAAGGAACTCTCCTGAATATTTATGTCTCGTATTTTGTATGTTTTATTTCTTTTTACATTATCTATATATCATGCAGGGAGCGTAGCTTTGAAGGGACGGGGGTGCACTCGTTACCGTCATTGTTTCTGTTAGAAATATAATATTTTCTATTTTTCGTCTGAAAATTTTAAAATTATATAGGTTCGTCCCCGCCAGTTATTTTGCTTAAAAATCCCATGCCCCTATATATTTATACATATTTTCGTATAGAATTAAAAAAAATGTGAAGAACGGGCTATTAATAAGTTTTTATAATTGTTTATAAACTTTAACTAAAGTTTGTCACTACTGTATATATAAATCAAAGTTGATTGTTCTTTTTTCTTTAACTCAAAGATGTATGACCCGACCCGAATCGAATAGCCTACCCGAAACTTTTGGTCAAGCTCCGCCACTACTATCATCGGTGTATACTAAAGGGCTTGTATGTTATCAGTATCAAGGTGTGTTGTAAATGTGTTTATTTATAACCCATAATGAACATTATTCCATATATAAATAAGCAAGTTTTTTGTGCATAACCACTTGTACCTTGTGCTTTGGGACTTTTTCAAAAAAAAAAAAAACTTGATTTTTTACTTTTGACCCAAAGTTTTTACCTTTTGCAATTTTAACCCTACATAATCTATTTTTTTAGCTTTAACCCAAAACTTTTCATTATTTGCAATTTAACTTCACAACTTTTGTCACTTATACTTTTCATCTTTGTCAAATTTTCGTTTTACGTATAGTTCTAAATTTTTCGAGTTAATACGACGCAACGTACGAGTGTGGTTCAACTTTTTTATGTTTTGTTTCAAATTTTGCAAGTTAACACGGCGCAACATGCATGTGTGGTTCAATGTTTTTACCTCTATTTTTTCATGTTTGACAAGTTCGTCTCAACACGCAGATCCTAGGTCGAGTCAGTGTTGGTGGTCGATGACGGTTGTGTGACATTAGTATTATTTGACACCGTTTTACGCCCCGCCGCAACGCGGGGTGTGCTTTGGGGGTTTTCTAAAGAAAAATGGTTATGCATATGGTTGTCGTAACCTTGGCTTTGGTGGTTTTCAAAAAAATTTGATTTTTTTTACTTTTCACCCAAAAGTATTTCATAAATTACTTTTAACACAAAACTTTTTATCTTTTGCAATCTATCCTCACAACCATAGTTGTAAAACAAGGTTTCCAAAGCCGAGTACTCCCCGAGTAGTCGCTACAAGGTAGGCTGCCGAGGCGACTTTCTCTAACTCCGCCTAATTACTCGGAATCGATCAAACACGGTCAAACTCGGCCAAAATCGGATCTAGTTGGTCAATTCGGGCCGAGTTTGACTTAAAAAATAATAAAACATAATTTATATGAGTATCATATTAAATAATGAATGTCATTTTCACGTATTTTGTTAAAAGTATTAGTAACTTTATGTTATTACACATATATTTAATTTCCGAAAACTAATTTCTTTATAATTTAACATGTCCAAGTACTCTCCGCCTATGCCGAGTACTCTCAACTCCCCGGTCGACCGACTAGGGAACGCCTAGCGACTTTTGCAACCATGTCACAACTTTTTTACTTTCAACTTTGGTTCTTTATAGTTTTCATTTTCCGTAAATTTTTCGTTTTATGCTTGGTTCTAAATTTTGTGACTTAACACATCGCAACGTGCGTCTTTGGTTTAACGTTTTTACGTTTCGTTCTAAATTTTACGAGTTAACACGACGCAACGTGCGTGTGTGGGTAAACGTTTTTACATCGTGTATTTTTTTTCGTTTGACAGGTTTAACATAACGTGCGGGTCGTATATCGACTTAGTTATAACTATAGAATCTCCGCCGCATTGCAGCGGGTCTCAATTCTAGTTAGTATAAATTTAAAAGTAGCTCTAAATAGTATATGAATTATCCGTTATAAAAAGAATCGCCTCTGAATAATAAGGAGAAAGCAAGTAGAATGGGTAGATAAAGTTAGGTGCGATTTGAGAGCAGAGGTCCCATTCGTAACTCTTTTGTCACTTTCAAATAATTGATATAAATTATATTGTACAATACATTAAATAACTTTCAACGAATAGTCACTTTCCATAATTAATGGTTTGATACTACACACTAAACGACAAATGATGATTTATATTAGATATATAATTTGCTTAGGGCTGCCATAACGGGTTAACCCAATCTATTAAGACATGAACACGATAAGACACGAACCCGAAACACGTAAACACGAACACGACACGAAATCTTATCGTGTTAGATTTTCGAAACACGAACACGAACCTGTTAATAAACAGGTTACACGAAACGACATGTTAAGACACGAAAAAAATTACCAACATATCATACGACCTGTTTAAGACACGAAGACGGCCTATTCATGAACACGGCCGAATTAGGGAAGCTGTGAACCGAATTGAGAATTGTGGTATTTGCCTTCCAGTGTTTTGAGAGTGTTTGTAACTTGACTTCCGGATAATAAGATTTCACGAAACACCCACTCGTGTTTTCCATTTCTCAGACTTTGTTTCTCTGTCATCAGATTAACGTTAGTTTTAAATTTAAAAATCTATGAAAAGACCAACCTACCCTTTTACCAATTCAGTATGCCCCTTATGATCTTAATATTCTAAGAGCATTCGTAACGAACTTTTTATCTACATCCATATATTTACATTAAAAACAACTATTTTTTCTCTCTTATTTTCAATTAAATAATATCTTTTATACCTTTATCATTACATTTTCTCTATCATTCACTCACAACCATTTCTAAAAATATTAAAAAATTTATAAGATTTTCTCTCTCTAAATTTTTTTCTCATATATTTACAAATGAACAGTAACTTTCCCATATATTTTCTCTATTTTCCAATTACAACCACTCAAAAACACTAACAACCATTCCTTATAATATAACTAAGGAATCTTCATATTGTGAATGCTCTAACACCCTCTAAAAACTGAATTTCCCACCAAAATCCAAACCTATTACCACCTACAATACAATTCAATAGAACACCATTTAAACAAACTGAATTTGCCACCAAAATCCAAACCCATTACCACATGCAAACCTATTACCACACAAACTCATGAACCTGCACAAACTATGCATATGTGCATACTGTGACCCCGTGAACATGAACAAACACATGTATATGTATGCATACTTAATTTGCATACTCATGAACTTGTATATGTATATGTTTAGGTATATTGCACAAACTCATGTATATGTATGCATATTGTATATGTATATGCTAATGTGTGCTAGTTTCAGTACATGTATATGTATGCATACTATGACACAATAAACCTGCACAAACTCATGTATATGAATGCATACTGTGACATAATGACACAATGAACCAGTGTTGGTCACTGCACAAACTCGTGAACCTGCATAAAGCAAGAACCTGGATCATAAGCATTTTGCCAACACAATGCATGCATATCATTCTGCCAATATACAAGCATATCATTCTGCCAAGAAGTTGGATTACATATTTACGTATTCTAAGCATTTTGCCAACACAATGTACAAACCATAAACGTACATATCATTCTGCCAGTATACAAACCATAACTATACATATCATTATGCCATTATACAAACCATAACCATACATATCATTCTGCCAAATTTCATATGATTCTTCTATATTATATCACCAATATACATATCATTCTGCCACATTATATCATGTGAGTCTCAAATCAGCTTTGGATGACACTCACAAAAACACCTATTGATTAGGTGTTTGAGTGATAAAAGTAAGAAAACCAAGAATAGATGAAGAATCTTGTCTAATGAAGAATCAACCAAGGTTTATTAGTAATCCTATAATGATATTAACAATCAAGCAGCCTGGATTTCGTATAATAGCACAAGAATAAGAGGACTGCAGAAAGATAAACACCAAAGCAACCTTAGTCCAAGAAACTTGGAGACTAAGGATTCAAGATTCATATATAGAGTTTGGCTACCCAGTGTAATTAATAATTACGCTGGGTAATTAAATACACCACCCTTGATGGGACATTTTACAAGATTTACAATTTCAGCCCCTCCTACAATTTTAAACTATTACAAACAAGCCCTAAACTATTAAACCCAAGTACCAACGGTCTCAAAACGTTCTAACAATATCCCCCTAGACCGTTGCATACTTGAGAGTCTTCAGTCTTTGTCTTAAGCTTCGGGGCTTGTTGTTGCTTCTTTGGTATTTCTTGGTAGAGTTTGATTTATTGCAGCTTCACTTATTGTTGTTTGATCCTCCATGGTGACTTTATATGTGGATGAAGTCGAAGGTGGTATTACCTGTACGTCAGATTCTGATGATGGATCTTTGTCTTGTGGAGCAGACGTCTGTTGTTTCTTTTCTGCTTCTTTCTTCTTTTTGGCATCATCTCGTTCCTTTTTCTTTTCTATTCTAACCAAGATCTCCATCATTTCTTTCTTTCTCTCTCTTGCTCTCTCCACGGCACATTGGAACAACATCCCTTCTTCCAAGTATTCATTTCCTACTCCTACCTGTATTTTGTGCCGGTAGAGTCTGTTTAGATCGGATAAGTATAACATGAACACATCCATTGGATCGAGAATTCAGATATCTTCATTGTTGTTCGATCTAATAACTGCTTCTCCTGTTTTTCCATCATAGAACCACTTTTTGAAGTTTGTGAGCTAACATGATGTTCAAGAGGAATCTTCATTCTTGTCACCACTTTTGCTGGGTCTATCACCCATGTTACTTTTCCTTTCCCGATTATTGGATCTTTGGTGGTCTTGGACACTCGTCTTCTTGGGCGTTTGGGTTTGAACACGGTGAATCCTCGCACGCATTCTCGTAAGATGAGTCTTTCGAAATCTGCTCCAATGCTGCTATTTGTTGGATTTATCAATTCAAGTTTACCCAATTCACGAACGTCCCAAGTTGGCAGACTTTACATGTCAAGGCCCGTTCGGAAGTGTTGGATCACACCGCCCATTCCCTTAACTATGAACATCCCTTTCAAGTTACAATACTTTAAGCCTATGAATCTATCAGTCACATCAGTCTTCTCAATTGTCACAACCTAATAGAAATTTGGTAGTTTATTGCGTTCTTTCTTGAACCATTCAGGGTGTTGAGGTGCCACTTCTTCACATCCATTTGTTTCATAAACCACTTCATCCTCGAGCCCCCATTCGACAAACCTAGCGGGCATTTCATCTCTGTCTACCTCCTCTTCTTCGCTTACATCTTCTTCATTCACATTCACTGCCGATTCAAACCTTTTCTTTTTTTTTCGCGGCTTCTGCAACTTTATGTTTTTCTTCTTCTTCTATGAACTTGTCGTATCTGAAGAGGTCTTCGTACGAGTACTTTGGTTCCAGATTTGCTTTGGCATACAACTCTTTTAGCATCTCGTACATTTTGGTCATACCATCGTGCTGAAACCTCATAAATCTTGTCTGTTTATACACAAAACCATGCAATTCTTTGTTCTTTTTCCTCTGTTCCTTCAACTTCTATCTAAGCATGTTTGTGTCGTTAACTTGATTCTTCAGCAAGTAGAATTCTTTGTCAAGGAACGAGCCGATTTCTTTTGACAGTCGATCGTATAGCTCCTGAAATGGGCGAGGTCTTCTTAGTGCTGGTTGAGGAGGTGCCCGAGTCGACGAAGTCGGTTTGGCTTGAACTTCTTGTCAATACATCCAATGGTGCAACATTACCCATTCAGTGGTCTTTAGCTCAGTGACCTGTCTTCCGATTGGCAATTGGAACTTGTACAGATTTCCATGGTGTGGTAGCTTTGGATGTTGATCATTGATGAGCTGTTGGACAAAACGAGGATACATGGCCCATGTGATTTTGTTGGTGTTGTCAACCATGAAGTAGAAGATCAGACCTGATATGTTAAATGGTTGGTCTGTACACAAGTTGAGCATCACCGCAGACCATTCAAGATTCAACCCATCGTAACGACCCTTTCGATGGACCATATGTAACATCCGTCAAAATGGGCTCTCAAAATCCGACCCGTTTTGAAATCTGGATCCTAGCTTTTGAACCTCGAAAATTTGCGCGAAATAAATAACCGTTGAAGGATTTATCCTAATTCATTTATCGATTTAGTTTCATTTATTTAGTTGTTTAATTAAATAATTTACTTTATATTATCCATATATTAAAAATTGAAGTAAATGAACAGTGTTTTAATTATCTTAATAACATATATTTTTTTAATAATTTTATTATCTTCTTTACTTTTAAGTTGAATAAGTTTGTGTCAATCGGTTATTAGTATCGAAAATACCGGTACGATTATCGGTATATGAAGGTCAAAACCGACACCAGCCTGGTATAGAAAACGCCAAAAGTCGGTATCGAATTGATTTTGAAAATCTTTTGGTTCGGGAAATTCGGTACTGCTACCCGGTACCATTAATAACGGTATCATGCAACTTTTTTTGTTGATTTTCTTTAATTTTTAATGATTTCTTTTTTTTTTAATTTCAGGGGTAAGAATGAGTTCGGTGCCAACCAATATCGAATCGGTATTGGTACCGAAAATACCAGTTACGGTACCGGTATATGAAGGTAAAAACCGGTAGCGATCCGGTACTAGGAAAGCCAAAAGTCGTACCGAATTGGTACTAAAGATCTTTCGGTTTGGGAAATTTAGTAACGGTACCCAGTATCATTTGCTCATATCTGACCACAGGTTTCATACAAACAACATGATTACCATACAACTTTTTGGTTGATTTTCTTTTGGTTATCTTTTAGTGTATTTTTTTTTATTTTTGTCAGCTGTTCCGTGCGCAACGCGCTCATAGTGATTTCAAAACACATGTAAACACATACTAAATAACAAAAGACGTTCGCCGCAACGTGACGATAATAAAAAACTAGTTGAAATAAAAAAATAAAAAAATACATATTAATAGTTAAACTTAGTTAGATTCGTTAAATATTTCATGGTTGTTTGTAACAAGGTTATGGGAGTTAGTTAAATCAAACTACAAAGTTCAGGGGGTTTTGTGTAATTTAAGGAACTTTAAACTAAAAAGAAATGTAAAACGGTTGACCAGGGATTCGAACCAAGGTCTCAGCAACGAAAAAACAAACACAATACCACTCCACCATTTGCTTTACATTTGACCAACGCCGTTACATTTAGATTATATAGTCTTCCGCGTTTCAATTCAAAAGTTGCCGCCCAATGAACACAACGAGCGTACAACAGTGTTTCCATTCTTGACGAATGTTAGGGCTGTAAACGAACCAACGGGATGTAAACGAACCAACGAACACGAACAAGGCCATGTTCGTGTTCGTTCGTTAAGGAAATTAACATGTTTGTGAACTGTTCACGAACACATACCGAACATAAGTTTATGTTCGTGTTCGTTCATTAAGGAAATTCAGTTGTTCACGAACAGTTCGTGAACACGGGTCTTGAACACAAATGAACACAAACAAATAAAAACGAACATTTAAGTTGAAGATAATAAATAAAAACATTGTTATCCTTAAACATTAAAAATAAGTAGTTAAATACAATTATCAAATGATAAACAAAACACAAGAAGTCTACTACAACCACCAAACGATGAATCAAGTTTAACTAACTTAGACATAATTATCCCAAAAAAATGTCTTAGAATGTCCAAATTTTAGCTAACTTAGAAAAAATAGAGTTTCAAGTTTTCAAGATGTTTAGATAAAAGGTTTATTATTTATTATTTTTAAATATAATCAAACGAACGAACATGAACTAACGTAATCGAACATATTACCGAACGTTCACGAACGCAGTCGAACGAACGAGACCTGTGTTCGTGTTCGTTCGCTAAGCTAACCGAACGAATTTTTTTGTTCGTGTTCGTTCGTTAAGCTAATCGAACGAACATAAACGAACTTCCCGCCGAACGGTTCACGAACTGTTCGCTGAACGTTCGGTTCGTTTACAGCCCTATTGACGATTGATCCTGATTAATCGGGATTGAAATCACGATTCCGCGTTGCTGTTTTTATACCCATCAAGAACTTGACCATAATCCCGTCCCCATACTTTCACGTTTAAAAACCCTTCCATAAATCCGCATATAACCACCGACGGCTGCTCATCCCCTCTTTCACAATCAGACGCAAGGATCTTTCGTTTTGTTTACCTCACTCACTAAGGCTAGAGGGTGTGGTTGGAGCCCCCAAGGGGCTTCATCAGTCCACCTAAGCGCCACGTAGGAGCCATGTCACCCTTGGGGCTTTATCACGTCCCCCTTTAATTTGCAGGGTGTGGATGGAGCCCCCGTCATGATTACCTAATTATTTATTTAAATATTTATTTTTTAAAATTAAATGGCAATTCTATAATATAACAATTCACGTCGTTTCTTATCTACAGTGTCCTAGGGTCATTTTCGAAATTTCCCACTTTAAGATATTTTGGAGTGTGAGGTCAGCAGTGTAGTGTGTGTTTGCTGTCAAGAAAGAAAGAGAAGATGTATGTTTTCAAGAAAGAAAGACAGAGGGTTTTCGGGGGGACACTGTTGCGCATCTACCGTCATTCCCCGGTCTTCGACGGAAGGCCAGCAACCACCTCTGGACGCTAACACCGCAGCAAACGATCTGAGCGAGCTCAAACGACCATTTTTCCTCTTCTTTGGCGGGTTAGCTTAAGTGAAATCCGCTGTTGAAACGGTAACGTCGGTGGGGGTGCTATGGTGGCGGCGATTAGGTTGTGGTGGCCGTCAGGTGATTGTCATGTGGTGATAGCAGCTGACAGGTGGTTGTGCCGTTTAGGCGGTAGCAATGGAGGGTTTGATGATGGTGGTGTTGGATGCTTGTTGTGAATGTCAAAGAGAGAAAAATATGGTTGAGAGAGAGTGAATTTGGGTTAGTAGAGTGTGTTTGGGAGAAAATCTATGGAGATCTTTAACAAAGACCCAGAAACAAAGTGTAAAAGCATAAATTGGTCAAGAAAAAAGAGCTTTTTGTAGCAAACAAAATAAATTGGTAAGAGTGGGTTCTTAAATTGGGATCAAAACTATCATAAATTTGCAGGGATGGTAGTAATGTAGATGATGGTAATGTGACTCATGTATGAGAGAAATTGTTCTCTTTCTTTGTCACCAAATTTAGTTGTTTTATAAATTTTTAAAGATAAAGAAATGCAATATAGAAAGTAAACTAATTTAAAGTAACTTGTGAAAAATTGAATTTTTAACCCTTTGCTCTGATGGTTAGCGGTTATGTTAGATGGTCTCCACCATAAAAAAAAAACAAGAAAAAAAAAATTAAAAAGTTAAAGGGAAAGATAAATTGAGTAAATATCCGCAAAGGTTGAACGGGTGGAGAACACGACTGCATACGCCGGAGATTTTTGGATGTTGATTTGGTTCGATTAGAATCTAGCTGTTGTTCATCCCCTCGGAGGATCATTCAGGTTAGTTAGAATGTGACGCGAATCCTTAATACCGACATCTCCATTGGTGGTTGATGACGGTTTGATTGATGGTAGGAAAGAGGACCGCAATGTGCCACCGCCCTAAAACCCCACCGTCGTAAACCCTTTGTATCAGATGGTATATTGGAATAATATAGTACCCCTCTGCCTATTGCTACGAGGTCGTTTAGTTGAATGAGTTAATTGCTACGATACCGTAATTGTATTTATCAGATGGTCCTGAGTAATTGTATTAAGTTGTGTTATTAGTTTAATTTGAAAAATATTTAGATTTCACAAAAGTCATACTTTAGTTAACTTGAAATTGAATAAATATCTTTTATTTACTTTTAAAATATTTTTAACGAACCGAACACATTTCGTTACTCTTTTGGTCGCTATAGCGAGTGCCGATACCGTAATAAAGTGTAACCTCCGAATACCCGCCGCGAAGCGCGGGTTATCACACTAGTTAATATATATTATTAATATATATTAATAGAAGAAGTGAATGAACAGTTATCATGGTTATTTTAGGGATTTTACACTTTCATAGCTTTGAACACCTCGCCTCCACCGCACCCAATTCAAAGCCCAGATTACAGAGATGGAGCGGCGGTGACGGAGGAACCGACCATCGTCTCTGCCGGTCACCCTCTTCACCTTCGGTCAGACCGGTGGTGGGTTGTGGTGGTTAAGACGGTGAAACGATGGTAGAAGGCGGTGGTAGACGAGGGTTCTAACATGATAGTATGACGACAATAATGTTATCGGTGGTAGCTGAAGCCGACAATGACGGCTGGGGGTTCTAGGGTTCCAACGAGGATACCGGTGACTCTCATCGGACGATCTAGAGAAAGAATCGGAGACTTAAAAGTGATTTTGAACAACCGCAATCTTAGAGCCTTGAATTAGTGTTCCGGTGAAGTTGGCTAGGTTTCCGGCGAGAATTCCGGTAAGCCCTTTTCGTCTACTTGTCTTCATTTTTTTCTATAGGTCGACTCATATAATGATCGGAGATGTTTTGGCTCTTTACCTCTTCCGATGAGGTTTTATCAGCATGTATGTTTGTATTTCATTGTTTGTCTCTATGAGTTTAGATCTGTATATTTTTAAGTGATTATATAAAATTTTTAGTTCTTGATGCATTATTTTGTGAACACATGGGTATCCTTCATAATCCATAATCTTTGTTAATCATGGAAGTTGATTATGAATGGTGTACTGTTATAGTCCATGTCTTGCATTTTGTGTGTTAGGGACAAGCTTGGATCAGTAGAGCAAGTTGGCGATAAACACCCAGGTTTTGCAGGCCAACAAGGGATCGGTTTTGTTTTAGTTAAGAAAATTTTGACCAAAAAAGTCCATTTGCAGACAAACACTAATGTTCATATGTCGCTTATATGCTTAACCCGGTTTCCTTTAATAGACTATATAATTATTTCCAGACCTCATATTTACTTCTTGCACACTTAGACAGTAAGTTCAGGTTAAATGATTGCAAAAAAGTGTTTTAAGTTAAACTCGGAAAGTAAGTTATTGATTGTGTGTATTGTTAATTTGGTTAGGTATAGGCAGAAGCATAGAAGGGTTAATATCAATGTGATCAAGCATTGGTGTAGGCAGATCTTGAAAGGGTTGGTGTATCTTCATAGCCATGATCCGCCTGTGATTCACCGGGGATCTTAAATGTGATAATATTTTTATTAATGGTAATCAAAGAGAGGTTAAGATTGGTGATTTGGGCCTAGCAGCTATCCTCCATAAATCGCATGCCGCCCGCTGTGTTGGTGAGTCTCCTATCCTTAGATTAAGAAAGCGCGTGTTAGGCGCACGCTGGAGGTTGTACATATAGCTTGCTTTTTATGTCGTACATAGAGGTTATTTATATTTATATAATAGATATATATATATATATTAAATTGTAGATATAGCCTTTTGTGAGATATGAATCACCATTGCTTACCATACCTGGAACTTGTAACCTAATTGAAACTTGAATACGTAGAAACCACAACGAGGTAGGTTATTTATAGCTTTTTGGTGGTACATAGAGGTTATTTATATATTAATTGTAGATAGAGGTTATTTCTATCTAAATTTTTGGTACGATAGAAACCTATAATATACATAAATAAATCTATATAAATACTTGCGCCTCCCGTATATGATGCGTGCGTCTCTCGCCTTGGCTCTGGGGACCCTATTGCCTCAGTGTGGCTTGCGTATTATAAAACCAAGCCCTTATCCATGTTTCAAGAGGAAGAGATGAACACACTTGTGTTGTATTTGTCACAATTGCAAACAGTTAAAGATAATGCTGATCTCGATTTGTAATTTGTATCGCATAATAATAATGGATTATTTTGTTTCCTTCTCAGCAACACCAGAGTTCATGGCTCCAGACCTCATAGTTTTCAAATGCATTGAGGGAGAAGCTTAATGCATTTGAAAGCAATGAAGTTTCGGAAATCAAGATGAGGAATCAAATGGATATGAAGCTCAACTACATGAATATGACCTTCTTGTGAACCAGCTGAAGGTATGTTAACATTTAAGTGATAGGATATAACAAACAGGTCACAACTATTGGTTAATTTTACTGTTGGCATGAACAACTATAGGACAAAAAAATTAAGAAGAAGCTGAAGAGTTAACTCAGGAGATGGCTGAGTTGAGATATCAGTTGGATTGCTTGAAGAATACAAAAAACATGCATGTATAGAAGAAAGATCTTTACAAAGAATAACCGAGTTGGAGGCTCAGGTATCAATATAATTACTTTAAATTCCCACTCCATAAGCCAACTATTTATTTAGTATGTGAGGTAAAGTTTATAATATTTCATCTTTTCGTTATCATCAAGATTAACAAAGATAGAAGGAAAACTCTTGCTGATGTTCAAGATCTTCCATATTCTTAGGAGGTTCTTCCAGGATCACAAGTTGAGCCTTTGACTTTAAGTTTCAGTACACCAGGTGTCCATTTCTCATTTTTGGAACCAACCCAAGTGTTTAGAAGGCTCAGGCAAAATTTGCCATTATGATAAAGATTCGGATTAATTCTTAGGCCACCAAAATGATAGTGCACTTGCTGAAAAGAATTGTATAACATATCATATTAGAAACACTTTTATACAGTTGATAGTGTAAATAAATTGCTGCATCATGAAGTTGCCATACTGTCCCAATCCAAAGAAGTGCCACACTAAAAACTTTCGAAACAAGCCTTGGAATCTAGAAAGAATCCTTCGAGGATAACAAACACTTTGAAAAAATAAAGAAGTGTTGAGTTATCAATCGGGCTTGAACGCGTTATTAAAATCGAAGTGGTATGGCGAGATGGTTTAAAGTAAACAACTTATCTATGGCCGTGATCTTTTTTTTTTTTTGGGTTTTTAAAGGGAGAGTCGTACTGACCAATCAAACCGAGAAATGTGACCACTTCAACACTCGGATTACAAGGGGTTTCCCGCCGCAACGCGCGGATGGGTAACCCCTAGTTTTAATAACTAGAAAATAAAAAAAAAAAATTCATTAAAAAAATGAAAACACTACAAAGTAATTAAAAAAAAACACACAAGGTACTAGAAAAAAAAAAGACAACGTACTAAAAAAACACAACATACTAGAAAAAAAAACTACATATATTTTGCCCGAAGTTGTGCCTTACGAGCCTCCAAAATGACTCGTTCCTGCTCTCGTAGATTTGACAAATCTTTTGCGAGAAACTCCATGTCTTTTTGGATTTGTTTCTCCATTCTCATTTGTTGGTCTTTTTCCCTAATGGGGATTATTTTGTTGAGACTTGCCTCGAAGTCGCTTAATGTGGTGTATTTATAATGTTAATTTATAAAAAAAGGAAATTTTTTTTTTTAAAATATAACCGTTTCAAACGGTCAAAAGCATTAAACTCCCTCGGTCCACGCGTTGGTTGCTCGTTATCATCTTGGCAGAGCCTCTATGGCGCCCCTCGTTAACTTCGAGGGTGTGGTGGGATAGCGCCCCGGGGCGCTATACATGGTGAGCTGGCGGGGGTGGCGCCCCCACACCCTCCGGCCTAAGCATTATCCTCAGTTCCTCACGTCGAAGAAACCTGCAACCCCATCGGAACTCGAAGACGTCACCGGAGTCGGCTGGAGTTTACGTCGGAACTCAATTCGTCACCGTAACGGTATACTTTCCTTCACCTGCTTTATCCCTTATAGAAACCACCTTCAGTTCATTTGTAATTATAAAACGTATTATGATTTTGGGATTATAAGTTGGTTTTGTTGTTGGGTTATGTTAAAGAGAAAAGAAGATACAGTGGAATTAGTGTATAAATGAAATAAAAATCCAACTATTTCAGATCTGCTTAATGTGGTTTAGTGGGTAAAGTGGGTTGATCATAAGAGGGGGTCGCGTCCCGGCCCCTACATTGTCGCTGCAAACTTGGTTTTGTTTTATAAAGAGTTAAATGCCATTTTAGTCCCTATGGTTTTAGTCATTTTACCAGTTTAGTCCAAAGGTTTCATTTTTAACCTGTGGGTCCAAAAAGATTTCACCGTTGCCATTTTAGTCCATTGGGTTAACTGCATCCATTTTTTCTGTTAACCAGAAGGGCAATTCGGTCATTTTATATGTAATTCTGTTAACTAGAAAGGCAATTCGGCCATACAAAATGACCGAACCGCCCTTCTCGTTAACAGAAATAATTGATGAAGTTAACCCAGTGGACTAAAATGGCAACAGTGAAACCTTTTTGGACCCACAGGTTAAAAATGAAACCTTTGGACTAAACTGGCAAAATGACCCAAACCACGGGGACTAAAATGGCATTTAACTCTTTTATAAAAAGACCAAATCTGTGAAGCCCAAATTAGCTGAACATCCTATAGCACAAATGAAAAAGGTGACATAGCGGTTGAGGATTGGTTTGGGTATACCAGATGTCACGGTTCGAGACCCGACCTCCTATGATATCGCTGCACTAGTTTTTCCTTTTTAACAAAATCAGTGCATGAAAGCCTGTTACTGCATAAATTAATTAGGGCTTTTTACATATTTCCCCCTCCTAAGTCTCCTTATTACGTATTTACCCAAACCAAAAAATCAATTACATATTTCCCCTCCCTAACTGATATATATTACATATTTCCACTTTTCATTAAAATGACCCTTATTTATGACTATTTTACCCTTAATGAACTAGTAAATGAATATTTACATATTTCCCCACTCTAATATGTAAAATCAATTACATATTTACCCAATTTATGTATTATCACCCAAATTCTTCTATACTTCGCCCCTGTTTACAATGATAAAAACATAAAACCAAAAAGTACAAAACGTAATTTCCGTTCATAATAATTTCCGTTCATAATAATAAAAACATAAATTCCGTTCATAATAATTTCCGTTCAGAAAACATAAATACGATACCAAAAATTCGAAATCAACCACTCATCTTTGACTAATTACTTTCACGTCTTTTTTGTACTTTTTCCTCGTCCCCTTTTGCTTGTTGATGCTTGTTCTTGAGTAGGATCTTCAGGTGCTGAGTTTTTGCATGTCTTTTCACGGTGTCCATACTCACCACATCGTGGACATTTTTGTCGTTTTTTAGGCTCATCACCTGGTCTAATTCTGTTCTTCCTTGATCTCCCAGGTGGACGTTTGATTGCAGGTGGGTATATCTTCTCCTCGTTATCTATATGCACCCATTGATCCTTTGTAGGCATTGGAGCAACTTCTAAAGCATAAGCTAATTTAAACTTCTCAATAGTATAAAATGGATCAACATACATGTCCCAATTAACATCCCTTGTGAAAATAATAAAAGCTGTTGCATGCACACACGGAACACCTTTTACCTGCCAAACCCGACAAGTACACTTTCTCTCATCAAGGGAAACCTCCCAACGCTTGTCCTCGTATTTCACCTCAGCTCGATTTTCACCACTTTTACAAATTTCATATGCACCCAATTTCTACATAGAACATTCAAAATATTAAAAAATCGTTAACCTACAATATATTTGAAATATACGTAAAAAAATGAAACATTATACGAACCTTAGAGATTTTGTCGAGGTAAGCCTTAGTTTTAGGTACTAATGTACCCTTCCATTTTTTTGAAAGCCTCCTTTTTTTGTCAAATCGTACCATAATCTTCTCTCTAATGGAATCAAGTAATTCAAGAACCGGTTTATAACGCACCTCACCTATCCACGCATTAAATGACTCCGAAATATTATTTGTAACATAGTTACACTTTGATGTCTCCCCAAACCTACAACGACTCCATATCTTATTGTGATTCTCATTAAGATAAGTAAGTGCATCTTTATTTGCTCCAGCAATTTCATTTAACAGTCGATCATGCTCGTTTACACAATAGGTCTTTGCAGCTCGCCATAAATTTCTTGTGAATAAATCACCACGAAAACGCTTCTTGAAATTACTAAATAAGTGCCTAATGCACTCTCTATGCTCAACATTAGTCTCAATGTCAACTTCGACAACGCTTCCCGGGTTTCTCCTTAAAAGTTCCTCTTTAAAAGCATTCGTCTTTATGAATGAGTCTTCCCAATTCCCGTACAAATCACTATAAGCTTGTTCTTTACCTCGAAAGATTTTCATGTAGGGTAGATCAACATTGAAATTTATCTTAACCCACTTGTGGAGTTCTTTAATTGAGACATCCCCATCGCATTTCAACTTAGGTCTAAGCACACTTGCAACCCATCCTTGTGTTGCCACCTTATTAGCACCTTTGTTGCTTCTAGTACAAGAATGTGGTTCGACCAATTTCTTAACCTACAGAATTTTAATAAAACGTACATTTTATTAAAAATATTATTAGATTCTAATTTTAAAATTAGTTACATCAATACACTTACCTCAAATGAAATTCCGTCTTGCATAACAGAAGCATGTATCCTCCATTTGCATTGCAAGTCACTACACCTTGCTGTGACCCGCGTAGGTTCACTTTTCTCAGTAAAGTATGCAAATTCATTCATGATTGCATAATGGGACAACGCTCGTCTAAACTCTACAACATTTTCAAATGTGGAGTTAACTTTAATAGTTCCATTCTTGCTGCTAACAGTTACCGGTTCGGAACTTGCATGCCCAACTTCATCATCTGTACTAAAAGTTACTGATTCATCCTCCTCATCTTCTTCATCATGAGCATCATCCGATTCCCTATAAAAAACATATTTAAAATGTATCTAAACATATTTAAAGTGTATCTAAACCAATATTTACCTTTCTTGCACCGAGCTTGTCTCGACATTATTATTCATTGTCACATAAATGGTTAATTCTTTCTCAACTTCGTACATACTAAGCATGAATTTAAAGTTGTCATGAGAATCAACCTTCACAAATTTTTGCTTCGTAGCGTATTTGTCGATGTAAAAAACTGAAAAGGATAGCTCCGGATCCGGAGGATAATGAGTGGCAACCTCTTCATTCAAATCATCATTGTCGTATATGCAAGTGTCAATGTTAAGACATTTTTGAAAGCCAAAACAATAACGCTTTTTGTAAGAGTTCTTAGCTAACCGGAAGTAACCTCCTGTAACACCCTAGATTCTAATTAACAGTTTATCTGTAAATTACCAACAATTAGATGCGTAGTTAAAACTACGCATATTGTAAAAATGCGGGTTTTATTAAAACTTTTACACGTCATAAGTTATTCTACATAACGTGGTTGAATTCGTTGTTTAAGATTTACAATTTATCAAAGTGCGGAAGCGTGTGTCATTATCGTGTTCGGTTCTTCGCTGAGCTTGATCGTCTTCCGGCATCCCAGAAAGTACCTACATTTCATAAACATGAAATGCTTTAGTCATACGGTATTTAAAACGCATCTAAACGAGTCCGGAAAACAAAACTGATAAAAACATACATGTTTGTACAAGGTCCACCGTAAATTACGGTGGACACCGTAATTTACGGTGGTCCTTGTTTCGATTTGTTTTCACCGTAAATCAGGAGGGTTTCACCGTAACCCATTTCAGGTCCACCGTAAATTACGGTGGCACCGTAATTTACGGTGGCACCTGCATCCCACCTTTCCATTTTGCCGTAAATTGACACGAATTCTTTCGTATCTTTCAAACCGTTTATCCGTTTGACCTACCGTTTCTTCCTACATGTTTGTAATTTAATTCTCCATCATATGGAGTTAAAACCCGACATTCGGCTTAACAAAATTTAAGACCTTTAAGTCTTCGGCTTATTACTCTTTTACCAAAATTTGGTCCGTTCACGCATTTTATCAAACAAACGTAATTGTTTGATTCCTATATCACATACAACTCTTTAATTTAATATTACCTACCATTATAGGTTCTAGTTATAGGTTTATTACACAATTTAAACCCATTTTCACTCGTATGCTTATTTTGACCCGTTAAGGATATTTTAAGCACTTTTAAACTCAAAATTTGCTTTTATTCCAATCTAGCGTTGTAACCTATATTTCTTATCTAGTACTCTTCCATCACAACTAAATGTGTGTTGGATTTAAAGTAGATATCTATGTGTTCCGGATTTATTTCCCTTGAAATATCATTTTACGGCAAAGACTCATATGGAGTCTTTTAGCCTAAGAATTACATCTTTCACTACCTATACTCGTTCTAAACTTTTGTTTAATCATAAGACTCCTTTCCAAACAACCTCTAAGGGTTGTTTGTTCAATTTAGCCTACAAGGGCGTTTTGGTCGATTTTGGTCCTTCTTTTACCATAAAGGGCTATCACCAATTATTCGACCAAATTAGCACTTTTACATACATCATAAATATGCGTACCTGGCTCGGATCAACAAATAGACCCGATTGTAATACCTTGCTTTATATTCGCTAATTAAGAACGATGCGAATACCCATTGGATATCTATTCCTGTAAGCATATAACTCGACAAAAGAATCATTAGTCTATATAGTCAAAAGGTGTTGTCTACACCTTTTGACCCGTTTGGCCGAATTGACCATTTATCTTTGCGAGATGATATTTATTATCATCTCATCTACATGATTCGTTCCGTTTAACACCATACGGTCATTTTAACTTGTAAACCGTTTATTACCTTCGACTTGATATAACCGAATTATTGATTTACTTGTTTTTAAACCATCAACATGGCTTCTAATTATGCTCGACTATCTTGTTCCGTACGTCTACACGCCGGAACATCATACCTCGATTTTGTATTTAACTTATTCATAACTAATACGATAAGAAAATATTCTGAAGTATAAGACTAGTGTAAGCTATACTTACCTTGCATCTGAATTATGCTTTTCCGTCATTCTTGCTTCGTTTGACCCGCTTCCTCTTCAAGCTTCCACCTAGCTTGTTACGCGTCAAACTATCATCATCGTTTTCAAGGTGGTTAGTTTAATCATAATCTAATACGATTATTCCACCTTATGCATTTCATATCAAAATTACTATTTATCGTATTATAGGTCAGTTTGACCTTTTTTTTTTTTTAAAGTCAAATGCCCATTAGTACGCTAATTGCATATTCGAGTTTATCAACTAGTTTTAGCATTCTTTGATTAGCCGGTAGGCGTTATCTTCAGACTACCGTTTTGACCACGTTTATCATGTTTAGTACTCTTTTTAATCACATTTTGCATAATAGCCGAAACATCACAATTAGGTGTTTTAACTACACAATTTTAGTTTCGAGCCTTCTTTGAGGCATTTCAACGAACACCTTAGGGGCAGAATTTTTACATGTTCATTTATCAAGTCTCTAGCTTACCTCTTAGCCCTAATTTCTCATAAATCAACCTTCTTACAAAGTTGTTAGCTTTTATAATTCTGAAGTCACTTCAGAATTGTCAATTTACACTAGAATATCACCCAATTTCCTAGTGTTTATCAAAATCTACATAACCCACTAACCACCTACAATGGTGTTTATGGATTCTACTAAATTTTCACATGAATTCAACTTGTATTTGTCTAGGGTTTGTCCCTAGACACTATAGTAGTTCCTAAATCATCATAACATACACATGCAACTAGAATTTCAGATTATTCCCAATTCATGAGAATTTCAAGTTGAGAGTTTTCACGAAATTTTGCATACCTTGTAATCCTCTCGTGATGAGGATCAATAATCTGTGCTTGGATTTCGATTTGGACTTGGTTTGATCCTTCAATTTGTTGATTTGTTGAAGGTTAGGGTTTGAGCTTTCCTTGGCTCCTGTGGGTTACGACCAGAACACGCACACACACCTAGTGTGTGTGTTGTGTTATATTTTTAAGTTTATAATTCTATTTTTCAGTTACCCGGCTTTGGTCCCTCGTGTTTGGTTAGTTATAAAATAGGCCACAACCTACTTATTTTCAACAATATTCCCACTTATTAACTAGGTTAAATATTCCTAGTTAACTTAGCGGGTTCGAGAATATTTATGACTAAGTTTATTTCAGGTCCCGTTAACTCGGGCCTTCTAAGCTTTTATTTTCTTAAAAGCTTTTATTCACTTTTTATTTATTATTAGGATTAATTATTTAAATCCTAATATTTACCGAGTAATTTTGCCACTAACGGTACTTTACCCGTCTTGTAGTATTAACGGAGTTTGATTACCAAACCCGTTTTCGGGGTGTTACACCTCCATATTTTAACTTTATCTTGTACTTAGTTGATCCTTAGCCAACAACATGCTCAAGCAGTATTGGTGATTCTGCCCCATTCTCCCAAGTTGGTGTAAATGAATTATTTTCCATATCATCCATATCATCTTCCATACAAAGCACCTGATTCATATACACAATGACTTTAATTTCAGACATAAACACCACCATTAACACTGAACAAATAAAGATGAACAGTATAATCGATGAACAGTAATACCAGACATAAACAAGCATTGAACCTGTAATAATCGAACAGTTTAAAGACTTTAATTTCAGACATAAACAAGCATCGAACTAGTAATATAAGACATAAACAGTTATAATCGATGAACAATAACAATCGATGAACAGTAATAATCGAAACAGTTATACTCAACAGTTATAATCGATGAACCTTAGAGATTTCAGTTCATCGATGAACAGATGAACATCACTTACAGTCCGAAAAAAAAGGTTATACTCAACAGTTATAATCGATGAACCTTAGAGATTTCAGTTCATCGATGAACAGATGAACATCACTTACAGTCCGAAAAAAAAGGGATCAACAGTTATAATCGATGAACCTTAGAGATTTCAGTTCATCGATGAATAGATGAACATCACTTACAGTCCGAAAAAAAGGGAAAAATACAGAATTGATGAAGAATATGAACGATTTAAAGAAGATGAAAGGCCTATAGATGAACAATCGATGAAGAAGATAACGATTTTGAACAAACCTGATCGATGAAGATGAATGTCGCCTGGGGGAGAAGAAACGTCAGGGGTTTGCGTTCAGTATACGAATGGGGATTGTTACAATATTACGTATGATAAATTTGAGGGTAGTGAGGTAATTTCTCAAAAAAAGGGGAAATATGTTATTGATTTTTTGGTTTGGGTAAATACGTAATAAGGAGGCTTAGGAGGGGGAAATATGTAAAAATCCCAATTAATTAAATGAATAGGTTATATGCGTGTTAGACACGTGTCCTAGCGGTAGGTGTGACCCCCGTTTTTTTGTGTTTTTATTTTATTTCAATTTTTTTATAATAAAACTAGCTTACAACCCCGTGTATTACACGGGTTAAATGACAAAAGAATGTAAATTATAAACTTGTATGTAATCCTTATTAATGAAATGACTTATTTAGATAAAATAGTAAAACAAAAGAAAAGTTATATTTTCGCTATTCAAAATAATTTTCTAAGTTTTCAGTTTTCTTTTGAGATACTACAATCCGTTTTATTATATGTCTTAAAAAGAAGTAACACTAAAAAATTTAAAAAATAATTATCATAAAATTGTAAGTATTTTTCAAAATAATTATAAGTTATGAGGTTATGGTAAGTGAATTGTAATTAAATTCTACTGTGTATATTAATGATATAATAAATACTTTGATATAAATACTCTTTTTAGATATATGGATCATGAGACAAGATACGAATATCATCATTCTATAAAAAATATTACATATTAAAAAATCATACTAAAACACGTTTAAAAAAATAGGACTAAAGTTTTTTAAACTATAAATTTGAGCGTCTACAACAACCTTTTTAATTAGTAGTCGATATTTAAATATTCAAACTAAATTTTTTATAATATTATATAATGTCTTTATTTAGCATGATGATAATGTCTTTAGTTGCGTAATATGATTGAAATTAGAAAGTTGGACCATTTTTTAAGATGAAAACATATTGATATTAACATAAATTTAAAATTGGAAGAAACTATTGAACACGTGTATTACACGACTTAAGTAAATATAATGTTATATACTTAATAGCAAAAAAAATGTCTTTTGAAAACCATTTAGTGTTCGCTTTAAAGATAATTTGGTATTTTATTTAGATAATCCGCTTGTAATTTTAGTCTTCTAAGTTATATACTATAAGTGCTTGTACATGTGATTTGATACTTTATTAGTAATTATTGTTTATATCCAAATAATATATTTTATCTTAACAAATATATATGGTTAGGGTAAAATGAAAATTTCTACAAGTTGTGAGAACTTAGAGAACTCGGCCTTACAAAAGGTTTTTTGATTTTTTTTACTGGGGGTGTGAATTAGCGGTTAGAGACTCAGGGCGTTAAACTTTTTGATTTTGGATTCAAGTGGTTAAAAACACTAAAACATAGGGACTCAAAAAGTAATTTACTATTAATTAAATTTGAAATTATACGTTTGATCTCAAACTATAGTAAATAATGTTATACTTACTATATTATTTGATACATTTATATTTGTTATAGATAATTATTAATTAAATTTGAATTTATACGTTTATCTCTAACTATATTAATTAATATTATATTATATTTTGTGTATAAAAATTAATATGTAATACTATTATTAAAAGGGAGGAGACACCAGAGAGTGACACGTGTACAAAAAGATTTTCGTTTATTAGTATACTAGAATTATAACCTGCCGCAATGCGGCAGGGATTCATTAGTTATATATCATGTTAGATGAAAGACAAATGTTTCTCACATGACCACGAGTCTGTGTGTAAAACCGAGAAAAAAATAACTAAGTCGATCTCTGACTCGCACGCTGCGACAGACCTATCAAACGGGGAAAAATAGACGCGGTGCGGCGGACATGTCAAACAGGAAAAAAATAGATGAAAAAACGTTGAACCCCACACGCACGTTGTGGCGTGTTAAGTCGGAAATTTAGAACGACACGCTAAACAGAGAACTTATGAAAGATGAAAAGTATATAAGATACTAAAGTTAAAAGTAAAAAAAGTGTTAGAGATTAAATTGCAAAAGATGAAAAGCTTTGGGTTGAAAGTAAAAAAAATTAAAAGGGTTAAATTGCAAAAGATGAAAACTTTTGAATTAGAAGTGAAAAATCAAATTAATCAAAGGGGTTAAAATACCACAGATACTATAGACTTAAATTGCCAAAAATTGAAATTTTAGAGTTAAAAAAGAAATCAATTAAACAAAAGAGATAAATAGATTTAAGATACTAAAGTTGAAAGTAAAAAAAAAAATTAAAGGGGTTAAATTGCAAAAGATGAAAAACTTTTGAATTAGAAGTGAAAAATCAAATTAATCAAAGGGGTTAAAATACCAAAGATTGAAACTATAGACTTAAATCGCCAAAGATTGAAATTTTAGAGTTAAAAAAGAAATCAATTAAACAAAAGAGATAAATAGATTTAGTTAAATTGATGTTTAATATTATTATTATTATTATTTAATAAAAGAGATAAATAAAAAATAATGGTGAGAAATTACCAGAGAATGACACGTGTCCAAAAAGGATTTTTGTTTATTAGTATAGAAAGATAGGAAGATTTTAAGTATAATAATAACATAAATAATTAATAGTTTTTATTTTTAATTTATTTTCTTTTATTAGAAAACCTTTAAACTTAATAATAACCTTTAAGCAATTTATCGCCGGCCCACTTCTCGGACATCAAAGTTGATAAATACAAAATTTGCCACCGGCCCACTTCTCGACATCAAAGTTGATAAATACAAAATAGCAAATGCTATAAACAACCAATATATTTTCTGTTTTCTCTCATAAAAGTCCATTTACTTTTTTTTTGCACATGAAAAACATACTTGCTTTTTTATCTCATAAAAGTCCCTCCACTCTTTTTTGCACATAAAAATCAACATCCTTTATTTTTTATCCCATAAAATTCCCTTAACAACTTTTTTTACATAAAAACCAACATACTTTCTACTCTTTTATCATAGAAGTCCCTTAAAATGATAATTTTCAACAAAAAAAATCTCTTAATTATGATTGAATGAAATTAAGAAAACCTAATTTGACAAATTATATTATATTTGCGAAAAAAATAATTTTTTATAACTTTTTAACGATTTTAAATTTATACATATCAATTATATGTTTTTTAATTTTATTTTATTTTGAGTTACGTTATCCACGCTCGTGCAGTTTTATTTTATTGTTTTTTGAATAATACTTATTGTTAAAATTTTATTGAATTTAAAATGGAAAAGAAAAGACAAATATTGAAGATACTTTGGTTTGTCATATATCCAATATAAAACATTAATTCATCTCAATTATTTTCTAAAACGGTATTAATAAGTAAAAAAAATTCACAATATTATTCAAATTTAACACTTGGAGAGACTTTTATATACAAAAATTAGTTAAGGGACTTTTATAAGACAAAAAAGAAACTTTGTTGGTTTCTTAAGTACAAAAATAGTGGAGGGACTTCTGTGAGAAAAAAGAGAAGTATGTTGGTTTTTTATGGCATTTACCCATACAAAATTTTGCTAAAGACTTCTCTATATTTTTTATTTCCTTTTTTTTTTTTTTTGTGATATCAACCAAACAACCGAAGATGTCATTTGACACAATTGTGCCCATCAATTTCTAAAAGAGAAGTATGTTGGTTTTTTATGCCAATCATCCAAACACGTGGCCTGAGCAACGAATCAACTTGATAATCCAAACAAGTAGTGTCTAATATACTCCCATATTCAAGGGGCGGATCTATGGTTTGGTTAGGGGTTGCCCGGGATACCCCTCAACAATTTTGGCGAAGTGAAAATGTATATATTTATTTTGTTAATTTATGTATTGGATACCTCTGAGCAAGTATTAGGATACCCCTAGTGCTCCACGTTAAAGAAAAAAGAGTGAAGATTAGAAACATAATCTGAGATTTTTTGTTTGCGAACTAATTGGTATGGAGGCTTGAAGTTGCAGAGAAACTAGAAGAAGAAGATGAAAGAGTGGTTAATATTTATTATTTTATTATTAGTGTAGTACTTTCTCTTGTATGCATGAGAAGGTATATAGGTTGTACTCATATGCTACTTTTATTATAATATTAATTTTATTAATACTTAGTTACATTGATTTTTGTTTAAAATGCTACCTGCTGTATTATTTTTTGTAAAGTTTATTTTTTGTAAAGTTCTAATAATATTATAATAAAACTTTACTTTTCTTATGTTTGATAAAATCCAGATTACTAATATTCTTTTATAAATATATTTTGTTTTAAAAAAATAATATAAATTTTAATATTTGTTGATTTAACACATTTAATAAATAGAATTTATTACAACCTAATACTATTTCAAGCTATTTTGTGAATTTTAGAAACTTTTATAAATAATTTGTAACATAATAGAGTTTTTAAGATAGAGTTAATTGCTCGGATGGTCCATGTGGTTTCACGTTTTTTTCACGTTTAGTCCCCACCTTTTGAAAGTAGCATGTATGCTCCCTATGGTTTGTCATTTTGTTACTCGGATAGTCCCCCAACATTTACTCTGGGGACTATCCGAGTAACAAAATGACAAACCATAGGGAGCATACATGCTATTTCCAAACCAACTGACATTTACTCAGGTTTGTCATTTTGTTACTCGGATAGTCCCCCAACATTTACTCTGGGGACTATCCGAGTAACAAAATGACAAACCATAGGGAGCATACATGCTATTTCCAAACTAACTGACATTTACTCAGGGACTATCCGAGTAACAAAATGATAAACCATAGGGATCATACCTGCTATTTTCAAAAGGTGGGGACTAAATGTGAAAAAACTTGAAACCACAGGGACCATCCGAGCAATTAACTTTTTAAGATAAAAAATATTAGTTTGGTGCAATTTTTTGTATTTTGATATAACCATAGTTTTGTGTATTTTTTTTATATTTTGATATAGCCATAGGGAGAATTAAAGGGGTACGTGATCGTTGGCCTTTTATCAATCAGTTATATGCATAGTAAAACAAATATAATGCGACTCCATGGTTATAAATTTCTGGTTTTGTTACTAGATGTAATGACTTGATTTCAAGCTTTAAGAAAACGAAAAAGAGAAATCTATAAGGTATTTGTTTAACTTTATTTATTATCGTGTTTTTTATTATTGTATAATGTGCGGAAAAAAATTAGGATACCCCTGAAATTTTCTTCTAGTTCCGCCACTTCCATATTGTCCATATAAATAAGTCTACAAAATTATTCACTGATGAGTAGATGGGCCAAAGAAAAACAATAATCCAATATCTTTGACATTGAATATTTAATTAAATCTGGTTTTTAAATGGGCCCACAGCCCATGTGATCACATTGACATTGAATATTTAATTAAATCTGGTTTTTAAATGGGCCCACAGTCCATGTGATCACAAGATAACAAACAGACGGATTTTCAATACTCCTTAAATTATGCATCGATCATAAGCAGGGCCCACACAAACAAAACACAGCCCGGTAAACAATGCTCCGCAATCATTACATTTAGAGGTGCATAAATCGGGTTTTTTCTATAACTCGGGTTCGGGTACATACCGGGATTCGGGTGTGACCGGGTTTTAATTTTCGAGTATTGTCAATACCCGGGTCGGGTTCGAGTCCAGGTATTGGCCAGGAAAATCCATATCCTGTGTACACGGGTTTGGGTTTTTTATACCTAGGTATTAGAATACCCTATTTCCAGGTTTGGGTATTAAAATACAACATAATCATCTACCCTGGGTGAGCTTTCTCGAGGTGGTGGCTCACAAATGCCCTCCTAACAAGTGAGGTCTAATGTCTTAAATATAGCCCCTAAGCCTTGTCCTCCAAGCAAGCCGTCCCTTGCTTGGAAAACCTACTAAAGTCTCTAAAACACACGACTGTCTCAACTAAAAACGTCACCCTATACAAATAATACGTCGTTAATCTAAAGTTGTCGTAATTGATAGCATGATTTTCTAATTTGACCCAACAATCTCTTCATTTTTTACCTGTTTCTCCATTTTCTTCAACTTATACTCCCACCCGCACCAATTACCATCAATCCCGATCTGAATATCAAATACATGATCAAGATTACGATTAACTGTAACAACCAGTATTTTTTTTTTCTTTTCTTTCAACTATGCTTATTTTTTATACTCGCACCGATTTAAATTTCAATAAAACGCTGCGAATTTAAATTTCTTTTACTTACGTAAACTTAAATTTTATTTTAAGAAATGATCTAATTTTATTAAAAAAAAGTCTTTAATAAAAAGGTAATAAAATAATAATAATAATAATAATAATAATAATAATAATAGTCAACAGTGAAAAACTTTGAACAATATTCATTTACGTTTATGTTTAAAAGAAAAAAGAAACAAAAACAAAGCTTGAAAAAAAAAAAACATTTTAAATATGTTTTTAAGTTCAGGGACCAAATGTGTAAATCTCAAAACATTATTATATATATCAAATACTATCGTGTGTTTGCGCCAGGGATCTTTTTTGCTTTTCAGATTGACCACCAACTTTTCACCAAACAGCTCAAACCCTAGCCCCCATGTTCCTTGACAGAACTTTCATACAAACACAAACCTGCACATAATCGAGAGACAGAGACCGAGAGTTTGAGAGAGAGGCTAGGGGAGGAGATCGGTGGTCGACCTCCACCCATGGCGGAGCCACGACGGCTTGTGGCAGGTCGCCCACTGTGAGGCGGTGAGTGGGGTGACGACGTAGACTGTGCAGCGGAGATTGAGTGGTGATCACGGTAGAGGATAGGCTGAAGGGGGTGGTGAACGGCTGACTTAGCAGCGGCGATGGGGTGGTGGTGTTGTTGGATTAAGGGTGAACGGCGGAGCTCGAAACTGCATCTTCATCTTCTCCAAAATATCTTCAACAATCGATCACATTCAACAATTAATCAACAAATTCATGCTCTGATATTGCAATACTCTTCACAACGATCATCAGGTACACTGTTCTTCACCTTCGTTATGATAATTTTGAAACCCTAGGTTGATTAGCTCATTCTGTTTGTAGTTTGTGTTCTGTAATTGATTGATTTTGTTATTATGCTCATTATATGTGGAGTTCGATCTCTGATTGTTCGTGAATGTTAGTGAATTTGAATCGGAGGTTTCGGTTTTAGAATCTGTTGTTGACCTGACCTAGGGTTTATGTTCTGATGCGGTTTATTAGGTGTTTTTTAAGCAACGGAAGGAGTTTTGTAGGTTTTTAGAGATGAGATTTGACTATTTGCCGCTTAGAAGTCGAATGCTGACTTTGATTTGGCTTGAGGGAGTGAGAATTAGAGTTAAGACTTTGTAAATGTCTTTGGTATTAAGTTATTTAACTTGAAAAGGATGCTTTTGAACTAGGTGAGGAAACCTGGTACACAACTGTTGAAATCAAATGTTAGCTTGGTTTAAATAGGTGTGCCTTCGCGAGGCATGTAGTTACGGGTCAAAATCTATATATGATAAAAGGGAAAGTGAATGAACAGTATTGGAGGCGATTTTTGTAATTTCCTTTTACAATCAGGTTTGCCACGCATCCAGCAAACCCACCGCCCCTTCCCCATTCTTCAAAAACCCACCGCACAGGGGAGAGAGAGACACAGAGCATACCACACTGGATTAGAGAGAGAGAGAGAGAGAGAGAGAGCAGCGATAGAATCGGAGAGAGAGGAGCGGCGGTGATGGCGGAACGACCATTCTCTCCCGCCGACCATCGTCTTGGCCTTTGGTCAGACCGGTGGTGGGTTGTGGTGGTTTGGATGCGTGAAACGATGGTAGAAGGCGGTGGTGAACGAGGATTAAGCGTCATAGTATGACGACAATAATGCTATCGGTGGTAGCTGAAGCCGACGATGACGGCAGTGGGTTCTAGGGTCCCGTCGTCAATTCAGATCAACAGCCGAAACCCTAGGGTTACAGTGAACGCGAATGTAGCAGTAGCAACGACGAGTTAAAATTTTTCTAGGTCTTAAAGTTGTGATTAGCAAAACCTAGGTTCAGATTAGAGTTTTTTATTTCGTTTATGTTTTTTCCTCTTCACCATCTCCTTTTTTATTCAGGCAACGCCGGCTGATCCGACGACGACAAAGCGTGAGGCGAAAGTTGTCAAAATTTTGTCTTCTTTCGAGGTATGGTTCTGTTTCACTGATTTCATCTAGATTTGTTTGATATTTGTTCGAATTCATGTATGTCTACACGAAGAGGAGAAAAATGTACACCCCGCTATCGTGTATTATTTACATCCAACCTAAATGAATAACTATGCACATGTGGAGGACAAATATAATGTAGAATGGTAAAGAAACAGTCCTCAGGTATATAACTGCGAAATTTTGAGATGGTTACAAAAAACGCATATGTGGTAGCTTAAGTGCTTAACTAGTAGTATTGGTCGAGTTACTGAAAGCAATAGAAAGAACTGCTTATAGCTAACTGAACCAGTAATAGGAGAGTGATTAGAGTGTTGAACCGTCCTGAAAAAGGAGACCAAAACATTCTTATATTATTTGTAGAATGGTAAAGAAACAGTCCTCAGGTGCTCTAGGATCAAGTGGTGGAATGTGTAAAGGAAGTTTTTTCGCGCAAGTAAGTTGATTCGTTTGAACCATGAGCTATTGAGGTTCTTTCCGTGCTGGATTCAGTGGTCTTTCTTTAGGAGGTGAGGTGGATCAGAAGACATTTAATGTTACATTCAACTACCTTTGAAAAAGACTGGGATTTTGAAAATACACAACTGAAAGTTGATACACAACAAAAGTATTTAGTTAAATTATGTATTTGTGAATTAAAAAGTATTTGATAGTTGTTGTAGAACTCTAGAACTGATGAAAATATATTGTTTTTTTTAATCCTTTTTAAATTACATTTAGATTATATAAAAGAAATTAATCGTTATAATCTACATTTAGATTATATAAAAGAAATTAATTGTTATAGCTATTTGCTCTGATTCCAGGTTTTAATATTAAGTAGGAAGCTTCATTCAGTCATCTCACAGTTTGATCAACTCATAGTCGTACGATATCAAGATTCGATAACAAGCTATGCTTAGGAGAAAAACGGGCTCCCGTGAAAACTTCTACTGGTGTCAACCTTAATGAGATCCAACTTGAACCCGTAAAAATTCAGCATCGACTTTTAGACTTTTAGATGATGAAACACGTGATCTTCAGGTATTTTATCGTCATGGTGTTTTATATATTCTAGAGTTGGTTATCTTGAAATTCTAACCCTTTAACTAAAAGATGGGTTGATTTGAGTTGAGTTGTGTTATGTTTTATCTCTATAACATGTTGAATAGGTCGGTTGATAAAAAATGGTCAAAATTGTTTGGGGTCATCCAATCCCGTGGAGTGTATGTGTATGTATGTATATATGATATGTGTTAATATACATGTGTTTGTATGACATTTATGTGTATGATTGTATCTATTTGTATGCAGCAGATGAAGGCATTGAAGGGGAGAAGATGTTCAGCATCTGAAAGTTTCTCTTCGACGTTTCATCAAATTGGAGCTTAGATTCAGTTCTGCTTACAATCAACCTGAATCCTTTGGTGATTTGACCTCTTCCTCAATACTTTGGTAAGTAATACTAACCCGTTAACCTGATATATATTTTCCCTTTGTGATTTAAAAAGTAGGGAAAAGTCATTGGTTGAGTTTAAGGATTATATGAGCGGTATACAAACGCCTAATTTCATGATTAATAAATGGGTTCTTAGAAGTTGTCAATAGATTTTATTGAACATGAACTGTAGTTGTTGTAAAAACAAATTAAATCATGGCCTTTACTCAACTGTGTGAGTTGGTCATAAAAGTCCAAGTTTTATTATTTATTTTGATTCTCTATGAAATTTTGGACTATGATCGATCAACAACAGTGGTGTTGTTAAATTTGCTTCTTCATGTTGGATTTCTACACACGCGGTAAATTTCATAAACTAATCAAAATGTGTTTTAAAGTTTCTTGGTTTCAACCAAAAAAAATAAAAATAAAGTATTTGCTATTTATTGGTTTCACCCAAGAAGGATTTCAAAAAACAAATGACAACTATGTTTTCCTATGCAATTTACATCAGAAAAGAAACGAACTTGGCAACAGTTAGGTTTTTGGTAAAATCTATGTTTAAGCAAAAAAGAGAGAAAAATAACCATAAATAGTTTTTGTTGATTGGATCGATATTCGGTAGCTATTAATTTTAATTGTGAGTCGTGTTGGTTAATAAATCACAACCTACATATAGTTGCTCTCTGTCTCGTGTTTGGTTAATTAAGTCGCAACCTACATGTAGTTGCTCTCTGGATGCAAAGGATGAAATCAAGTCGATGCACGCCAGGATCCCCATTTCTCCTTATTTGCCTTTGTAGATATGTAAGTGGATGTATGCTCGGACCCTAGAATTATCTTGGTTGAGCCATTGTTTTAAATAACTTTGTGATAACCAGATTTATTATATGGCCGCATTCATTAAAGAATTTTGGGTTAGCATGTGGTTTCAAATATGCTATGCTTTTTCATTTTTTTAGAAACATATTTTTATCTCGGTACAATTATACCATGACATCGTGTTATTTGTTGTAATGTACAAGTAATCGAATCGCAAATGTACTTATGTTCATGTTATCAAACTGAGAGCGATTCGGATTAAGGCGCCGCAACGCGCGCCTCGGCATAAAGCTAGTTCAAAAACAAAACAACCATTTCATCTTCTTCGTCTTTAGACCATGTTTTCCGGCGATAATTCCGGCAACCACGGAACCGCCAATCGCAGCCGTTTGACCCCGTTTTTCTTGCGTGATCTCTTATCTCCACCTCTATCCTGACTAACCACGAAAGATTATCCCGTATTTGGCTCGATTACATGCTTATCGGTTAACCCACTTAGGCATCCAAATCCTATTACGACTTCTACTCGATAACCGACTTCAATTAGTATAAATACAAGTCCTCTGAACCACTTCGATCTCTTTTCAACTCGCAATCGCATTACTCGCCTCTGATCTCGCCGGAATCTTTACACTCCGGCCAACTCTTCGAAACCCATCTTGCCGAGCTCATTCCAGGTAGGTGTCATCGCTGTTTTTTTTGTATAATTCGAATTCTATCTTCATCAATCCTTTCTCTTAATAATGAATTCTAATTTTCATTCAAGTCAAATTTTGACTTATATGAACACAAATACTGTTCGGATCGTTTGGTTGTTTGGGGTCACCATATAACCTGTTTGCTAACTCACGCTGGATTTTTTTTTTTATAACATAAAAAGTTTGAACAACTTTCTATAAATCAATGTCGCATTAGTAAACCTTTTTGTTTGTTAGTAGTTTAGTAAACAAATTTTCCCAATATTCTTTTTGTTAAGCTTCGAAACCTGGTTGTAAGGATTTAGTAAACAAACTGTATTATTTATTTATTAGTAAACAAATCTTACTATTTAGCTATTTAATTAAACTGATTAATTAATTAAATTAGTTTATTAATAAGTTAAAAAGCTTTAGACGTATAAATTTTATTTTATTACTTAATATAAAATTTTTTAAATATTTTTTTACCAATTCAAGTTTCATTTACCGTTAAACAACCAACGTTCCTAAATCAAAACAGTATATTCTTTAAGTTCCTACCAACCTACAAACTCGTAATCGTGCCATACCAATTAAAATTGTTATTTGTTTACCATAGGCTAGTCTTGGAATCCCTAGGTTCATACCATACGCTTTCGAGTAAATTTGCTTAGCTTACGAGGTGAGTACATAGTCCCTTTTTTCTAGGGCTGAGCAGTATACGGTCCAGAATCGCCAGAACCGGGGAATCGAACCAGAACCACTAGATCCAAACCGTATTTTTGTATATAGGGTCCGGTTCCGATGCTTAAATTTGGGTAAAAACGGTTCCTGGTTTGGTTCCGGTTAAAACCACGGTTCCGGTTAAAGAACCGCTAGAACCAGTTGAGATTATAAATATTTAAAACCCTATTTTATTAATGTGCTTTTCAACATCATACGACCATCCTAATTCTTATTCCCTCCTCTTATATTCATTCCACGATCTCATTTTTCATCTTCTAATTCTTCTCCATCTCTCAACCCTAACCCTAATTGCTATCATACAAGTTCATCTCCATCAACACCCTGCAAATACAAGTACGCTATTCTACATGACCTTTTTTGTGATTGCATATATTTTTTTTAAGATGTTTGCTTTCTGATACATATAGTTTTCTGTATGTGAAAATAAAAATTGAACAAAAATAATCAAATCAATGTTGATCAAATTGTAAATATGTATCTAAATAGTATATCGCTTGGTAAATACAGTAGATGCATTACTGATCAATCTATTCCCGTGAACCAAATACAGTAGATGCATTATTCGTTTATTTTTTAATTGCTAACACTTGGTTTCATTTAGATGTTTATGAGAATATTGAGAGGATGAAGATCGAATGAAGTTTGAAGATGTTTGTTTTAATTATTAACACGATGGTTGTAATAGTTTTATTTAGAGTTTGTTTTATGGCTTGAAATCTTTTATTGTTGCTTTGCTACTTTTATTTTGGTTGGTTTGAATTTTGAATGTTGCAACTCTTAGGGGCTGTTTGGTAGCCTCTGAATGGTCATTAAGAGGCTACCTCTTAATAGAACCATTAAGAATTTTACCAATGAGAAGGTAGAAGAATGTGACATGTGATGATTTACCATTCAGAGGTTACCTCTTAACCATTCAGACTTGAGGTTACCTCTAATTCATTCAGAGGTTTTAAACCATTAAGAGGTAGCATCTGAATGGTCATTAAGAGGCTACCAAACAGCCACTTAGTTAATGTTTTAAATGGTTTGATTCGTTTTTATTGAATTGTTAATTTTACGATTTAATTGTCAACCGGTTCCCACTAGAACCGTTTACACGAGAACCGTTTAACCGGTTTGAAACCGAACCAGAACCGTTATAATACGGTTCGGTTCCGGTTCTTAAATTTAGCAATTATCGGTTCTGGTTCGGTTCCGGTGTGGTTCGGTTCGGTCCGGTTCTGAACCGTTGCACAGCCCTACTTTTTTCACTTTTTATACTTTTGGGGTGATTCATGTGCCAATATCAAATACACAAACTATCACATATTATTCACTGATGTGCGGTAAGTGTCGTATATATTAGGTGTATATTTTAAGCCCTTTTTAACACTTATTTTAGCCAAGTTTTAAATTTATAAAACACGATATTTCACTAACACTAAACACACATATGGGCAAGTGCACCCATCGTTGAGTGTAGTATAGCGTTGGTAAGATACCGAGGTCGTCCAAGGACACAAGAGCTTTTAGTACCGGTTTATCCTCAACGTCTAACCAAAATAAAAGTTTAGAAAAAATGTTTTAAACTAAGAAAATATAAAAACTAACTAAAATGCTGAAAATAAAAATAAAATAAAAACAGATAGACAAGATGAATCACTTGGTTCCGACTCGTATCTAGTATAACCTTTGATTATTTCCGCACTTTTGCACATAATTAAGAGATTATCTTAGTTATTGTAGTAGGCCCCTCTTTTGAAGGTGACGTTACCCTCACCCCAGTAGTTTGAGTCAGCAGAGATACAATCCTAAAAGGGTGGATTATTGGAAGATAATGAATTAAGTTATTAATGCAGTATTGTGGTAGGCCCCGCTTTTGGCGGTGACGTTACCCTCGGCTAAGTAGTCTGAGTCAGCAGGGATACAGTCCTAAATAGCCGGGTTATAGTATTAATAGTAGTTAACTTATGAGGGGATCAAAGAGTTTGGACCCCCGCCATCCAATACCGTGAAGTATTGAAGGAGGTCCTACTAAATTTGACCCAGGTCCATTGCAGGACCTCTAAACGCTGAACAATGGCAAGACCTTTACCAAACCGTTCCCTTAACCCCCTACCAGGTAGCCAACATATCTCCATATAGACCGTGGAGATATGAATGGTGAAAATCCTTTATTTTATATAGACAGTAAAATAATGCCAAGACACCACGGACAAACGATAAGGAAAGATCACCTTCAACATAAGTAACTAGTTATTAAAGTCATTAATACAAAACCAAATAAAAAGTGCAAAAGATTAGAAATAAAAAGTATTATACTAGACACTTTGTCTTCACCAAGTGATGTAAGAGACTTAGGCAAACATGGCCTTGATTGTCAAGAACTCTTACGATCAATCTTGGATCCCGAGACGACTCACACACTCTACGATGGACAATGGATGATGGTGGTGGATGATGGGGTTGTGATGGTGGTGGGTGGTGGATGAAGTGTGAGAGAGGTGGTGTGCCAAGGGATGAGATGAAATGAATCCAAGCACTCCTATTTATAGGCTGAACAGAGAGCTGGACACGGCCCCATGTCCGCTGGGCACGGCCCCGTGTCCGTCTGACAATCTCTCTCCTCATTAATTGTAATTCGCAATTACAATAAATGCGCCTGCTGTACTTTCGACACGCCCCCGTGTCCGCTGAGCACGGCCCCGTGATGGGCAATAGAAGCTTCTATAGATTTGTCTTTTCTGCTGCTTCTCGGGCACGGCCCCGTGCTGGCTGAGCACGGGGCGTGTTCAGTTTTCTGATTTCTCTATTTTGCTTTGGAAGGTGCCGTTGAGGGGTCGGGCAGTCCACTAATATTCCTTTTCTTGTATTTATGTTGGATTTAGCTGTCTTTTTGCTTCTTTTGTGTTTTTGAGCTCATTTAATCCTGAAAATACAAAAGGAAGACAAAAACACTCTTTTTCCAATATTAGTACTTAAAAAGGGTTAGTTTTATGCCTCAATTGATGTAATTTATATGTTGCATTTTACATACATCAAATACCCCCACACTTGAACTTTTGCTTGTCCTCAAGCAAAACTCTTTAATATGTGGCTTACACTCCCAAATGGAATAGGTAGAAGAGAAGGTTTTGGGCTTGTCGTAGAGTGTCGGGATTTCCAAGATCTTTTTGGGTTTTATTTTTATTTATTTACATTCCTATTCGTAATGATTTATTTAGAACTTTTCATAAAAGAGATTACTAATTTGGGCATAACATGCCTTTTTAAAATTCTATTTATATACAAGTTCACATACCTCACGGGGAAATCACTCACACTCGGCCGAAGGTGTATTTTTAGTGAATCACTCGAGAGCGGCATGGAACTTATTCCTACCATAGGCTTGCCAAGAAATCAATCCTCCTCCTTTTTAACTTTTATACCTTTGTAGATATCAAGAGGACTTTGTGGGTTAAGGGTTAGGCTAGGGTTAAAGGTAGGTGGTTGGGTTAGTGGTTAGTAGAAAAAGGGCTAAAAGCGTAACAAGTGTCGGTTTTCGTATTTTTGCAACTTTTTATTTTGATGAAGCTTTTATTCAAACTAAGTTATTTTTGATTAACTTGTTTGTTTATTTTCTTTTTGCTTCATCATTATCACACATTTTTTTTTTCACGAAGAACCGAACTTGTTACTAAAATAAAGGGTTAAAAATGAAAAAGGTTTTGGTGGGTAAAAGGGTTTTTTTGTTTGGGTGATGAAACGAAAAGGTTTAGGCTCAAAGGGGCTAACTAGGGGGATTTTTGGGTAGGTGGTAAAAGAAAAAGAAAAAAAATGGTGTAGAAATAAAAAGGGTTAGTCCTAATGCCTCCATCATTTACTTACTCGGGTTTAAGTTGATAAGGACCGGGAATGTATTGTCATGGCAAGTTCTAGAGTCGTAAGAACCAAGCGGCTATTCACACAAGAAACGAAAAATGAGCATTTAGTCAAATGATATGTAATTGTGTGCTCAATAAAGGCTCAAAACTCACTTTTGTGGGAATGGGTTTTTATGTGATCAAGTATATATAATCAAATTTTAAATAAGTTTGCTATGCCTTTTCATAATTTTCTTATGTTGGTTCTTTTTATCACTACGCTATCGGTTGTAAATTCGTAAAAATATAACCTTTTTTTGAGAACTTGAATTTCCCAAGTTAAACCTAGACACGTAAAAAAAATGAATTTTTTTTGAAAAAAAATTTGGGGTGATTAGCGGTTCCAATAGAGTTTTGTGTAAGGCTTGTATTTAGGACTTGCAAAATTCAAGGTTTTAGCATCCCCCCCACACTTAAATTACACATTGTCCTCAATGTGTCCCAAAAATAAATTTTTAGGTTGATTAGATGTGTAAAATAGTGTTTAAAAAGCAAAAATTTGTGTTACTGGGCACTGAACACGGCCCCGTGTTATCCGGGCACGGCCCCGTGTTCAAGTGCCAGTAACAAAATTAAAATAAGAGAAATAGAAGTCTGGACACGGGGGCGTGTTGGGTGAACACGGCCCGTGTCCAGGTACCTGTACTGGGCGTTTTTCTGCAGGTGGTTCGGCACGGGGCCGTGTTGGTTGGGCACGGCCCGTGTTGAACCTTCTGAAATGGAGAGAATTGCCGGCTTGCCTTGTTCTTGTGCATGGGATCATTTTTCTCGTTCCCTTTTTCATCCTTTACCACCATGAGTGTGTTTTATTCATTACAAACCATCCAAACCTTAAAACCATCATTTCATTTCATCATAGAGAGAACTTACATAGCCCTAAATTAAACTAGATAAAACAAAGAAATAACAAACCATGGAGTCCTAGCCTTTACTTTATTTTAATTAGCAAAATTTCCAAGAAGTAATTAATCTTGGTTAACCAAGGCCTTTTTGAACTCCTTCTTCCGCGTGCGGTTCTCCTCAAATGTCGGCGAGCCATTCTTCCACCTCCCTTGGAAGGAGAAAAGACGGCTCATTGGCATTAGTTTGAGGAGTTTCAACTTCCACCGGGATCTCTTGTTGGTGTTCCACGGGAGGTTCCGCCGGAAAGTCTTCCCACCCGGTAGGGTTGTTGATTCCGAGTGCTAGGTTCCAATCCTGTTGAGGAAGGACTGGTTCCATTGGAGGTGCTACAAGAATATTTAACCTCTGGTGCAAGAGGTTTACTTCATGGAGACAGCCCTCCAGCCCTACTATAAGATGGTTGATACGGTCGACCAATGCTTCTTCCACTCCCGTCATTTCATCAATAGCCTCCCTTAGAGCGTAAACATAGTTTACAAGAGAGTCTTCTGCTGTTGAAGATCTCCTCCCTTGTCGGTTATTTCTTGAAGATGATCCGCTTGTTCTGCTTGCCATTTTCTGTGAAGGAAACCGGAGAAAGCTAAATTTTTACAAAATAGAGCCCCTGGACACGGCCCCGTGCTCGTTGAGCACGGCCCCGTGTCCATTTGTCTGCAGGATTTTTGGCTAAAGAATCTTGGAGTTTTAAATTATTTTTATGATTTATATCTGGGTTTTAAGCTCAGATAATTTAAAACAAAGTTATACAACTAACTTTAAGCAAGAATCTTTAGCAAATAATCTTACAAACTTTACATAGAGGGTTGGAATCAAGGGATTTCCAAGCTTCCATGGAGGAAATTTTGAAAAATTTTTGAAAGAGGAGGAAATGAATAAAAGTGGAAGGGACAAGAGGGTCCTTTGGAACCTTCTTTTAACACTTACCTAGGATGGTATGAGTGAAAATCCCAGGGATCTCTGTCAATTGAGGTGGTCAAAATGAGCAGGAATCGGGCTGCATTTAAAGAAAACGACAGCGCACTGGGCACGGCCCCGTGTTCAGAGGAAATCCTGACACATTTTGTCCGTATTCTGACCAAATCAGCAGAGAATCTTTTTTAGTGAGCACGGGGGCGTGTTGACCTGGACACGGCCCCGTGTCTGGAGGCTGCCTTATGGAGTTTTGCTACTTCAAGGATCTCATCGACATCGGGTGGTTCCTTACTGGTTGGAACAACCCCAAAGTGCCTAATATACCTTAATTGTCCTAGACTATGGCGAGAACGCAAGAGGTTGTCGGTGAGGGTAATTCCTATTTTCATTCTAGGTGGACAAGTCCAACCCTTTCCCGGGCTCTTGTTAAAGAAGGTGTATGTCGAATCGCTCAGGTCTATGTATGCACCGAACGCAGTCGATGGAGAGTCCTTCACGGCACAATCGACACAGGGACGACTATCGTCCAAGTCTTTGCTAGGAACGAAGGTATTTTCGGGAGCAACGAGGTTGTCGGAATGCGGTTCCAACAATTCTTCATGGTTATCGTCTTGGGGTGGATCAATAAAATCCTTCCTAAGCTCTTCTAACCAATTCTGAACTAGCTTTTCTAGTTGAAATAACTCATCAAGGAGCATTTCCCCTAGAATATCTGGCTGGGCGCATTCGAGGGAGAAATAGTGCTTATTTTTACCTTCGCCCCTCTTAAGGTTGTAAGAAGTTGGTGGGTCCATGTAGTGGGGCCTATAATTTAGGAAGTAGCATTTTACTTCTTCATGTTTGCCACCACATAATTGACACCACGTACCATAAGAGTGCCGAAAGTAAAAATAATTACTATCACTCATGTTTATGTCAGAAATTACCAACCGCCGGGATCTAACGGTTTTGTTTTCAGTAACTGAAACTTGGGCACGGGGGCGTGTTGAGTGGGCACGGCCCCGTGTTCAGCTTACTGTCTGATGTAAAACAGGATTGCCAGTTCCAATGATTGAGCACGGGGGCGTGTTCAGCGGGCACGACCCGTGCTGAGCTCTGCAGAAGCTGAAAAACTAAGAAAAATCCTAAAAAAAAAAAAAAAAATGATTAGGCCGTTGATTCCTAACTTTCTTAAAATCCTTGTGTCCCCGGCAACGGCGCCAAAAACTTGATGTGCGGTAAGTGTCGTATATATTAGGTGTATATTTTAAGCCCTTTTTAACACTTATTTTAGCCAAGTTTTAAATTTATAAAACACGATATTTCACTAACACTAAACACACATATGGGCAAGTGCACCCATCGTTGAGTGTAGTATAGCGTTGGTAAGATACCGAGGTCGTCCAAGGACACAAGAGCTTTTAGTACCGGTTTATCCTCAACGTCTAACCAAAATAAAAGTTTAGAAAAAATGTTTTAAACTAAGAAAATATAAAAACTAACTAAAATGCTGAAAATAAAAATAAAATAAAAACAGATAGACAAGATGAATCACTTGGTTCCGACTCGTATCTAGTATAACCTTTGATTATTTCCGCACTTTTACACATAATTAAGAGATTATCTTAGTTATTGTAGTAGGCCCCTCTTTTGAAGGTGACGTTACCCTCACCCCAGTAGTTTGAGTCAGCAGGGATACAATCCTAAAAGGGTGGATTATTGGAAGATAATGAATTAAGTTATTAATGCAGTATTGTGGTAGGCCCCGCTTATGGCGGTGACGTTACCCTCGGCTAAGTAGTCTGAGTCAGCAGGGATACAGTCCTAAATAGCCGGGTTATAGTATTAATAGTAGTTAACTTATGAGGGGATCAAAGAGTCTGGACCCCCGCCATCCAATACCGTGAAGTATTGAAGGAGGTCCTACTAAATTTGACCCAGGTCCATTGCAGGACCTCTAAACGCTGAACAATGGCAAGACCTTTACCAAACCGTTCCCTTAACCCCCTACCAGGTAGCCAACATATCTCCATATAGACCGTGGAGATATGAATGGTGAAAATCCTTTATTTTATATAGACAGTAAAATAATGCCAAGACACCACGGACAAACGATAAGGAAAGATCACCTTCAACATAAGTAACTAGTTATTAAAGTCATTAATACAAAACCAAATAAAAAGTGCAAAAGATTAGAAATAAAAAGTATTATACTAGACACTTTGTCTTCACCAAGTGATGTAAGAGACTTAGGCAAACATGGCCTTGATTGTCAAGAACTCTTACGATCAATCTTGGATCCCGAGACGACTCATACACTCTACGATGGACAATGGATGATGGTGGTGGATGATGGTGTTGTGATGGTGGTGGGTGGTGGATGAAGTGTGAGAGAGGTGGTGTGCCAAGGGATGAGATGAAATGAATCCAAGCACTCCTATTTATAGGCTGAACAGAGAGCTGGACACGGACCCGTGTCCGCTGGGCACGGCCCCGTGTCCGTCTGACAATCTCTCTCCTCATTAATTGTAATTCGCAATTACAATAAATGCGCCTGCTGTACTTTCGACACGCCCCCGTGTCCGCTGAGCACGGCCCCGTGATGGGCAATAGAAGCTTCTATAGATTTGTCTTTTCTGCTGCTTCTCGGGCACGGCCCCGTGCTGGCTGAGCACGGGGCGTGTTCAGTCTTCTGATTTCTCTATTTTGCTTTGGAAGGTGCCGTTGAGGGGTCGGGCAGTCCACTAATATTCCTTTTCTTGTATTTATGTTGGATTTAGCTGTCTTTTTGTTTATTTTGCGTTTTTGAGCTCATTTAATCCTGAAAATACAAAAGGAAGACAAAAACACTCTTTTTCCAATATTAGTACTTAAAAAGGGTTAGTTTTATGCCTCAATTGATGTAATTTATATGTTGCATTTTACATACATCATTCACAACTTACAATTCGATTCTATGGTTTGCATGTTATCTATGTGTTTATATGAACTTACATGATTACTATTTGTACATTCATTAACTACGATCAAGCCGCGTGGTAGTATGTTATAGCGCTATAGGATTGACATCCCATTCTCACTCCTTGGCCTTTTTAGGGGGAGATCCTTTTGGGAATGATAGAAACCACTTACTCTAGCAAGAGGTTAACCCTTTGGGATCCTCACTTACAAGTCGACACAAGGTTTGAGTGTGCCCTTAGTTTCATGTCTCTATTTCAAATTGCTTTAGATATTATGCTCTGCCATTGAATTGTACAAAATTTTCCAATTATACTTATATGTACTAATACCCTATGTTACTCGCCAACTTTTCGTAGTTGACATTTATTTTGCACATGTTTCAGGTAATATTGTTTGATGATGCTATACAAGATTTGCTACTCAAATAGGATGCTTGTTGGACTTAGATAAATAATTATGAATTTGTTTTGAACTATTTGTTGATGTACTGGATGTTTTAAGTTGATTAACAAATATTTAAATTTTAAATAGTTCCATGTGCTTTTAAACCATCTACCAAAGTAATGCCCCGATGTTTCCGTCTTCGGTTGGGGTGTTACATAAACCGGATCTGTGCACTTTTTCCTGAGCCTATAAATAGCTTTTGCAACACATTTGATGTTGTCAACGATCTTAATTAACGCAAGCTTCATGAGAAAACCATGATTATCTAACACGAGATTTCGGGTGCCAGGTGAATTAGTGGGTTCTTCTTGTAATCTTGACATTTGTTTATTGCTTAAAACCTGCCATAAATTGGCTAGCTTTGTCATTAATCTCGTGACTTCAAATGACATGATTCGGATAATGGGTTTTTCAGGGTTGGAAGTTGCGTGTTTGCCTGATGGCCTCCAGATAGAAGTTAACCATGATGATTCTTTCATTGTGTTGATCCCCATTGTTTTAAAATAAGCGGTTTATGTGTATAAGCCTGTCACTAATCCTACTATAGAACAGACATTTTTAAATGTTGGGTTTATTCGGTTGTTTAGCAGCTAATGGGTCAACTGGGTCAGCAACTTAACGGGTCAACTGGGTCAGCAGCTTAACGGGTCAAGTGGGCCAGCACTTAGGGTGTTTTTAACATGTTTATTTTATGTTTTGTTTAGCAAAGTAGTCGGCTTTTAGTTGTGGGTCAGGATTTCAGATAGGGCTAGTGGTGTCGATCTCTAATCGCATATGTAGCTGAGTCTTAGGTTAAGGTTGCTATTTGATCAATGAAAAGAGTCGATCAGGTTATTTGATCAATCGCTGCTGAATTTCTGTTTGATCATGACCCGTTGACTCGTACTCGTGACCCATTAACCCGCGTGACCCTCAAACAAACCGAATAACCCAACAAGGCTGTGATAACTAATATTAACTAGAGAAAACATGAAACTTCATTCATACTTCTTTGCCAATAGATTACAACTGTCATGTTTATCGTCAATGATTCAATCATACTTCTTGTCAAAGCACCTATTTTACCATTAACCTTGAACCAGCAATTTTTTACCGAAAAAATTTACTAAACCAATATTCAGGGTGTCTGGAGCCTGGACAATCCTTCAGCCATAACATTCTTGACGGGTGTTCGCTCACACTGGCACTGCCACATCAGCACCAAGCATATGATTATGTTCTTTAAACGGATCTGCCTACCGAACTACTTCTGGCTTAGACTAAGATATGGCTGAAATTCTCCGGTACGAACTTAGATCGGACGAAACTTGATGCCACGTACAATAAGGCCCGACATAGTCCCTTCATAAGTTATGAGTTTCAAATTAACAAAAAGATGATCATTTTTAAGCTCATAATTTGAGTTGAATTTCCACACAATAACCTCCATCCATCCATCTTTCCTCTGTCTTGGAACCCAGTCAGTATCGAGTACATTCCAGGGGTTTGTATGTCTAAAATAAAGAATTCCCGTCTCTTTGCTTCCCCAATTGAATAAATCTCGTACTATCACCGGACCATGCAACCCACAACACTTCTCTGAAAGCTTGAACACAAGGTAGCACACATTTTGGGAGTTTGCTGACAACATTTGGCTTTCAATCTTGCACTGGATATGCAATACTGGTCGTCTTAGACACTCAATCGCCCCACTAAATCTGCATGTATGACATTTTATATAAATCTATAATTACATGCTTCTTAAAGATGCACTTGAGATGTAAAACTTATGCAATCACATGCTATATAAAAATAAAAGATCAGCTTTTTTTAATGATTAAAGTTGTAAAACTTTTTACCACTTTACTGTTTTTATAGACTTAATTTTATAGGACCTTGGCCAGTTAGTTTTTATGGAGTTTGATAAACCTTTAACCAGCTAATCTCTTTTATAGTTTCTAATAAACTTTACAGCTTTTAGCTTTTTGAAAGAATTTCATAAAAGTTTATGGTTTTTTTAACAGCAAACGAACCAATTAGTGCATATTTATATGAAGATTTGAAAAAACAAACCTGGATTGGATTGCCACATTAGAAGAGTTGTACACAACCTTCTTTGCCGAAAGCAGCTCATCTTTCTTTCTCTTGATTTCACTTAACGCAAACCACGTCATATGATCTTTCTTTACCTTCATCTTACTTGGCGAAAACTGTAAATGTTAAATAAAAGGATTACGGATTTATAATGAGAACAGGAAACAATATTTTAATTCTTTACAGAAAATAAAGTCACAGTTTTTAGATCTTTAAAACACTTTTCACAGGTAGCCAGAAATTTCTCGCACCTTATATGTCTTTGATGCTGATTTCACGACTTGTTGGACCAACTTCTCGATTTCTTCCTGTTTCACCTGCATAAAAATTTTAAGACCATTTTATAAGCATAAAACAATATAGAACGGGAGCAAAAGAGTATTTTAAAACTTGCATTGTCCATTGCTTGAAATTGAATGCCTTCAATGTAGATGGAATCACATCCACAATAGCATCGCGAGAAGCTTTCTAGTAAAACCTCAAGTTCTGTATCTTTCTTGTGATTCAAGAATTGAAACAATTCAATCATCATCCATCCATCTTCTCTCCATGTTGCAAAATATGCATGCAAGTTTTCCTTCCCCATTTTGTACTTTAGGTTCACATACATCCGTTTAGCTTGAGATTTTCTTGGACCACTAAATCTAAAGATGAGATGAACCTTGTAATTGACACTTGGAGACAAGAATTGTGTTCTTATCTTGATCTGAATATTCAAATTTGATACATAAAACATCTCTGCTACTTTCGGGAACCTGCTTCAAGCATTGAACGGGTTAGATATGCTAATCATTTTTCTTAAATAAAAGAATGGTTTCAAAATGTTTGTCATTTATAAAACTGAAATTAGATTATCATACAAAATACACAAATGGATTGAGAGAGAAACCTTGATTCGGGAAGAGATCGCCATTTAGGTAACAAATGGTTCTTATATGAAAATCTTTTTGCTGATATCATTTCATTTCTTTCCCCATTACTTCCGAGTGAGAACAACTATTACACAAAAAAAAAATATTTAAACTTAAAAACCCCTTACACAAGTCCTAAATATGTGGAGTATTTGTAATTATTAGCCATTCACACAAGAAGATTATTAGGTAAAATGAAATATGAGGAGGAGTTGGTTACCACTTTGGCGTCTTGAAGGAGGATTCCTTTAGACAACATGCCGTAGAGATCCTTTTTCATTTCAGAGTCGCACTCTGGAGTTTGTGACGCCCGGATGATTTCTTTGTAGTCTATAGGCAGCTTGGGCTCCCATATTTCATAATCCTCCTATACATTTAATAATTAAACAATTACAAAATTTTCATTTAATATGTTACTGATTTTCATTTTAATTAATACATGAGACATTTCTTTTTTCCTTGAAAAGCAAAAAAAAAATACACAACAAAAATTTATTTCAGGTACAGAATAGCACATGACAACTTATTTCAAAACCTGATTTTATGTTCACCTTTTTAAGAAATATTATTTCACAATCGTTACTTGTCTTAATATTTTTCATATAGTTCAACGATTATTAATTTTTGTTTACTTTTTTACAGGTTTATACATTTCTTTAAAATAGTTTTCTTACAAATGTACTTGAAGCAAGAATCCAGCTCAAATAGATGTATGAAAACTTACTTGGAATTCCAATGCCTTTTGAAGCTGTATTATTAACTCGTTTATAGTGGGCCGCTCAAACATGTGAACCTCTAAGCATTGAATGGCAACCGTTTGAAATGTAGTCAATGATTGTGGTGTAATTTGTTCCTTTATACCCTCAAATATCATGTCATCAAGGTTTCCTTCTTTATTGTAGTATCTTACAGCTGAGGGACCTAATGATTGAGAGTGATGCTTACATCCGTCTCTGCCCACGCCAATCTCCCACACAACATCTCACATAAAATCACACCTAATGAGTATATATCCGAGTCTTGTGATAAGTAACCCTCACTTTCGTACTTTGGGTCAATGTACCCCAACGAGAAGCAATCATTATCATCCAAATGTTCAGCTCTTTCAATAACCGATACTTTGTTGGAGAACTCCAAATTAGAAATTTTAGCATTCCAATCAGCATCAAGTAGAATGCTACCACTTCTAATGTCCCCATGCATCATCCAATCCTCTTGCTCTACACTACCTTGATGAAGAAATTTCAATCCAGTTGCAGCATCAATGCATATCTTGAGGCGTTTCATCCACGTAAGATTAGGATTGTCCAAATGTTTATCGAGACTTCCATTACAGGCATGCTCGTAAACGATGATTTTTTCATTCATTTCGTTACAGTAGCCTACAAGACCAATGATATTCTCATGATTGTATTTGAAAAGAGTTTCAAACTCCGTCAAAAACTGAATATGTCCTTGATGATACTTTTCATCCCACCGCTTTACAACAACGCGGGTACATGCATAAGCATGATCAACTTCTCCTTCATAAAGCTTCCAAAATCTTCCTTCTCCAATGCAATTGCAATCACTGAAGTTTTGTGTGCCCAATTTTATGGATTTAAGTGATATATGTAGATTGTCCTTGTTTTTCTGTGAATCATGGCACTTAAAAAAATCAACTTTGTAATTTACAAAATTTACGTACAATTGCAGTATGCAACAACTGTATTAAAAAAATTACTTGCTGGTAATTAAAGCATTGATACTACATTAGAAAAAATTAAAAAGAAAAAATGTGTATGTGTGTAAGGACATTGGTTTAATAATTTAAAAAGAAATGATAAAACCTATAAAACATCCTACTCCACTTTCTCCCTCATTTTTATTATTTTCTAAATTATATTTAAATTCCCCGTTATCTTTCCCTTCCTTTTAATATTTTTTCCATAATCTTTTTAACACTTTACATACAAGGAACACACTAACACGAAATACAAATATTTGCTAAGATTTCAAACCATTTATAGTATACCTCGCCCGCATTGTGGGGTGGAAGGCCGAATATTACTCAACCAATTAAAAAAAACACCATAATAGTTTTGATATAAAAAAAAAGCTAAAACGATGGCAAGATTGTAATTTTGAACCGCAGGCAAAATTGTAATTTTCAAGACGAATGAGAGAGTGCTAACCTGACATGAATAAAAATTATATCAAATCAACCAATTAAAACAAAACACTTCCATATTTTTGCAAAAAAATGAGTTAAATGCTTTGTTGGTCCCCGTGGTTAGCAAATATTACAGACTTGGTCCCAGTGGTTCAATAATTACAGAGTTGGCCCCCGTGTTTGTATTTTTTGCACTCGTGTGGTCCTTATCACTAACCTATGTTAAATTTCTCAGTTAAGTGTGTAAAATGACTATATTACCCCTAAGATTAAAAATAAAACAATTAAAGGACCTCTTTCCTCTCTTTAAACCTACCGTCTTCATCTCTCTCTCTGTGCCATCCAAAAACACCTCCATTCCTACTACCACCACCATCACTAGCTGGCCACCACCACCACAACCCTAATCCAATCCCACATTCCCTGAAAACAATCCCTCTGACATCAGACCGATACATCAAAAATATTTGTGCACGTAGTTGATTTCGGCAACCACAACCCTAAGCCGATGACTTCGCCTGAAAAACAAACATAACCTTGTGCGCGTTGTGGATTCCGGCTGCTACATAAAAAATATATGATTCGGATGACATCAGATCGTCTTCACCGGATACATTTACTCGGGAAACAGGTGCCGTTTTTTATTCTACATCGAGCTCCGTTCAGATCTGATATGAATGCACGTTGGTCGATGGAGATGGTGGTGGGTGTCTAGTGGTGGTGGTGAGATGGTAGTGGTGGGTGTACGATGGTGGAGGGGAGACGGTGGAGATGGGTGTTCAGTTGTGGAAGGAAGATTGTGGTGGTGGGTGTACGGTGGTGGAGGTGAGATGGTGGTGGGTGTTCCGTGGTAGAGGAGAGATCGTGGTGGTTTAGGGTAGAAGGAGAAGAACTGGTGGTAGGGTAGAAGATATATTGTTTTATTTTTTATTTTCTTATCAAATAAGGGTATTATAGTCATTTTACACACACTTAACAGAGAAATTTAACATAGTTTAGTGATAAGGATCACACGAGTGCAAAAATTAAAAATACTGGGACCAACTATGTAATTAATGAACCACTAGGACCAATAATGCAATATTTGCTAACCACAGGGACGAACCAAGCATTTAACTAAAAAAAAACGATGGTAAGACTGTAGTTCTGAACTGGGGGTAAAATTATAATTTGTCAAAAGCTAAAACGATGACAAAATCGTAATTTTAAACCGGGGGCAAAATCATTATTTTGAACATGGGGCAAATTCGTAATTTTAAACTAGGGGTAAAATCGTAATTTGTACGGGCCAATAGGGGTTGGCACTATTCCCCGCAATTGTGATTGTATATGTAGTATAATATGTTCTTTTATATGTATTTAGATTGAACTCATATCATCAAGTTTCTAGTTCTATGTCTAAAGTTAAGCAAATACATGAACTCACAATAAAATTAAGGTATGAGCAATGTTGTAGAAGGCGCTAGGCGCTAGTCGGGCGGTGAGGTACCGCCTAGGGATTAATCGGGATTAATAGGGATTAATCGGGATTAATCGGATTGGACTTTTATATATAATTTTACATTTTTTTTATAAATATGTAGTTAATTTTATACTTTTTATATATAATTTTACAAGTTTAGGAACCATATATAAACTATTGCAAGATGGAGGGGCTAAATATCAAAATACCCAAACTTAATAACCCTAATACCCACCCACGTTCTCATAAGCCGCCTCTGCCTCTTCGGATCTTCCTCTTCTCCTTCGATTCATCAGACACAAGTCCACAACACATACCAATTTCACTTCTTCTAGGTTGATTAATTCTTCAATGTTGTTCGATTTTGCAGATCAGATTCAAGTGCAGATCAAGTGCAGATCTTCCTCTTCTCCTTCGGATCTTCCTCTTCTCCTTCGGATCTTCCTCTTCAATGTTGGAGACAAGTGCAGATCAGATTCATCAGACAAGTCCACAACACATACCAATTTCGCTTCTTCAAGGTAAGAACTCGTTCTAATTTGACTGTACTGTTCCGATTTCATCTCATTTTGATCCAATTTTGACCTCATACTTAACCGACTAGGCCCGATTTTAAGCGATTTTTGACCGATTTTTACGAGTTTGACCGATTTTGACCATTACCGCCTAATTTGGCCGATTTGGCTTTTTCCAGGCGGTGGACCTCCGATCAGCGACTAGGCGCCGATTAATCGGCCGCCTAATCCGATTTCTACAACATTGGGTATGAGTTATGAATAAATGGTGTATTATATTTTAGAGTAAATTGCCATTTTAGTCCCTGAGGTTTGTCCCAAATTGCCATTTTAGTCCAAATAGTTTTTTTTTCTCCTCTGGGTCCCTGAGTTTTCCATTTTCTTGCCATTTTGATCCAACACCCTAACTCACTAAAAAAAAACTCAGTTTAGTTAGGGGTAATTTCGTCACTTTGCATTTATTTTTTGATTTTGCCAATATCATCCAATACATGTCTTGCATTTATGTTTTTTTTTTCATTTACACATAAATATTTTTTTAAACAATTGTTACTTTAATTAATAAAAATAAAACAATTATTTATTAACATATATACATATAAAAAACTGTTATATAACAAAAAATACAGATTTATTATCACAATCACCAATATCTGCCATCGCCATCGTTCACCATAGGGGCGTGAATTTTCGACACGACACGAAAACCCGACACGAACCTAACACGACTTTTTTGGGTTTGGGTTTACCCTAAACGGGTTCGGGTCAGTTTCAGGTCGAACCCGCGAACCCGTTTAGCTAAACAGGTCAGGTTCGGGTCAAACCCGTCGGGTTTTCGGGTAAACCCGTCGGGTTTTCGGTTAACCCATTTAATATATATATATATATATATATAAGTGTAGGGTTGGTTCTGCCAATATAAATAGTTGAGGGTTTGCTTTTAATTAAAAATTTATTGCAAAACATAAAGATCGCATATATTGATTGGTCATTTAGGGCGGGCGGCCATAGATTTACTTAATTCCAAGATCCCTCACCAGATTTGCTCGTTCCAAGATCGAAGATGAAACGATCCGTCATTGAAGCGCCAATCTCTGTTCTTAAATCGTCTAAACCCTTCACCAGAAGTCCAATACATACTGATACTACTGTTTTCGTAATTCTTTGTCTGGCACTTCTCGAATACAGAAGAGTTATAATCGTTGAGGTCCGATTTGCTTCCCAGTCCAGGTTATACTCTTATAATCCCTATCTTTTCCGATCGATAGTTATAATCAACATATCAATAGTTATAATCAACATATCCAATCGATTGATTCTACTGTTTCTGTAATTCTTTATCTATTGATTCTATTCCAAATTTCCAATCGATATAATCAACAAGTTAACAGTTATAATCAACATATCCAATCGATTGATTCTACTGTTTCTGTAATTCTTTATCTATTGATTCTATTCCAATCGATATAATCAACAAGTTAACAGTTATAATCAACATATCCAATCGAGTTCACCGCACTTACAGTCAATTTAAGCCCTATCTGTTTATGGCAGAGTTCTCTCAGGTCTGATATATGCTTATTTTTTTGCTGCAGCCTGCAGGTTATAATCTTCGACAATGAAGAAAAACTTAAAAAAGCAAGGTATCTTTAAACATTTGTTTAGTTTCAGTTGTAATGTTGCTTATTTTTAGTTCAAGATATTAGATATAAATGATATAATTATATTAATATGGTTTGTTTCGGATACACTTTTTGTAGATTCTGTGACTGATAATCGTAACAATGAACCGGTTATTGTCAACGATGATGATGATGAAGATACCGAATCTTTGAATTCTAATGTTGCATCCAAAGTTAGGGGGAAAAAGAGAAAGTTGATTTCAAAGGTATGGAACTATTTTGAAATCTTAGATACAAAACCGGGAGAGGAGTTAATGTGTAAATGCAAAAAGTGTGGAAACAAGTATAGTGCTGATAGCAAGAATGGCACGGGCCCATCAACCACCATCATTTCTGCCATCTTCACCACCACCACCACCACCGTCCCATCAACCACCATCATTTCTGCCATCTACACCACCACCACCGTTTACCATTCACCACCACCACCATCACCGTTCACCATTCACCACCATCACCACCGTTCACCATCACCACCATCCTCCACCGTTCACCATCACCACCCAAATCTGAAAACCCCATATCCAAAAACCCTTAACCTCAAACAAAAAACCCAAAACAGTATACAAATTGCAGATCATACCACAATCTTCAATAGGCGAAGATGAGCGGCGGTCGGAGCTTTATGGGGGTGGAGAAAAGGACGACGGTCGGAGCTGTTCTTGGGGTGGAGAAAGGGGCAGCGGTCGGAGTTATTCTTGAGCGGGGAAGGGGCGGCAGCTGGAGGGGTTCCTGGGCGGAGAAGGGGGCAAAATCCTGAGTTGTTCTTGAGCGGAGAAGGGGGTGGTGGTAGAGGGTTTCTGATCTGATGGGTTTCCCGTTTTCCGGTCGTCTGAACCAGCTCCACCGCCATCGTAAATCCATCGGAGAAGATGGTGTGTAGTCCACCGGAGGAGAAGATGGTGTATAGAAAACCCTAGCCGCGAATTCCGGCGACGATGGCTAGGGTTCCGGTGGGAACCGGTGGTGGTTGTAGAGAGAAGACAGATGTATAAATAATTGTGTAACTAATATATATATGTGTGTATCTGATATATGTGTGTTGTTCTTTTAATTTTTCAATATAAAAAAGAAGGGATCAAAATGGCAATTTGAAAGATTTAAATTGAAAATCCCCAAAATACCCCTGGTTAAAAATGGGGTTTTTGGACGGAGTTAGGCAATGTGATCAAAATGGCAACAAAAGGAAAAAGTCAGGGACCCAGAGGAAAAAAAATATATTTGGACTAAAATGGCAAATTTGAACAAAACTCAGGGACTAAAATGGCAATTTACTCTCTATTTTATATAAGGTTTGTAACATAACGTTTTTGAGTTTGTGCTTTATACCTTAAAAACTAATGTGAAGGTAGATCATACTTTAACTATTTAACAAATAAGGAAGCTACATTTTGAAATAGATTACTTACTAGAAAATTCAATGCTTTTTCAAGTTCTTTGATGATAACTTCCATAGTTGGACGCTTGGATTGAGTTTCTGCCAAACATTGATGTGCAATTTTGGAGAATGTTTCTAGAGAATCTTGGTTGACACCCCCTTTTAGCATAGAAATGATTTCATCAGCTTCCATTAATTTTGGATCTACCATTCCCTTCAATGTTCCCACGTTGAAGCGTTGTCGAGCTACTGATGGAAGACCTCTCCCACTATATATTTCATCATATGCCAACCTTCCACACAAAACTTCAAATAGAACTACTCCGAAAGAGTAGATATCTGATTCCTTTTTCAGTTTACCAGTATTCTTGTATTCTGGATCTAGGTACACTTCTGTACCAGCAATATTGTTGGTAATAAGGGTGGTACCTTGTTGATTTGCACTGGAAAGCCCAAAGTCAGAAATCTTTGCCACCCAATTATCATCCAATAAGATATTTGCACTCTTAATATCTCGATGTATTATCATTGGTTTGCCATCTATATGGGTGTGAAGATAATTTAAGCCATGTGCTATATCAAGGCATATTTGTAAACGCTGGGACCAAACAAGATTAGTCATGCCATCCATGTTTCCCAAATAATCATCAAGACTTCCCTTAGCAACATACTCGTAAACGAGAATCAGCTCACGTCCTTCGTCACAAAATCCTAGAAGAGAGACAATATTCGGATGCTTACAATTACTAAGCGTTTCAATTTCTGAAACAAATCCTTGTTCTCCTTGTGTGTCTACTCTATTATGAAGGCGCTTAATAGCTACACAGCTATGCTTCTTATGAAATTCACATTTATTCTTCTCTTCAATTTTCGGAGAATTCGTGCCATCAAAATGATCCAGTTCTGCTTTGTACACCATACCATATCCACCCGATCCAATGTAGCACGTTTCGGAAAAATTATCTGTGGCCGACTCTATATCAGTCAGCCGAAGTCTCAAGTGATCCAAGCTTTTCCCCTGCAATATTACGTGTTAACAGAAAAGCATAGATGCACCTAAATATTACATTACTCATGAAATATTTAGAAAAGCAAAGGGGGCCCAAATATTACATTAAGGGTTAGAAGAAAAGCAGAGAGATGCACCATACATTTGCTAGGAAAGATTAGAATGCAATATAACCATGTCTTTGTCACTTTATTGAAATGTTCCTTTATTTCAAAAGTTACTAGAGACAGCCCAAAATAACTTTAAATTGTTCAGTTTTTGTAGTTGTATAAAGTAGGGGAAGGATCCACTAAAAAGTGGATTTTGCCTAAGTAGCCTAAGAAGGATTGTGATGATTACATGTGTCACTCCTAATAAGTAGGAATGAAGAGCATTTTGGTCCTTATAAATATGAGTGAAAATGACATGCGGTACCCCTTTTGTTTTTTTTTAAAATACAACAAAAAAAATCTAGCACAAAAAAATCTAGCACAAAAAATGTAATACAAAAAAATATAGCACAAAAAAATCTAATACAAAAAAATATAGCACGAAAAAATTCAGCAAAAAAATGTAGTAAAAAAAAATTCGGCACAAAAAATTGAGAAAAAAAAAATTTAAGACAAAAATTCAGCAAAAAAAATTTAACACAAAAATATAGTACAAAAATCCAGCACAAAAAAAAAGTTATACAACATAGAAATGCAACACATTTTAGTGGGTTTTTTTAGTCTTCATATTTTATATAACAATATGGTACTCAAAGTAAAGATAAAATGACGCTCGATTTTAAGGTGAATTTTTTATGAAAAAATAATTTCGTATAAAAAAGTTATGAACGTTTAAAAATTAGGGGTGGAATATGCATGTGCCTTGCATGTGGAGAGAGAAAGTCCATAAATAGGATTTTCCCAAATACCCTTGCACTCCTCCTTTCTCCTACACTTTCATCTTAACCATTGATTTGAAAAATGAATGTTTAAGATTTCTTCTCATCCTACTTAGGCAAAATCAACTTTTTATTTGATCTTACCCCGTATAAAGCATATGATATGTTTCTGTTATAAAAAATTTATTTATATTGACTCACCTTCCTTCCATTCCAAGAAAAGTAAAACACCAAGTGAAAACAGAATCCGTGTGGAAAAGAAACTGTTTGGTTTGATATATGATTTCACATGGAACTTGGAAGGTGACGGACGTACAACATAAAACTAGCTTGCTTTTGATAAAAGCCTCAATGCTAAAAAAGAAGTTACCTAACTTAAGAAACTATCGTATACATTACCACTTCATGTATTTACATTTTAACCCTTTGATTTTAGACTTTATCCAGCTTTATTCTAAAAACATATATGAAAAGTTAAAAAAAAAAACATTTTGTATACATAAAAGTAACTTTGGTTAAATATCATGCTTGCAACATTGGTCTGGGGTACCTATAATTTACCACAATCACTATAATCAAAATGGAACTCATATCTTACCTTGAAGTGTTTGGATGCTGTACCTTCAACTCCTGCAACCGTTGATTGTTCCTTCATTGTGAATAATAGCAAAAATGAAAATTAGTAAACTAATAGAATTATAGATTATTGGTTATGACAAAAAATGATGAAAGGTAGAAAAGAAGTCAAAAGATTGATGGTCTTACATGTTTGCGTTGAAGTTCCAGTGCTCTCTCAAGTCTTGTGCGTATTGTTTTCATGTCAGGACGCTGTGATTGCTTCTCCTTTATGCAACAATATGCTATTTCAGCGAACATGTTCAATGATTGCAAGTTCATTTGTTTTCGAAGAACTAAATCTATCAAATTATCAAGTTTTCTCTCTTCATAATGTGCTCTAGCCATTCGAGTAAAATACCAATTATCATCGTTTGGAATAGATGCTTCTCTTCCAAACAAGACTTCAAACAACACGACACCAAAGGAGAAAACGTCTGACTTATGATTCAAACCTCTTGTGTCTTCATATGCCGGGTCCATATAATGCAATGAGCCATTGTACTTACCGGTAAGGTGAAGATCATGCTTTCTAGCTTTAACCGCAAATTTAAAACCATGTAACTTGGGTTCCCAGTTGTGATCTAGTAAAATTTTGGAGCTTTTAATGCTACCATGTATGACATAATGATTTTCTGCTGCATCATAATGAAGATAACTCAATGCATGTGCAACCCCGACACATACTTGTTGATGATGATGAATACCGCATCATCCTTATTATTCATATCCTTACCAGTCAACTTATATGTAGAAACGACATTTTTGTGCTTAAGATCTTTAAGAACGAAAACCTCGGTACCCACAATGACCCATTGTCGACATTTCCGTGCAACAATGTTGATCGAGTCCCCTTGTTGCAAGAGTTTGTTGGAAATTTTAGTGAAAATGAGTTTTTCACTAAATATTTTGGACATTAATAATATTTATATATGTGTTGTATAAATAATTATTTATGGGTTTGTGTTCAAACTATGTCCAAATAGAGCTGAGATAAATGAGATATCGAAGCTTGAAGTTGTATGTTTGGAACAAACAAAGATGAGAAAAATGGATTGAGATTTGTCACCTTGTCCCACATAGGTGGAATGACAAAACTTAAAGTGGTATATAAGGAGGAGCACTCCTTGAAGGCAAACACTAGTGGGGACCCAAAGGGAGCATCGCACCTGCACATATGCTCGCGTGACGTGGGCTATATGCCCTATGTAATGCGCTTTGAACTTCGCACACCGCCTTTGTATTTTTGCCCATGAGCGCGTGGTCAAATACATGGCGGGTCCGCTTATGGCGCACCCTTGGGTGGCGTAGGCGGATGCCATGGCATGGCACATGTCGATGTGGCGCGCGACTACGCAAGGCTATGTGTCCGCGCGAGTTCTAGTGCGGTGCGCGGTGGCGCACGAGTATGGATGGCGCATGACCAGGTGGCGTCCTGGTATGCGTAGTAGCATCCGTGTGGCGCGCGACTCAGTTAAGTCAGTCAACCCGGTCTTCACTAGTTACTAGAATGTCATGAATTGATATGACGGTTTCATTTGACCACATTAATTCCATTTTATTGCACATCAATATTGTTTATTACTAGATTGATGATCTTGTTAATTACAATATTAATGGTACATTTTATTACAAATTAATATTGTTTATTACTAGATTGATGATCTTGTTAATTACAATATTAATGGTTAATATGTTTCATCTTTTGTAAGTATATATATATATATATATGAACGTTGGGTTCATATGGCATGAGATATACTAGAGAATCTCAATAACTCAAAAGTGTTAGAAACGAGTTTCTGTCACATTGAGAGGAGAACTCTCAAACTAAACAACTTCACATTTTTCTACTAAATTAGAACACCATTATACCCGGTGGAATCTCGGGCGTGAGTACCATCTCCGGCAGTACACATACTGTTCCGGTTGTTGTACCCTGGGAGACAGACCGTCTGAGAGGAGGCGCGGAATCTGTTTTAAGGGAAGCGTGTTGAACACGTGCCTCAACCAAAACCGTCAACAATTTTGCTTGTCTTGCAGCGGAGTTTCGATCTCGTAGATGCGGTTGAAGTTTTCAAAGACATTGGCTTTGAATCAAGATTGGTACAATTTAGTTGTATTTTATATTCGTTTATTCAGTTTTTGTAACCGGTATTGTACTAATCGAATTTCCCACAAATAACGAGAGTCTCGTTATTATTTATTTTATTAATATTTTAATAAAAAGTGAACCTAGTTCCTACAGAGTTGTCCTTTATAAACATCATAAGATGAACCACGTGTGAGGAGATTATCATCAGAGAAGTTGTTGGTGGCTAATTCTATCTCTTCTATTGGGATGTATAAGGAATCAACATATTCTTCAGCGTCCATATCTTGGGTAGATGAAGACATGATGCCTGTGTTGACCAAAGTAAACACCGACGACACCAAAAGATTTATAAGCAGCTGAAGTGAATTTAGGAGAGTAAGAAAAAGGGTTGGGGCAAGTAAGTAAGAGGATTATGGCAGCTGGCGATTATCACAACCCGGTCTTACTAGATGACATGGGTGGGTGGGTTTGACTTTGAGGAACCGGTCAACGCCACTGAAACAAGACATAAATGTAGAATTAAAACCTGAACCCCAGATAGATAATCTAAACTATAAATATTTGGCTATTTATTAACTCCTGAAGGCAAAACGGAAGAAACGCGAAATGAAAATGACTAACCTTCACTTTACAACTAACACCACGATCAACGGCGCCGTTACCGTCGCAAGTTGTTTTTTTGGTGTGTGTGTGAGAGAGAGAGTTTTGTCGGCACTTCCGATTCCAAGAGGTCACACCGTTTAATGCTTTTCTTTGAGCTTCTTCTGTTCTTATCATAATGGTGTGGAAGGTATTCCACCAAAATCGTGTAGCTTCCACCACCACACATCTTATTATTATTCATCAATTTCAATTCATTGATTCTACTTGTACACAATTGTAATTTTGCTAGGCGTACACCTTGTGAAGCCACTTGTACAAGACAGTGTAGCTTATTTTGGAAGGGTAAAATAGTAACTTTCGCAATTTTTTATAATTTTACCAAAATCTTATACCTCGGGCATCCTAAAATCCTATTCCATCCTTGTCCTTGTGTTTCCATCGTTGCCCTTTTTGATCGACTAAAATTTATGTAATCAGTTCGTTGAATGTAATGAATTGAAATGTATTAAGGCCGGAGGGTGTGGGGGCGCCACCACCGCCTCGTCACCACCTATGGCGCCGCCGGCGCTATAACCTCACACCCAGCCAATCAAGAGGGGCGCTATAGGTGAGCTCGCCATCATGTTAACGAGAAGAAGGGGCTGTTCAGGTGGGGCCCACTCGAGTGTCATCCAATCAAATTTTTTTTTTTTTTTTAATAGAGGGCTCCATCCCACACCGTGCAAGTTAAAGGGGGGCGTTATAAAGCCCCCTAGCTGACGTGGCGCCTACGTGGCGCTGAGGTGTCCTTATAAAGCCCAAGGGGGGTTATTCCACACCCTCTAGCCTAATTAACAGGTCAGATGCAGCAATAGATGCGTTGTAACTGTAAGTTTGTAATGTGAAGTGAACTTAATTAAATGGACATAAACTGTGATAATCAAATTAGGAAGTGAAAGGTTGTGATTCTATTGCTTTGATTGAATGAGAAATAAAATGAGATAGTCAAACTAGAAGAGGGAATGGGAATTCAGAGGTGACAGATTAGGGATGAGAGAAAGCAGTGGCGGATTCAAGATTTTTTTTATCGGGTTCCTTTTAGTAGATTTTCACTAATTCTCACATTTTTTCTAAATTGTATAAGGTTTCCACTAATTTTTTTAATTTTTTTTTCCAAACCAAGGGGTTAGTGAGAAGTCCTGAGAACCCCCAAAAGAACATCACAGTATCACATACTCATACATCATATTCGTTTTCTCCATTCTTTGTTTCTTGCTTTCTTTATCCCGGGCCCAATTCCATTCGGTCTGTGTTGGGCCTGAACTGGGCTAGTTGGTTGGGCTGGATAGTTAGGCGTGTTCATAACATTACCTCCTTCTTTAATGTACACCTAGTAGTAGTGCAAGCAACTGAACCAGCACTATCACAAAATTGAGCTTTAGCCACATTTTTCCCAAAACCGCCCTGTCACGCATCTGAGAAAATGTGTGGCTAAAGGGCATTTATAATATTTTAAAATATTTTCAGCCACACAATTTATTATTAATGTGAACATTGTATACCAGTTCGAAACCTTTAACCACACTTTTCAGAAAAAATGTGACATTTACTAGTATGTCTAGCCACAGCTTAAAAAGTATGTATAACCTATTGCCACGATATTTGTTTGATTTTTTTAGTTAACGACGCTAACCCCGTGTTGCAGCGGGATGCTGCAGCGGGATTCTGTATCGGTTCGCACCGAGCTCATCCCTACCCCTGAAACTAAAAAAAGAAAAAATTAAAAGTTGAAGAAAATCAACAAAAAAAAAAAAGTTGTATGATATCGTTGTTCGTACGGTAACCGTGATCAGGGATGAGCAATAGTAGCACTGAATTTCCCGAACCAAAATATTTCCGATATCAATTTGTGTCACACCCCGATATTTCCACAAATTACCGGTGGACCCGGCGGGGAGTATCGTGACGTAGTTGATATCATCATAGTCAATACACACAATATAATAGCACAGCGGAAGGCTTGGTGAATAAACTATTACAAACCATAATGTCTGAGTGTCCAAATGAAGAATATACAGACTGGATTGTAATAAGATCCACAGGCGGATCATAAAAGTACAAAGAAACAAAATAACAGACTTCAGGTATCTTAGGGATTTGCAAGATCCTCTTATACGACACCTAATAGCTCCAGCCTATTTACGAGGGGTACCTGTCAATCAGTCTTTAGAAAATACGTCAGTTTACACTGGTAAATACAATTAACTGACTCTTTTGAAAACATTTATGAAAGTTGATTTAAGTGCACAAGGCACAAATCATTATAACTTGGGACAATTATTTAAAGATAATCTTGTATACAGATTTATATGTTTGTCATACAATTGGGGCCGGTTTGGAAGCCGGTCATGATTAACCGACTCACCACTTATAGAACCCACAAAGGAGTTATCCCCAACATGTGGGTTTATATTTTAGCATTTGCATCTGTCAGGTGTATGCCTACACCCCGTGCATAGGTCGTGGCCATTTTCAAATAAAATGAGCCGAGGATATCCAGGACACGGTCGTATTAACCCCCAATGTTTATGTTATCAAACAAAACAGATTAAAACGGGTTATGCAATTTATTAATCACAATCCGATTAAATGATTTCATACCCGACCAAGCGGTATTATTATAATACCGTATCCCAAGCCCGTATAAGGGAAAATAAGTTAAAAGTATTTACCTGAGCTAATGTGAAAGGTAACTCAGCAGTATAATCCTAAGCTGTATGATGGTACCTTCTACTGGATGCTATTTAATCTGTATAAAAGGTTTAATAACCTATTAGGATGCTAACGGGTCTTTAGTTAAGTCAAGGACTTAGACCGGCTAGTTAGAAAGAAACTTTACGGTTTTAAACGCTAGATTAAGCGGAGACCGGATTAGAATGTGGTTTAGACCCGTCAAGCTTGGATACTTGTATAATATGGGTAAACTAATCACATTCTGGAATTTGAGGATTTAATGATAAGGTTAAACCCGTTTCGGCTATTTTATGTAAACTAGTCACATAAACCGATCCGAACGCGTAAACGCGTAACGGGTAACCAAATGAATTATATACAGGTCTCAAATGTTATTATGCTTAAAATATGTTAATACATCAGTAGGATGTTAACATATATGCCAAAAAAGTAATTAAAACCAATTTAAGTCCCGTAAGGGCATTTTTGGTCATTTTAATAATTATAAAAGAGATTTTATAATAAACTGAAGTTCTGGTCCTTTGTAATCAGTAAAAATATTTATTTCATCTCATTACATCAGTAAGATATTATATAAATGTGAGGTTTACCATTAAAGACCAAACTATATCCCAAAAGGGCATTTTGGTCATTTCACATAGACTTTTAAGGGCATTTTTGGAAACCTGAGTTCATAATTTATACCTACTGTAATAATATTCAAATTTGTTTAAAAATTCAGTAGGTAACAAGTCTTAGATGTTAAGTATGGTTTTAAACCATACTATGCACATAATTAGTGTAAAACTCGCTAATTGACGATAATCAAGATGTTTATGTAATTCTGAGAATTTGATCAGTTTTAAATACTCAAAATAATTTATTTAATGTATGAAATCAGTAGGAAAAAGTTTGGCATTCAAATCCTTTGTTAATCTCATTTTATGTCTAAAAAGGGTATTATCGTCATTAACCGAATTACACAAGAACTCTATGTTTTAAACAGATAATAATCTGACCAAAAATCTTAAAATTCCTTAAAAATAATATCTTAACAGTAGGTAATGAGTTTTGGTTCAAAATCCAAGTTTAAAGGTGCATTATGCAAGATATCGCAAATTAATTAATAAAAAGCTTCTAATTACGATATCGCGCATAACTCCTATTTGGGACCAAGAACTGATGTCAAATTTTTGGGACAAGCTTATATATCAGTAGCAAAGGTTTTTGTCCACTCACCTTTCTAAAAATCTCATTTGTATGACAAAAGGGCATTTATGGCATTTATAAGCATATTAACGATCAAGAGCATATAATTCAAACCACTAAGAACCATGCAATATAACTCCAGAGGGTTATACTACTGAGTAATGTGGTCCTAATGGAAGCTTAAACATGGGAGAATTAAGCTTGAATGTGTCAGAACTGAAAGTCAAAGCAAAAGTCAAGCTTTTGCGACTTTCGGTTGTAAACTGACCTTAGACTGATAATTGTCGGGTTAGGACTGATAAAACATGTTCTAATATTAATTACCAAGTCATTAGTTAAAATATAATTTAGAACCTCTGTTTTATTAATTTAATTCATTTTTAAACTTTCTGTCCAGTTTGACTTTTTGTCAAACTAGTTTGACCCGACAATTAACTAGTCAAACGAAATAATTAGGAGGTGCCCTTTTAAGGGTTAATCACCTACCTTAATATGGTTCCATAACCACTTTCGTTTTGGTCAGTGGCTGGACCATATGTGATTAAACCGAAAGTCAAAGCTTAATTACGATAAGTTTGACTTTTCGGTTTTTAAACTAATTAAAAGGACTAAGATGGTAATAAGACTCTTACTAATGGTCCTTGCTATCTTTTCTACACTTGTAATTCTTCTCCTAATCCTTGCAAGCTCCAGAAATGAGTCCTTTTGAAGTTGTTGCAATTGATGTGGAATTGAACACACACTAGTGCTCCTTATATACTAAAATCCAACTTCATGGATTACTTCCAGCTGTTATGGGACCTCCTAGGATCACCCCAGGTGTCCTAGTGGATTAATAAAACCGTTTAACAGCCCCTAGGATCGATACAATTGAGATTAAGGTGGTGCAGCAGCTGAAACCCTCACCTGTCCTGATTTTTCTGCGCTGTGCGTTTTTAGGCGGGCCGCGTAAGGTCAGAGAGGGGGTTTACGCGGGCCGCGTAAGCCTGTTTTCCAGGTTAAAAAAGTTTCTGAAATGGCATTTTCAGTCCCTAGTCATTATAAACCCTATTTAACCTCATTTTTGGCCTGTAAGGCCCTTGTAGTTAGTTTATTGAGGCTCAAGGATGTATAATCAAACTTCGTTAGGCTCGGTTTCGTTAAATATCACTATAAATGCAAGTTTCATCAAGTTGACACTTTTCACCCAAAGTCTTGAAACCTTACTTAACGATCTCGAAACCATGTGAAATTTATACCACTTGTTCTTGAGAGTATATTTGAATATTTCGAAGCCTCGGGTTCGTCAAAAGGTCACTCAGAGGTCAAAATTAACATGTTGACACGTTTAACCCTTGTAGTTTTATAATCTTCCGATTATTTTTACAAACGGCTTCTTATATCAAATCAATCACCCGTTTAAGAATATATTCATCACATATGGTCAATCAGAGGCACAAGTTTGGCATGTTGACACTTTTAGTCCCTGTGGTTTCATATTTTCACTTTTTGACAACTTTAGTCCTTCAAACTCAATCTTTCACATAATTAGAGTTTAGGACACGTGTCTTTACATAATTGGACACGTTTTTACGTGGTGTTACATCCTCACCCCCTTAAAAGAAATCTTGACCCCGAGATTTACTGGAATAAGTGAGGGTACTTCTGTCGCATAGTGGACTCAACTTCCCACATATATTCAGGACCTCTACGGGCATCCCATTTGACCTTTACTATAGGCACATGCTTCCTTTGGAGCTTTTTAACCTGATGATCCTCGATCGATATAGGTTTTTCAAGAAATCTCAGACTTTCATCAATCTATACGTCTTTATGAGACATAGCTAATGATTCATCACCTAGACATTTCTTGAGGTTACAGATGTGGAACACATTATGAATTCCACTGAGCTCCTCAGGCAAGTTTAGCTTATAAGCTACACTGCCGACACATTCGATAATCTCAAATGGTCCAATATACCTTGGGCTTAACTTGCCCTTCTTACCAAAACACATCATGCCTTTCCAGGGCGATACTTTTAGCAAGACTTTATCGCCGACCTCAAACTTTAGAGGTTTTCGTCTCTTGCCAGCATAACTTTTCTGCCTATCCCTGGCAGCTTTCAGGCGATCACGAATTTGGACAATCTTGTCCGTCGTTTCAAGGACTATATCAGGTCCTGACAACTGAGCTTCTCCTACTTCCGTCCAACAAACAGGCGTTCTGCATTTCCTACCATATAATGCCTCAAAAGGCGCAGCATGAATGCTCGTATGGTAGCTATTATTATAGGAGAACTCGATAAATAGTAGGTGGTCATCCCAACTACCTCCTAAATCAATAACACATGCTCGAAGCATGTCTTCCAAAGTTTGAATCGTACGCTCACTCTGTCCATCTGTCTGAGGATGGTAAGCAGTACTAAAATTCAAACGAGTGCCCAAAGATTGTTGGAAACTTTTCCAAAAGTGAGAGGTGTATCTAGTATCTCTATCAGATATAATAGACACCGGCACTCCGTGGAGAGATACAATCTTATCCACGTAAAGCTGGGCTAGCTTGTCAGAGCTATGAGTCTCTTTAATGGGTAAGAAGTGTGCTGACTTAGTCAGTCTATCAACGATGACCCATATAGTATCATTTCCATGTCTTGTTTTAGGTAACTTGGCTATAAAGTCCATAGTTACCATCTCCCACTTCCATGTGGGAAGTTCTGGCTGTTGAAGCTGACCTGATGGCTTTTGATGTTCAGCTTTAATCTGAGCACAAGTCAGGCACTTAGCTACATGTGTGGCAATAGATTTCTTCAAACCTATCCACCAATAATTAGCTTTTAAATCCTGATACATCTTGTCACCTCCAGGGTGAACTGAGTATTTGGAATCGTGAGCTTCCTGGAGGATTATATCTCGAAGTCCTTCATGGATAGGAACCCAAATTCTTCCATTCAGTCTGAGGATTCCATCCTTACCTGGTGTTAACTGTTCAGCAGTAACACCTAACTTCTCATCTGGAAGGTTAGCTTCTAAAACAGCATCTTTCTGTGCAGTTAACACCCTTTCATTCAGGCTATTCTTCAGTTCAATGCTCTTAGCATTAATCCTGATAGGTTTGACTCTTTCCTTTCGGCTTAGAGCATCTGCGACCACATTCGCTTTACTAGGATGGTAGCGAATTAGCATCTTTCTGTGCAGTTAACACCCTTTCATTCAGGCTATTCTTCAGTTCAATGCTCTTAGCATTAATCCTGATAGGTTTGACTCTTTCCTTTCGGCTTAGAGCATCTGCGACCACATTCGCTTTACTAGGATGGTAGCGAATTTCACAATCGAGTCATTTAAAGTCTCCATCCAGCGGCGCTGTCTCATATTGAGCTCTTTTTGATTGAATAACTATTGAAGACTTTTGTGATCCCAATAGATCACACATTTAGTTCCATATAAATAATGTCTCCATAACTTTAGTGCGAATACAACGGCACCCAACTCCAAATCGTGGGTGGTGTAATTCTTTTCATGCACCTTTAATTGTCGTGATGCGTAGGCAATCACTTTGCCCTTCTGCATAAGTACACAACCCATGCCGGTGTGTGACGCATCACAGTAAACGACAAACTCTTCAATTCCTTCGGGCAATGTCAACACCGGAGCATTGCTCAATTTCTGCTTAAGAATCTCAAAGGATTCTTGTTGCTTTGGACCCCAATCAAATTTCACAATCTTACGGGTCAAAGAAGTCAATGGTGCAGCTATCCTTGAGAAGTTCTCAATGAATCTTCTATAATATCCAGCTAAACCCAGAAAGCTATGAATTTCGGTTGGAGTCTTTGGTGCTTCCCAATTCATTACGGCTTCTACCTTAGAGGGATCAACTTGGATGCCACGCTCACTAACAACATGTCCAAGGAATTGGACTTCGCGAAGCCAGAACTCGCACTTGGAGAATTTAGCATACAATTTCTCCTGTCGAAGAAATCCTAAGATACATCGAAGGTGCTTCTCGTGATCAACTTGATTACGAGAGTAGATAAGTATGTCATCTATGAAGACGATGATAAACTTATCTAAGTATGGTTTGCAGACTCTATTCATGAGGTCCATGAATGCTACGGGTGCATTAGTGAGCCCGAAAGGCATCACTAAGAACTCGAAATGTCCATACCTTGTTCTGAACGCTGTCTTAGGCACATCTTTAGTTCTAACTTTGAGTTGATGATACCCAGATCTCAAATCAATCTTCGAGAAGAAGCTCGCTCCTTGGAGCTGATCAAATAAGTCGTCGATCCTGGGTAAGGGATAACGATTCTTGATTGTTACCTTGTTTAACTCACGATAATCAATGCATAAGCGCATTGATCCATCCTTCTTTTTCACAAATAATATTGGAGCTCCCCAAGGCGAAGAGCTAGGTTGAATAAAACCTTTTTCCAGTAAGTCATCCAATTGTGTCCTGAGCTCTTTCATTTCAGTAGGCGCTAGGCGATAAGGAGCTCGTGCAATAGGTGCATATCCTGGCAGAATGTCTATCCTGAACTCTACTTGCCTCTCAGGAGGTAATCCAGGTAATTCATCAGGAAAGACATCAGGATACTCGGATATAATTGGAATGTCTTCAATCTTGGGTTTCGGATCATTCACTGTCACTTGTGCCATGTAAATAACACATCCGCTCCTCAAACACTGTGATACCTTGAGAATAGACACGTTACTTGGCAACCCATATTGTGTATCTCCTTGAATAATGATAGATTCGCCAGAAGGGGTTTTGATAATAACTAGCTTTTTATCACAGGCAATTTGGGCTTGGTTATGTGACAACCAATCCATGCTCAAAACTATATCAAACCCAGCCAATTTCATTGGCAAGAGGGATAGCGGGATAGAATGATTCTTAATGGATATAAAGCATCCATCAAGAAGAGTTGAAGCTGTTTCTATGGTACCATCGGCAAGCTCTACATCATATTTTATGTCTAGAGTCTTAATAGGCAAATTCAGTGACTTACAAAACTTATGGTCTACAAAAGACTTATCAGCACCTGAATCAAATAAGACTCTAGCATAATTATTATTAATGAGGAAGGTACCTGTTATGACGTTCTCGTCGTTCACCGCTTCCCTAGCATTCATCTGAAAAACTCTCGCATTCGTTTTCTTCGCCTCCTCGGGCTTCTTAGCATTCTTGGGGCAATTTGTCTTGATGTGCCCCTTTTCATTGCAACCGTAACAGGTTGTTCCGGCACTCTACAGATTTGTGCCCTTTCTTCTTGCAAATCCCACATGGTTTGGCTTGTGGGTCTTTGTTGCACTTTCCAAAGTGCCTTTTGTTGAAGGTTTTGCACCTGGGCTTGTCACTGAACTGTCCTTTCTTAGAACCAAAGTTCCCTTTACTCTTCTTGTTTGACTGGGGAGACTTGTCTTCCTCCCTCTTCCTCTTCCCATCATCGGTAGCTTTCTTTGCCCTACTCCTCACAACATCAAGAGTGAGGGACAAAGATAGATCCACAGCAGATCTATATGTGGTTGGCTTAGAAGCCTTAACATTCCCTTTCACTTCACGGGCCTAACCACCGATGAAACGCGTAATGCGTTTGGGTTCAGGGGTGACTAAGTATGGTACAAGCCTTGACATCGAGTTGAAGCTAGTCACATAGGATCTACAATCCAGATCCTTCATTACCAGGGTGAGGAAGTCAGTTTCAATCCTCTCAACTTCATGTTGAGGACAGTAAATGTCCTTCACCAAATCAACAAACTTGTTCCATGGAAGGTTGTACAAAGGGACCTTTCCAGTGGCTTGCACTAATGCTTTCCACCAAGTGAGGGCATCGCCGTTGAAAGATTGAGACACAAACTTCACTATGTCTTCCTTAGCACATCCGCTGATGTCTATCACAGTCTCCATTTCGTCTAACCACTTCATACAGTCTATCGCTCCCTTTTCTCCTGTGAAATCCCTCGGTTTACAGGAGACAAAGTATTTATAGGTACAACCCTTGGTGTACCTGGGAGTCGGTTCGAGGACAACTTGCCTCTGTGGTTCACTTCTCTGATTAGACGAGTGTTGAGATTCACTCTTCTTCTGTGTATGCGAATGAGAATGGGACTTTGAATGAGTTTTAGACCGAACATTACTCGGCTCCTTAAACTTATCATCCATAGCCTGATCAACTGCTGCGGTTATCATCGCTTGCAACTCAGCACCAGTGATATTGATCCTGGTATTGTTGTTTCCTTCTGCGGGATGACTGTTTGCTTCATCCGAGCCAGCCATTTTTCATATACTATATCAAGCAATAATGATATATTTAAATTATATAATGAATCATCGCATTGATGATTAGATGGTCATGGTATTATTAAACCATATAGACCATTTTAAATAAAAATCAATTTAATCATGATTTGCCTAGGTTACAACAGAACCATAATAAGCAATTAATAGGATATAATCCTTTATATTTATTAGACAGGGGATATGAATCACAACTATCAATGTCATGTAAGACATTTTCATATAGCACAAGGCTCGTCTCGAAGGACATTTAGATGGCACAAAAGCCTTGTCACAAGGACGATTATAATCATTGATCTCTTGGATCAGTGATCTCTTTAAGGGTCGAACAAAGTTCATCGCCTTTTTGACAAGAAGTCTATAAAATAAAACTTTCATTGTCATTATTACACCTTTGCTTATAAGCATACATCTTAAATGGATGTTTTGGTGTATACATCTTATTGACGTTTATTAGCCATGATTCACATTGATCATATAGGCTATATATAAGTGACTTGGAAGGATCCAAGTACATTTGGAAGCTTGTGTGGTTTCTCATACCACACAGCCAGGAATGTTAACATATTTTCAGATGTTAACAGGGATTTATTGTCTTAAAAAGGTTGTACCATCATAGCCATTTAATATTTTGGCTAGGTTATACCTCTAAGAATTTCTTTAGCAGATCAATTAAAATTGAATTGATAAGGTACAATGATATAATAAAATACATATTTAAAATCTCAAAATGAATTTTCATTAAACTACTAAACTATTACAAGAATGCCCTAAACGGGACTTGAAATAAACACACTGCCCTCGCAGGGGCTACAAAAAATAGAAGTAAGTCCACGCAGGGACTCGGTACAGAAAAATAAAAAATAATGTCCTCGCAGGGACTTGATTAAAGATAATATAAAATAAAATAACAACTTCCTACTTCTTCTTGCCTTTAATAAGGCTCGCAAGGCCCTTGAGAAAGCTATTATGCTTCTTTTTGGTCTGGTTTGCTTCATGCTCAACCCTGTCTAACCTTTGCAGGATCTCCTGAGTTTGCTCCTGATGGGGAGGAGGAGGTTGCTGGTATGGGGGGTATTGATGCCCCTGCATTGGATATCCAGTTGGATAAACTAGAGGTTAAGAAGAAGGATAGAGTGCATTATACATGTGCAGCAGTAAGATATGGATCATGGGTTCCATAATCAGATGGATAACCAGATGGGTTATACCCAGATGAACCAGGGTATGTTGGTATGGGGTTGTCAAAACCCACTGGCGGTGGTGGTGGTGCATAAGAAACTAGTGGAGGATTTTCCTCTGGCACCACATGCGAGGGTCCACCCATTTGGGGGTCCTTGGGAATAGGAGGGTAAGAGCTTGAACCTTGAGGAGAACTGAACCGAGGTCCTCCTCGCACAGATATTCGTGCATTTCTCCTTCGCCTTGGCGGCTCGGGAGGTGGTTGAGGTGGTTCCTCAACAGGAAGAGGTGGTGGTGAAACTTCTTGAAGTTGTGGTTCAACCAAAGGAGGTTGAGCAGGAGAGTTATGGTATGAAGGGGTAAAGAACCAATCATACGTGGCCATCCTCTCAGCATATGAATCAGGCCCTTGGTACGGTGATCCTTGGTATGGAGAACCGCTAGAGATGCTAATAGGGTGGCCCGGTGTTCCGGTTTGCATTTCTGGGTCTGGGTCGTCGTCCATTTCCATCTCCTTGGAAAAGTGATCCTCGGGTCCTAAAGGATTGAAACCCAGAAAGTCGTTGACATAGTCATTAGGATTAAACTGGGCTGGAGAGTAGGTAGAATCCGAGTGATGAAATGAATGAGAATGTAAGGAATGGTAAGATTGATGGGAATGGTGGGAATAATGCGAATGATGTGATGCATGGGAGTGATGAGAATGCTGGGGCTCGTCTGGAACAGGCGGCCTGAATGATGGATGAAAAGAAGGTGATGAGCTCAAAGAGACAGAATGTCTCGCTGGTTCGAAAGAATTACCCCAATGGTCACGTGAGTCAGAACTAGAAAATGTTGCCGACGGGGTGCGTCTCTGTGAAGGCCCCGCGTGTGCTGATGGTCCACCTCGCATGGGACCCTTTCCTTTGCCTCTCACTCTTGGCGGCATTGTTGACGATTAATCCTGTCAAACAAGTAAAACAAAATAAAATATAAACAACAAAGGGAAGTTAAGAATAAATCCTAGGTCATTGGCCTAGACTCGGAAGTCTAAGGAATGTGCTTATTGTGTCATTGAGATTAAACACAAAAGGTTAGTGTTTAATTCACTCAATGTTGGCTCTGATACCAACCTGTCACACCCCGATATTTCCACATATTACCGGTGGGCCTGGCGGGGAGTATCGTGACGTAGTTGATATCATCATAGTAAATACACACAATATAATAGCACAGCGGAAGGCTTGGTGAATAAACTATTACAAACCATAATGTCTGAGTGTCCAAATGAAGAATATACAGACTGGATTGTAATAAGATCCACAGGCGGATCATAAAAGTACAAAGAAACAAAATAACAGACTTCAGGTATCTTAGGGATTTGCAAGATCCTCTTATACGACACCTAATAGCTCCAGCCTATTTACGAGAGGTACTTGTCAATCAGTCTTTAGAAAATACGTCAGTTTACACTGGTGAATACAATTAACTGACTCTTTTGAAAACATTTATGAAAGTTGATTTAAGTGCACAAGGCACAAATCATTATAACTTGGGACAATTATTTAAAGATAATCTTGTATACAGATTTATATGTTTGTCATACAATTGGGGCCGGTTTGGAAGCCGGTCATGATTAACCAACTCACCACTTATAGAACCCACAAAGGAGTTATTCCCAACATGTGGGTTTATATTTTAGCATTTGCATCTGTCAGGTGTATGCCTACACCCCGTGCATAGGTCGTGGCCATTTTCAAATGAAATGAGCCGAGGATATCCAGGACACGGTCGTATTAATCCCCAATGTTTATGTTATCAAACAAAACAGATTAAAACGGGTTATGCAATTTATTAATCACAATCCGATTAAATGATTTCATACCCGACCAAGCGGTATTATTATAATACCGTATCCCAAGCCCGTATAAGGGAAAATAAGTTAAAAGTATTTACCTGAGTTAATGTGAAAGGTAACTCAGCAGTATAATCCTAAGCTGTATGATGGTACCTTCTACTGGATGCTATTTAATCTGTATAAAAGGTTTAATAACCTATTAGGATGCTAACGGGTCTTTAGTTAAGTCAAGGACTTAGACCGGCTAGTTAGAAAGAAACTTTACGGTTTTAAACGCTAGATTAAGCAGAGACCGGATTAGAATGTGGTTTAAACCCGACAAGCTTGGATACTTTTATAATATGGGTAAACTAATCACATTCTGGAATTTGAGGATTTAATGATAAGGTTAAACCCGTTTCGGCTATTTTATGTAAACTAGTCACATAAACCGATCCGAACGCGTAAACGCGTAACGGGTAACCAAATGAATTATATACAGGTCTCAAATGTTATTATGCTTAAAATATGTTAATACATCAGTAGGATGTTAACATATATGCCCAAAAAGTAATTAAATCCAATTTAAGTCCCGTAAGGGCATTTTGGTCATTTTAATAATTATAAAAGAGATTTTATAATAAACTGAAGTTCTGGTCCTTTGTAATCAGTAAAAATATTTATTTCATCTCATTACATCAGTAAGATATTATATAAATGTGAGGTTTACCATTAAAGACCAAACTATATCCCAAAAGGGCATTTTGGTCATTTCACATAGACTTTTAAGGGCATTTTTGGAAACCTGAGTTCATAACTTATACCTACTATAATAATATTCAAATTTGTTTAAAAATTCAGTAGGTAACAAGTCTTAGATGTTAAGTATGGTTTTAAACCATACTATGCACATAATTAGAGTAAAACTCGCTAATTGACGATAATCAAGATGTTTATGTAATTCTGAAAATTTGATCAGTTTTAAATACTCAAAATAATTTATTTAATGTATGAAATCAGTAGGAAAAAGTTTGGCATTCAAATCCTTTGTTAATCTCATTTTATGTCTAAAAAGGGTATTATCGTCATTAACCGAATTACACAAGAACTCTATGTTTTAAACAGATAATAATCTGACCAAAAATCTTAAAATTCCTTAAAAATAATATCTTAACAGTAGGTAATGAGTTTTGGTTCAAAATCCAAGTTTAAAGGTGCATTATGCAAGATATCGCAAATTAATTAATAAAAAGCTTCTAATTACGATATCGCGCATAACTCCTATTTGGGACCAAGAACTGATGTCAAATTTTTGGGACAAGCTTATATATCAGTAGCAAAGGTTTTTGTCCACTCACCTTTCTAAAAATCTCATTTGTATGACAAAAGGGCATTTATGGCATTTATAAGCATATTAACGATCAAGAGCATATAATTCAAACCACTAAGAACCATGCAATATAACTCCAGAGGGTTATACTACTGAGTAATGTGGTCCTAATGGAAGCTTAAACATGGGAGAATTAAGCTTGAATGGGTCAGAACTGAAAGTCAATGCAAAAGTCAAGCTTTTGCGACTTTCGGTTGTAAACTGACCTTAGACTGATAATTGTCGGGTTAGGACTGATAAAACATGTTCTAATATTAATTACCAAGTCATTAGTTAAAATATAATTTAGAACCTCTGTTTTATTAATTTAATTCATTTTTAAACTTTCTGTCCAGATTGACTTTTTGTCAAACTAGTTTGACCCGACAATTAACTAGTCAAACGAAATAATTAGGAGGTGCCCTTTTAAGGGTTAATCACCTACCTTAATATGGTTCCATAACCACTTTCGTTTTGGTCAGTGGCTGGACATTATGTGATTAAACCGAAAGTCAAAGCTTAATTACGATAAGTTTGACTTTTCGGTTTTTAAACTAATTAAAAGGACTAAGCAGGTAATAAGACTCTTACTAATGGTCATTGCTATCTTTTCTACACTTGTAATTCTTCTCCTAATCCTTGCAAGCTCCAGAAATCAGTCCTTTTGAAGTTGTTGCAATTGATGTGCAATTGAACACACACTAGTGCTCCTTATATACTAAAATCTAACTTCATGGATTACTTCCAACTGTTATGGGACCTCCTAGGATCACCCCAGGTGTCCTAGTGGATTAATAAAATCGTTTAACAGCCCCTAGGATCGATACAATTGAGATTAAGGCGGTGCAGCAGTTGAAACCCGCACCTGTCCTGATTTTTCTGCGCTGGGCATTTTTAGGCGGGCCGCGTAAGTTCAGAGAGGTGGTTTACGCGGGCCGCGTAAGCCTGTTTTCCAGGTTAAACAAGTTTCTGAAATGGCAGTTTCAGTCCCTGGTCATTATAAACCCTATTTAACCTCATTTTTGGCATGTAAGGACCTTGTAGTTAGTTTGTTGAGGCTCAAGGATGTATAATCAAACTTCGTTAGGATCGGTTTCGTTAAATATCACTATAAATGCAAGTTTCATCAAGTTGACACTTTTCACCCAAAGTCTTGAAAACTTACTTAACGATATCGAAACCATGTGAAATTTATACCACTTGTTCTTGAGAGTATGTTTGAATATTTCGAAGCCTCAGGTTCGTCAAAAGGTCACTCAGAGGTCAAAATTAACATGTTGACACGTTTAACCCTTGTAGTTTTATAATCTTCCGATTATTTTTACAAACGGCTTCTTATATCAAATCAATCACTCGTTTAAGAATATATTAATCACATATGGTCAATCAGAGGCACAAGTTTGGCATGTTGACACTTTTAGTCCCTGTGGTTTCATATTTTCACTATTTGACAACTTTAGTCCTTCAAACTCAATCTTTCACATAATTAGAGTTTAGGACGCGTGTCTTTACATAATTGGATACGTTTTTACGTGGTGTTACAATTTAGCACCAACTTTTGGTGTTTTCTGCATTAATGCTTGTTTTTACCTTCATGCTTAGACCGAACAGGGCCGTCCCGGTATTTTCGATACCAGTACTGGTTCGATACCGTTTGAAACCAAGCTTATCCCAACCCCTGATATTAAAAAATGAACTAAAGTTAAAAAGTAAAGAAAATAACTATTATTATAATACTAAAATAATAAAAGTATTAAAAAACTATATATTATTATAATATTATAATATTAAAATCACTATTTATTTCAATTTCTTTATTAATATATAATATATAATAATATATAGTAATATCTATACATATAATAAAAGAAACCAATTGGTGGACACGTGTCGATACGAGAGACATCTATTATTTAGTTTTCTTGCCATATATTATGTTTATTTTTATCTTAAAAATTATAAGTTTTAAAATAATTTATCAAGTTATCCCATATTTTAAGTCAACGTTTATCTATAACTATATCTCTATATTTATATTTATATTTATCTTCTAATATAATCTTTATACTTATCTTTAGTTTATTATTTTGCGAGTAAATTGCACAAAACGTCTTTTATGTTTCCTCAAACTTGCAGGTTCCAGCCTTAATGTTTAAAACTTGCTAAAAACATCCTTTAAGTTTATTTTTGTTGCTGGTTTAATCCTTTATGACTAACCAAGTTAATTATCTCAATTTATTTCCCTCACATGCCTAACATGTGAGGATCCCACTATCGTTTGATGACCGACATCAACTGACTCGCAAAAGGGAATGGGGATGTGGTGCAAATACAAAGCTGCCTGAAACCCAAGCAAAATTGCCTCTGTTTTCACCGGAGATATAGTCCAAACACAATTGGATCTCTTAAATTTATGGGGCCATTCACATGGAGCAAGCCCCTTTTCGTTCCGAGCTATCAACATCCACTCGGAGGAGAGATCCAGCCTGCGTTTCGCTGACTAAATGCCAAACAAGCCATATTTGCAGGTTGATAGCCTCATGTTAGTTCTGTATGTGAATTCAAATTTAAAAATTCTAATATGTAAATAGTATATCAAAATTCTTTTTTACCAAAAACGTATTTTGACGACTGTGTGTGTTAACTGATTACATTATATTTATTCAAGCCGTGTAGTACACGTGCTTATTCAACCCATTTTATACACGGGTAATTAAAGATGTAACTTTTTTTATTATATAAAAATATATTTAATCAACCCATGTAATACACGGGGTTCTAACCTTGTATAGTAAGAATACTATATAGTAATGGTGTCTTTTTGGTGAAATGAGGGTTTGGCAGTTAAATCTTTCAAACGGTATGTCTTTTAATGATTCGGTGGAACTTGCCTTTTATATTAAAACGGTGTAAGTTATGAGTTCGGTTTTTGTATGATATATGTATAATATAATATAATCTTCTAAATAACGCGACTTTTAAACGAAAAGGTATGACCTAAGTTGGTAATTGTATATAAAAAATCAAACGGGTGCTTGTGTTAAAAGTAGGAATGGCAATGGGCCAGGCTTGGGTCGGGTATTGGTAATCCCAGGCCCGTACCCGGTTGTAATTCTTTGTCCCATACCCGGCCCGTTACCCGCCGGGTAATTACCCGTCGGGTATCGGGCATACTCGCGGGTATCGGGTATACCCGTTAATTTCATAAAAATACCTGTTGGGACAAATTTGCAATTTTTACTTTGATGTCCATATAATTTACTATTTTAATGACTATAACAAATGAAAATATAATTAATAACTTATATATCATATTCAAACCACATATACCAAACTAAATCAAAACGATTACTTAATTAAGTAACTGTATTAAGACCACCAAATTGTATAAACATCCACAAAATAAAGGGTGATAGCTTCCATATCCAATATACATGCTCAAAAATAAGTTATTTGTTCACTAAGAACCTTCCAAATACATATCCACATGTGACTATAGAGAAGGTAATAAGTACATGTCCTAAGTTTATATATATGGAAATATATAATATGATACTTTCAGGTATTATTCGGGTAAATGAGTCGGGTATCGGGCGGGTATCACTAAATCCCATACCCGTACCCGATTTTTTTCCTTTTTTAAGCCCGTACTGTAACAACCCGACTTTCCGAGTCAAAGTCAAAGTCAACTCGTGTTCTTACTTAGACCTGTCATTAATCGCTTAATTGACTTGTACTCTCGATATTTTAAAACTATGTTTTACAACCCAGTTATCGCATTTAACGCAGTTTATAACGCATACCATTTAACGCATTTTATCGCATATTACATCGCATGTTTATACTAAACGCTATCACAACGCAAACTCGAAACGCAGTTATTGGTATTGTTCCATGTGTGTGTTATTATGTGCTTTACTTGTGTGTGCCTTATATATGTTTTGGGATGTTATTCGCAAACGCAATCGCAACTCTATCGCAATGCTATCTCATCGCAACTCGAAACGCAGATTTACTTTTATGCATATTATGTGTTATGTTATTTGTGTAACTACATGTTTAAATGTTATGTGGTTATCTCATCGCAACGCTTACTCGCAACTCGCTTAAACGCAACACAATGCTTAACGCACGAAACGAAGGTCGGAAACCAACAAAACGCAACTCGGCTGGTCGAATGACCACCCGATCAAATGGACATCCGACCGGATGACCACCCGATCGGATGGACATCCGACCGGATGACCATCCGATCGGATGGCCATCCGATCGATTGGCCATCCGACCCACTTTCTCCACCGCCTTAGCTCCTCTCTCACACTATAAATACCCACCTCTCACATCACTATTCCCTGATGTGACAGCTCTATTCGACTAACTCGCTCCCAGCTCGTTCCCAATCATTTTTCACTCGATTCAAGGCTATACCGTAAGTATTTCACCCTAAATCTTGTACTTCCATGATCAATGCACACTTTCTCATCATCTTCTCCATCAAAATCACTGATTTCCACCATGGAATCACCTGATTTGGACTTCTGGAAGGTGACGTCATCACGGTTTCTTATGCAAACTGTTGAGTGGAATCATCTCATCGAGATTTGTTAAGATCTAAAGGATTTCTACACTATTAAACACAGATCTCAACGAAATCTAAACATTTTCTATTGTTTTCAAACTTTCTTGCAACTCTTTTACACTCTCTACTCAAAACCAACGGAATCTAAACTCAATCTGACTTTAGACTCGTTCCTTAGTCTAGAGCCGGCTTGAAAACGGATTCCCACCGAAGGGACGACCAATTTACGGGTTGAATATGAAACTTAATCAAAAGAACAGTGAGTACGATCGAATGGGGTGATTCCCATCCGATCGAATGAACTGCTCCTTGGTGTGTTTACGTTGTTTGACACGTCGTCATGCCATCTCCGTTAAAACTTCAGAACTTTTAAACTTGGAAAATTTCAAGATTTCAAGACAACAGGTTGCCCACTCGAGTGGCCATCCGATCAGAAGACCATCCGATCGAATGACCATTCGACCAGGTGGCTTGTTATTTATAATATTCCTTGAAAACAATGTGATCAAAACTTCAAAGAATATCACACTCTCAATCGAATAGCCATCCGATCGAATGGCCATCCGTTCGGATGACCATCCGACCGGATGACTTGATATCTAGAGATACTTTACATTTTCCAAAATGCTACAATGAAAACTTCAAAGTTTCAAAACGATTTACAAACACACTCACCCAATCGAATGACCAATCGTCCGAATGGTCACCCGTCCGGATGACCATCCGTCCGGATGGCCATCCGATCGACTCATCATTCGACACTTATCTCATTCAATGCACTGTTACGCACCTTCAACACTTACGCTACTATTCTATGCTTAGGCTAATCTCCACGCGCTCCCTTCAATCCAAGACTGTGTTTATTTACTAAACACATACTGTGAGTATACTCGAACACATTTTCTTTTAACGCACTTTGGGTGTTACATACGTTCTATATCAAATCACATCAAACACACAAAACAAACACTTTTAGCGCTAAACACTCTCGCATGTTATACGTGACTCGATGAATGCTTGTATGTTATGTTTACACAGTGATTGTTTGCCTGACACCTTAGCAACGATAGTCCTATAGTTTGGACTCAGCACCTGTCGTGGACAGGGGTTGTTAAGGGTTTTACTTCACATGGTCATAGTTGGGATAATGTGTTTGGCATTATATAACTCGCAGTCATGTCAGTTGCATACTTCATTGTCGATAGCTTACTTGCTTCACATTTTTATGTGTTGCATGCTGGTTATGCGTAAACGTTTCGCTATACTATATACTATGCAAACTTGTGTACTCACCTTTACACTCTGTGTATTGACTTTATTTTAACGTATGTGACAGGTTGATTAGCATGCTTTGCTTGCTATGCTTTGGTGAGTCAAGTAGGAGGTCTAGAAACCCACCAAATAAGAAATCTGAGTTGTCGGAACAGTTTACTTGTTTTTGACAAACTATGTCTGTAATAACTGTTTTTACTTTATATGTTATTGGTATGGGACTTTAACGTTAAATATATCGTCATTAATAGTTGTTATGGATTCTCTTAAACAATCTGTTTCGCTCAGTGCCACGCCTCGATGATTCCGCCATCGGTTGGGGTGTGATAGATTGGTATCAGAGCCAGAACTATAGGGAATTAGGAAAGACTCGACCTAGTCCGGGTTCTGAGTCTTAGAATTGACCTAGTCTATAGTCTAAGCACCAACAGACCGCCTTGTGCGAACCCAGTAGGGGTTCCGCATGAGCCTACTTTTGTTACTCTCGAACTCACTAAAACTTCATCTTTGTGCGAACACCGCATACTACAGCTTCGCACGAAGACAGTTTTTCCTAAGGCTGAAACGCACTACGGCCTTTCCTAAGGCTGGCACAATATGCACGTGTTTTCGAAAAACGATCGCATAACACAATCGAGTGATTTGGTCGAGATTAGGTGTGAAAACCGAAAACTCTCGATGAGATCGCTCACTCCACGCGCATTTTTACTATTAACATGAGAATTTTCGTTGAGACAGGAGTGAAATCCATATCTCGACAAAATTCTCCATCTCTATTCCGTGGTTATACCGCACTTTCAGGAACATGGTCGTTAAGTTGGGGGTGAAACCCGCATCTTAATGACTAGTTCCAATCTCTATTTGGATTTTTACAAAACTCTCACCAAAGTCTCGATGGACACCAACGACTCGATTCGCGTGGTAGCCAAAGGATGAGTGTCGTTCACCGCATTGCGGTGAGAGAGCACAATTTATAAGGACAAAGCGTGTACTCAAAGTCGCTATGGATAGTCGAATCACTTTGGTTAGTCAATGTCTAACACGCAAGACACTCTGTTTCGATTTTGAGCTCGCAGCCGCTGATTCTTCGATTTTATGTGCTTTTACGTGGTTATATGCTTATTATGTTTTGGCGTTTTGGATTAAAAGTGTTGTGCTCTACACTGATGGTTTCGATTTAACGCTTCTTGCTCTGCAAAACACGCACTACTCACAACGTTTCATTCATTTAGCTCAAAACACTAACAAATCACACACAAACTATGCACTCTCGCACGCTATACTATTCGTTGTCGCTACTCGCACTCGCAATTCTTGAACGCGCTTCGTGGAACTTGAAAGATAGGTAAATACGTGCAAAATATGTAGGTGAATACGTACAAAATATAGGTGAATACGTGCAAAATATGTGCTTATGTGGACTACGTGCTTCTGTGCTTAGGTGCTTCTGTGCTTATGTGGACTATTGATGTGTGCAAAATGCAACATATAAATTACATCAATTGTGGCATAAAACTAACCCTTTTTTTAGTAATAATGTTGGAAAAAGTGTGTTTTTGTCTTCCTTTTGTATTTTCAGGATTAAATGAGCTCAAATTAACAAAAAAAGCAAAAAGGCAGCTAAATCTAACATAAATATAAGAAAAGGAATAAAAGTGGCATGCCCGACCTCCCCGAAAGCATCTTCCTAAGCAAAACAAGAAAACAGGAGGCTGAACACGCCCCGTGCTCAATGAGCACGGGGGCGTGCCCAAGGGTCAGCATAAAAGACAAAGTTGTAGAAGCTTCCATCGCCCACCACGGGGCCGTGCTCAGCGGACACGGGGTTGTGGTCAACTATAAGATTCGCAGAATCCAGGCAAATCTTGATAGTACAGATATGCTTCTGCACACGGGGTCGTGCCCAGCGGACACGGGGCCGTGGTCAACTAATAAAGACAAGAGCAATTAATGAAGACAGAGAAGGATGTGGACACGGGGCCGTGCCCGAGCTTCTGTTCAGCCTATAAATAGGAGTGCTTAGCTCAAGCTCAAACCATCCCTTGGCACATCACCTCTCTCACACTTCACCCACCACCCACCACCACCATAACACCATCATCCACCACCATCATCCATTGTCCATCATAGAGTGTGTGAGTCGTCTCGGGGTCCAAGATTGATCGTAAGAGTTCTTGACAATCAAGGCCATGTTTGCCTAAGTCTCTTACATCACTTGGTGAAGACAAAGTGTCTAGTGTAATACTTTTTATTTTTAATCTTTTCGCACTTTTTACTTGGTTATGTATTAATGACTTTAATAACTAGTTTCTTATGTTGAAGGTGATTTTTCCTTATCGTTTGTCCGTTTGTCCGTAGTTTATTAAGTATTAGTGATTTTTCTCCACTTCAAATACCCATTTTTCTATCTAATCGGAAAGTAAAAAAATCAATCGGTGTAGTTGAGGATGTCTTGGTTCAAACAAATCAAATGGTAATCCCAACCGACTTTGTCATCCTCGATGACGCTCCTCTAGTGTTGGGACGACCTTTTAAAAAAACACACGAAGCTTTGAAAAATCGGAAGTACAACAACCTATATATTCAATTAGCGGCATTTAAAAATGTGTCGATCTTGAACGATCAATGAAATATCCAATCGGAAATGACGACCCCCTAATTGAAGATGAACCAGAACCACCAGATAAGGTGGGTCTAGCCAAGGACCCTTATAAACGTGGCGCACCACGGAGGCATTTCGCGAAACTATCCTTAGTTTAGTTTATTTTAATCTTTATGTTTTCTAGTTAGTTTTAATTTTCAGGAATAAAACACACTCGGGATGGCAAATGGATAACAAGGGAAACTTGAACAAGCACCCCATACAGGAAAACAGGACCATCCGACAATTTTCTTCATTAACAGCAAGTTCGGCACGGGCCGTGTCCGCCCAACACGGCCCCGTGCTGCACAGTCTGCAGAAATGACCCAGTTCAGGTAAAACTGGACACGGGCCGTGTTCACCCAACACGCCCCCGTGTCCAGGCTTCTGTTTCTTTTGTTTAATTTTTGTTACTGGCACTTGAACATGGGGCCGTGCCCGGACAACACGGGGCCGTCTCCAGCGCCCAGTAACACAAATTTTTGCTTTTTCACACATTTTCACATTCAATCAACCTAAAAAATTATTTTTGGGACACATTGAGGACAATGTATAATTTAAGTGTGGGGGGGATGCTAAAACCTTGAATCTTGCAAGTCCTAATTACAAGCCTTACACAAAACTCTATTGGAACCGCTAATCACCCCAATTTTTTTTTTCAAAAATTTTCATTTTTTTTACTTGTCTAGGTTTAACTTGGGAATTTCAACTTCTAAAAAGGTTATGTTTTTATAAATTTACAACCGATAGCGTCGTGATATAAAGAACCAACATAAGAAGATTATGAAACGGCATGACAAGCTTAGTTAAAATTTGATTATATATACTTGATCACATAAAAACCCATTCCCACAAAAGTGAGTTTTGAGCCTTTATTGAGCATACAAATATATATCTTTAAACTAAATGCTCATTTTCCGTTTCTTGTGTGAATAGCCGCTTGGTTCTTACAACTCTAGAACTTGCCACGACGATACATTCCCGGTCCTTACCAACTTAAACCCGAGTAAGTAAATGATGGAGGCACTAGGACTAACCCTTTTTATTTCTACACCATTATTTTTCTTTTTTTACCACCTACCCAAAATCCCCCTAGTTAACCCCTTTGAGCCTAAACCTTTTCATTTCTTAACCCAAACCAAACACCTTTTCACCCACCAAAACCTTTTTATTTTTAACCCTTTGTTTTAGTAACAAACTCGGTTTTTCGTTTGACTTTGATTGAAAAAAAAATTGTTTTGTTGATGAAGCAAAAGAAATAAACAAACAAGTTCATCAAAAATAACTTTGTTTGAATAATAGCTTCATCAAAATAAAAATTGAAAAAAAAAGTCTTTCGAAAACCGACGCTTTTTACGCTTTTTCGCCCTTTTCTACTAACCACTAACCCAACCACTCACCTTTAACCCAAGCCTAACCCTTCACCCAAAAGTCCTCTTGATATTCACAAAGGTATATAGTTAAAAAGGAGGAGGATTGATTGCTTGACAAGCCTATGGTAGGAGTAAGTTCCATGCCGCTCTCGAGTGATTCACTAAAATACATATTCGGCCGAGTGTTGAGTGATCCCCCGTGAGGTATGTGAACTTGTATATAAATGGAATTTTAAAGAGACATGTTATGCCCTAATAAATAATTTATCTTATGAAAAGTTTTAAATAAATCATGACGAATAGGATTGTAAATAAATAAAAATAAAACTTGATAAAGAATCTTGGAAATCCCGACACTCTATGACAAGCCCAAAAACCTTCTTTTCTACCAATTCCATTTGGGAGTGTAAAACCACATTATAAAGAGTTTTGCTTGAGGACAAGCAAAGATTCAAGTGTGGGGGTATTTGATGTGTGCAAAATGCAACATATAAATTACATCAATTGTGGCATAAAACTAACCCTTTTTTTAGTACTAATGTTGGAAAAAGTGTGTTTTTGTCTTCCTTTTGTATTTTCAGGATTAAATGAGCTCAAATTAACAAAAGAAGCAAAAAGGCAGCTAAATCTAACATAAATATAAGAAAAGGAATAAAAGTGGCATGCCCGACCTCCCCGAAAGTATCTTCCCAAGCAAAACAAGAAACAGGAGGCTGAACACGCCTCGTGCTCAATGAGCACGGGGGCGTGCCCAAGTGTCAGCATAAAAGACAAAGTTGTAGAAGCTTCCATCGCCCACCACGGGGTCGTGCTCAGCAGACACGGGGTCGTGGTCAACTATAAGATTCGCAGAATCCAGACAAATCTTGATAGTACAGATATGCTTCTGCACACGGGGTCGTGCCCAGCGGACACGGGGCCGTGGTCAACTAATAAAGACAATAGCAATTAATGAAGACAGAGAAGGATGTGGACACGGGGCCGTGCCCACTGGACACGGGGCCGTGCCCGAGCTTCTGTTCAGCCTATAAATAGGAGTGCTTAGCTTAAGCTCAAACCATCCCTTGGCACATCACCTCTTTCACACTTCACCCACCACCCACCACCACCATAACACCATCATCCACCACCATCATCCATTGTCCATCATAGAGTGTGTGAGTCGTCTCGGGATCCAAGATTGATCGTAAGAGTTCTTGACAATCAAGGCCATGTTTGCCTAAGTCTCTTACATCACTTGGTGAAGACAAATTGTCTAGTGTAATACTTTTTATTTTTAATCTTTTCGCACTTTTTACTTGGTTATGTATTAATGACTTTAATAACTAGTTTCTTATGTTGAAGGTGATTTTTCCTTATCGTTTGTCCGTGGTGTCTTGGCATTATTTTACTGTCTATATAAAATAAAAGATTTTCACCATTCATATCTCCACGGTCTATATGGAGGTATGTTGGCTACCTGGTCAGGGGTTAAGGGAACGGTTTGGTAAAAGTCTTGCCTTGTTCAGTGTATAGATCCTGCAAGGACCTGGGTCAAATTTAGTAGGACCTCCTTCAATACTTAACGGTATTGGATGGCGGGGGTCCAAACTTTTTGATCCCCTCATATGTAAGCTACTATTAATACTTTAACCCGGCTACTTAGGACTGTATCCCTGCTGACTCAGACTACTTAGCCGAGGGTAACGTCACCTTCAAAAGAGGGGCCTACCATAATATGCATTAATAACTTAATTAATTATCTTTCAATAATCCGACCCTTTAGGATTGTATCCTTGCTGACTCAAACTACTGGTTGAGGGTAACGTCACCTTCAAAAGAAGGGCCTACTACAATAACTAAGATAATCTTTTAAATAGTGCAAAAGTGCGGAAATAATCAAAGGTTACACTAAACACGAGTCGGAGCCAAGTGATTCATCTTGTCTATCTGTTTTATTTTTATTTTTATTTTCAGCATTTTAGTTAGTTTTTATTTTCTTAGTTTAAAACCTTTTTCTAAACTTTTGATTTGATTAGAAGTTGAGGATAAACCGGTACTAAAAGCTCTTGTATCCTTGGACGACCTCGGTATCTTGCCAACACTATACTACGCTCACGATGGGTGCACTTGCCCATATGTGTGTTTGGTGTTAGTAAAATATCGTGTTTTATAAATTTAAAACTTGACTAACGTGTGAAAAGGGCTTAAAAATATACTTAAATCCATATACACACCAACCCGCATCAACTATGTGCCTACGTGACTATGTGCCTATGTGTTTGTCACACCCCAACCGATGGCGGAATCATCGGGGCGCGACACTGAGCGAAACAGATTGTCCAAGAGAATCCACAACAACTATTAATGACAATATATTTAAGTGTTAACGTCCCATACCATCAACATATAATGTAAAAGCAGTTATTACAGATATTGTTCTCAAAGACAAATAGCAGTTCCGACAACTCAGATTTTATTTAGTTTGTTTCTAGACTCTCCTATCTTGATTCCACACAAAAGATCAGCAAACACAGCCTCCTAAACACCTGTCACATACGTTAAAATAAATTCAATACACATAGTCTAAAGGTGAGCATACAAGTTTAATAGCATATAGTAGCGAAAAGCGATTTACGCATAACCAGCATGTAACACGTAGTAATGTGAAGCAAGTAAGCTATCGACAATGAAATATGCACAGACATAACTGCGAGTTGTAGAATGCGCAACACATTATCACCACTTTGACCATGTGAAGTAAAACCGTTAACCGAAATTAACCGGTAACCGAATAGTCACCGAACCGAATTAACCGATAACCGAGATTAACTGACAGTTATGGTTATTTGTTAATTGATTAATTTGTTATGGTTAGGGGGTGGGGATGGTGATCACTCATCACTCTCAACATCCAATCAAGTTCCGCCATGTCATCAACCATTATTCCATCACTCACAACCTTTTTTAGTGGAAATGCCCATCACTCACAACACCCAACAAAAACCCTCACATTCCCTCACATATTCCATTCTTCACGGCGTGGTATATTCCACGCGTTATGAAATGCACGAGTGATATAAAACAGTGGGGGTGGTGTGTTCCATTCTTCCACGCGTGATAAACATATATCACGGCTCCACTCCGCCTGCCCTAATAGTTAAGGATGTCCTATAACCGAACGTTAATCGAACCGAATCAAAAATAATTAAGACATGCTTTTAAATTATATCCATACATAAAAAATATATGTTCAAGGAATCAAACTCTTTATATAAAAAAAACATGTATACAAGCCTTTCATGCTATATAATTAGTTTTAAAAGGTTTAAGAATAACTATTATACAAAATTTGACTATTTTTTGCATGTTAATGTTTTTCTCTATCTTTGTTTTAGCATAACTTGTTCTAGCGGTTTTCACCGACTTTTGGTAATGGGAATCCACATATATACTCTTCATTGTAATCTTTGACAGTTATTAATTCTATCAAGAATGATCTCAAATATCAACGTTTTGCATTCAAATCTTTCATCTTTGTAATCCAATATTGTCAAACTTCCACACAGAATGCCATTTGATCATGTTTTGAGTAAGCGGTACCAACCATTCGAATGTTTTTTTTTTTGCATATTATGTGGAAACAATATGGCATCATCAGATCTAGGCCATTTTTGTGTGATCCCAGGAACACACGGGCGGACCCATATGGTGTGGGTCGGGGTCCACGGACCCCAATGTTTTAAAAAAAATAGTAGAACCGGTATGTTAAATTTTTTAAGGACCCCATAAAATAAATTAGTTGGACCCCATTGTATTAAAAACAAAGATGGTATGGTGGTAAATCCCTTTGTGTTCCAACAAATAGGTCTCAATTTAAAGTCTTACATCTCTTGTTTTTAAGTTTATTTTTTCCATCAAAATTAAACTAGTATTTTAAAACAGCACAACCACCTATTGACCCTCTAATTTACTTTTTTAAAATGATAAATTTAATGCCTCCGAATGATTTTATTTCACATTTGATTACCAAATAAGACTTCAAACATATAATGGCGTTCAAAAACAAAAAGCTTAAACAAAATTTTAAAGTTATGTGAAGTAGTTGTGTTGTTTAGGTAGTTATTGGTTTCAAGCAACTTACTAATCACCACAATTTGATAACTTGATTCTTAAAAATGGTTCTTAATAATGAAATGGTTTCATGTCCATTAAATGCTTCTACATTATTTCTTAGCCCCGACTCGACTACGATGACCGACCCGAAAATTTTAATGTTTGGTTGTGAAAAATTCTAACACAAAAAAATGGACCCCAATAAAAAAAATCCTGGGTCCGCCACTGCAGGAACCCATTCGGTTAAGAAAAAATGAAAAAAAATAGTGAGAACCTCGTATGATTTGGAAAAAATATAGTGAGAATTAGTGACAATCTATCAAAAGGAACCCAGTAAAAAAAGTTCTTAGATCCCCCACTGCACCATACAAACTTCTTCCTGTCATGCTACAAAGGAAATTTTCCATATTTATCAAAGACTAGTGGGGTGCCTGCGCGTTGCAGCGGGGACCGCAACAGTTCAGTTGGTGATTTTAAGGGTGTGCACAATGTGGCGGGAACACAACACTTAGGTTAGTGATTTTAGGGGTGTGCATCCGGCGCTTCGGTTAAGTTTGAGTTCAGTTTTGAGGCATAGCCATAACAAAACCAAGTTAGTTATAAAACATGACATTCTAATGTACCTAGTAAAAAAAATTACTCTTATCTTAGACCTACTAATTGAACAGGTTTCATCTTATGATTATGGTAGTTCAGCCCCTTTATCCAAAATAATTATTTTATATATAAGACTCTTTGGTAATAATAATAATTATTATTATTATCCTAAAAACCAAAACCAAATAAACAAATTTCATATATATATATAAGTAGGAATGCCCGCACGTTGCTGCGGGTACGTTTGTTTCGATGCTATGTTAACCTGGCATAATATAGTAGTATTTAAACACGAACTTATTCGGAATAGAATTTTAGTTTTTCAAAAGTATATCAACACTGTTTTGTTCAATAAATGAATGACCTGAATGACCAAAATATGTTAGCAGAGATGTCATGTTCCACGTGTCCCGTATTGAGTGGGTTTCACTTGATAAAAGATTTTGCAACGACCAAATTATTAACAAATTTAAGAGAAAATGTATGAATGACTATTTTCATGATATACTTGGTGTATGATCGCTATTCACAACCCCACCTCTATATAACGTATCCTAAGTATGAGAGGGATATTATATCTTATTAGTGGGGAGGGTCCAACATATTTTTGTGAGAAGGGAAGAGGGGGGCCCACCATGTTTTGCGAGGGGGGGGGGGGTGTTCTTTAGCGGCACCCATTTTACCGGTAACAATATGATGATGATAATATGAATGTTCGTATCGTAGTATTTCATTATAAATTCTAAACTCTACATTTAAAAACTTTTAGTTACTCGAAGTGGAGAGAAAATAAGAAAAAAAAACATTAAGAGAGGAAATATGAGTATTTTCTAGAAAACTTATACTTAGATAAAACTCAAATTTCACCCGGAATAGAATGGATGGTATATCCTAGCTACAACTTTCAATTTTCTAACAATGGTATTGTTATCCTAAAAACCTAACATACTGTTGTATTCTACCGTATAAAAATTTGTATAATTACCGTAAACTCCATCACAGAATTAAAGCCGCCAGGTTCATCCGACGTGCCAACCAATTTTCCCATGAAAGCTACATGTGACCACCTTATCTAGATATCCATTCAAAATACGAAATTTTTTATATCCAACGTAGCATATTTATGTTTGACTTTTACAAAATCACCAATTTGCTAATATTAGTTTGTGAACATTCATGAACTGACAAGCTAATATATAAAGAAAAATCAAAATTTTGGACCACTTTGATTACCTTGAGATATATGTCAATGGCTCTGTAAAGATCATCATGCTTCAGCCTTGCGAGTCCAGGAACAGCTTCGATCAACGCAATGAACTTCGACAATGGTACATTCACATCTCTAGCAATCTCTTGCAAATATCCATCAACAAGTTTTGATACTTTAATCATCGAACCATTTAACGCTGATGAAGAACTTGTCTGTTGACTTCGACTTTGCAACATGAACTGCTCCAAAATGTTCAAAATTACGTCAACGTCATATATCGTATCACTACTGTTTGACACAGACGGAATCATCAAATCACAAACTTTTGCTTCATCCAATTGAAGTGCAACCCTTCTTGCCAATTCTAGTTTTGAAGAAACCGAAGCTTGAAATACGGTGACCGCCTTTAATAGTTTGAGCAAAAAGCTACACGAAACCGCATTTCGTTCAGTTGGGAGTAAGGTAATTATAGATTCTAAAAGCAGTCTGCTATTTGAACTTGAAGGATCCGATCCGCTATTCAAACCCGACCCGTTTTTTAGTTTTCTTGAAATTTCCGGAAGCCATTTTGAAGTGTAGATTTTCAAAGAAGCGCCGATAAGATTAGGCGGCACTTTCCCGCCTGATTTAAGCACTGCCATGGTTCTCCAATAAAGATCAATCCGTAATTCTGAAAGCGAGTCACCCCACCATCTTTTCGCTGTACGAACTTCTTCTATATCCCACTTTTGATTCGAACGGTTGTCTGATATAACCTTCATAGGGTTAGAAACGACTTTTGACACAAGTGATTCCATACAACGGCTTGTAATCCCTAATTCTTCTGACCATAATTGAAATTGTAGGTCCCGTTTTTCCAGTGGATCGATAACGAAAACCTATCCTTGTTTATCACGAACACGGTAACGGGTGCGGAATCCCCGTGACGATGCAAACCAAACACAGTGTAAAACACACGTAACCAAAAGATTCAATATCTATTGATTAGGGATGAGAACGATAACAAACATATACCAACAATGTTTACAGAGTCACACAGCTCTCGTCTCTCATGTCCAAGTTTCACACAGAAACTATGAGAGCTATATATACTAACACAGACACATACATGACGAAACTAAACAGCACTCGACGAAACACAATTCAAAGTGACGAAACAAAAGTGTTTCGTCACCTAAACATTTAATCCAAATGCTGTTTCGCCGTTTGATGTTGAAGCCCAATATTAGACAAAGTCCATTACAAGTATTCGGCCCATGTGAGGAGGTTACGGCCCAGACTCTTTTCTGTTGTAATATTTCACTAAGTTCACCACATGAGACAAATGTTGACATCATCATGACATCACTAAGGTGATGTCATGGTGATGTGTTTGCGGGAAAGGCTTGCGGCGCTCCGTGCTTCGCGTGTCGAACTCTGGGGCGCACGACGGAGGAATGTCGTGTCTTCGGGCTTGAGCCGGACCTAACCGAGTCGACCCGAACCGAATCGAACCGAGTTGAGTCGCGTCCACATAAAGTGTACCAACAAACTCCCCCTTGGACGCTACTCGTGAGGTTCGTCTTCCGTGTCTTTTGTGTCTTTCATGTCGGAGGATCTTCAAAGTCTTCACGCGTCGTAAGAAGAAAGTGTATCAACAAACTCCCTTTTCATTTAGGTAGTGTGTTAACAAACTCCCCCTTAAAAGGAACTCTCCGTTGAGTCATGCTCGTGAATCTTTTGACTTGTCAATTCTTCAGATCCTTGTGGTGTTGATGAAGGGTCAGCGGCAACTCGATCATTTTATCCTTTGAGTTCCTTCACTTCGTGTCTTCACTTTACAGCTTGTCATCTGACACGTTCTCTTCGCCTTTAGCATCTGCACAGGCAAGAAAGCTAAACGCATAATGAGAACAACCGCTTGGAATATAGTTAACATTTAAACAAAAGACACATATGAGATCAAATCTCAATCAAACACTGACCGACAACAGTTTGAAAGTTTAGAAAATGATCAATTTTAATTCTTTAACTTTCAAAACTTGTTAACTTCGACAGTTTATGAAGGTGCAATTGTTTTCCGGCTTACGATCAGGATTTTGGGTAGGATAGACTCGAGTTCCAACATCGGTCAATCAAAAATAAACTAGAAGCACAATCTTTTTGGATTTTATAAAGTTTATATTAAAACACACCTAAAATCTTTTTGGAATTTTTCATTTTTCAAATGTAAAGACGGAAAGCAATAAATAAATATATACAGAGATACAGAAACTAAAAAGCAGTAAACAAATATTTACAACCATTCTTTTTGCGAGTTTCGAGGGTAAGAGAATCATATCAGTGTACGGTCACGCCAAAACGCTCTTGTTGTTCATTTAGTTAACATTAGATAAGCATCCTATAACAATTATCGGTATTGTTGTCCACATAAGCTCAACTTATCAGATGTAATCATGGCGAGGGGATACGATTAAGTATGATTTATACTTACCGACCGGTGTTCATCCACACATGACACATTCCCGTATCAAGGTATGCACGAGAGTTCATCTTACCGGTGAGTATACTGCTTATCATCCGTTTGACCGTATAAAAGAATGTGAGAAACTCACTTATTTGGATTGAAAACAAGCCCTATGTGATAGAATCACTTATTGATGAGGAACTTGATTTTCAGATGCATGAAGGGCACAGGAGCAAGTCCGTGAACAGGTCAGTACTTTCGTACAGCAGAGAGACGAACTTGACTCCCGCAAAGAATCTGTGATATATTATCACTTATTTTGTTTGGACATGTGATTGTTGATCACTTATTGAGGTCGAATGCAATATGTACACGTATGTATAGTATCATGGAAGATCTAGACTTCGTCTCCGTTATTTTTACGGTTTGATACAACCATGATACCCAGATGATAAGACAGCATAAAGACCGAATATCTCAGAACCTCGGCAATCTCTCAAACGAAATTTCGGTACTAAGACCATATGCCAATGTGCGGTTCCCACCTGGTCTTCAGTCGATTAAGGTTTATATCACCCTGCACACTTTAAAATGATTGTGAGCCTACCGATACATCTTATATAGAGCTGCTTATCGTTTTTCATTTTGCATTTCAGTTTAAAGAGGTTTCAACAGACCACTGATGTACTATCATTTTCTCTTTTTCTCGCCAGGAAACTCATTTTTTGTTTTTCTATTGTTTTTGGGTTTTGAAATTTTTCGATGTTTTTGAATTTTCAAATTTGGATTTACTCCCCCTAAAATCAACAAACTAAGATAAATTTAAAAGACACAAAGATATTTACAAAAACGATTTCCCGATGTTGGTTAACTCATGTTTTACCTCAATGCCGTTTACCAAAATTAATTTTGAATCAGAAATGATTTATCGAATTTTGGAAAAATCAGTTGGCACGTCGGTAAGCAGTGCGGACCATGACAACATTGTCTGGCCAAAGAGTGCTGTACGAGATAATAATAATTCATAAAGCAGCTTAAATATCGACAAGTATAGGAGAGATTAGAAATATAAAACCGTATCCTGCAACTGCTTCGTGCATTGCAATGAATCTGAGTGCTCTCCTAAACTGGATATCCACCCGGTGTGGATTTCAAAGTCGATTTTTTGTAGCTACTGAGAAGTCTCTTGACAGCAACAAGATCATAGACCTCTGGGTCCGGCTGGTCTTCAACATTGCACCAGCGAAGGTCTTTGTCTTTCTCTTTCAGAAGTAGTGTGCGGTTGTTCAATCCATGCCAAGGCATCCGCACACCCGGTTGGTTTGTTCAACAAACACATTTTCTTCAATCACACCGTGAAGAAATGTACACTGCACGTTCATCTTGTTGATTTTGAACATTAGACGTGCTGCAGGTGCGTACATTTTGATTGAATCTATCCTGGGGACCCGATCAAAACCTTGAACAATCACATTTTGAAATGATTTTCATTTTGTCGAAGCTTTCAATCTCTTTCGACAGACAATTCTGTCTTCTTTTCTTTTTCTCTCCATCAAAGGCAACAATTTCTTTTGTCGCCGATCTTGTGCATGGACACTCCACTATCAACAATCCGATGACTATCGATAGTTCCTCCTGGAACATCCTGCACACTCACTCAGAGATTAGTTGGAGAGGGGGACCCAAGCCTTCATAGACTTGGGTTGCCCCTGAGAATCAAGAAATGTAATTTCAATCTCTTGATGATTTGGAAATTTCACGCCTCCCCCTGAACCTTTACCTGTTTTCGGTTTCCAAGCTTGTTTCCATTTACCAGATTGTGTATTAATTACAATTTCTGGTTTTAACGGTTGTTGTGAACTTGGTTTCCTTTTAACATTTTCCGGTTTTAAAGCCTTTTCGATCACCTTCACATTCTTATGTCGTTGTTTTGTTTCCTGTTCTTTAATAGTGCGTTTATCATGTTTTGGAGAAACAGGACGACTTTGTGAGTGACCGTGTTCAGAAGGGGCTCTTTCCACAAAATTTGGTTTGGGCGAGTTTGTGCAGTCTTTAATAATGTGCCCAAACTTCCCACACTTGAAACAAGTTCTCCTTTCAACAAACTTAGGAGAATCTGTTCAACGACCTGACGTTGAAGTTGTAGACCCAGAGGTACTAGCTTCACACCCATTTGTGTGTTGAGTGTAATTGTTATCATTATTACGTTTCAAAATGTTGACTTTTTGAACAAAATCGGTATTTGACTTATTTTCAAAAGTCTCCACTTTATCAGTACCTTTGGAGGCCACAAATTCAATGTCTTTGTTTTTCTTCTTGAAACGAGCTCCTTTTGTTTCAACCTTAGCCTTGGGATTTTGAGCTCGTTGTTGTTGTTTACCCTTAAAAGCGATAGGTTGTTACTTCGTTGGTGATTTTTTATTTCCAAATTTTCTTCTAACTTCAGCTTTTGGAATCGGATCACACTGAGTTACTGAAACTCTCGGGATCCCTTTTTCCAAAAACTTACTGGTAGTATCTTCAAACACTTTATCAATTAAAGATTGATTGACATTTTTAATTGGAAAAGCTGTGTTTGAATAAATTTTGTCATCACCAACTAAAGTGTACAACACGTTATTGCTTTTAACAGCAGACACACATTCATTGTCATCTTTGACATCCTTGACAGGATCTATCACTTGCTTGGCAACAGGTTGCACGGCAGGAGTAGGAGGATCACAAAGAATATGATTCTCAATTGGAATTTCTACTCCTTTCGCCTCATCAAGTGATTCATCCTGGTCATTCACATCTGATTCATCATCTAACGAATCATAGTCCTCAACGTTTGGTGGACTTTGATTTGAAGCACATGATGACTTTTCTTTGTTATCAGATGAGCTCTCCGATGAATTGTCCGGTTTGAACCCTAGGCCAGTAGTAACTTCCTCATAATCAAGAGGCACACTAGGTTCATACCGAGGCATATCCTCTTCATCGGGCATTCGAGTATAGTTGTCTCTCAAAGGGGGCGGACACTTTCTATACCCAACACCTTTCTTGTTTCCCTTCAGTTGTTGAACGTCAATAATGTGATCGAGCACAAATCGGGAGTTAGAATAACTCTCCAACTTTTGCTTGATTGCATCATGCTCGCATTTGGCAATGGCTAGTTCTTTTTTGGTTTCCTCAACAATGTTAATGTAATCGTTAATACTAACTTGTTTATGATAAACAGTTTTTGTCACTTCGGAAACACTTTTCTTTAAGGTTTCAATCACAGATTTAAAATCCTTTTCATTTCTAACTAAAGCCATATTTGCCTCTTTGCACTTTGACAGTTCAATAACCAAACTCTGATTGTGACTATGAACCGTTTCAGATTCATGTTTCAATTCAGCACATTTATGTTTCATATCAGCACAATCACTACATATGCTAGGAGTTTCAGATTTTACCTGACTTGTAGAAGCTGTGACATTAGCCATAAAGGCAGTTTGAGAAGAGAAAGATCCATCTTCAGTGAGAATCTTCTCCATTTCTTCTGATGTCGCATCAGCTTTCTTGATCAAGTCAGATTTCTCGTTAGCATCATTCGACAAATTATCAGCTTCAGAATCCATTCCCTCCTTGACGTCCGATTCAGAACTGTAATAACTTCCTGAAGATTCACCATCGCTGACATTCTTGACAATTTCAGCATAAAACGCAGTTCTTGTTTGATCACTGTTTCCCAACTGTATGGCCGGACCACAATCGACAGTAGGTTTAGGAAAATAGGCACTTGGATCGAAAACCGGTGGTGGAGCTGATTGAGGAAACGGAGAAGAGTTTGTATTTGATACAAACGCCGTTTGTAACTTTGGTTGCTGAGCTGAACTTGAACTAGCTGACGGGATAATACCTCCTCCATAATACATTTCGATATTTTGAGGAGCAGCAATTCGTTTAATAAAACCTCCTCCAGAATAAGCCTGAGCTTGAGCAACCAAATGTGCTGGCGGAAGATAGGCACTCGGATCGAAAACCGGAGGTGGAGCTGATTGAGGAAACGGAAAGAAGCTCGACATTTGATTGTTATTTGTGAGTAATTACTTGACACACCAAATGCGAAACCCAAATGAACGACAAGGCCCAAACCACCTTAAATTGTTGAGGCCCCACCACTTAGTGAGATATAATCAAAAATGAAATTACCAGCTTATAATCTTAATCAGTCGACAACCTTATAAATTTTGCGAACACCAACTTGTAATAATCCAAGTATTCTGGCCCAATTTGAACTTATAACAAGTTATGTTGATCTAAACTAATTTTCATGAGGCCCAAAATGAATCATTTAGTGTGTTTCAATATAGGCCCAAACACAAATCAAAATTAGAGTCCAAGAATTGTGGCCCAAATAATCACATGAAGATAATCTGCCAATTTACCTAGTTGCCAAACAAATTTTGTCTCTGATCTCTTTCTCTTCGATACACCACCTTCAAAAACCAAAACCCCAAATAAAAATTACAGCCGCCACCATCACTTTAAACTTTCATCCTCTTCGATTAATTCCAATCGATGAACAATCAGTACCCACTCTGTTCACCTCTCTTTGATACCTGACCACCACAATCAAATCGAACCCTAAATCGAATTAGGACTTTTCATTTTCTTCAAACCCTATCCCTAAACCTTCATCCTCTGCTTGAAAATTAACCCAAATCTTTCTCAATCCTCTTCTGCGATACCTAGCATCAACACCAGTCTTCAATTTCCGCGAAGGTTATGTAGATGTTTTGAAGTTGACGAAGGTTCGATGTATGGCGAAGATAGGTGACGTAGGTTAACTGTTCGACGAAGATGGAGATTTTGACGAAATCTGTTTTTGATGAAATCGGTTTGTAATAATTTTTTTTTTATTATTATTATTATTAGATTTATGGTGAAACACTTCACTTGTTGTTTGTGACGAAACTGATTAGAATGGGTGACGAAACTCAGTTGATTGGATCTGATCGACGAAACACAAGGTTTGACTGGTCAACGAAATTTGATGTATTTAAATATGACGAAACTGATGTAATTTGACCTTCGACGAAACTGATGTTTGTTAATGAACGACGAAACCAATTGTGATAAGATCTGGAGTTGGTGAGATATTTTTGAAATCTTATCTCCTTCCGACAAAAGACACAGTTGTCAACTTACGTAACAATTTCCATACTTCTTGTGTTTCGAGACTCCTATTTTCAACAAAAGCCTCATCCCACATGTACACATTTTTCAACTTAAAATATAATAACCAACCACAAGCAATTTAATATTAGAAACACTTTAAGTTAAACTTAAAATCAGATCAAACACAGTTATATTCACGAACACTGAACAAATGAAGAACACTATCAAGATCAGATGAACAGAATGATGATTCCGGCCAAAATATCACCGGATAAAATTTTCGAAACACGATTTTGCCTAAAACTTTCAACAAAAACCAAATCCTAATATGTAAACGCTCAAACAAACAAGGTTTTTGATCAAACTTTTAGCAAAACAACAATACAAACACTGATTTTCGAACCTTTTTCAGAAAATATATAAACTTTCAAGAACACTTTTTCAGAAAATCATAACAATCAGTTTCAAACTTGATAAAAACCCAAATAAGTTTGGTTTTAAACAAGGATTAGAGCCAAAGCTCTGATACCAATTGTAGGTCCCGTTTTTCCAGTGGATCGATAACGAAAACCTATCCTTGTTTATCACGGAACACGGTAACGGGTGCGGAATCCCCGTGACGGTGCAAACCAAACACAGTGTAAAACACACGTAACCAAAAGATTCAATATCTATTGATTAGGGATGAGAACGATAACAAACATATACCAACAATGTTTACAGAGTCACACAGCTCTCGTCTCTCATGTCCAAGTTTCACACAGAAACTATGAGAGCTATATATACTAACACAGACACATACATGACGAAACTAAACAGCACTCGACGAAACACAATTCAAAGTGACGAAACAAAAGTGTTTCGTCACCTAAACATTTAATCCAAATGCTGTTTCGCCGTTTGATGTTGAAGCCCAATATTAGACAAAGTCCATTACAAGTATTCGGCCCATGTGAGGAGGTTACGGCCCAGACTCTTTTCTGTTGTAATATTTCACTAAGTTCACCACATGAGACAAATGTTGACATCATCATGACATCACTAAGGTGATGTCATGGTGATGTGTTTGCGGGAAAGGCTTGCGGCGCTCCGTGCTTCGCGTGTCGAACTCTGGGGCGCACGACGGAGGAATGTCGTGTCTTCGGGCTTGAGCCGGACCTAACCGAGTCGACCCGAACCGAACCGAACCGAACCGAGTCGAGTCGCGTCCACATAAAGTGTACCAACAGAAATGGCTTTGTGGTTTGTACCCATGACCCGATCCGACCCATTTGCCAGGTCTACAATTAATATAAATTTTTAGTTGTGCGGTTTGTTGCTAGTAAGGGCGATTTGTTGAAATTTGCAAATTATTATTGCTTAGTATTTATAGTTCAACAGGTTGGTTATTCATTTTATAGTGGTAATGCTGCCGAAATTTAGTAAAAAATTGACATAGGTTTATTCTATATATTGTTTATGCAGGAAAAGATTCTAGCAGAAGCTCGAAGGATGGAACGTGATGTTGGTGATTTATCACCAAATGATCAAATTGAAGTTATGAAAAACGCTCTAGGGGAAAGGCGTGGTCATATAAAAGGTGTTGGACATGTGGTGAGAAAGCCAACCCCGGAGGTGTCCTCGGGTAGACAACTCACCCCACGAGAATATTGGCAACAAAATGTTGGTAATGTAATTGAAGAAAATATTGCAAAACGAGTGGAAGAACAAGTACAAAGAAATGAACAAGAGTTTCATAGACGAGTTGAAGAACAAGTTCAACGACAAGTTAACCAACAATTGGAACAATTGCAAGAAGAGATGCGACAACGATTTAACCAACAATTGGAAAAAATTGCAAGTACTTTTAAAAGAAAGGAGCAAGTTATAAATAGACAATTTCGACTTCTACCTGGTAATCGTGGTGATAACGGTGGTAGGCGTGATTATAGGGGTGATAGTAGTGGTAGTCGTGATGGTAGTGGTGATGATGAAGATGATGGTTAGCTACTTAGTTTAGTTTGTGTTATGTTGGTATGTGATTTAAATTACTTTGTTTTGTAATGCATGTTTAATCTATGATATTTAGTTGTGTAGTTTTGTTTAACATGTGTTAACAGGTTTAAATTTGTTTAATTATTGGTATTTTTTTGTTTAAAAACCTGGAAAAACAAAATTTTTAATATTTTATTTTTTTATTTTTTTAAGACTTATTGAGAGGACATGTCGTCTCTATAGCTAAAAACAATAGTTGACATTTTTTCAAAGAAAATCTTATAGAGACGACATGTTGTCTCTATAAGAGAAAATTTTAAATTTTTTTATTTAAAAGAATATCCTATAGAAACGACAAGTCGTTTCTATTGGTGAAAAAGTGAAATTATTTTATCTATACTAAAATGTTATAGAGACAACAAGTCGTCTCTATAGGTGAAAATCTGTTTTTTTATTTTTTATAAAGAAAAACCTATAGAAAGGATAAGTCGTCTCTATATGGCTTATATGATTTTATTTTTATTTTTTAAAGATAACCTATAGAGACGACATGTCGTCTCTATAGGAGAAAATGTTTTTTATTTTTTTTATAAAGAAAAACCTATAGAGACGATAAGTCGTCTCTATAGGGCTTAAATGTTTTTTTTATATTTTTAAATGAAAACCTATAGAGACAACATATCGTCTCTATAGGGTTAAAAAAATATTAAATAAACATTTCTTTTATTTAGTAAATATTAAGTTTGATTTTTAATTTTTTTTTTTGCACAAACTTGTAGGGACGACATGTCGTCTCTACAAAGTATTCTATAGTAACGACATCTATAGAGACGACTTGTGTAACCTATAGGGACGAGGCTATAGAGACAAATTTTATAGAGACAATATGTCGTCTCTATAGGTGAAAAAGGCCTATAGAGAGAACATGTCCTCTCTATAAGCTGAAAAAATGTCCTCTCTATAAGGTTTTTTTCTTGTAGTGGAAGATAATTCAATCCATGTGCAATATCGAGGCATATTTGTAAACGTTGAGCCCAAACAAGATTAGTCATATTATCCATGTTTCCCAAATAATCATCAAGGCTTCCATTTGCAACATACTCGTAAACGAGAATCAACTCACATCCTTCATCACAAAATCCTAGAAGAGAGACAATGTGCGGATGCTTACAATTACCAAGCGTTTCGATTTCTGCAATAAACCCTTGTTCTCCTTGTGTGTCTACTCTACTATAAAGGCGCTTAATAGCTACCCAACTATGTTTCTTAGGAAATTCACCTGTATTCTTCCCTTCAGTCTCCTGAAAACTTATGTCATCAAAATAGTTGAGTTCTGCTTTGTACACCATACCATATCCACCTGACCCAATGCAGCAGGTTTCAGAAAATTTATGTGTGGCCAACTCTATATCATTCAACCGAAGTCTCATGAGATCCAAGCTTTTCCCCTTCAATATTACATGTTAAGAGAAAAGCAGAGAGATGCACTTTAATATTACATTACTCATAAAAAAACGGATGCTTCGAAATTAACATTACTTGGTAAGAAGAAAAGCAGAGAGATGCACTAGATATTTGCTACTAAGGATGAGAATGCAATCTAACCATGTCATTTTCACTTCATTCTTCATATGTCCCTTTCTAGAAGCAAAAGGTTTTTAGAGATAGAGCCCAAAATTACTTCTAACTTGTTCAAGTTTTTTAGTTTTATAGAGTATATGGGATGTTTATATTAGAAAAGTTGAAGTTAAATGTTAGGATACATATACTTTATTAAAATACATCGAAAATGTTGCATATAAAACCCTTAAATGGTTCATAAAAATACTTATTACTGGAACACATGAATGTCTAATAACAATACCTAACTATAATCACCGGCTCGAAAAAAAGTATACATCTGATGTACCCTAGTGAAAAAGCAACCGGTTGGTTTGATATATGATTTCACATGGAACTTGAAAGGTCATAGAAATTTAGATGAAAGACACACACTTTTACCGTAGTCACTTTAATCAAACTGAAAATAGTGATCTTACCTTGAAGTGGTTGGATGTTGTGCCTTCAACTGCTACAACAGTAGATTGTTCCTTCATTTTAAATAATCGCAAAAATAAGAAGCAAATTAATAGAATTATAGATTATTAGTTATGACAAAAAAAATATGAAAGGCAGAAAATAAGTCAAAAGATTGATGGTCTTACATGTTTGCGTTGAAGTTCCAATGCTCTTACAAGTCTTGTGTGTATCGTATTCATGTCGGGACGTTGTGATCGCTGCTCCTTTATGCAACAATATGCTATTTCAGTGAAAAGGTCGAATGATTGCCCGTTCATTTGTTTTCGAAGATCAGGATCTATCAAATTATCAAGTTTTCTCTCCTCATAATGTGCTCTAGCCAATCGAGCAAAATACCAATTATCATCGTTTGGAATAGATGCTTCTCTCCCAAACAAGACTTCAAACAGCAAGACACCAAAGGAGAAGATGTCTGACTTATGATTCAAACTTCTTGTGTCTTCATATGTTGGGTCCATATAATGCAATGAACCATTATACTTAACGGTAAGGTGAAGATGATGCTTTCTAACTTCGACAGCAAATGCAAAACCATGTAACTTGGGTTCCCAGTTGTGATCCAGTAAAATTTTAGAGCTCCTGATGTTACCATGTATGACATAATGATCTTCTCTTGCATCATAATGAAGGTAACTCAAAGCACGTGCAACCCCGACACATATAAGCAATCTTCGCATCCAAGTGAGCGTTGGGCTACCAAGATGTTTGTCGAGACTTTCATTGGCCTCATACTTGTTTATGATGATTGCATCATCCTCCATAGCAGCCAACTTAAATATAGAAGCAATATTTTTGTGTTTGAGATCTATAAGAAGCCTCAACTCATTCAATGCAACTGTAAATTGGCTACATTTCCTAGCAACGATATTCATCAGGTCCCCTGAATGAAAGAGTTGTCCTTTGTAAACATCATAATATGTACCACGTGTGAGGAGATTTCCATCAGCGAAGTTGTTGGTGGCTAATTCTATCTCTTCTATTGGGATTTCTAAGAGATCAAAATAGCCTTCAAGGCCCCCCTCTTTGGAAGATGGAGACATGGTGCTTGTGTTGACCAAAGTAAACACCGATATCAAAAAGTTAACAAGCAGGTGAATTGTACTAAGGAGAGTAAGAAACAGGGTTCGGGCAAGTCAAAGGATTATGGCTAACGAATAACGATCACAACCAGTCTCATTAGACATGTGTACGGATTGCAATCAACCGGTCAACAAAGACTGGTCATCAATCCACTTCCACACCACCAAAAATGCAATCACTGACACGACCACAAAAAAACAGAAAAAGATCGAGAAAACAAAGAAAAAATATTTTGATTACAAACTATGAAACTTGGTTTTTAACTCCAGAATAAACAGGAAATGAAAATTGAAACATTATGTTATGGAGCGATGAACTTATGCATCAATTTGTTTGTGATAGGATCCATGAGTAGGGACGTTATGGCGCATTTTCTTTTGTTTTACATGACCCGACCTGAACCGACCCGATACGAACCGATTTTTTACTTATATACCTAGGGGCCTAAAATTTTTACAAATGTTTCGCACCCCCATGGAAAAATTCCTGGGTCCGCCACTGGTTTCATCCACATAAGACTAGGATTGTCTAAATGTTTAGCGAGACATCCATTACAGGCATGCTCGTAAACAATGATTTTTTCATTCATTTCATTACAATAGCTAGCAAGACCAATGATGTTTTTGTGACTATATTTGAGAAGAATTTCAAGCTCTGTCAAAAACTGAATATGTCCTTGATGAGACTTGCCATCCCATCGTTTTATAACAACGTTGGTACATCTATGGGCATGCTCAACTTCTCCTTCATAAAGCTTCTAAAATCTTCCTTCTCCAATGTGATTGCAATCACTAAAGTTCCGGGTACCCAATTTTATGGCTTTAAGTGATATATGTAGGTTGTCCTTGTTTTCCTGTGAATCATGGCACTTAAAAAAATCAACTTTGTAATTAAAAAAAACTACCTAGTGGCAACATAATCTTTTAAGAACTTGCTTATAAGGAACACACGAAATATAAATATTTTTTAAGATTTCAAACCATTTACGTTATATATGTTCTTTTATGTATTTAGATTGAACTTATATCATCATTTTTGTAGTTCTATGTCAAAAGTTCATCAAATACGTGAAGTAACAATAAAATTAAGGTATGAGTTACAAGTTAATAGTGTATTATAATTTATATATAGTTTGTAACATAAAGTTTTTCAGTTTGTGGTTTCTTCCTTAACAATTAATGTGAAGATAGATCATACGTTAACTAATTAAGAAATAGAGAAATCACATTTTGAAACATGTTACGTACTTGAAAATTCAATGCTTTTTCAAGTTCTTTGATGATGACTTTCATAGTTGGACGCCTAGATTGAGTTTCTGCCAACCATTGATATGCAATTTTTGAGAATGTTTCTAGAGAATCCTGGTTGACACCCCCTTTTAGCATAGAAAAGATTTCATCAGCTTCCATTAGTTTTGGATCTACCGTTCCCTTTATTGTTCCTTCATTGAAGCGTTGTCGAGCTACTACTGATGGAAGCCCTTTCTCACCATAAATTATATCATATGCCAACCTCCTGTAGGAACCGTTCGTATAAATAAATAAAATAAAGAGTAAAATGCACGGATAGTCCCTGTGGTTTTGCAAAGTCTCAGCTATAGTCCCCAGATTTTGGAAATTACACTCATAGTCCCTGTGGTTTGACAGTTTGTTACGCGGATAGTCCCTGGAGTGGATAGGGGTTAGTTTTCTCAGTTAAGTTGGTGTGAAATGACTAAAATACCCTTAATATAAAATAAAATAAACAAATCAAGTATTAAATATATAAAACATATATGTATATACACACACTTACTTTTAGATCTGAAACTCATCCTTATCATGTTTATTTTCAGATCTGAAACAATTGACTCATTTATGAATTCTTTTCAAATCTGATCTTGTTCAAAATCAATAGAAAATTTCAAAACTTTACCGATTCAAATCGAAACTTGTCAAAACAAACTGAATATCAATGAAACGTGTCTAACATTCACAAACAATACATTGAAATAATTGGAAACTTGATCAAATCAGTCTGAAACAGATCAAAATGTTCAAAACTCTATTCGAAACAAACTGAAAATCTACCAAAACTGATCCGATCTCACCGAAAAAACAATCAATTCAGTACGTAATCGATCGAAACTTGTCCGATTTGCAACACGATTACACGCAGAGCCACTCACCATAGCCACTCACCTCCATCAACCCTTGTCCGATTCAACCCTTAACCTGTTAATCGACTGAATTTACCTTTTATGTTAACATTAGCACCCATCATCACCTTCCTGTTCACCAATACTGGAAACCCTATGAACAAATCAGATCCATCCATCGCTGCTGCAGATAGATCCGACCACTGCTACAGTTACCACCGTCTCCAACCATCTTCTAGGGCCTTTTATGCGTCTCTCTCTCTCTCTCTCTCTGATTGATCTGTCTCTCTCTCTCTCCTGATTGATTTGTCTCCCTCTCTTGTCGTTTCTCTCTTTAAATGTGGTTGACGGTGAGTTCTGAAATGGAGGAGGGAATTAAGGTGGTAGAGATGTTGATGGTGGTGGAGTGGCAGGTGGTGACGGCTGGTGTAAGTGGTGGCGGCAGATGGTGGTGACTGGTGAGTGAGTGTTTGTGTGTGCGTGAGATGAAAGAGATACAAGGGTTTAAAGGGTTAATGTTTTAATTTAATCCTAAGGGTATTTTAGTCATTTTACACCAACTTAACTGAGAAAACTAACCCCCATCCACTCCAGGGACTATCCGCGTAACAAACTGTCAAACCACATGGATTATGAGTGTAATTTCCAAAATCTGGGGACTATAGCTGAAACTTTGCAAAACCACAGGGACTATCCATGCATTTTACTCTAAAATAAACAAATTTTATTCCAAGATTACAATACAGAAAAATAAAGAAAGCTGAAAAGCTATTACAATTACAACTGAACTAAAGAAAATACAAGAAAGAAGATGAAGTAGATGGCTGAGTCACGTGTATACACGCTCCCCTTAAAACAAATTCCGAGTCTCCCAAGAGTACTCGTTTTGTTTCCCAGGGTACAACAGCCGGAGCAGTAGTACTGCCGGAATTCGCCTACAACCCGAAGGTTACCTTGAAACTGCAAGAAAATAGATCAGAAGTAGTAGAGAGAGTTGGTTTGCTGTTGTAGTTTTTGGTGTACTCTACCGCAAGGTATAGATCAAAGTGTGGCTCCGCCACTACCCAACACATATAAGCAATCTTCGCATTCAAGTGAGCGTTGGGCTACTAAGATGGTCAAGACTTTCATTGGCCTCTTACTTGTTTATGATGATTCCCTCATCTTTCGTATCAGACAACTTATATATAGAAACAATATTTTTGTGCTTGAGATCTTTAAGAAGCATTATCTCATTTGCCGTTTGTGGACATTTCCGTGCAACAATATTTTTTTTTAACGGCCAACGAATCCTCCAAATGGGCTATGGCGAAATTTATCACATCATGATACACTCACCTCCGAACCGGGGAAAACCCTCACCTAGGGCCGAAGCCCGTGAACACTCGCCTGAAGGCACGACAGTGCGGTGAGGTAAAACCCGCTCAGTTCAAGGATCGAACTAGCGAACTCTACCTATTCGCCTAGTCTCCCATCATCACCAGGTGCCGCAGAAAATAATGCGGAGGGCAGGAATCGAACTTGAGTCCCTTAGAACACCAAGTCTCTCCCTTACCACTCCACCACCATCTCATTGGCCCGTGCAACAATATTGATCAAGTCCCCTGATTGCAAGAGTTGTCCTTTGTAAACCTCAAAAGATGTACATGTACCACGTGTGAGGAGATTATCATCAGAGAAGTTGTTGGTGGCTAATCCTATCTCTTCTATTGGGATTTTTAAAGAATCAATAATATATCCATCAATGTCCATCTCATCGGTAGATGAAGACATGATGCATGTGTTGACCAAAGTTTACCGACACCAAAAAAATAACAAGCTAGCAGGTGAAGTGAATTTAGGAGAGTAAGAAAAAGGGTTGGGGCAAGTAAGTAAGAGGATTATGGCAGCTGGCGATCACAACCCGTAAGACGAGACAAGGGCGGGTTTGAGGAATAATATCTGTTTAATATTTCGGATCATTTGCTCTGACTAAATTGCACAACCGCATGAACGCGCATGAACGCCACTAACACGACCACCAAAAAACAAACAGAAAAAGATCAAGAAACAACAATAATATCTGTTTATTTTTCGGATCATTCGCCATTTTTTAATTTTTAAGATGGGTGGAGATACAATAGAAAGTTTATTTGGCTAACAAAAGGCTAGGAAGTGATCTTGACCGTCCATTTAGTTAATCAAGGGCTAAGATTAAATGATGGAAATTGAAGGGAAGAAAAGAGGCGCATGAGTTTGTTTAGGGGCTTTCTAGTCAATCCAAGCCAATAGTTTTTCTCTCCTCCAATTCCCCCTCCCCCCCCCCCCATTTTTTAAACGTTAATAACTCTTTCATACGACATTATTTTTTTATAAAAATTGCACCAAAAAAACGAGCGTTTTTTTATCTTTAAAACGAGTATACTATTGCTATATTTTCAAAAAAAAAAATTAAAAACCCAGTTGCGTAAAACGCAATAGAAAAACCCTCAGTTACGTAAAACGCAATGAAAAAAAAACGTAAAAAATGATATTTTTCTAAAACGCAATGCACCAAAAACACAAAGAAATGTATTATTTGTAAAACGCAATGGCCAGAAAACACAAAGAAATGTCTTATTTCTAAAACGCAATGAAAAAAAACCTAAAAAATGACATTTTTCTAAAACGCAATGCATAAAAAACACAAAGAAATGTCTTATTTGTAAAACGCAATGGCCAGAAAACACAAATAAATGTCTTATTTCTAAAACGCAATAGCCTAAAAACTCAAAAGAAAATGTACTTTCTAAAACGCAATGGACTAAAAACACATAAAAATGTGTTTTACCTAAAACGCAATGCACAAAAAACACAAACAAATGTCTTATTTCTAAAACGCAATGGCCAGAAAACACTTAAAATGTCTGTTTTCTAAAACGCAATGGACTGAAAACACATAAAAAAAAGTGTTTTACCTAAAACGCAATGCACCAAAAACACAAAAAAATGTCTTATTTGTAAAATGCAATGGCCAGAAAACACTTAAAAATGACTCATTCTAAAACGTAATTGACTAAAAAACAAAAGAAATTGTTCTTTGTAAAACGCAATGGACTGAAAACACCTAAAAAAGTTTTTTTACCTAAAACGCAATGCACCAAAAACACTTCAAGAATGTGTTTTTCTAAAACGCAATGGCCAGAAAACACATAAAAATGTTTTAGTTCTAAAACAAAATTGCCTAAAAACACCAAAGAAAGTGTTCTCTCTAAAACGCATTGAACCATGACAATAGTTTTGTCTGTGCTGTGAACTGTCTGAACCAATGCAGTTTACGAATGCAGTTTCCAGAGGCAATTTACATAAAATTAATTTTTCTGGTGCATTTTTATTACAACAATTTAATCGAAAAAAAAAATTCCGAGCTGACCTGGGCTCAACCCCAGCCAGGGGCTCTGCCCCTTGGACCCCGCCAGGATATAGGAGGAAACAAATGAAGTGTTATCGGTAAATAAAACAAAATGAAAACGCATAGAAATTGCGATCATTTGTTTGTTACCTAAGACAAACAAATGAGACGGTGACTAATCAAAGTAAGCGGGTCATATTAATGTATCGCGAAGACATGCTTTAGCCTATAAGTGGACACTCACCCCAAGAGTTCCCAGGTAAGAGTGACTGGTCCGATTATGTGGATTTGTACGAACACTCTAGCCTTAGACAGAAAACTCAGAGTACAGGCATCCACTCTTCCAGATTGCACGTGTTCACACTATAAGACCCAAACTTTGACGAGGTTTTGAAAATTCAAAGGGGTTCAAAACCATATAACAGAGGGTTCAAAACCTAGTAATCAATCATCCTAGAACAGATGATTAGTTTTCAAAGCGGTTTTGAAATTTATGTTCTTGTTGCGGTTGTCGCCTAAGGATAGGTGACGGTATTGTTTTATGACTAAACGCAAGTAAACTCGCGTTAGGGTCCTAGGAAGGTTATAGACTAGGTCAAAGCATTACTAATAACCTAATTCCCTATAACCATGAGCTCTGATACCAACTTTTCTGTCACACCCCGACCACGTAAAACAACAAAACGTGGCGGAAACGTCGGGGAGTGTTGTAACAGAATCATTGTTTCATAACACATGGAAATTGAAATATTGTTTTATTGAATAAAAGAGTTACAATGTCTTGACAATCAAAGAAATATAACATAATATAACTAGTCTTGCATCTTTTATTGTCACTAAGGCCCAAGTCCGCCTAAATGTATCTTGATAAATCCTATGCATCATATCCTGAAACACATGTGAAAATAGGTACGTCAGCATAAAAATGCCTGTGAGATACATAGGTTTTGTGAAAATAAGATTCATGACTTATGTTTAAGAAAATGTTTAGTCGTGAACCTTGTAATTTGCTTTGTCTTGTAAATCATTTGAAAAGCGATAAATAAACCAAATGATATATATGTATAAAAGAATAATACATGGTTAAGTAAATAACCAAGTAAAATGAGTTTGTATTAGATAAGTTGTTTGTAAAACAATGTATTGTGAAAAGTATGTTATTTATATAAAATGTTATATGTCTAAATTGAAATGATTCAAATAACGCTACGATATTTAATACCATACAAGCACTTATATATAGGAAGTGCCAGCGGCGTATCCACCATGCTTGTATCATGTTACACACGCCTCGTTACTTAAATCACTTACTCAAACCAAACCACCAAAGTAAAATGTTTATGTATAATCAATTGTCAAAATGTTTATGTCTAATGTGAACCATGAATTGTGTATATAAATGTCAAAATGTTTATGTATGGTAAGTGAAATATATCAACTAAACCATATGTAAAATGCACAAAAACAAGGTATTGAAGTAAAACATGGTTTAAATCAAAGTTATGTTTTGTGTAATAAATGCATGCTATACTAATATAAACATCTATGCGGTATTGTAAAAATTCATACATCCAAGCCTTGTGACAGTAGAATAAACCCTAGCACAAAGTCTAAGGTCCACCTAGAAATGTATTCGGATTCGGTCATTCCTTCCAATCCAAACAAACCCGGGATTTCAGGAATGGGAGTTGTCAAGTCCTATGGTACCACTACCTACTACCGAGCGGCATGATCGGTGTTAATGAATGCACATTGTCCCATTTAAACAAACCAAATGTCATACCAAAATGTAAGCATGTGATGAATAATAAATGTACTAAGTATGCGCACAATGGGCATACATAGCATAGAATGTAATGTAAAATAATGTACTAAGTACGCACACAATGGGCATACATAGCATAAAATGTAATGTAAAATAATGTACTAAGTACGCACACAATGGGCATACATAGCATAAAATGTAATGTAAAATAATGTACTAAGTACGCACACAATGTGCATACATAGCATAAAATGTAATGTAAAATAATGTACTAAGTACGCACACAATGGCATAGATAGCATAAAATGTAATGTAAAATAATGTACTAAGTACGCACACAATGGGCATACATAGCATAAAACACAATGAAATCATGTACTATAAATGTACTAATGAACATAACAAGTATATGATGTGAAAACATGGAAAGCATGAAAGTAACAAGTAGGCACATGTGTTCCACCCCAAAACGTTTGGAAAACAGTAAAAGAGGGGTCTATGTACTCACTTGAGATTGCTTAGTAGTCCTTGAATAACAACCAAACAATGCTAGAGATCACGGATATCAAACGGCACCTAATATAGGTAACTATGTTAATATACCGGACCTAAATCGGAGGATCGGATAGAATGAGGGCTCGTAAACCAAATGAGTATGGGAACTCATGTAACATGGTTTAACTAAGCCTACATACTACAATGAAACCTAACCTATGTGCTTACGACCCATTACGACCCGTTTAGGTAGCTTATGCTACTTTAACGCGTCGTTCGCGTAAAACGCGTTCGGAACGCCTAACTAGTCCTATGATAAGTAAAATATGCCTTAGCATGTCTAATATTGTTACCAAATCAGTTTAGATACCAAAAGTTATGTTACATATGCTTAAAATGAATTTTGGCGTAAAAAGGGCATTTTGGTAATTTACCTAAGGCATATATACTACCTATCATACAACTACTCAAACGATGTGACCATAAGGTATAACCTCGGAAGGTTATTCCCTATATACTATGGTCACCTAATGTGTTTGGTCGGATCCTAATGATCGACCAAACGGGTCGGGTTCGAAAGTATAAGCGATTGTTTAGATCGCTTACCCTTACGACCCTAGATAAGCACAAAACTAAAAGTGACGAGCTAAGCATGTTAAAACATGCTTAACTAAGTTTAGAAAACAGGTTTGGTATCAAAACAAACGGTTTTGATACCTAAGAGTAGTTTGGTTACAAAATACGCAAGAATGCGCATTTTGGCCGAAACTATGACTCGTCACTGAGCCTAGATAACGTGGTAATCAGTAGGTATAGTCACTAGGGACTATAACCATCGTGATCACGCTCACGTTATGAAGTTCAAATGAACTTCGCATTGACCATAAACTGGTCAACGCAGAAAGTCAGACAAAGTTTGACTTTAACACTAAAACGAATGAAAAGAATGAAAGAACACTTACAAAGGGTCCCCACAAGATTGAACTTCCAAGTATTCTCAGGTATGAAGTGATAAGACACCCCAACTTAGAGAATTCTCAGATTTCAAGTGGGTTTTGCAAGTGAACTTGATGGGTATTTATAGGAAATGGACCACCGTTAGGATCGTTTCTCGTAAACCGTGATTTAATCACATCCCTACACTTGTTGGTAACCTCATGTACATCACATTGGCCCCCCAACATCAGGAAACAACAAGTGGAATTGAGTTGGGAGTGCTAAACAGCTGTTAACAGCTGTTAAAATGGCTTTTGCTGATCAGAAGGGGCCTCGCGTGACGCCAAGGGGGCTAGGTGTCACGCTAAGGTCCTTCTGATCAGCAACCAGTTTCCAATTCAGTCCTCGTTGTGTATTAAGGCCATTTCCGACATGTTTAAGGCTCGTTAAGACATTTTCAAGGCCCTAAAATGATGCCTAAACATTGTGGACATGAAACATGCTCAAAAATATCCCGGATGTCGGTTCGTTTGGTCGTACGATCGCGATGTTCGCTTAATTACGACGGAATGCGCATAAGCGCGAAAAACGATCCAAATTGCGCGACGAATGAATTTTTCTCATGCCAAACACTAAAATAAAATATTTTAGTGCTTACATAAATTTTTGGATGTCCGGATGTATTCAGAATGTAAGTTATGCGCGAAAGTGCAAACTTGTGCACTTTTTGACGCTTTTAGTCCCTGAATGTCCCAAAGTTTATTTTAGCACACCGAACCTCTCAAAACTTATTTCTAAGTTATGTAAAGGTTATTTAAGGTATGTGAAGCCTATTTAACTATTCCGGAGTGTTCGTTGCATTAAACTGGTTATATTAACGCATCAGTGCGCGTATAACCTTCCAGAAAGCGATTTAGAGCCCGAAATCGAACCAGAATTGATATGTGCAAATGATACACATATTTGTACAAATCCCAAGTATGAAACACAATATTTCATTGGTTTGGTATTTGTTTGATGGTCGCAGTGACCCAGGTGTCACAACGAGGTTGTTGGTTCAATTTATTTTTTATAAACCATTTTTGGCAATTAAGGTAACTAATCAAAAGTAATTCCGTACCAATTGTTTGAGCATGTTTTTTGTGATCGTCTATGCCTACCAGATGTTTGATTAAATGTCAACTGACTTTTAGTTTTAATATTTGCTTTTGTAGGTGTTTATCGGAGGTTCTTTTGGACTTTGGTTTGAAGACCTGGCTAAGGTCATCAGAAATTGAGTGGCAACAATATGAAATTTGCTCTAGCTTCATAAGTCTTCGTGAGGCTGAAGAGTTCTCAGTTACCATGATTACACATATGTTCTTTTCATGTGTAAGTGGTTAACATGTTTCCTATTTTCATAGCTTTCTGAGATGAAAGGTAGGTCATGGGAGATCCTTATGGAGCTAGCAAAGTATCAGGTATTGTTGCATTTTGGACTTCTGAATAACAATTCATGAGATCGATTGTCAGCTACTATGAACAAGTTAATAAGTTTTTCTCTTGTGTTGTTTGCAGCTGATTCGCCCAAGAAATTTTGTTCGTTTAGTTAAATGGACGAACATGAATAGATGTTGCGTTCGTTCATTTATGTCTGTAAAGGTTCGGTAACACGTTCGTTTGTGTTCGATAGTTCACTATTGTTTTTAGGTTTTTATATTTTATTTAAATACTTCAAAATTCTGATAAATAAAATATTTAATAAGTGTTGATCGGTGCATTTTAGGTACAATAAATTGAATAGTAATTATGTTACAAATGCATCGATATGGTATAAAATATGTTAATTTAGTTATCAAAACTATAGTTGTGTTTCATTTTAATTGGTTGTACTCGCTCATTGTTTAACAAAGAGGCATTTTTTAAACATTAAATATATTTGGTATTATACATATATTAAAATTATAATATAATGAATAGTAATTTTAATATTATAATAATATATAGTTTTTAATACTTTTATTAATTTAATATTATAATTATAGTTATTTTCTTTAGTTTTTAACTTCATTATACATATTATTTAAGAAAATGATGCAGTATCATAAATCATATTAATTGCAATATTAATTAGAAAATTTTCTTATTTATATATGTATTTTATTTTCTTATTTTAAACACTTGACAGTCGTTGTGCTACCATAAGAGCAGAATTGTCTGGCGTAACACACTGTGGGACAAAAACCCGAGTGTGGTTCAAAATAGAGCCTGACACCTCTGTAAGAAGGCTAGACTTTATCCATCATTGTCTAATCTACCAAAGTGTCACAAATGGGGATTGAACTTGAGTCTCAATTGAAAAACCCAAAATTTCCTACCACAAGTAATGGATATGGATATGGTATACTGCCCCTGGCCACATCACCACCGTTAACGCGTTGTAGTGCCCCCACCCCATCTCCTACGCGCCAAAGCCGCGGGGGGGGGGGCATCGAAGCTCCGCCAGACCAGTAACGAGCGCTAAAAGGGTGCGCAGATGGGGCCCATTCTTTTCAACCAATCAAATAGTTTGCTTTTTTGTATTTTCACATGAGGCACATTCGCTAGTAACTCTCGAACTTTTGACAATATTCACTATTAACCCTTAAACTTTTCACATGAAAGACAATTAACCCTCGTATTCAAGTTACACATTCATTTCTAATTTTTGATAATTGACAAACGCGATGTTACCGCATTAACGCGCGACACGGCTCAAAATTCTAGTTTAATAATAAAAAGAAAATAAAAAAAAACTTACAATCATTATTAAACTTAAACTAATGTTTTTATGTTGATAAAAAAAATTTCATTTTCACAAAATTAAAACAAAACTAAAAAATTTGAGTGGGTTTGTGATAAAAAAGTGAGTAATTCTATAGAAAGTGGTTAGTATTTTATGATTTTTTTCGTTAAGATCAATTCAGAATTTTTGGGTTTGCGTTTTAGTTTTTGTTTGACCGCCAAAATATTAGAATTAAAAAAATGAAAAATTCAAAACCAACCGTTCAGATTGTTCCAAAAATTACGAACGGTCAAAGATCATAATCCGTGACATTAATATCCAACCAATCACATCAATCCTCTACAGCCTATTTATACACATTCACTTAGGGGCTGTTTGGCAAACCTCTTAATGATTCATTCAGAGGTGAACCTCTTATTCGGACAGAGGTGATAGTGTTTGGTTGTACCTCTTAATGGCAAACCTCTTAATGATTCAGTGCTGAATCATTCAGAGTTGTGAACTTGCTGAATGAAAAAAAAAGACAAATGGTACCCCCTTTCACCTCTCTTCTCCTTCTCTTCTCTGTACAGATACAAGAAACATGCCATCATCAACCAAGACCTCCACCACACTCCTGTCACCGGAGAACTCACAACCGTAAGAAGCTCCGAAACCAAGACCAAAGTCGAGCCGTGACTGAACCGGAATAACCGAAACCAAGACCAAAGTCGAAACCGACTTGAAATACTCAACCCAGAAATCCAATCAGCTTCAAACCCCGAATCGTGACCCGAAACTAGAACCACATATCTGAACTCGAACCTGAACCACGTGTTTGAATCTGAATCGAGCCACCACCACCTACATCGTAATGAACTCGTCGGCCAGAGACACCGACCGCCGCCACGCCGCCGTTGTCGGCGGCGGCTCCCCTCCAGTCCAGCTTTCTTTCTCTACAGTATTCTCTCTCCTCTTTCCTGGCCAGCCGTCGCTCACCACCACCACCCGACGATGGTGATGGTGGTCCGTTTCATCATCGAATGAGGGGGGATGGGGCTGTGGTTGTGATTATCGCCGGACATCGACGAGGGAAAGGCGAGATCGAGAGGTGTGTTTGGTTGTATGTAATCGAATGAGAGGGAGAGTGAGGTTGAAGGTTCAGTGAGGTTTCTAAGGTAGGTGGAGTTGTAGTTTGAATGATTTTGAAGAGAATTTGATATCTGTTGTATATTATTATGATTTGGGTTTTGTATTTTGTGATATAAATTGCAAAAAGGTAGACATTTTTATGTTTTTTTTTGTTTAGAGGGGTAAAAATGTAATTTCACACGGTCATTCAGATGTGCAACCAAACAGCACTTTACTGGTTCAGCACTTACTGGTTCAGAGCCTCTTATCCATTCAGACCTCTTATTCATTCAGCACTTATTGATTCAGATGTTGCCAAACAGCCCCTTAGACCATGTGTTGTGGGGCGTTTTTTTTTTTTTTAAATTTCAAAAATAACGCCCAAAAACGCCCCCCCCCCCCCATTACATAGGGCGTTGTTTGGCATTTTTTTTGAAAAAAAAGTGAATCAGCGTTTTATTAACAACGCTCAACCAAACAAATTGCATGAGGATGAGATGTTGACTGGCTAATGGGAGTGGTCCAAGTGTAAGTTTCATTTTCTTATTTTTTTTTTTATCCTTTTCTCTATAAAAAAATAATTGTTTAAGGGGCGTTATTGGGCATTATTCCCACTACGGCACTTTTGCAATAACCCCCAATAATGCCCCATGCTGACTGGACTGCCACGTGTCGCAAAACGCCCCATGGTGGGGGCATTATTGAGCTAAACCACTACACATGGTCTTAGTTACATCACCACCCATCTCTCCTTACAGATTCATAAACTGTTGAAAGGCCTTCCTCCAATTCGGACAGTGGTTGCTGTCGGTTCTAGTGCGGCAAAGTTAGTTTCTATACCGGTGAAAAGCTATAAGAAAGATCGAAGAATAGTCAAGGGTATACAAAGAGGTAATTAATAATAAACTAGATGTAAGACCCCGCCGCGTTGCGGCCGGGGCTTACAAATTCAGCCGACATAGGTTAGTTAATAATTAAGGGGCTGTTTGTTTACCTCTTAATGAGGGTCTGAATGGTTCAGACCTCTTACTAGTTCAACACTTAATGATTCATACTGTTTGTTTCGTGAGTAAATGTCTGAATGTTTCAGACATTTGCATCTGAATGGTTCCGATATTTGCATCTGAATGATTAATTATTATACCGAGTCTCAATGGTTGAGACCTCTAATCTGAATTGGTCAGACATTTGTCTCTGAACGGTTAAGCATTATATTGTCTCTTAATAGTTCAGACCTCATACTGCTTAATTGTTGTCATAAAAAGTTTACATCGAAACGTAGAGCAAATCGAATTTATATCGACACGCACATAAAAATATGCACATAAAAATTAGCTTTTCTTAAGTAAAAGAGATATAGTTGTAAACTCGAAACAAATTATTAGTAAAAAAACTTCATAGGTTAAATACGTTCGTAAAATCGTGCCAAGTAGCACTAATGCCACAACACTGCCAACAACCATCAACATCAGAAGAGCTTGTAAAAATAAAATAAATAAAAAGTAAAAAATAACACCGAACGAAAAACAGCCGTAGAATCGTTGAACCACGTAAGCCCGTTGCAGCGTGTTAATTCGAAAAAAATTAGACATAAATGTAAAACGTAGAAGAAAATAATTAAGTCGATCCAGGACATGCGTGTTGCGACGAACTTGTCAAATGAAGAAAAATAGACGTGTTGTGACTGCCTTTCAAATGAGAAAAAACAGACAAAAAACGTTGAATCCTAAACACATGTGGCGTGTTGACTCGAAAAACTTATAACGAAACTTAAAACAAAAAACTTACGAAAGATGAAAAGTATGGGGGGACCAAAGTTGAAAACAAAAAAGTGTTAGGGGTTGAATTGTAAAAAATGAAAAGCTTTTTGGTAAAAGTAAAAAAGTCAAAGGGTTAAAATGCAAGAGATTAAAATCTTAAGGTTAAATTTGAAAAAATGCAAAAGTTTTTTGAAAAACTCCCAAGACCTATATTAGACTGCGGGGTATGGTGGGGCTTGGGTTGGGCGTGGGTTGGGGCGGGTGCTGACACGTGGAATGGGAGCCCCCCCCCCCCCCACTGCCTGGTACGTGTCCGCGGGGTATGGTGGGGCGTGGGTTGGGCTTGGGTTGGGCTTGGGTTGGGTGCACCGCGTGGCAGGGTAGTTTAAAAAAAATATATATACAAAATTTTAAAAAATCACACAAACATTTATAAAAAAAAAAAACATACAACTTCATTAATATTTATAAAATTACATAAACCTAAAAATTACAAAAACCTAAAAATTACAAAATAAGAAACCTAAAGCGTTAAATAAATTTCAAAAAGGTCGATCTTGTCGAACGCCTTTTTTTCCTTGCCGCGAAACTCTATGTTCGCCACCGCCACCCGGTCCTCGTGGCTTAACTCGCCCCCGGGAACGGCTTCGTAGTAAGCCTTGAAACGCTCGAGCTTGGGACGTAGCTCGCGCCATTTATGTTGGCACGCGTTCATGTTGTGGCGGTCGTTACCGACGTTTAGTCGGTAGGCTGCGAAAGCTTCCGGCCAATATTTGGTTTGGCCCGGTGGCCGCCCCTTCATAGCGTCAACGACGCTTGTGACTAGGGCAAGTTCTTCGTTGTGGGTCCATGATGCCATAGCGGGTTCGTGGGATGTTGGGTTTGTGGTGACCGGCTGGGGTAGCGGGTGGGGATATCGAATGTTTGGGACCATGGTGGGGGTTGGGATGGACCACCCGGTTGGGGTTTGGGGGTATTTATAGGGGATGTTGGGGTTTGGGTGACCGGTTGGGGTGACCGCTTGGCCACGCCAACGGTTTGAATTTAAAAATTCAAAACCTTTGGGATGGCCCGCTATGACGTGGCGGGTGAGCCAATGATATTCAGCCAACTAGGATGGCCAAACCGCCCCACGCCCGGCTTGAAACCCGTGCCCCAAGGGCCACGCCGAAACCCATGCCCACCCGGGGTGGTGGCTTGGGCGTTTTCCCCCTACCCACGCCCAAACTCCCGCCCCATACCCTGCAGTCTTACAACAACATATAGCACAACTTTGTTGAAAATTTATAGTTTGGAAATATATTAAATACATAAAGCCATCTAGTTTTTTTATATATTTGTTTTATGATTTCATTTTTGAATTATGAAAATTTGACCAGGTACAATTGCGTTTTTGAGAAGTGTGTCATTTCAAATCCCCCATTTCACTTTCAATCAAACCAATGGAGCCAAAGGTCTCAGCCGGAAAGATTGGTTTGTTGGGTTTGGTGTTGGGGTTAGGTTTTGTTTGTTTGGTTTATGTAATTGGATTTTGGTAATTTGATGTAAAGCTAGTTATGTTCATTTATTATTTTGAGGTGCCTTGAAGTTGGATTGGAAGAAGACAACAAGTATAGAAATATGCTATGACAGGAAAATTGAAGAAAATTTGTTTATACACTTAAATGAAAGGGAGACTAGTATTGTTGCCAGATAATCCGTCACAAAATGTTCTTTAATGTTGAAATTAGGTGTATGGTTTTTCTATAGTTTGGATTTTATTGTGTTATTTGAATAAGTTGGTATTTTAATTTGATTGGTATGTATATTAAGTCAAGTTGGTTTTTTATATTTATTAAAGATTTGAGTATAATGATTGAGCGAAAAATAATGAAAAAAATAATAAAATTTTAAAGTTTCTTAATATCAGTTGTTAAATCCTTAGCAAAAAAAACCTTACAAATTTGTAGGTAAAACCTTTCAAAATCTGTAGCTATATTGGTAACAAAAATCATAAAAAATTTGAAACAAAATTTTGCAATGAATTTGCACAAACTATAGCAAATTTATGTAGTGAAAATGTAGTTAAAATCCATAGCCAAACTCGTAGCAAACTCCGTAGCCAAACTCGTAGTAAGTTCGTAGTTAAATTTTTTAGCAAAAACATTGCAAATTATCATAGCCAACCCATTCGTAGCAAAACTACCCCGTAGCTAAAAATAACCATAGCTAAAAACTCGTAGCTAAAAACATCTGTAGCTAAAATTTTCCGTAGCTACACATATCCGTAGCTAAAAACAACCGTAGCTAAAAACAATCGTAGCTAAAAGTTTTCGTAGCTAAAAACCCAGAGCAAAATTTCGTAGCAAGCTTCTTCGTAGCAAATTTGTGGCTAAAATACCGACGTCATTTTTTGTAGCTAAATTCGTCGCAAACAAAATTTCCGTAGCTAAAGTTCGTAGCAAATAAATTCGCGACGGGACTTGTAGCTACGAACCAAATCCGTAGCAAATTCGTAGCAAAAAGGGTGTTTGCTACGGATTTGCTACGACTTTGGCTGTAGCAAAAGCCTATTTTTGTAGTAGTGAGTAGTTGGTTGGGTTGGTTCCTCCTTGGAGGTCACCGGTTCGACTCCCGGCTACGGCGTATTGGGAGGGGGGGTTGTCCCAATGATGGATCGTTTCCTACCGAGGCATGGTTCGATCCGGAGGGCAACCGGTTTTACCCAGCTGTTACCCCAGCGAGTCTCTCGTGTGGGGGCAGTATGGTTTCCGGGCGAAGGTCAGTCAGAGCGGCAGCCGGGGCCCGATAGAACATCGCGTCTGAGAATGCTGGGCTAACGGGTAACCGTCCTTGACGGAGACCCGGTGACCAATGATCCATGTACATATTGAAAGTCACCATTCAAAAAAAAAATGATCGTGATAACAAATATGTGAATTAATACACTTCAATTAGTATTTTAAGTAGGCATTCATACTTTACTTATTTGTTGGAGTTTTGTAGAGATGAGAAGACAAAAGGCTTAAATTAATATCACATGGAATGGAATTAGGTGGGCCACACTTAGAAGTAGCAGGCCACAAAACGAGTTTACAAGAAAAGAAACAATTGGGTTGGATGATTATATTTAGTGGGTTGTCAAAAAAGACGATTGGCAGAAAAAGGATTTACGATGGATTGAAAAAGGGCATCGCACAACTAACAACTTTTTTTTTTACGGCACAAGAGAATTAGCAAGGAGGTAATTGGAGGCATCCTTTGGAACGCACGGAAACAGAGGGCAGCCATGGGATTCAAGGTACAAAAATATCAAAGCAAAAAGATGACAAGCACGAGCGGTTAGGTTTTCTACAGCTTTCTCTAGGCAGACGGTTCACTTAATTTTTTACTTTTCTCAGTTTATACTCATGTTTGGATGTGTTTTTGACCTTGACAAAGGTGTCTTTCGGGTAATTTTTGGGTCACGTAGATGTTTGTCGAGGCTTCCCTTAGGCTCGTCCTTGCTAATGATGACTATCTCCTCCTCATCTTCCGTGTGAGTAAACCGAAAAATAGAAACTATATTTTTGTGGTTGAGATTTTTCAAAATCGTCAGCTCGTTGAGCACAAGCCAATGATGATGACACTTCCTAGCAACAATATTGATCAAGTTCCTGATTGCAAGAGTTGTCCTTTGTAAACTTTAAAAGAGGTACCTTGTGTGAGCAAATTTTCATCAGCAAAATTATTCGAAACGGATTCTATGTCTTCAAAGGGGATGTATAAGAATTTCATATATTCATCCAAGGACATGGCGGCCGTGTGTATGTAAGATGAAGACATCTTGATGTCTGTTTTAATAGAGAAAAACAAATAATCGAATTTTAATTAAAATATTTTATTTCAATATATTCGTTCTAATCAAGTATTTTGTTTTGGAATACATTCAAAAACATTTACATACTATAAATTTCCAACATGTATATGTATTGGGGTGTTGTACACAAAGCTTAGGGGTGTTTTCAAAAAAAAATTAATATTACACTTTTAGTCCAAAATTTATTTGATTTTTCATTTTTAACCCAAAATTTTTCATCTTTTTCAATTTAATCTCAATTTTTTTTACTTTCGACTTTGGTCCCTATACTTATCATATTTCGCAAATTTTTTGTTTTACGTTTCATTCTAAATTTTGCGAGTTAACAAGGTGCAACGTGCGTGTGTGGTTCAACGTTATTATCTTTCGTTTAACACTTACGCAACATACGTCTATGGTTCAACGTTTTTACGTTGTTTTTTCCCGTTTAACATAACAGGTTGGTCGCAACGAGCTAGTATCCATATAATTAGTAACTTCGTATATAAACAACTATGTACTTTCTATTTTAAATTTTTAAATATTCATGTCTAATCAAATAGGAGATGCAACTATATAAAAATGATTGGAAAAAAAATAATATATATATATTTTTTTATTTAAACGGAATAAACTTGTCAAAAATACACAAAGAAAGTTGTCAACGTAAATTTGGCATATTAAGCACCCTAAATTTGTCTAAAATACATGCAGTTATTAATAAATGGCATAATAACGTGTTATCTCTTAAACTAGTCATTGTATAACCAATTTTAAGTAGAAGATATAAAAATCACATAACACATGTATTTATCGATTTAACTATGATAAATAACCGCATAACCTATTCTCTTCTGCTCTCTCATTATATATGACCAACCAACACAGTCATATATTGCGCGATGTTGTGAATGGATAATTCACAACTAAACAATAATTCGAACACGACTAGAATGTAGTATATTTATATTGATATGCGATTGATTACAACTAAGAAACTGAAAGTGGTGCAGGATTGTGGTAGGAAAGGGGATGGGAAACTAAGAAAAATTACAGAGCAGGGAGATGAGAAGAAGAAACCATAGACTTGTTCCCTTAGTGGGCTTATGAAATGGGCTGCTAAGTTGGGCCCATGGTGGTCTAGTCGGTTCATCACGTTACTCCCCTCTTTCAAAGGTGCAAGGCTGCAAAAAGTTTGAGCAAACGGGTAGTTGCAGCCCACTGTACTAATGGCAACATCACTAAGATGAGTAATAAACTAACTTGTGAAGAGTAGTTCGTTGGTCTTGTTGGCAAATACACTTGCCAAACATCAAAACAAGAAATAATGCATTCAGTTTTAATGGGTTGAGCAAGGTCAGGTTATTAGTGACTGAACTGATATTGAAGAAGACTCGATGAAGGCCAAAATTTGGTACACCCAACGTTAAAACGATGCAGGCAAAGAACTCCATGGCTATGTAGTTAGTCTTGTTGGCAAATACACTTTGCAACCGAAATAAGTTTATGACGTAACTGTGGTACTAGTAAAACATCGGTTAATTTTAAAGAGCGAGAATTAGCGGGTAATGTGGTTTGACCAACATTAGTGATAGGAAGACTCGTATCGTTTCCGAGCACAATTTCATCGAGGCCACCGTATTCGGGTAGGGTGTGGAGGGATGCACCTTTAGGATAGGCATGATTCGTGGCCCCTGTATCAATTGCCCATGGGGTAAGATGTGAAGTTGATCTCGTTGAGGAGGTATTGATCACCGGGCTTGATGACGTAGGCATGGAGATAGTAATATTATTTTCTTTTAGAAAACGCGCCAGCTTCCTGCACTCCTTGGTGTCGTGACCTGGAATAGAGCAATACTGACAAAAAAGGGATTACGATTACCGCGAGATGGGGTATTGTTCCAGCCTTGTTTTGGTTGAGATTTAGTGAACCGTGACCCATTGTTGTTGAACCGGGGTGTACCGCGAGAGTCTGAGTTAGGTTTGCCATTTGGACGGGATGGGAACCTTTGCGCGGTGTTGACCGCTTCCACCGGTGAGGCCAATTGCGCCTCCAGGAGAGTCCGTTCATGATCAACGAGTTTGTAGAAAAGATCGACAAACATAATAGTCGTGTCTCTCATTTTAAGGACAGCAGCGACATTAGCATAATCATCGCCGAGTTGGTTGACAATGTGTACGATCAGATCTTCATCAGTGACCGGTTCACGGGCCAAGGTGAGTTCATCAGCAATTGCTTTCATATCGTGCAGAAATTCAGCCATTGATCGTGTACCTTTGGGGTTCTTTGCAAGACAAGACTTCAAGGATATGATGCGAGACCGCGAGATGCCTGCAAAACTAGCATTTAGTTGTTCACAGGCTGGTCTGGATGTGTCAGCGGAAGCAAGGATGTGTTGAATGGAGTCGGAGCAGCAACCGAGAATCGCGCCAAGAATGATCTGATCTTGGCGGAACCATAGGGTGTATTCAGGGTTGGGTTTAGTGGCATCAGAGGGAAGCTGTTTCGGGGGTGGGCTGGTTGAACCATCAACAAAGGTTTCGAGACCGAGGCCGACTAACGTGGCTATGACGTGTTTGCACCACGATGGGTAGTTGGCGGCGGTAAGTTTGATCGGAAAGTGAGTGTGGGAGGTGACTTCAACAATGGATTTTGGTGCCATAGTGCGAAAGATTGAGGGAAGAAGTGTGGAGGTGGATCAAAAAAAAACTCAAAGGAGTTGAGTGGGTCTTGATAGCATATAACGTTGAATGGTTGAATGATTTTATTCATAAGTTATACAACCTTAAATAGGCAAATATTACAACTGGGCAAGAGAAATTAGTAGAGCTATTCTAGAATACAATTACAATAGTAAATACAAATATTCTCTAAATGTGATTTCCTTCATTTGATGATTAAGTTGATTGATTAATTGATTTGTCTCTAATAAGTGAATCGTATAATATAATGTAATGTATTGTTATTGTTATTTTGTATATTTAGTTTTTAGTACAAGTTGTAGTGGTTTCCACTGACTTTCGGTAATGGGAATCGACATATATACTCTTCATTGTAATCTTTGATGGTTATCAATTCCAACAAGAACAATCTCAATTATCAACATTTTACATTCAAATCTTTCATCTTTGTAATCCAATATTCTCAAACTTCCACTCAGAATGCCATTTGAGATTTTGATCATGTTTAACAAGAGAAACATAAAACTTCATTCATACTTCTTGCAATAGATTACAACGATGTGTTACAAAAGAATCATCTAAATCAACATTCAGGGTGTCATGTCTGGTGGAGCCTTGACATACCTTTAGCCTTATCATTCTTAACGGGAGATTCGCTCACACTGACACCGCCACATCAGCACCAAGCATATGATTATGTTCTTTAAACGGATCTGCCTACCGAGCTGCTTCTGGCTTAGACTAAGATAAGGCTAAAATTGTCATGTACGAACTTAGATCGGACGAAAATTGATGCCCTGTACAATAAGGCCCGACATAGTTCCTTCATAAGTTATGAGTTTCAAATTAACAAAAAGATGGTCATTTTTAAGCCAATAATTTGAGTTGAATTTCCACACAATAACCTCCATCCATCCATCTTTCCTCTGTCTTGGAACCCAGTCAGTATCATGTACATTCCAGGGGTTTGGGTATCTAAAATAAACAACTCCCGTCTCTTTGCTTCTCCAGTGGAACAAATCGCGTACTATCACCGGACCATGTAACCCACGGCACTTTTCTGAAAGCTTGAACACCAGGTAGCACACAGTTTGGGAGTTTGCTGACAACATTTGGCTTTCAATCATGCACTTGATATGCAGTATTGGTCGTCTTAGACACTCAATTGCCCCACTAAATCTGCATGTATGACATATCGTATAATTATATACTATTTGAAGATGCACTCAAAACATATAAAACTTTTGTAGTCCACCTAATGACATGAACTTACAGCACAAGGAGTAGAGTGTTACATGGCCTCGTAGATTTGGTGGGTGTCATTGGACTATTGGGCATTTCATTGGACTATATATACTCATTTCACTAGTACACAACTCATTTGTTGGTGCTATGGGTTGTTTTTTGATGATGGGGTTCCATAGACAACCGCATCTTTATATTTAATTTCCACCAAACAAAATTTGACTAGCACCATTTGTAATGACTTGCACCTTTAAAAAATAAAATAACCATTTAAAAAAGAAAAAAAAAACAATAGTTAACATAACACCATAAAGTCTTGAGAAATCTTCTCCCCCCCCCCCCCCCCCCCAAAAATTTTCAACAAAATTCTTCTCCCTCCCAAAGTTTCTCCTCGATCCCCTGAACCCAAACCAATCGGCGAAAACCCTAAAATTACTAACCGGCTGCAACCCTCTCCTCACCTAACCGGCGGTTACAAACCCTAATCACCTAATCGGCGACTACAAACCCTAATCGGAGCTTGAACTGATCGACAAATAGAGGTGATGTTGTAGTTGTTCTAGCTTTAGGTGGTTGTTCACTCACCACCGAGTGTTAAGGTTAGGTTCCTTTGAACTTCATCTCAACTTAGGTAACTCCTTTTGATTAGTTTTGTCTACAGTTGTTCGATTGATGAGGTGTGTTCATGCCTTTTCTTTATATTTTCACTAAGATCATTTGTTTATTTCTACAGATTTTGGGAATTTTGGTGATTACAACCTTTAAATTGTTCACATCCTTCGTTATTGTGTTCTAGGGCTTACAAGCATGTAACTCTGGATTTTATGTTTGAATTGTTGATAACTGTTATTATTTTAATTTCAAAGTTCAGGAAGGGCTGGTTGCAGATTACGGTTCCGACAACTCCGTGTTGATCTATCCCCAGGTATCTCAACTTCTTCTCTTTTAGTTTAAATTTCTTATATGTTCTTTATATCCTATATTTGTTATCCATATCATTCCCTAAAAAAAAAAAAAAATCGGTATCCAAAGATTAGATTGTAGCAATTTTGAAGTAGAAGCTAAGTTCTTATCTCTTTTGGAGGATCGTCTGCAAGCGGTAAGCAACAATCGACCTTAAACCTTCTGATATATAAAGTTTGTAAGCACCGATTTAAGCATGGAATCATCGGTAATATTTTGATTAAGGGGTTTGAACTAAATATACAGAATTATGTCTCTGTACTTGATTAATATATTTTGGAAAGAGGTTTGAAGTATCTTTGAGATTTTGGTGGGGGGTAATACATCAAAAGAGTCAGATGTGAATTCGGGAGAATTACCTGTTAGTTCTAATATTTTATCGAGTCTAAGTTAAATGGTTACTTGATTATGTATGGGCTTGAATATTCATAAGAATGTATTGCTTTGTGTTTCTTTAGATTCTCACATATTTGCAACTATGCTAGTGTCTTTAGCTTCTCACACGTGTTGCTTTCACCTGTTTAGTACGCTTACTTTTCCGCTTATTTACTACGACGTGATTGGAATGGCTAATCAATATTTGATGTGCAGCACTTAACTAGTTAAATTTGTTCATCGTTTACACTTCGTATGTATGTTTGCAGTATATGTTTGGTAAACAAATTCATAACTTCAATTTAATATGTTTTTAATATGTTTATATATGTGTGTGTGTGCGCGCGCTAGTTTGTTAGTATAAAACTCCATAAATGTAAACGGGTCAAATTCGGTAAACATGTATATATAATCCCAAAGTGTATTAGCACTATTACTTTTATATTTTTTAAGGTTCATTTTGTTAATGTCATGTAATGTTTTGTTAGGCGGTTTCTACTGATTGGGATCCAAGGTTTGAAGAGGTCAGTTCAGGATGCAAGGTGTATGAAGTGGTCGGTTTGATATAAGTTAGAACTTTTTATTTGTTATTTTTTTTGGGATGCTAAGTTTTGAAGAGGTCAGTTCGGGTTCATGTCACAGTTTACGTTTTGTGTTTCGTTCGGTAACATGTACCTTTTAGAAACATGTTTAATATAAGTTTGAATTTTTTTGTTTGTTATTTTCTATCATTCATATATGTTTGTGTAATTTTTTGGGTATTTATTGAGAATATAGAACTATAATTGAAAATTCCTGGAAATTATAAATTTAAGTAATTCTCTTAATTTTTTAGAAACAGTGGTGCGATTCCATATATTAATTGATGCTATTGTGGTTTCCAAGTGGTGAGGTGTCTGTGTGCTGCAATATCAATAAAAGGTGCGGGCACTTAAAAAAGTGGTGCGGTTTCCCTCAACCGCACCTTCTAAAATTGGATTTAATGGTGCTTCTACTATTGGTGCGGCTCCAACACCGCATGATCAATTCGATTTCACCGCACCTATTAAGCTTTTGTGTACTAGTGTTTACATTAAGAGCCTGACTTAGCATCTAATAGTGGGCCCAATCACAACTCACGTGTGTGTGATAGTGATACAAACCATTCCAAGAAGCTAGTGATCATCACTCAAGTGACCACCATCAAATGCATGATATTAAAAAAATGGTGGGCCCCAGCTGTGTTTTGGTTTATTATTATAACAAAAAAAAAAAAATTTTCTTTAAAATTTTAGACATTTAAATAATGATAATTTTACTCAAAATTTATAACACCTATTAAAATCAGTTTCCTTTTGTTTATAATTAGAGTTGTTAAACTTTAACCAAATTACTGCTTGAGAAAAATGCCCGGATAGTTGTTGTGGTTTGGACCATTTTCACCTCTAGTCCTGAACTTTCTAAAATTACATATATAGTCCTCAACTTTTGCAATTTGGTTCCCGAATAGTCCCTGACGTGAATGGGGGTTAGTTTTTGGTGTTAAGTAGGTGTGAAATGACTATAATGCCCTTACTGGTTAAAAAAAGTGGGCCCACCTTTATCCTACCCCTACCCCACCCCCACTCCCCTTTCTCTCTTCCTCATTCTCTTTTTTTGTCTGCAAGAATCAAACCATCACCACTTCATCTTCCCCACCCTCCACCACCCTTCACCACCATCCCCACATTTCACCACCACCACCATCCAAAACAACTCGCAAATCAACACAATGGGCATCTGGAACGGTCTCAGATCGGCCGTCGACCGGTTCATCAAGATCTGGAACGAAAACCAGTTGCCGAATCCGGTTTGCAGAGAGACGATAAGTCGGGTTCTTACCGGTTGGATATTTTAGTGTAATTTGAGATTGCGCGTGACATACAAATAAGAGTGCACGCTTATTTGAATGTCATCGGGACTAACGGGGGTTCGGGGGCAGCGCCCTCGAGAGAAGCGGGGTCCAAGGGGCGGTAGCCCCTGGCGGGGTCCAAGGGGCAGAGCCCCTGGCTGGGGTCGAGCCCCTGGACAAAAGTCCTTTATCGAAAATGCATCAGAAATTAAATTTCGGGCTAAATATGCACTTTTGAAACATGAGGGACTAAAGGTGGTTTTTGTTCATAAATGGAAACTGCAAGCAATTGTGGAAACTGCAAATACGCTCCAAAACGGTTTTTGGAAAACCCCTAGACTAATTTACAGTTCGTCAAAAATCCCTCAAAATTCTCTCAACCAAATTCATACAGAAATCTAGAATCAATCTGATTTTATCCGATCAAAGATTGGTAGCCACTCCAATTGTTTGATCTGAAAGTGTCGAGGGTTGATATTAATTTTAAATATCAATATTGTTTCAATGTCGATGAGGATCCAAAGACATATAGTGAAGCAATGGCTTCAAGGGATGTTTCTTTTTGGAAAGAAGCCATCCAAGATGAAATGGATTCTATCTTGCAAAATAACACTTGGAAATTGGTGGATTTACCTCCTGGTTGTAAACCATTGGGAAGTAAATGGATCTTCAAGAGGAAGATGAAGGTGGATGGTACTATTGATAAGTTCAAAGCCAGATTAGTAATCCAAGGGTTTAGACAAAAGGAGGGTATTGACTTCTTTGATACATATGCTCCTGTAGCAAGGATATCTACCATTAGATTATTATTAGCACTTGCTGCTATACATAATCTTAAAATTCACCAAATGGATGTGAAAACTGCATTTTTAAATGGTGAATTAGATGAGGAGATTTACATGAAACAACCAGAAGGGTTTGTTATGCCTGGAAGTGAAAACAAGGTGTGTAAATTAATTAAATCTCTTTATGGCTTGAAGCAAGCACCTAAACAGTGGCATCAAAAGTTTGATGAGATTGTGTTGTCTAATGGTTTTGTTTTAAACCAAGCAGATAAATGTGTTTATAGCAAGTTTGATGCTTTTGGAAACGGAGTCATGATCTGTTTGTACGTAGATGATATGTTGATTTTTGGTACTAACCAAGATCAAGTTGATAGAACAAAGGAATTTTTATCATCTAAGTTTGCTATGAAGGATATGGGGGAGGCTGAGGTGATTTTAGGTATTAAAATCAAACGTGAGAACAGGGGCATTTCAATCTCTCAATCCCACTATATTGAGAAGATCCTGAACAAGTTTAATTTCAAGGATTGTTCTCCCGCAAGTACTCCTGTTGATCCTAGTTTGAAGCTATTACCTAATAAAGGTATTGCAGTATCTCCACTTGAGTACTCAAGAGCAATTGGATCACTTATGTACGCTATGATCAGTACCAGACCAGATATAGCGTATGCTGTTGGAAAGCTTAGTAGATTTACTAGCAATCCTAGTACTCATCACTGGCAAGCATTAGGTCGAGTATTCAAATACTTGAAAGGAACCATTGATTATGGTCTGACTTACATTGGATTTCCTTCAGTGATTGAAGGATATTCAGATGCAAGTTGGATAAACAATAAGGAAGATCATTCTTCCACAAGTGGTTGGGTATTCCTACTTGGGGGAGGTGCTATTTCTTGGGCTTCAAAGAAACAGACTTGCATAACTGACTCAACTATGGAATCTGAGTTTGTAGCCTTAGCGGCAGCTGGTAAGGAAGCTGATTGGCTAAGAAACTTGATTTATGAGATTCCATTGTGGCCCAAACCAATATCTCCCATTTCTATAAGGTGTGATAGTGAAGCTACATTGGCTAAGGCATATAGTCAAGTGTATAATGGCAAGTCAAGACACTTAGGTGTGAGACACAGCATGGTTCGTGAGCTCATCATGCATGGTGTGATTTCAGTTGAGTATGTCAGAACTCAACAGAACTTAGCTGATCATTTAACCAAAGGGTTAACTAGAGATCTCGTGAAAGTATCAGCTGTGGGATCAGGGTTAAAGTCCATCTGAAAACTCTCATGTTAAGATACCCAATTCCCACCTAATATGACGTTAGGTGCAGAATTCAATGTGGAAAGCTTAACATCTAGAGTTTGGAACACAATATTAAATTGTCCCAAAGGTATGTGTTTAGATCTGCAAGTTAAGGAAGGTTGAGGTATATCTTCTTAATAACTCTTTTGAAAAATTGCATTTGCAGGTGCAAGAGTAAAAGAGCTACCTATATGAGCATGAAGTTTAGCTGCTTCAAGAAGCTTGGACTTGGCTTTGATATGCTTATGAAGGATAGGGACATAGGCTAGTAAAAGATAGTGTCAAGTTAGATCTATGTATGTAAACTAGTGTGTATATTATCTTCATGTATTCATTATGGATATTAAGGGTTCAATCCTTAGTGACACCCTTAAATTCGAATATTTGGAATGCGTAATATACTAATATGAAATTCAATCGTCACGACATTTCATTTATGCATTAGTTTGTTTTGGTTGCTATGAACAAGTTAGTTAATCTATGATTTACACTAAAATGGGGGAGGTATGTTGGATATTTTAGTGTAATTTGAGATTGTGCGTGACATACAAATAAGAGTGCACGCTTATTTGAATGTCATCGGGACTAACGGGGGTTCGGGGGCAGCGCCCCCGAGAGAAGCGGGGTCCAAGGGGCGGCAGCCCCTGGCGGGCTAAATATGCATCAGAAATTAAATTTCGGGCTAAATATGCACTTTTGAAACATGAGGGACTAAAGGTGGTTTTTGTTCATAAATGGAAACTGCAAGCAATTGTGGAAACTGCAAATACGCTCCAAAACGGTTTTTGGAAAACCCCTAGACGAATTTACAGTTCGTCAAAAATCCCTCAAAATTCTCTCAACCAAATTCATACAGAAATCTAGAATCAATCTGATTTTATCCGATCAAAGATTGGTAGCCACTCCAATTGTTTGATCTGAAAATGATTACACGACTTCAGATTTATCTAAGCAATTTTCGAATTTTCCCAACAGTTTATAATCCAAAACTTTAACAGAATCAAGCCCACCGGAGACTCTAGTTCAGCTGCATTGTATAGAGACAACAAAATGGTTCCGTTGATCTACCGACATCGTTAGGTAACTGTTGTTTCTGATCATCAACTGTGAGGTTAATTTTGGTAACTGACTAACTGTTGTTTCTAATCATCAACAGTTTCAGTTTTGTGATTACTGCAACATGTAAAGGATGTTACTTGTTTATGATCATCAACTGTGAGGCTGATTTTGGTTGCCTCCGATCGATTGTGGCGGTTAGCTGGGTTGTTGCAGGTTAAAGAGAAAGAATGGGGAAGAAGACATGAGCTGGGGGTAGGGTGGGTAGGTGGGGCCCACATGTATTTTTTTAATATTTTAATGTTTTATTTGTTATTTTTTTAACAGTAAGAGCATTATAGTCATTTCATACCAACTTAACTGAGAAAACTAACTCTCATCCATGCTAGGGACTATTCGAGAACGAAATTGAAAAAGTTGGGGACTATAGGTGTAATTTTAGAAAGTTATGGACTAAAGGTGAAAATGGAGCAAACCACGGAGACTATCCGGGCACTTTTCTCGTACTGCTTTTATAAACTTCTTTAGGACTTTGACTAATTAGTTCTTATTAAATTTAATAAAACTTTAACCATGTCAGTTTTTAAAACTTCTATAACACTTTTGACCGTTTTAGTTATATAAACATTAAACATTTTATTCTTTGATAAATTCTTAAAAAACTTTGAACCTGTTAGGGGATACGGAGTGGGTGCAGTTTCATGCGGTAAACTTAGTTTACCAATTGGGAACACAACCGCCAACATAAGTTTACCACTCAAAGGTTTACCGATTCGGTGATGGGTTGCCGAAGCGGAGAAGGGAGGGAAGGAGAGAGAGGGTGTGTGTGTGGTGTGGTCCATGCCATCTCAACCAATCACACATTTTTCCTTTTTTTTTTAAATAGTTTACCAATTCATGAACTAACCATTGCCAACACTTTTGAGCATAGTTTAAACACTTTTCATTGAATGACATAGCACACTCTCATTGGTTGATTTTGAGGTTTACCACTTTCAAGTGTCTAACCACTCCCTACACCCTTAGCTTTGTTATAAACTTATACAATAAAACTAAATGATTATCAGAAACAAATATGAAGAAATTAGAGAACAAACCCGGATTGGATTGGTAGTTAACAACGCTAATTAGAAAAAAATCTGTAAAAATTAATCATATCGATTGCTATAACAGGATGGATGTGACACACATAGATAGATAAAATGTCACAGTTGTCAAGACTGTTTGTCGGGTTTCCAATGCTCACACAGGGTGATAAACAACGCTGATACACGTAACATCTAGTTATATTCAGATTTAAACAATGCCCGCCTCAACTGAGATCTGAATAACAAACTGTGGAGAACTTGTTTGTGTCAGGTTCTTCTGCTAGTTACTCGGAATCGATAAATAACCAACACGAAGATCTCTGCGATCGCTAAGGTTTTCATCAACGGACTGATCGGTAACGTTACTCTACCTGTGCTCCGATTTAAGCGGCATGTTCCGATCAACGTTTATCGACATTGTTAAAGGTGATGAAGAGTTTAGAAACCCTAGAATGATTGTGTTTTTACGGGAATAAAACATGATACTTGAAAAAACACCAATATATACGGCCCGTATATAGTTATACGGCCCGTATACATGTGGTAACATCAAAAACCCCACAAAAATAAATCAATTGAGCCGTATACGTTTTACAAATCGTATACACATGTATACGACCCGTATAACTGTATACGGGCCGTATATAATAAAACAAAAAAAACATTCCCTGCGCATTTTCCTATTAAAAAACATTCTATACGAGCCGTATAATTGTATACGGTCCGTATACAATAGGGGATGTGAAAATAAGATATAGGGTATGTGGGAATAAGGGGGGCCATTAAATAAATACCACAGGATTTCTGTCCCGCGGCTCACGAAACGGGTAAAACCAGGCCGAGGGCCGTGACATTCAGTACCAATACCCGGTACCATTTGCTCATCCCTACCCCATACCTCTTAGCCTAATTGATTGGGTGGATAAGGTTGCTTTTCTAGTTTTCTTTCAGCTTCTTGTGTGTGGAAGATATTCACCAAAATTCCACCCCACCTCTTATTGATTAATTTCAATTAATTAATTATTGATTTAACTAAGTTATTCTTACAATTTTGAAATCTCTTGTTCATGCGTGATTTGTTTTTGATTTTTTTTATAACATGAGTTAATTTTTAGTTATTTGGGATCGCTAAAGAAAAATATATCTAATGTTGAGACTGTCGGTAAACGTTTTCTAAGATAGGATTAATCCTTAACAATAAGTTAAAGTTGAGATTATTAAAAATCAATTTTCCTTATATTTAAATTTTTTAAAGTTTATTTCGTGGTGTGTTCATAAATTTGAATTTTTAAATACTTATATAATTTATTAAATATGATCTAAACTTGGGGTCTGAAATTATATGCGTATATATTCGCCTAGTGTGGTCTTTGCACACGTTTCTTATTTGTACATCTTAATATCACAAGGGGAGTGAAATAAAGTAAGCGCATTGGGCCCTTCTTCTCTATGGCCTCAAACTTTAAAATAATAACATAATATATCTAAGTGATTTTGGCTTTGCACATTGAAAAATTTGATATATAATTATGTATACAAAGAGATGTATATGAACCATATGATCTAAAACAATTTTTTTTCTTTTATTTTTTTTCGAGAAGGGTCTCGATTTTGTTATCTACTATGTGTCTACAATATTTTGAGCCAGCTCTGCTTAATACAAACACGGTTATTACACTAAAGATGGTGGGTAGAGTTCCATTTCTCGGATTTGTTATTTCAAAGCCACAAAAGCCATGAATATCATGGAATTAACTTTTATGTCTTTGGACAACTCTAAGGGGGTGTTTGGCTAAGCTTATTTAACTCAAACATGACTTTTTGTTAAAAGAACTTATTGACTTGTGACTTTTTGAAAATGAGTTTTTTAAAAAGTGTTTAGATTAGCTTATGTGGTGAGAAAAGTCAATAAGTCAATAAATTATTTTTTTTAAAGTGTTTAGCTTAGCTTATTCCTGTAAAATGACTTGGAGCTTCAAAAAGCCACCATGTTCTATGAAAAATTATAAGGAGCTTCAAAAAAAGTCACAGTGTTCTAATTTTTCAAAACTGACTTTTCCTCTCTATACAAGAAGTCATTTTAAAAAGTCCTTTTGAGTTTGCCAAACACTTTTTCTCCTTATTAACTTTTTATAAAAGTCAATAAGTTATAAGGAGGTGTGAAAAAGCTTAGCCAAACACCCCTAAGTAGAATTGGGAATGTTACAAGCCGAGACGAGCTAGACTCGCTGTCTAACCGAATCGAGCCGGCTCGACTCAGTTTTAAACCGAGCCATATCGAGCGAGTTTTTTCCATGCTAAATCCAAGCAAGCTCCAAGCCACGAGCTTTTTGGACAACTTTAAGTAGAATTGGAAACTTAATTATCATTATTATTCCGTAAATTAACCTTCAAATAAAAATTATCAGGCGCTTGTTGTTTCCCCGAACCCTTCAAGACGCTGCCAGGTGCATTACCTTGACACTCGTCAGTTGTCTTTTTTTCAAACAACCATTTCCTAGATTTTCTAAGATAAATACATCACAACTTGTACCATGCAAGATTTTAACTCCCAACCTTTTTAGTTGTGGAGTAAATCACTTATCCACCTAATGTCCCCTTGGGGACCCTTGCCATTTGTCAAGTCTCAAAACTTTACAACATGTCTCATAAAACTAAATTACATAAAATCCAAACACATGCTGTATAAAAATGTTATTTACAAAGACATCTATTCATCTACAGAGAAAACCATGTTATCAAAGTTAAGTAAAACCGTCAAAATAAGTAAAATACCTCAAAGATCATCAGATGCCGTTTTGTCAAGATAACCGAACTTTTTACCACCCGAAACCAGTCATACAATATTATCATGAAACAAATAATCATCACAACCCGTATCACAAGTAGACGCCATAAAAGCTTTACTGTTAATCTCTCGACCAAATCTTGAAACATAATGAAGACCCAAAACAAGATCCGTAATCGCATCTTCACTTTTTTCTTGATCTGCATAATGCAAAGTATTCACCAAAAGCACATTTCCTCCAGAACCCATACCCTGCTTCTCAAAATTCCTCTCGGAATGCCATTTTATCATGTTTTGAGCGAGCGGTACCAACCATTTGAGTGTTGTTTGCATTGACGAACTCCAATCGGATGCAACATCGCGATTATAATCGTTCTTAGACTCAAAACTAAGTTTTTCTCTAAGTGAGTTCTTGATACTTGTGGTTAACATGTGATATAAATCTTCACGTGACTCGGGGCTGATGAAGTGAGGCGATATAGCTAATCGCTCGATAAATATGATTACGTTTGCGTAATGAAGAGCTAAAGCCGCATCACCAAGTGTCGGTTTTCGATTGTTTTGACCCTTTAACGATCCTTTATGAATGAATAGAATGTTAATAGGGTTTTGAAGTGTACCGTTGACTTTTGGCGAGTCAAGATCAGGTGTCATGCATTTTTTCAAAAGTCCAATTTGAGTCACACTTTTTGTCGTCACTGGCGTTTGGGTCCCACAAAAGACACTTGAACGATGGTGCATATGAAGACTCTTTCTTTGTTTGTATCCAAGATTCGATAATGATCTATGAATCGAGTTTTTAGCCGGATAACTCGAAAGGGCAGAAATGGAAGTACTGCGAATCAAACGTTGTCCATCGTGGAAATCGTTTACTCCCGGGGTAACAAACTTGGTTGAAATTCCGAAAACAACCTTCACCCGTTCGACTATTGTGAAAAGCGATCTTAACAGTAACCTGACAGTGTAGTCATACGTACGAACCCATGCAGACATTTCAAGCAAACCGTTGACTTCTTCGCGTTGCCAAGCGACTTTCTTCTCAAATTCGTTTAACTTCATTTGATTCGAGTTGTTATCTTGCAATCGTTTTAAACCATTCTCGAGCTCGGATAACACTTCGAGTTCTTCGCATAACTGTAACGTAACCGCAGCGAATCTCTTCATTTTCTTAACCCGTTTCTCCATTTTCTTTAACTTATACTCCCACCCGCACCAATTACCGTCAATCTCGATCGGATTATCGAAAACATGATCAAGATTACGATAAACAGGATCCGTGCACTTTTTCCCGAGCCGAGAAACACCTTTCGCAACACATTTAATGTTGTCAACGATCTCGACTAACACAAGCTCCATGAGATAATCATGATTATCTGAAACGAGATTTAGAGTGCCGAGGGAATTAGTGAGTTCTTCTTGTAATCTTGACATCTGTTTATCGCTTAAAACCTGCCATAAGTTAGCTGACTTTGTCATTAATCTCGCGACTTCAAATGACATGATTCCAATAATGGGTTTTTCGGGAACTAAAGTTGCGGGTTTACGTGAAGGCTTCCAGATAGAAGTAAACCATGATGATTCTTTCATTGTGTCGATCCCCATTGTTTTAAAATAAGCGGTTTATGTGTATAAACCTGTCACTAATCCTGCTATAGAAACAATAATGTGTCATAATTAGCCCGGATTCTTATCAAGTAACAACAACCGAAAAAATACAGCTTTATTATTCATAAAAAACATAATCCATTTCACATTCTACATTCCATTCAAGAATCAAACCTCAAAAATCCCATAAATATACCATATGTCGATTTTGGTACAAAACGACGAATCTTGAAATATGTTGGTACAAGACCTTAATTTAACGCGACGTATTTATTAGACTTGATAATCCGAAAATGCAAAAGATTATTTCTTTTTACAACACCAACATGAAATTTCACAAAAAATCAAAGATTTGACTTGATGATGCAACATATAATCAGGAACCCTAACAAATGATTTGAAACGGTACCAACAAAACACGCTCCAAATAACTTAAGAAATCCAAAGTGCAAAAGGAGCATTTCTTTTTACAACACCCACATGAAATCTTACGATAAAACACAGATTTGACTTGATAACAGGACGTATTATCTGGGTTTAAACCAAGAAAACTCACTCCAGAACTATTTGATTTTGAATATTTAAGTGGCAGAACCTTAATAAACTGATACAATTACAAAAGATTGTTTCTTAATGTGCTTGTCACTTTAATTAGCTAAAATAAAGTCATGGGATATTAATAATATATTTTACATGTATATTTAACAAAAACCTAAAATCCAGCTATATTTAATTGCTATTTATAATAAAAAATAAAATAAATTGTCGTTGTTATCGCTATCTATCGCTACACCCCAAATAGCGAGCCTAGACCTATACGCTACGTAGCGCGCTATAGCGATCGCTACGCACGCTATTGACAACTATGAGTTGAATCTGTGATTCTTGGTGAAATTTATATGGGTGTTAGTAAAAGAAATTATGAAATGATAGAACTCAAAAGGAAATCAAGCTTAAAACACAAAGGGAACTTTCGGTCATAATAATCAAGATACCCTTTCATAATGAATATCTCGCCTTATATCTACTAAAACCGTTAACACATGTTTAAAGAAGCACTTACAGAATAACGTATACATTATGAAAACTAAATGATTTTACTTAGTTTATCAACCACTAATAGGATGGTGATGATTCAGAAACAAGAAAACTCACTCCAAATTCATTTAAAATACAAAAAGATTGTTTCTTTTTACAACAACCGCATAAATTTTGAAAACAATAACATATTTGACTTAATAATGCAGCATCTTTTCTGGGTATAACCAAGAAAACTCAGCAAAACAATTAGGAAGCATACACACACACACAAAAAAAAAAGGTGGCAGAACCTTGCAATTAATATAAAATGCATAAAAAAGGAAAGAAAAAAAAAACCTTTATTAACACCTATTTGAAAATCAACCATAAATCACTGATTTGACTCAATAATGCTACAAACAATCTAGTTTTAAGACAAGAACCCTAATCAGTTTTGAATTAGAAACATGAATACTCACTTCAACTTCATATAACCCCAACAAATCAACAAAATGCAAAAGATTCTTACAACACCCACATGAAATATCCAACACAAATCATAGATTTCACTTCAATTTTAAATTAGAAACAAGAAAACTCACCCAAAATTCACTTTCAACTCTACATTTGCACATAACATACTCAACAAACCAATAAAGACTGCAAAGATCGTTTCTTTTTACAATACCCACATGAAATTCAACAAGAAATCACATAACTTAAACATTAATTCATCATATAACCTGGGTATGATGTATGAACCAAGAAAACTCACCTAAAATTCGATTTTTAATTCTACATTTGAACCCATAAAGATTGCAAAGATCGAATCTTTTTTACAAAACCCACATGAATTTCAACAAGAAATCACAGAACTGAAACAGTAATTCATGATATGATCTGGGTATGAGCCAAGAAAACTCACCAAAGATTCGAAGAATCGAAGCAGAGCATTCAGCGGTCAATAAGAACAATAAAGAGACAGATGAGATGCGGTTTTTGTTGTTGTTGTTGTAAAAGCCGCAATAGAAACGAATCGAAATAAATGCGCGTCAAGTCGGCGAATCCTAGGGACGACTGATCTGTCTTCCGGATCTTTAGGGGATATGTTCCAGAACGACGTCGTAATGAAGGTGGTGTTGTGACTTCAACGTGCTCTTGTTAAATTTTGCTAATAGAGACGCAGGTTCGATTCTTGACCGTGTTATTTTCAACGAATATTTGGATGAAGGAAAGAATTGGGACTTTAATCACGGTTCCATACGGTTCATGCGTATAGGGGGTACAGTCTCATGGCGGTCAAGGAGTCGACATTAGAGATAGCCCCGGACAGAGCGGGTTTTACACGTGACATTTTTTGCCGTTCTAAAAAAATGTTAATTATGATCAACGTAAATTGGATATTAATTGTTATTGATTACTGAAGTGATGATGGTATTTCGTTTTCAGTTACAATTAAAATAATAACTTAATTCATTTTGTTAAGTTGCAAATTAACATACTTCTAAATGCCCATATATTATATATATGTACTAGTCTAAGACCCCGCGAGTTTCGCAGATGGCTTAACACACAAATATATTGTATACCAAGCATTATGACCGATTGACGGTCCGACTTAGGGAACGGGTACAGATATCCTTCTTGTGGGTGAATACCAATAGCACCATAAACAGTGGCTTGAAGCCACGAGCTATGTGCATGCCACCATAAAGTTCCTTCTTGTCCTGAAATTGTGAACCGGTACGTGAACTGAATTTCCTTAACGAACGAACACGAACATAAACATATGTTCGGTATGCATTCGTAAACAATTAGCGAATATGTTAATTTTCTTAACAAACGAACACGAACATGGCCTTGTTCGTGTTCGCTCGGTTCGTTTACAGCCCTACCTATCCTTTATATTATGTTAATATATTTTCATGACAAAAAGTCCCTATGTAAGTAAAAAATTCATTGACATGTTGGCTGATGTTACTTTAACCAGCATTGGTGATGGTTATTATCTGGTGCTGCCAATTGTACCATATAATCTAACAAAAAGGATAATCAAAGTGGAATTAATTATGAGAAATTGTTTTATTTCTCATCAACGAACAACTTGACATTCAATCAAAGTATTCGAGTTTTCACCAAGGTGTCTCTAGACTAAACAACACTTACTCTAGTCTCTACCTCTAAAACATTCAGAATTTCTAGGTCAGCCATCACTACAGATCTGCAAGTTAAAAGAAGAAAGGCGCACATGGGTTGGAAAGCCAGTTGATAACTTATATATTCAGTTTCTTTTGACTCTTTATTGTATAAAACATCATATGCTGATTAACTTGTATGGTGTTTTACCAATAACAAAATTTGACTTTTACTTTTACTTTTATTAAGCTGTAGAGAAATTGATACATGTAGCTTTTGCTTTTGGGGGGTCTGCACTATGACTTGAACCAAAACCAGACATAAGCTTTCCTTGTAACTGATGAGAAGTTGTTTGTGAAGTAGATATTTCTCAAGCTATCCATGACCAAAAAAAGTCCACCTCACAGTCAATGATACAACCAAACTCTGCTATACCTGCAAACAGAGTCACAACTGCCAATTCTTTGTAAAAAAATCAAGACTAAAAATGTTGTGGGCCGAACCAAATCACACCAAATTAGTAATCTAATCCATCAGACCTGGCCATGTAAATAAAGCAAAATTCAAATGTTATGAGATAAGTTACAGCTCATTTGCAGCATACAATTAGGCTTCATCTTTAGGCATGCTGCATATATAAAATGATTAAAATTTAGTAAAATGACATTACAAACAGAGACAAAAAAGCAATTGTTGACGTTTTTTTCGCGTTTAACAACTACAACATGATTTATGCTACAACGATTTTGAGAATCAAAATCATGTACCTTATTGGTGAGTTAAACGTCAGTAGAAAGTGGAACGCAGGCGCCAACGTTTTCTGACTCAAATAACAACAATATATCGTCTATCAATCGATCCAAGTCAAACTTTACACATAATCACCTATTTTAGTTTCAAACTTTTAACATATTTTCATATTTGTTTTTCTTTTCTTAATAATACACTCCATTTGGATCGAGATCAGCACATGTTATAGCTTCTGGTTATACCAGTATGAAAATTCGATAAAATCTTCAACCAAATTTATACATCAATCTAGATTATGAAATTATCTCTCTCTTGATGTGTTAATAATTATAAGAAAATGATTATAGGGGAGCTGTTTATGTATTTGTTCATCCTAAAACCCTAACCGTAGGCTAATAACAATTAATCATTGTAACCATACAACTCAAACAGATTCTGATAAGACTATCGATCAACTTTAACCTAATTTTAACATCAGTGTACCAAATCAATCACACAACATATACTTAGCGAGATGAACAAATTAACCTGATCGACCATCTTGTGCTTCAGATGAACAACATTCACCGGTCTCTGTGTTCTAAGCAAATTAACGATCGTTTGGACTTTGGACACAATATGCCCTGCACGAAAACAAAAACCCTAATTTTAGTAGATGAACAAATCGGAACACATCATTACAAAAACCATGTGAGCGACATTTGTGTGTCGGAGCAGCAAACAGATCCAATACGAAGAAACCATGGCAAAAAACGTTTGAAAATCAGAATCAAATGATAATGAGAACATATATCAACAGATTAGAATGATAAAATCATTATCTTTAATCAGAACTATTGTTAATCTAACCTTGATTCGAATTGATGGAATAAAGATCTTAGAATATCCGTAAAGAGGCGACAGAGAGGGAAGGAGGAGAATGAGAGAAACCCTAGAATATGAGGGAAAGAATAAGAGAAAGAGCGTGTATTTCATTTGCCGCTCAAAGAAAAAATTGGAGAAACAATTAGATGACACGTGGCATCTGATAGCCTGAGTATATGCCAAGTGGCATAAGTTTGTTTTGTTTTATTATAAGGTATAGATACTTCGCACAATTTGAGTCCTCTTTAGAAGAGAGAAGTCGCAAAGATATCTTAACATCACAATCATGTCACTTGAGTTAGTAACTTAATTCGTTAAGAAGAAGGAAAAAACAATAGTCTGAGTGTGATATGGTGAAAGGGGCGTCTTCGGGATGGGTGCAAGTTCAATGGTGGCATTGATGGTGTGCAGGGAGGACCTCCGCACAAGACCCGTGATTTCGAGGGGCACACGATTTTTTTAAAAAATCCGATATATATATGTTATTCTTTTTAAATAGTAAACACATACCAATTCCAATATAGGCTCTTTTACGAATCATTTTGATGGTTTAAAATTTAGCTCACTTGGCATTATGTTTATTGAGCCCAATACTAATTTGATTTTTTTTAAAATTAATAATAAAACATTACGAAATGGCACATTTTTTCGAGCTCGAACAGGGTACGTGAATTCTCAGAGACGCATCTATACAGGTTCAGCAGGTTGGACAGGAACACCACCACAAATGGCTCGGAATGGGATTCGGGTTAAGAGTTTATATTGGTGACCCGATGTTGAAGTCCAATAGATGACCGTTACTATTTGGGAAAATGGAATTTGGGTTCATCAGGTTCACTTTTTTTAGTGTTGTTTAGACTGGAAGGTATGGGGGCCGGCCCTGCCCCGGCGAGCCCCGGCGCTGGACCCCCACACCGTGTCACGGCCCATGGCCCGGTTTGACCCGTTTCAGGAGCCGCGGCAGAAAATACTGCGGTATTTATTTAATTGATTTTAACAGCGGAAACAGGATCACTTAAAGCTAAAAAAAAATTTCCCCGATTATTTATTTCACAATTCGGGATAAAACCCCGATAATTTACAATATTATATTTTTACTATCAAAGCGTGATATTACAAAATCATTTATTTGTTTTATATTGAGCCACTATCTTTAAGCTTGAAATGCTCCCCAGCACTTTTCCTGATTTACAACAGATCACCTGAAACATGTTTGAAAAAGGTTTTGTCAGCGGGAAATACTGAGTGAGTCATTCTATTTACTAAAATGACACATTTGTTATAATATACAGTATTAAGAGCGATTACAATGTTTCTGATATCAAGCCAACTACCCACGGTACTTGCCACTCGACCCATTGGCCCATTCGTCCAATGGTGTCTGTGACTATGGTCATATCCCCCACTGGCTGCCCCAATGGTGACGATTATCAAGTAATGTATACAAAACCCCACATACCGGCTGTAACTTGGTGATTACAAAGACTTAATCCCCGTAATTATAACTTTGAAATAAAACACTTTTGTAAATAGATTTGATAAAAAGAGAGAATGACTCACTTTGCAGTTTTACACGGGCAGAGCCTAGCCTACTGATTAACCTTTTTTCCTAATTTCAATAACAAGCATACAATTTGGAATTAGTAATCAATCCAGCATTTACGATAACTCACGAGATCAAATTCTCACAATGAATGTCAAAATGCAATACTTTGTCCATCGAATTAACGATGATCCATTGAATTAACAATGAACGACAAGGTATAATACTTTACCCATCGAATTAACGATAATCCGTTGAATTAACAACGAACGATAAAGTATAATACTTTACCTATCGAATTAACGACAATTCGTCAAATTAATGACGAACGATAAAGTATAACCCTAATGTGGGCGGCACTTAAGCATTCATTGGATATTTAGATCAATCGGACAATGAATCGTAGCAGCGATTGTGCTAATACCCTGATTGCAGCTTCAATTAGAGACCTGTGTGTGTTAATTGTGATAAACAGACGATATATCGGTGCCTGAAGCGAATTTCTTCGTCGGACGAATTCCAGAATTCAAGTGCCAATGTTCTGAATTTATACCCGAATTTTATCTAGCTTACGGACCGTAAGCTTAATGACCTTACGGTCCGTAAGGTACACTTTAGGCTTATCTTGTTGCCACGTGTGGGACTAGCTCAGATGAGTCGACACTTTCTAAAAATTCAACTTGGAGAGCACGTTATATCGATAATCGTTAAGTAGGGAATACCCCCCCTGAGTTTTAGGGGCCCTAATCCTGATTCTGAAAATTATGAAAATTTTAGGGTTTGCACAGAATCACTTGGGTGTCTCAATTAGGGTTTCCTATTGGTCAAATTAATTTAATAATTATGACTTTTGATGAGAGTCGTTACATTCTCCCCAACTTAATAAAAATCTCGTCCTCGAGATTTACTGGAATAATTGAGAATACTTTCTCTTCCTTTTGGATTTCAATTCCCACGTATATTAGGATCCTGTCTTTGAATCCTACCTTACTTAACATTATTTGTTACCTTATATCTTGGAAATGTACTACCAAAAATTCGTTTGATAGACATTTCTTTGAGATTGGATATATAAAATATATCATGTATTCCAACTAACCTTCCTGGTAGTTGTAAACTATAAGTAACTGATCCAATATATGAAATTATTGGAAATGATCCTACATACTTTGGTCTTAGCTTTCCTTTCTTACCGAATCTAACAACTCCTTTCCAAGGAGGTACTTTCAATTGTATTTTGTCTCCAACTCGAACTCCAACGGCTTTTATCTATTATTTGTATAATTCTTATGACTATCTCTTGTTGTTTTCAGCTTTTCCTTTGTGATACTGAATATCACAATTGTAGTCACTTAGGATTTTCATCCATCTTCTTTGCCTCAAATTCTTTTTTACCCAACTTCTTATAATCTGTATAGATAGTATCCTTACTTCCATACAGATCATATCTCCAAATCTTAAGACAAAATTATGGTTCCTAATTCTAACTTATGAGTGGTATAGTTCCTTCGTACCTTTTTCAATTGTCTTGAAGCATACACAATTTCCTTTTTTTTTTTTTTTTTTTTTTTTTTTTTTTTTTTTTTTTTTTTTGCATTAAGGAATATCCAAATCCTAGCTTTGAAGCATTACCATATACTTCAAAATCTTCTGTTTCTTTTGGTAAAACTAGGATTTATAGTATTGGTTATCTTAGTTAATGGTATAGCTATTTTGAAAATTCCTTAATAAACTGTCTATAATACTAAACCTACAAAATTCCTAATTTCTATTGCGGATTGCAGAATCTTCCATTTGATAATTACTGCTATTTTAGCAGAATTTATGTGAATACCTTCATGATTCACCATATGACCTAAAATTGCACTTCTAGCAGCCAAAATTCATTCTTCGAAAATTTGGCGTAAAGCTTTTCTTTTTCTTAACAAAGTTAAGAGTACATGCAATTGCTGACAATATTCTTCCTGATTTTTGGAATAAATAAGTATATCGTCATTGAAGACAATTATCAATTTATCCAAATATGGTTTACAGATCCTATTTATCATGTCTATGAATGCTATAGTTGCATTCTTTAATCCAAAGGGCATGACTGTAAACTAGTAATGACCATTGCTAGTTCTGAAAATAGTCTTAGATACATCTTCCTTTGATGTTTTTTAATTGATAATATACGGAACATAAGTTGATCTTAGAAAACTATCTATCTTCCTTAAATTGATCGAATGGATCATAAATTCTAATTAATGGGTATTGATTCTTAATTATAACCTTATTCAATTTCCTATAATCAATACACATTCTTATCGAAATTTTCTTTTTCTTAAATAACCAATATTGTGTTAACTGATAAGGTTTCTTGGCTTATCGATAAAATTCCTGGAATTGATAAATCCTAAATTCTATCTTCATATCTGGTAGTAATCCAGGTAAATCTTTTGGAAATACATCTGGGTATTCCGGAATTTACAGAAATTTCCTTGATTTCTGTATCTTTAGTATTAATGATTACTAAATTCATATATACTATTCCTTTGCTTTTGTTCATATTTAGCAATTTCCATTACTGATATGAACTTCATAGACTTACACGGTTTATCTCCTGTAATCATAATTACTTCTTTGAATTTCTAAGAAATTCTAATCGCAGATAATGATCACAACATTGAATTCATAGATAATAGGGTTGCAGAAAACTTATAACTTATTTCTATGTTCTGCATAACCTTATTTATTCTTACTGAATTCTCGTCTGCCGTTTCTAATATAGAAATCTATCTAATGTTGGTAAATGGTAAGTCAAGAATTTGGTAGAGTAAAGTATTTATAAAACTTTGGTTGGCACCAGAGTCAAATAATACTTTTAGGTAAATGTTGTAAACTAAGAACATACCGGCTATCACATCTGGAATCATCTCGTTCTCATGAGTAGTTAGTTGAAAGTCTCTCTCTCATTCCTTTTTGCCCCTTCTGTTGGGTTGGCTTGATTGTCGAATGGTTTATTCAGTTTTGGACAATCTGGCCTAAGATGTCCAGTTTCTTTACAGTTGTAGCAAACTGAAAATTTCTTCCTCCTACAATCTTCTTCTTGATGCCCCGGAATTTTGCAAAAATTGCAATATCCTTTGCATCTTCCAAAATGCTTCCTTTTGCAAAATTTGCAAAATGGACTAGTAGAAGTTTGTCCATTCCCTCTTTTCTTGAAATGGTTATGGTTACCCGGACTGAATTCTTGGGTAATCTTTTGGGCTACTTCCTTCCTTTTATTTTCTTCTTTTGTCCGTACTAGCTCGTCATTTATAGTATTGGCTAATTCCACCGCATCATCAATCGTGCGAGGTTTCGCAGCTTTGACGATATTACGGATCTCGGAAATCAATCCCCAAATATAACGAGAAATAAGTACCGGTTCTGGCGAAGCCAGGATTGGTACCATTCGAGCATATTCGAAGAATGTCGTAGTATACCCTTGACAATCTATATCTACCATCCGATGGGTTAGAAACTTATTTGCCATTTGATCTCTTTCGTACTCAGGACAGAATTTTCTTTCTACAAGATTCTTAAATTCTTCCCAGTTCATAGCATACGCCATCCTTCTTCCTTTTACTTGTAACATCGTATTCCACCATTCTAACGCTACTTCTTTGAAAAGATTTGATACATACATAACCTGATCATCTTGAGCACATTTACTTATGGCAATTACTGCCTCGGTTTTCTCTAACCAACGCAGTACTGCAGTCGCTCCTTCATTGCCTGCAAACTTAGTGGGTTTACAAGCAAGAAATTCTTTGTAAGTGCAACCAGGCGTTGCAACTTTCCTTTTCTTAGGGAGCGGAGCTTGCCGTGGTTCATTATCATGGTTAACATGATTACTGCCTCCACTTACGCTATTACTGAAATTATCTTCAGAAATGCGTTTACTAGGAACAACATGTTGCGGTTCGATTGGATTTTTAACAGCAGTAATGATTGCTGGTATAGCATTGGCTATCCCTTGAGCAACTATTCCTGGAATAGTGTTGGCTATCTCTTGAGCAATGATATTTTCTATATCTTGCCTAGTCACATATTGGTTCCCCGATTGTTGCTTAGATTGATTACCCTCATTAATTGGTTCATTATTATCGTGTTCCATCTGATATCTATTTTATAGATACATAATTAGTATAAAGGAAATAATCCAATGTCACAATTTAGTTGTACATAATCACATAAACGAATATACAAACAAAATTGTAACTTTTCTAATATTTTCTTATATCATGTTTCTATATATACCCGTTTTATTCTTTTTATTTACACATACTGATTTTACTGTTATTATTATACAACCACAGTTTCATAATTCCCCTATCCTTTGTAAGATGATGTTCTAGTAATGGCGTTTCTTCTCATCGTATTTCCAGGAGATTTGTCCCAAAGTCTCTTGGATCCTATTCCCAGCATCTATGTTGTCAAAATGATGGAGTTCAGTCCTATTCTGGTTACTTATTGGTAAATTTGGTAAAGGTTCTGGATTGTACTTAGGAAAAAGCCTATAGGGATGGTTTTGTAACAGTATTTCATTATCCAACCATTCGTCTATATTCCAGTGATTAGAAGAGTTTGGGATAGATGGTTCTAAGTTCATAAAATTATTTTCATTAACAGGTTCAATGGTATCATCGGTTGCCATTATAAAATCTAATTCTTCTTGAGATGGTAATTCCTCCATTTGCCTAGAACTTTCCCCAATTTCCATTTTCTTAGGCTTAGGTTTCTCGAAAGGTAAAGCATTAAATTCTATAGGTTCTTCTATGTCTGGTATATACCTATTGAAATCTCTGGAAACTTCGATTCTTACTGGATAGAGATTTAAATTCTGAAGGGCTTCTGACAAATCACTCATGCTGTTTAGTAACATACATATAATTACTAAGTTATAACAAAATTTTATAGAATAACTTTTTAAATAGTATTTCATATTACCAAAATAAATACAAATTAAAACATACTAGGTTTTATTTGTAATTTATTTATAAATTTTCTAGACTGTAGATAATAAAAATATTAAACTTTAAATCAGAATATTTAAAGATTTATATTTACTATTACAGTAGTTAATATATAAAAATCTATATACTAAATAAGTATGATGACTTAATTTATATATATTAACTAGTCATTATCATGGTGAATATTGGTTAGTGCTGCCTTGTTTAAGCATAGGTGATCAGTCCATGCATAACTAAGGCTAGGTTATCCAATATCTGCCTTTGATAATAACCCTAGTATTTAAAATAATCTTAATACTACTAAAATTAATAATAATAAATAACTAAACAATATTTTTAAATCAGAGTATACTTTATATATAAAAATATAATTTCTCTACCACAATATAGTAATACTATAGTAGGTAATTCCATATATTAATCAAATAAATTTATATATAATATTTTTCGATTTACAATGATAGAGCAACAAATATTATAATATATATAAAATCTGCCCATATTAAAATTAACAAATAGCTAGTTAATAAAACACATAATCACATAATAGTAATCAGGAAAAATTAAGTATTTCTAAATACTTAATTAGCTTAACCCAGTGGCTGTAATCAGGAAAAATGTTGAGTATTTCTAAATACTTAATCAGCTTAACCCAGTGGCTGTAATCAGGAAAAATGTTGAGTATTTCTAAATACTTAATCAGCTTAACCCAGTGGCTCTGATACCACCTTTTTCTGTCACGGCCCATGGCCCGGTTTGACCCGTTTCAGGAGCCGCGGCAGAAAATACTGCGGTATTTATTTAATTGATTTTAACAGCGGAAACAGGATCGCTTAAAGCTAAAAAAAAATTTCCCCGATTATTTATTTCACAATTCGGGATAAAACCCCGATAATTTACAATATTATATTTTTACTATCAAAGCGTGATATTACAAAATCATTTATTTGTTTTATATTGAGCCACTATCTTTAAGCTTGAAATGCTCCCCAGCACTTTTCCTGATTTACAACAGATCACCTGAAACATGTTTGAAAAAGGTTTTGTCAGCGGGAAATACTGAGTGAATCATTCTATTTACTAAAATGACACATTTGTTATAATATACAGTATTAAGAGCGATTACAATGTTTCTGATATCAAGCCAACTACCCACGGTACTTGCCACTCGACCCATTGGCCCATTCGTCCAATGGTGTCTGTGACTATGGTCATATCCCCCACTGGCTGCCCCAATGGTGACGATTATCAAGTAATGTATACAAAACCCCACATACCGGCTGTAACTTGGTGATTACAAAGACTTAATCCCCGTAATTATAACTTTGAAATAAAACACTTTTGTAAATAGATTTGATAAAAAGAGAGAATGACTCACTTTGCAGTTTTACACGGGCAGAGCCTAGCCTACTGATTAACCTTTTTTCCTAATTTCAATAACAAGCATACAATTTGGAATTAGTAATCAATCCAGCATTTACGATAACTCACGAGATCAAATTCTCACAATGAATGTCAAAATGCAATACTTTGTCCATCGAATTAACGATGATCCATTGAATTAACAATGAACGACAAGGTATAATACTTTACCCATCGAATTAACGATAATCCGTTGAATTAACAACGAACGATAAAGTATAATACTTTACCTATCGAATTAACGACAATTCGTCAAATTAATGACGAACGATAAAGTATAACCCTAATGTGGGCGGCACTTAAGCATTCATTGGATATTTAGATCAATCGGACAATGAATCGTAGCAGCGATTGTGCTAATACCCTGATTGCAGCTTCAATTAGAGACCTGTGTGTGTTAATTGTGATAAACAGACGATATATCGGTGCCTGAAGCGAATTTCTTCGTCGAACGAATTCCAGAATTCAAGTGCCAATGTTCTGAATTTATACCCGAATTTTATCTAGCTTACGGACCGTAAGCTTAATGACCTTACGGTCCGTAAGGTACACTTTAGGCTTATCTTGTTGCCACGTGTGGGACTAGCTCAGATGAGTCGACACTTTCTAAAAATTCAACTTGGAGAGCACGTTATATCGATAATCGTTAAGTAGGGAATACCCCCCCTGAGTTTTAGGGGCCCTAATCCTGATTCTGAAAATTATGAAAATTTTAGGGTTTGCACAGAATCACTTGGGTGTCTCAATTAGGGTTTCCTATTGGTCAAATTAATTTAATAATTATGACTTTTGATGAGAGTCGTTACACACCGCCCCCCTATGGCCCGTCCCGTCTTCTCCGTCTCCCCAGCGACACCCAAGCCGGGCCACCATTCTCTCTCTCTCTCTCTTCTTTCTCTCTCCTCTCTCTCTCTCTCTAGAATCAAATAAATTTAATATTTTTAATTGTTTTTATAAATAGAGTGGGGTCTCATCCTTCACCCCCCTTGGGCCTTGGTCCATCCCCTTTAAGCCCATCCTCACTCCCGGTGACATGACATCCTATGTGGTGGCCCATCCCCTTAGGGATGACCCTCTCCATACCCTCACTAATTGATATAATTAATTAATTATTTAGGTTAACTAGGTTTAATTAGAGTGTCCCTCGTGCCTAAGAGCATTTTCATCCAAACCACCAAATTCTGTGTGGGGTTTTTTTTAAATATAAGAAGTATAAAAAGTGGTTGTGAGTGGAGGAGAGAGAAAATGTTACTGTTCATCTGTATATTTGGGGGGACACTGTTCACCCCCTATACTTTTTAATATATATTGAAAAGGAGAGAGAAAAAGTATTTGTTTTTAGTGGAAATATATTGATATAGGAGTTGTTTTTTAGTGGAATGTATGTATATTTTTAGTGGATTGGATGTAAATGCTATAGATTCAAAATATTTTCATGTAGTGGATACCCAACCCAATGAGATTATTTATATTAAAGCATTCTTATACTGATTCTTACTCTTCTATGTTTAGCAATAAATGTTTGTAAAGTAGTTATTAATATTTGGAGGTATAAAACTAATTTAAAAATTAAGGTATCTCACTATACTAGTTTGAGGTTTTTTTTCTATTATAGTAATTATATGGCATATGTTTGCTAAGTTAAAAGCCTTCTCTCTTTTATTTTAACATCAATTTTTTACATCTAAATATATATTAACCTTACACACCTTTGACTCGACCCCATCAATTTTGATAATATTTTGGGTGCAAAAGCATTGAACGGGTTGTCTCAACACGATCCGCATTTAAAACTTTCATTCTCCCTCTAAAATCGTACATGGTTAACAAAATTTAAAAAAGAAAAAGTTATACAAATAGTTGCAGGAATAATAAATTCTACAAATTACGTTGGTGTAATATTTTTTGTCATTTGGTTCCTTTGTCACGAGTAGCAATTAAAGTTTGGATGGTATAATTTGTGGGAAAAAAATCATGTATACGAAACTTTATACACACGTATATTTGTACAAGTAGAACCACGTTTTCGAAACTAAAAAAAGGTTCTATAAAAAGAGAGTAAAAAAAAAATATATATATATATATATACACGCTGACGTCACGTCAGCAAGGGAGAAACTGATCGATGTCAACAACTAAAGCGACTCGACAGGGAGATAGGATTTGAACCTGGCGGGTGTGGTTAGGCTAGCACAGGGCCGGCTCATAGGGAGTGCGGGGTGGGCGATGGCACAAGGCCCAAACCCTCCGAGGGCCCAAATCTTTTTAATTTTGTGTAGAATTTACGCTGTATAAGATAGAATATATACGCATTGAATCGAGAAATAACATTAATGAGCTCTTGTGCTAATGGTTACCGCATTGCTTAAATAACAATAAGCTCTTGTGCTAGTGGTTACTGCATTGCTTAAATAACAAGAAGACGCGAGTTCTAATACCGGCGTCTCCAAATTCTTTATTTTAGCTTATTTTTTTGTTTCTTTTTGTTAGTAACATTTAATACTTAATTTTTTCAACTGCATCTTTTCTTTAATTAATAAATTACTCCTAAAATATAGCTAAAAATAACTATTTAAATTACATCCACATAAATTTTAGTGATTGATGAGTTTATATTAAATGGAGATTTTCGAATAGGCCCCAAATTTTTTATCTCGCACAGGGCCATTTTTTTTTTTTTTTGTGATTTTCGGAAACGGCCATGGGCTAGCACCCATGTTGTTTAACATTCTTATTTAAGTGGGACTAGCTCACTTGATATTAGGGATGAGCATATGCCACCGAATACCGATCCCATACCGATCCCGTACCGATCCCGATCCCGATCGGTATCCACTTTTTGGCGTTTTCGGTATCGGTACGGTACGGTATCGGTATTATACCGATACCGACCCTCAAAATACGGTATAATACCGATACCGTACCGATACCTAACCGACATGTTTCGGTATCGGTATCGGTACCTAGTTTGGGTGAAATTCGGGATCGGTATTAGGCGGTATCGGTATCGGTTCGGTATCGGATACCGATATGCTCATCCCTACTTGATATAGACTCTTACCTTTTAGTGAGAGGTCTTGGGTTCAGTTCTAAGCAAGAGTGATTTATTAAATATAGAAGTTCGGGAGAGTTAGGTCATTAAAAAAAATTGCGTTCTTGGGACAATCAATCAAGTTGTACGCGGAGGCTGGCATCTTATGTTGTATGCATCACCAAATTATAACCAGTTTGCCTTTTGAAAGTTGTTTTCCGAATGTTAACCGACCAAAATTTGAGTTGTAAGCTTGTTTTCATCTACATTTTAAATTTTTAATCAGATGACAATTAAAAAACTTTTTAAAAGTAACAAAGTACACACAAGGAATAATCGAATTCCTACACTTACACACTTTATTTGCTCTATCACCATATCTAAAAGTGTGTAAAATTGTATACATGCACTAAGTGTTGAGTATGTAAAAATAAAATATAATAACTATTTAAAATGAAGTTCAATAAAGATTCAATTTTAAGTATAACTTGTGAGAATTTCTATTTCTAAGTACTTTTATAAACGTGATACGTAAACAATTATTCCGCTGTTTAACCATCATTTTTTTACGGTAACCACGGTTCTCTGCATAAAATTGATTATATATAATAAACGCACCCCCAAACCAATTAAAACTATAAATCCAAAGCCTGTCAAAAAAACTATAAATCTAGAAGTGTAAAGAAGTTATTCAAATCCCACAACTTTAAGTACAGTATAAACTCGATAAATTAATACTCGATTATTTAATAAACTCTCTAAGATAATATTTTTTGCCGGTCCCGACTCGGGGATAGGGTGCTAAATTAATAATTCGCTAAAATTATAAGATAATACATTTTTGATAATTTCTTTAGACCTCATATAAAATATAAATTAATAATTCCTTATATATAGCATATTACATGAATGATTTATGAAGGTTTCTTGAAAAATGACTCAATTGTCTTTTGTTGAAATCAATTTCCCCTTGAATCTCGTCTCTAATTTTCCTTAGCATGGTAAGAACTTCTGGTGTTGTTTTCTCATAGCTCAACAAGAAATTGTTCAATGTGATTGCCGCTTTAATAGCTTCGTTTCGCGAAGGGGGCTCCATTGTAGAACTTTCATCATCTTCTTCATCGATATCATCTTTATTAATTCCAATAACGCTTTCAATTGCTTTTGAGTGAGACTTGGATTATCCTTGTTGTGCTTGCATAATGCTCTTCGAATCTCGTCTGTCATTGTTGTTTTTTTCACACCTTTAAGATGGGAAGCCATGTTGTGTGTATGATTTGTTTGTGTTAACCTATTTTGATCTTGTATTTATATAGAAAATATTTTTAATGTCCATAAAGTGATACATTGAACACAAGAAGCATAATAAGGTGGGAGATTGAAGGTTTCTTTCAAATTGGGTCGTTCATTTGATATACATGCATTGTATACAATAATTAAGTGGAAGCTTGAAAGGTGTTTGTAAACTAAGTATTCTACTATAAATTAATAAAATATTAATTAATATATAAATTAATAATTATTAATTTATCGATTAATTAATAACTCTTTTAATTAATAAATTTTGATGGTCCCAAGTGTATTATTTTATAGAGTTTCTACTGTATGAACTTTTGTAATGACACACTTATCTTTTTTCATGTTCATAAGTTATTATTATTTCTCTGAGGTTATAAATGTAGAGTATTCGTTAATTCCTAACACTTAGAATTACTTAGAATTGTATTATGTATACACACACACCTGTGTGTATATATGTATATATGAGCGGATCAAATATAAACCGTTGTTTTGCTAAAAAAGAATTACATGAAAGATTTTGGGCCTATTAATTAAACTAATTTATAGTCAAGACTGATTTGACAATAATTTGTAATTAACTACTAGTAACCAAAGTGCATACGGTATCAAGGCGTATAAGAAATGAGACATTTCTCATGTGGTTGAGAGTTTAAGTATCGTAATATAGAAATGTAAAGATTTAATAATATGATTAGATCGTGTGCTTATTGACACTCAATAGTTGAAAAGGGTAAAAAAAAGGAGGCCCCAAATTGCAAGTATAGTATTATTAGGTGTAATGCATTTGTTTTATTTGGTGCATATATGAGTCAGAAACCTTCATACATATATCATATATGAACAAAAATAGCTAACCCATAAAACTTAACGTACGTGTGCCGCCTCATCATAACTTGATACACCTTTTACGCACACATTTGTGAGTTGTGACATTCTCTATTGATAAGTTGGCAATAGCAAGTAAAAGGTTTCCATTTTGTCTTTTTGGTAGAACATATATACATACTTTCAATGATATTGTGTGTTTGTTGTCCTCAAAGTTGTAAATTCCGGTCATGTGGAATTGTGGGTATAGAAGATTTAGAATAACATATTTGTCTTGCTTTGTCACAAACTTTTTATTTGTGTTCCCTTTACCAAGGACAAATATATTGACTTATAGGGAATACATGACTTTAACATTGATTATGAGTAACAAGACAAATATATTGACTTATGGGGAATACATGACTTTAACTTTGATTATGAGTAACAGAATAATAATTAAAAAAAAATTATCGTTGTTTTTTTTTTTGAACGGCAATGAACGACGTGTCAATCACCGTGACAGCGGACGTTGTGTCCAAGGTCAACTACTCGACCGCCGCCAGCACCTTGACTCTCCCAGATGCGCGGAAACCCGACATCCACCTGCCCGAAGGCACGATAGTGGAATAATCCTGGATGCCGCAGAAAATAATGGGAAGAGTGAGAGTCGAACCTGGGTCACAAGGAACACCAAGTCTTTCCCCAACCACTCCACCACTACGTCATTGGCAAAAATAAATATTATCGTTGTTAACATCAAACTTATTGGTCGGGAATTTTTTCTATTGAAAGTTGTATCCATATCATTGCTTTCTTATAGTTTACTCTCTTGAATTATTAACATATCATTGATAGGGTGGTTGAAGTTAACGAGATAAAACAACAGGTTCTATTAAAGATCATGTGTAGTGGGACATTATGATAATGGTTCTTCTATGGGGTTACGTGATATGTGGCATTAAGCTAGGCACTCCCTTCAAGATCAATCCCTTCAATTGTCTTCACTGGCTTTTTCACAATCACACCAACACCAATTTTCTGAAGATCACGCCCAGAAGGCCGGTGTACAGGGCATTATGAGGGGTGAGATTTGCCATTTTATGCCCAATCACATTACCCACTACACATGTTCTAAGAAATTCCTAATTCCAAATTTCATTTAGATTTGTAAAAAAAATTGGAAAAGCCAATAAAAAAATTTAGATGAGCAGCCATTACTTTAGTTAGGGCTTTAATAATACACACTTTAAGAAATAAATTAGCAACAATATGAGATACAACTACCTATAAGAAATGAGTTGGCTTTTAAAATTATCCAACATAACATAATTTTATTATTAAAAGTTTAAAACACAAAACTACTATTGTTCAAAAATGTATACTAAAACGACTCACAAGTCCCTCCTAAACCATAATCCGTTGACAGTTTATCATACACAAATTGTATTAAAAATAACGCATGTGATAAAACAATAACTATTGAAGCCTAGGTGATAGCAAAATTTATCCAAATAACCCCATAAATCCACAATACTATATCGGACTTGACCCACCAATGTTATTATACTGGACTTGGCCCAATTCGTCCCTACAAAATCAGACCTCCTCCGGTCTCCCTCTTTGCAAGGTACGGGTGTAAACGAGCCGGGTGAGCCCAAGCCCGACTAGGCTCAAACTCGGCTTATTATGTTTTTTTATGAAGCTCGAGTTCAAGCCTACTTATTTGAGCTCAAGCTCGGCTCACGAGTAAAACACAAAACTCTAGCTCGGCTCGAGCTATCACACCCTCAAAATTCACATGCGGAGTTATACTGCAAGGCGTGCAACTGACCAGGATGAAGCCATTAATCATGTTGAAACAAGTATTAAAGTTATTAAAAAATCATCCCAATCAACACGATTAGTGGTTAAGATTTAAATGTCCAAAACATAGTTTAAATCAACAACGGAAGCTAAACGTAAAATCGAGACATAAGTTAAAAACTGCAGTGTTTAATGAAATTTAAAGCAAATAGTTTAATGCCAGCCACAACACTCCAAATGCTGCAAGCTCCCATGTTGTACCTAACGTCATGCAAAGCATGCTAAAGTGTATCAACAAAGGTTGGCGAGTTCACAGTTTCAGTTTAAAGTAAAGTAGGTTTCAAATACATTAGTTATTAAAAACATGTCAAGGGTAGCTAACCCACGGTTAAGTCACTAGACTGTGTAGTACCGAATACTTGACTGTAGTAAGTGGTTGTGCCCCATATCAATGTCTATCGTCATTGATATAAAGTCAAGGTTAAAAGTTCACATCCGGCTCCCAGCACGGTGTGAGGTTTGTCAAACCTAATAGCGCTATTAACTAGTACTCTGTTTGCCAAACCCGGCAACTAATCGGTATAAGGCGTAAGAACTTTTCAGATAGAGTTTTGTTTAGTCTGCTAAAGACATGAAATATAAACTACAGTATTTAATAGGCAATATTCCAACCCAGGATTATAGAGTGGTCCTAAATCCAGGGATAATGTAGTTCCCAAACCCGGGAATGCATGCTTTTAATAAAAGTGTGAATTCGCCTTAGTTTATGCTTAGTTAGATTTAGATGGAGAAATAATGAGGATGGTCAACCACGTCCTAGTATGATTACCATTTAACTCGTTAGGGAGTGTTCATGCAACACATGAGATTCTACATGCTTCTAACACATAGCACACAACACGTTGACACGCGGACATAATATATAATCGAGTATATGTGCATGTACGGCTAAGATGAAATAATATATAATCGTCTATTCATTCAAGTAAGTGTGCTCAGTTAAACAAACGATGCGATAGACAAGACGTATAACAAATGTAAATAAATTAATCGAAGAACATGAACGGTTTTTACCTCGGAAATACGGGCTGTCACACGAGCTATTTTGAGAACAACCTCAAATGAGCTAGAAGCTTGGCTCGAGCTTGCTTCAATATCGCTTAAACGAGCCAAAGCTCGGCTCGAGCTTGGCTCGCCAATGCTATCATCGTTGTTATTATTATTATTATTATTATTATTATTGTTACCACTACTACTATTATTATTATATATAAAATTAAAATTTTGTTTGGGCTCTTTTGGCTTGATAACTAAACGAGCTCTATTTTAGGCTCAAGCTCGTTAAAGCTCGGCTCGTTCAAGCTTTTAATCGAGCCGATCACGAGTAGCTCTCGAGCATCTGGGCTTGTTTACACCCCTAGGTCTAGGGATGGGGAAAACCCCGAGTTTTGACAAGAAAACCCGGAAATCAAAACATTTGAGACAAGTAATGAGACAGGCATGAGACCTTGTATGATATTCGTTATATTATAATTAACGCGGTTTTGGTATTTGAGTCGGTTATGAGATTAGGTGATACCCCCCACCCCCCACATCTCATTTATTCAAATACATTAATATATTCTAAAATCTTAAATCAACAATATAATAGATAGCATGTTAAATTTGTTAGAAACTTGACGTTATTAGACTAGAAAAATAATATTTTAGACTCGTTTTTGAGTTTAGTTTGAAATCGGTGGCTTTCAGGTAATGGGCATCCTAACAGAGTAACAGGTAAGTTTTAACCATATACACATAATGGGTATGCATCTTCTTTGCAAAAGAACTCTATAATATCATTACATTCACTTATAATCTTCAACTTTGTGTCACTTATGCATCCAAAGTTAGAAGCAAAATGTCCCTGTACTGGCCCATGTCTGAACCATAAAAACCAAAATTCTGACCCGAATTAAAAAGATAACAAGTAAACAAATCATGTAATAAACACTCCTCTTGGTCTGAAGGAATCAGATTAGTTTTGGTGTTGGATCACCAAATCTTTTCTTGTTAATACAACAAATTATCTTGCAATAATGGCCCCAGTCAGGATGCGAAGGTGTAATCTCAGGGTCCCCGATCGGGTTTTCTTCCACATAGGTTTGCACATCTTCGGCTTCTGCAAGCCCCGCCAAGAACACTCGTAATTCACCTTTCGGGCCTAAAAATCATTTCACAAAAGTTCATGTGTTTAGACTTTAGACCGCTTGATAAATATTCAAAAAAAAGCTGCAATGTAAATCGTTGCATTTACCTAGAAAATCATCTTTCCTGTTTTCAGGATCATAATTCCGAGGGAAGATTGCTGTGTTTGGCTGTAACAAAACACAGTCAAACTTATAACTTAACGTTGGTACAAAAGTGTTTGACCAATAATATATTGTCCACCCAAATACGCTTAACTGTAGAGTTCTCTCATCCGCAACCAATAAGGTCAAACGTTCTTTATGGACCCAACATCTCTCATGTCCAAAACGGGTCAAAATAGCCCAACGTATATTTTAATGTATACAACCTAGATCATGTTTGTTGTCACATGTTTTCTTAAATCATATTTAACAAACAAAAACAACTATACAACGCCCCACCTTTATGTTTAACGAAATAATACTAAAATTAGACGAAAAAAAAAGTTATAGCAGCACACAGGTACGAGAAAAACTTCCCGTTTTAACCAATACAGATCCGGTTTTACCAACTATCATAGGCCCAATTATACGGTATGCTTTTTTCATCAAATTTAACAAACAAAAACAACAGTCGGCCCGACCCATACATTTATCAAAACCTTTTAAAACTAGTAAAAACAAGTGGTATAAAAAACTACCCGTTTAAACCAGTTACAAGCCCGATTTTACCAACTATAACTAACATAACTACTCTTGTAAGCAAAAGAATGAAAGATAGGAGTATTATAAAGTCATACAGGATTTAAGAGGCACTTGTCAGGATCTGTGATCAACAGCGTGTTAGAAGCGGAGTATTCTCCATCACTCCACGGAAGATTCGGGTACTTTTTCTCCCATAAATGATTAAGTTCTTTAAAGAACAATGGCTTGTCTCGGTTTTCCAGACACTTGAAACCTGAATCTGTGCCATGTTCTTGATCCTATCAACACTAACAAATTCTTAGACACAGATAATATATGAAGTATAAAGTTTAAATTTTGAACTCACCCAAGTGAACAATAACTTTTTTTTGAGATTTCCCATGACATTGGTCAGAATTCCTTGCAAGTTATGTCTGACAGAAAGTATTCATGAAATCCAGTAAATATATTTCAATCATATTAAACAAAGCCAAATTGGATTTTAAAAATTCAGACTATGACTCGCTGGCAGATAATAATCCCTACCGGCAATTTAACCAAGGACACTCCGAACTTTCACTTTCGTTACCAAGGGCAATCCCAGTCACATAATTGTCATGGATTTACAATTGATTTCCATTTGATTCGCTCACGCGGATGATTATGGGTGATATGGGGAAATGTACCTTCCTTGTGGGGAAATGTACCTTCCTTGTGATTTTCATTTGATTCGCTCACGCGGATTATCTTGGTTTCTAAAAGAGAGAAGAGCACTAACACGAAAAGGTCTAAAACCGAGGTGCAAAGCAAAAAAGCGTATTGCTTTTCGTATGCGAGACACAAGATGTTATTTAAAAAAAAAAACTTATATTCTCATAGGTTTTAAGCATCCCCTAACCCAATTAAAATTTGATTTAATACATACATAGAAAGTCTGTTGCAAAACATCTTAATGCACAAAAAGTCGCCATGTACATGAGTCGCGCTCCTCACCTACACCACCTCAAGCTGTTTTTTGGTGCGTATTTTGTGCCTCAGCCATGCCTTTTGTATAGAGCTCGCCTTGCCTACACAAAAGCGATGGACTTGCGTCTGAGGTTGGCTTGCGCCTAGACGCACTTTTTAAAACCAAGATGGTTACGTGAGGGGATTGTCCTTGGAATGAAAGTAACTAGTGCCATTTGTTAACTCATTCTTGTTTAAATTGCTCGACAATTATCAACCAGTGGGTTGTAGTCAGAGGCAGAGCTTAGTGGGAACCAGGGGTGCAACCCCCCCCCCCCCCAAACTTTTGGTCAACTTAAAATCCAATTCACCTCAAATAAATACTATATCGAGTTAAATGCCATTTTAGTCCCTGTGGTTTGGATCATTTTGCCAGTTTAGTCCAGAGGTTTCATTTTTCGCCTATGGGTCCAAAAGATTTCACCGTTGCCATTTTAGTCCACTGGGTTAACTTCATCCATTATTTCTGTTAACGAGAAGGGCAATTCTGTCATTTTATATGGTCGAATAGCCCTTCTAGTTAACAGAATTACATATAAAATGACCGAATTGCCCTTCTCGTTAACAGAAAAAATAGATGAGATTGACCCGGTGGACTAAAATGGCAACGATGAAACCTTTTTGGACCCACATACGAAAAAATGAAACCTTTGGACTAAACTGGCAAAATGGCTCAAAACAAACGACTAAAATGGCATTTAGCTCTACTATATCAGATAATCACTAATAATGATACTAACTCTCTAGCAGAAGACCACAATCCAACATTGAATCTTTGAAAGCAAAACTTCAAAAACCCTAGACAATAAGGCCTCTTGTAAACTGTATACACATCAAAATGCTAATTAGTTATGTAAGTCTCACATTTCTCTTTACAATTATATTAATAATGCCGTTACCGTAGTTAACAATAGTATACTAACTCACTCACCGAGAAAGCTGCCGTAACAGAAATCAGGCCGGCGGTTTCTCGGAATGGTCTCCGGCCGGCTACGATGTGCTCGGTAAACAAGGATTCCACGAAGAGGAAGCACAAGGAGTTTCTTCTTCTTCTTTTCGGGACCGATGTTAAGTCGATCCATCGAAAGGCCTAAATCGATTGCGGTTTCTTGTTCCTCTTTTTGTTCTTCGGTGTTATTATTGTCGCCGGAAGCAGCAACCACGGCCTTGATTCCGGCTTCTTTTTTGTCATTGTGGTGACTGGTAGGATGGTGATCTGATGCGGTAGGCTGGTGATCGGATGCAATAACGGTTTCTTGTTCCTCTTTTTGTTCTTCGGTGTTATTATTGTCGCCGGAAGCAGCAACCACGGCCTTGATTCCGGCTTCTTTTTTGTCATTGTGGTGACTGGTAGGATGGTGATCTGATGCGGTAGGCTGGTGATCGGATGCAATAACGGTTTCTTGTTCCTCTTTTTGTTCTTCGGTGTTATTATTGTCGCCGGAAGCAGCAACCACGGCCTTGATTCCGGCTTCTTTTTTGTCATTGTGGTGACTGGTAGGATGGTGATCTGATGCGGTAGGCTGGTGATCGGATGCAATAACGGTTTCTTGTTCCTCTTTTTGTTCTTCGGTGTTATTATTGTCGCCGGAAGCAGCAACCACGGCCTTGATTCCGGCTTCTTTTTTGTCATTGTGGTGACTGGTAGGATGGTGATCTGATGCGGTAGGCTGGTGATCGGATGCAATAACGGTTTCTTGTTCCTCTTTTTGTTCTTCGGTGTTATTATTGTCGCCGGAAGCAGCAACCACGGCCTTGATTCCGGCTTCTTTTTTGTCATTGTGGTCACTGGTAGGCTGGTGATCTGATGCGGTAGGCTGGTTATCGGATGCAATAACGACGGTTTCCTTGATCCTCCAAACTTTAGGAGCCATTGTTATTGATTTGAAGCAAGGTTTTATGTGGTCTGATACTCTGATTGATTAACACTATTCAACCCTGTTTTTTGGGAAAGTAATGCGACGACTTTTTTTTAATTATTTTTAATAGAGTAAATTACTGTTTTGGCCCCTGTGGTCTAGCAGTTTTTACATATCAGACCCTAAGTTTATCTTTTATCACAGTTTTGAGCCCTGACACTAACTTTGTTACTTTTTTGCAGTTAAGTGTAAGGGTAATTAGGTCATTATATACCTTAGGGTTGTTTTTGATAATTACAAAGTTTTTTTTTAATATTTAAGAGATTGTTAATGTAATTACTCAAGTTTTATTTATTATTATTTCGTCATTTTCATGATTATTATTTAAAAATACGTTTTAAATATACAAATAAATATATATTTTCGTTAACCGTTTGTTTTTATAAAAGTCGTTTTAAAAATAATTTATTTTTTTACATTTTGTTTAAACCTTCTATCGTTTTTAAAATCGGACGGTCATATAGAATGGGTAAATAGACACGAATGGGGTGGTGGTCCATTGGCAAAGGCAAAACATTTAAAACACCTAGGTTGGAGAGCGGAAGGTCTTGGGTTCAAGTCTCACAGACGACAAGGGTCTCACTGGAAGCAGTCTCTCTATTCCTACGGGGTAGAGGTAAGGCTGTCTACATCTTACCCCCCTGATGTGTGGTAAAATACACATATTTGTCCCGTGTAAAATATATAATTATTGTATGATTTTTATTTGTTTTTATTTAGTTTCCAGTTTGTTTTATTTTATTTTGTGTTTTGCCAGGTCCTGATGCAAATGGAGCAAAAACAAGTAATATGGAAATACCCAGCCAGTTGGGCAGAGTAGAATGCCAGAGACCGAATAAAAATTGTCACTATTTCCCTTGATTGGACCGAGCCCACTTATCTCTATATTATTAAAGTTGAAATCCAAAAAAAAAATCATTTTGAAAAGTGAATTATGAATTGTAAAGGCTGACATCGATCTGGAAAAGAAAACAAAATATATTATGTTATATGGGGTGGCTGCCATTATTATTTAGAGTAAACTGCTAAATTCGACCCTGAGGTTTGACTCAAATTGCTAGATCAGTCCAAAATCAAGTTTTGTTGCTAAAACAGTCTCTGAGCCTAGTTTCTGTTGCTATTTCAGTCCAATAAATTAACACCGTTAGAACCTCAGTTAATGAATGGGTAAAACTGCTAAATTCGTCCCTGAGGTTTGATTCAAGTTGCTAGATCAGTCCAAAATCAAGTTTTTGAATTTGTTAATTATAAACTTATTTAGGTATATAATTTTTCTAGACTTGCATTAATTTTTTGAATTTGTTAATTATAAACTTATTTAGATTATAAACTTATTTAGGTATATAATTTTTCTAGACTTGCATTAATTTTTTGAATTTGTTAATTATAAACTTATTTAGATTATAAACTTATTTAGGTATATAATTTGTTAATTATAACTCAATACTATTTAGATTAAGTGTGATCTTATTTAGATACTTACGTATATAACTACTAAATATTTACAAAGTTATAACAATAATAATACCCAAATACAGTTTAATGCGGGTCCAGTTATATTTATGTTCGTTGAATAAATCATTAATATCACAAGAGAAAAAAATGATAAATGACAGGTTCTTAATGCATCAATACTTGTACCAAATGCATTATATATTTTCTTAAATGTCTTAAAATTTAAGATAAATTACAAGTCTACCCTAAATATATAATTTAAATTTGTGTTTAGTTATAAAAATATAAACAGAATGTAGCTCTTTTGGAGAGCGCAATTTTATTTGACCTGTCTTAAACACTGGTTTGACACAACATGTTGTCTGACCTCACCTGAATGATAATATTATTAAATATGAAACCACTTAATTAAGTAGAAAAAATGAATAAAAGAACTTTATAATACAAATATTAAATTAAAATAATTGATAAATATTAAACATTAAATATTACGATTTAAATAAAAATAAATAAAAATTATGTTAATTTCTTAATATTTAAATTTACATATAATGTTTGTATTTTTCATAACTAAATATTGTTTAAATTAACTGTTGTCTTATTTAAATCCTTAAATAAATCCTAAATATTTACATGGTAACAACAACAACAATAACAACATCAAAATAAAATCAATATTTAAGGATGGTCCGGTTAAATTGCGCTCTTCAAAAAAGCTACATTTATATTTTTAAAACTAATTTTATTTAAATTAAGTATTATCTTATTTAAATACTTAAGTATATAATTAGTAAACATTTAATGATGATAATAATAATAATAATAATCAAAATACCTAAATAAGTTTATAATCTAAATAAGTTTATAATTAACAAATTCAAAAAATTAATGCAAGTCTAGAAAAATTATATACCTAAATAAGTTTATAATTAACAAATTCAAAAAACTTGATTTTGGACTGATCTAGCAACTTGAATCAAACCTCAGGGACGAATTTAGCAGTTTTACCCATTCATTAACAGAGGTTCTAACGGTGTTAATTTATTGGACTGAAATAGCAACAGAAACTAGGCTCAGGGACTGTTTTAGCAACAAAACTTGATTTTGGACTGATCTAGCAATTTGAGTCAAACCTCAGGGACGAATTTAGCAGTTTACTCTATTATTTATTGTGGGGAAGGCACATAATCAAAAAAAAACTTTGAAGGTGGCATATTTTATGATTGGAAGAAGTGGAGTGGTTCAAAAGAAGATGTGGGGAATGCAAAAGTTGGACAACAACCGGCAAAATTGCTTTGGGCCATATGGATCAATTATTTGAACAATGTTACGATATAATAAAAAAAACCTACTCAAATGATATATATCACCTAAATGGTTGAACGTAGGGATGAGCAAAATGGACCCGGTACCGGTACCGGTACCGAATTTACCGAACCGGGTACCTTTTCGGTACCGATTCGGTACCCACTTTTGACATTTTCGGTACCGGTTCGGTACCGGTATTTTGCTCGTTTTTACCCTCAAATACCGGTACCGAACCGGTACCGGTACCGAACCGTACTGAACCGGGTATATTCGGTACCGGTACCCACTTTTGAAGATTTTCGGTACCGGTTCTTTCGGTACCGGTACCGGTTCGGTACCGGTACCGGTTCGGTACCGAACCGGACCGAGCTCATCCCTAGTTGAACGTAAGGAATGAATTTTGGGGGAGGCATTGAGGAGCAATTTGGAGTGAAGTTCTTGAAGGTGGGAATCAACGGGAGAAGCTGGGAGCAATCGGGATTGAAGAATTAAGGGTTGCAATTCTCTTATTTTATCCTTGTTTCTTTTGTTTTTCATATTTTGCCATGAATTCTGTTTTTAAGATTAATGTTTTAATTTGCATAACCATGATGCTTGGCTAAACACTTAAAACTATCTAGGTTATGATGAACACTTGTTAAAAATGTAGTTTTTACCGGTTATTGTGTGATTATGGTTTGTTCTAGTTAAGTAAATAATTTAAGTTTCTAGTTTGGTGTATATGCATATTTTAACTTGGTTAATATTTTGATAATTTATTTCACATAAATTCCGGTGAATGTCTTTTCATAAAAAGAATTAATGTTGATTTTCAAATCTTAGCGGGTTTGGGTAATCTTATGGTAAAATGGCCAATAAACCATAGAAATAATGATCAAGAATTAGTCCGAATGTTCTACTATTTTTAGCGCCGAAAAGTATAAAAATATTAATAGGTCTAGTTTAGTGTGTTACTAGGATTGTGTTTTGAAAGAAACCCGGTTTTAGTTTAACTATCACTAACTTGTCTATTAAACCAAATCAAGTTTCTTAAATTGCTTTAGATTTCTAACCGAGAGATAGTTAGTCTTTCCAAGCACTTTTCTAGAACACTAGATAACCGAAAGGAAGTCTAGTCAACCGGTAATAAAAATAAGTCTTTAGAGTTACATAGGTGTCTTCCCGAGAAGGATTGGGAATCCTATACGTTTTCTCTTAGGATTTAATATTTAAAGATCCCGGTTTCATATCACACAATTATCCGGTAGAAAATATGTTATTAACAAGTGGGATTCCAACCTAGATAGTCCTTTATCACCATAAAATCAAACATTTGCCTTAATTTGTTTTTAGTTCATCATTATTAAATAGATTTTTATTAATTTGCAAACCTTTATTTTAAAAGCAAAACCCCCCCTTTCAAACAAAAATACAAAAATATAAAAATGTTTATTGTTGTGTAATTTTTAGTGTAAATAAATTAATTAACGTAATTAAATAGTGTCATGTGGGTTCGACATCTGGACTTCCTTTAACTATATTATACTGATCGGTACACTTGCCGGTTATGTGGTTTAGTTTTAAGATCGAGTCTAAGTATAAATTTAAAGCTTAGAGTGTCTAGTTAAAAGTTATTTTTAAAGTTTGTCTTTTGTACATTACTTGTCAAAAATGTGTTTTTTGTGTCGGACATGTAGTAACTGGAAGGGTTAAGTACCGGTAGTTGAGAACTCCTGTCTAGGCTGGCATTCGTACAAATCCAAATAAAAGGACCAGTTGCCTACCTGGGGACTATCAATGAGAGTACCGATACCTATTAGGCCAAAGCATGTCTAAAGTTTAATTTTGAGTCACTTTTATTTAACCATTTTTACAAGTTTTTAACATACCGCTTCCTGCACATCAAGTTTTTGGCGCCGTTGCCGGGGACACTTTGCAATTGCGTTAATTAGTTTGTTTATATTTATTTTATTTTATTTGAGTCATAGGGTCTAGGAGAGCTTACACCCACACGCATGTCATTGTCATTGGCTGATTGTTCGATAAAATATCCTAGGGGGATTGTAGAAAACCTGTTAGTCAAAGTCGATAAATTTGTATTCCCCGTTGATTTCGTTGTCCTTGACATGGAGGCTGATGAAAAAGTTCCAATCATTTTAGGCCGTCCATTCCTTCGAACTGCTAAGGCAGTCATTGATGTCTTCGACGGTAAAATCTCACTTCTTGTAGGTGACGAGATTGTCACATTCGAGATAGAAAGAGCCATGCAATATCCCAATGATAGTGGTGATTATAATGGTCCATGCCGTTCAGTTTACTTCCTAGATTCCTTCATCTCGTGCGTTGATCAGTGTTTTAACTACATAAGTGGAGCCGATTTAGTTGGTGAAGACGAGAATGAAGAAGAGGATGAGATTGAGATAGAAGTAGATGATCCGGAGCCGATTCCGGAATCATTGGAGCTGTGTGAGATCAAGGAGGAGAATGAGAGCAAACCCATAGAGTCACCTCTAGAGCTCAAAGTCCTTCCTTCCCACCTAGAGTACGTTTTCTTAGGAGAGGAGTCCAGTTTGCCCGTTATAATATCATCTAAGTTGACGGAGGAGGATAAAAGAAAGTTGATTGAGGTACTACGAGAGCACAAAGATGCCATAGCATGGAAGTTGTTCGATATCAAGGGAATTAGTCCCACTTTTTGCACACACAAGATTCTCATGGAGGATGAATTCAAACCAGTAGTGCAACCTCAAAGGCGTTTAAATCCTAACATGAAAGAGGTGGTTAGGAAAAAGGTAATTAAGTTGATGGAGGCCGGGCTAATTTATCCTATTTCTGATTCTGCGTGGGTTAGTCCGACCCAAGTCGTTCCTAAGAAAGGAGGAATGACCGTTGTCATGAATGCGAAAAATGAGCTTATACCTTCCCGTACAGTCACCAGTTGGCGAGTGTGTATCGATTACCGCAAGCTTAACGATGCCACTCAGAAAGACCACTTTCCACTCCCGTTCATTGATCAAATGCTCGAACGCCTTGCAGGCCAGCAGTTCTACTGTTTTCTCGATGGTTTTTCCGGCTATTTCCAAATTCCAATCGCACCAGAGGACCAAGAGAAAACCACTTTCACATGTTCATACGGTACTTACGCATACCGACGCATGCCGTTTGGATTGTGTAACGCTCCAGCGACTTTCCAGCGATGCATGGTCGCTATTTTCCAGGATATGATTGAGAGGTCCATGGAGGTGTTTATGGACGATTTTTCGGTTTATGGCGACTCTTTTGATCAGTGTTTAGCAAATCTTGAGGAGATGATGAAGAGATGAATTGAAACGAAGCTAATGCTTAATTGGGAAAAGTGTCACTTCATGGTGACATAAGGGATTGTGCTAGGACACAAAATTTTTCAAGAGCCGGCATAGAGGTTGATAAAGCAAAGATAGATACCATCAGTAGGTTGCCTGCACCGACAAATGTGAAGTCCGTTCGCAGTTTCCTTGGTCATGCGGGCTTTTACAGACGTTTCATTAAAGATTTTTCAAAGATCACGCGCCCCATAACACGACTCCTTGAAAAAGATGTGCCCTTTGTCTTTGACGAGGAATGCCTGAAAGCCTTCAACTTTTTGAAGGAGAAACTTGTAAGTGCACCCATTCTTATTTCACCCGACTGGAGTTTACCTTTTGAACTCATGTGCGATGCTAGTGATTATGCCGTAGGAGCAGTTTTGGGCCAAAGGATCGACAAACACTTTCATCCGATCTACTACGCGAGCAAAACTCTTGATGATGCATAAGAAAACTATACCACCACTGAAAAAGAGCTTCTCGCCGTAGTGTTCGCATTCGACAAATTTCGTTCATATCTTGTTCTTTCCAAAACCATCGTTTTCACTGACCATGCAGCCTTGCGTTATCTTTTCAAAAAGAAAGACGCAAAACCCTGTCTCATACGGTGGATTCTACTCCTTTCCGAGTTCGACATAGAAATCAAAGACAAGAAGGGAGCGGAAAACACGGCCGTAGATCACTTATCACGATTGGAGGATCCTGAAAGAGAGGAGATTTGAGAGGAAGCAATTGGAGATAAATTCCCTCACGAGCATATAGATTTCATTGCAGCTGAAAAAGAAGGTATGCCATGGTTCACAGATTTGGCAAATTACCTGGCAAAAGGGGTGGTGTTGAAAGGTATGACCACCCAACAAAAGAAGAAGTTCTTTCGAGATGCGATGAGATATATTTGGGATGACCCCTATCTTTTCAGGATAGGAGGAGATAGAATTTTGAGAAGATGCGTGAGTAAAGAAGAAGGTTTGGAAATTCTTAGATACATACATGAAGGTCTAACAGGAGGTCACCATGGTCCACACACTACTGCACAAAAAGTCTTTGATTGTGGTTTTTATTGGCCATCGGTAGTGAAGGATGCTGTAGAGTTTGTAAAGACTTGTGATCGTTGCCAACGTACCGGCAATATCTCATCCAAGGATGAGATGCCTCAAAATCCAATTCAAGTTGTTGAAATCTTTGATGTATGGGGCATCGATTTCATGGGACCATTTCCCTCTTCTAGTGGTAATAGGTACATTCTTGTAGCAATCGAGTATGTTTCAAAGTGGGTAGAAGCTCAAGCGTTACCCACAAATGACGCAAGAGTAGTGGTAAAGTTCCTTAAGAAACTCTTCACTCGTTTTGGTACACCTAAAGCGATAATCAGTGATCGTGGTACTCATTTTTGTAACACCCTCATGGAAAAGACATTGGCACGCTACGGTGTAACTCATCGATTGTCCACCACATACCACTCACAAACGAGCGGTCAAGTTGAAAATGCCAACCGCGGAATCAAACGAATCCTAGAAAAAACCGTTGGAAATAGTAGAAAGGATTGGTCGGATAAACTTGACGATGCATTGTGGGCGTTTCGAACCGCTTACAAAACACCTTTGGGTACAACTCCATTCATGATAGTCTATGGCAAAGCTTGCCATCTTCCGGTTGAATTAGAGCACCGAGCGCTTTGGGCTCTTAAAACTGTTAATCTCGATCTCACGGAAGCAGCTAGAAAACGTTACTTTCAAATTCATGAATTAGAAGCACTTAGAGACGCCGCTTATGAACGATCATGGAGCATTAAGGAGAAAATGAAAGCATTACACGATAGGAAGTTGAAGAAGTTGAGGGAGTTTAAAGTCGGTGATAAGGTACTTGTGTATAACTCAAGGTTGAAATTGTTTGCAGGCAAGTTAAAATCAAAGTGGACGGGACCATACATAGTGAATGGAGTTTTTCCATACGGAACAATTGAGTTAAGGAATGAAGCGGATGGAGGCACTTGGAAGGTGAATGGACATAGGTTGAAACATTACCTAGGAGGTCCAATTAACACCACCGAGACGGAGGTAACTCGTCTCGATGTCCCACCAATCACCATCGTTTAGGATCTTGAGTGAAAACTCAAGATTAGAGTAGATAGTTAGTTTTATGTATGTTTTGAGTCACTGTTTATGAGTCTAATTTAGTAGTTTTTGAGTCATTTTTTTTCGGTACTGCTTTGGTTTTTGCTTGTTTTTGTGTATGCAGGTTTGAATCACACCACCCGTACTCAATCTCCATTCGGGTGATTTCGGAGCTGTACACCAAATTTCAAGGAATTTACAAAGAGTACTAGTCAGAGTCAAAGCCGATCGCGACCGAAATGCTATACGATCGAGCTGGATTGGACAAGAGTATGGAGTTTATATATCATATAACCAGCTAAGTCCTTTCCAATTCGCCCTTTGTCTTTTATTTCTTATTTATTTTAGTTTTTGAGTTTTTTTCCATCTTACATTGAGGGCAATGTAGAGTTTAAGTGTGGGGATGTGAAACTATCATTTAAGTCTTAGAATTTGTCAAAAAAATAAATAAATAAAATTTGTATAATTATTGTTTTATTTTTGTGCATATTTGACTTATTTTTATCTAATAATTATACATATGAGAAAATTTAAAGTATTTTTCATAAATAGAAATTTACTTAATTACTCATAAATTTGCATCTAAAATACACACCCAATTTTAGTGAGTTTTGAGCCTTTCTAAAGCATTCTATCATATGCTTAAGACTTCATTTGATTAAGTGTGCCGCATAATAGTATACATTTCAGAACTTGTCTTGAATATACTTGTTGAAATCATTAACTATAAAAATTATATAAAGAGGATAGAGGCAATAGGATACAACCATGTGTTTACCCTTTCTTGTTAAAACTTGAAAACCAAAAATATTATCCACTAGTGAACCATGTTGAGCCTTGTTCTGTTCATTTGTTTTAACCCATTTGTGTGAATTCCGGTTTAGTATAATTTTCCTTTCATAGGAATTTAGTTTGGCCTTTTACCGGCAGACCTTTAAAGAACTGGAGATGCATTCATTCGATTTAAATTTGCTTTGTTGTCTACAATTCGCGAAATCAAGATTACCTACGGAGCTTAGAGAGAAAATATTTCACTTAAGTAAAGAAGTTAGAAAAAAGTGGTGACAAAAAGAACAAATGCCACCATTTTGTGGGACATCCAAAAGTGCTATGAAAAGAAGAGCTAAACGATACGACAAATGTATTGGTTGTGGAAATTGGTCTCACACAGGAAGATGTAGAAGAAGTCAAATTGAATCCCAACATGAATACACGCTTCTAATGAGGGTGGGGGCTATTAGGCTTGATGTCGAACGATCCATTAGAGTTGGAAGTAATGTTCACTACAGGATTAAGGAAGATTTGATTCACATCTTGGATAAAACCGGTCTTGACGACCTGACCTTAAAGGAGTCACTTGGTTTGTGAGTATGTGTTAAAAATGTAAAAAAAAGTGTAAGGTTTGTTAGGATAATTTGCTAGACCGGATTGAAACACTTCACCCAGTAAATAGCCATATAATCATACATTTAAACCCTAGCCACGTTACAACCCACAATAAAAGTCCTCTTGATTTATATGTTTTTTTATATGTTAATTGGTAAAGATGAGATTTCATTACAAGCTTATGATAATGTTATATGGGGGTGGCTGCCATTATTATTTATTGTGGGGAAGGCACATAATCAAAAAAAAAAACTTTAAAGGTGGCATATTTTATGATTTGAAGAAGTGGAGTGGTTCAAAAGAAGGTGTGGAGAATGACAAAAGTTGGACAACAACTGTTAAAGGCAAAATTGCTTTGGGCCATGTGGATCAATTATTTGAACAATGTTAGGATATAATAAAAAAAAAACCTACTCAAATGATATATATCACCTAAATGGTTGGACGTAAGGAATGGATTTTGAGGGAGACATTGAGGAGCAATTTGGAGTGAAGTTCTTGAAGGTGGGAATCAACGGGAGAAGCTGGGAGCAATCGGGATTGAAGAATTAAGGGTTGTAATTCTCTTATTTTATCCTTGTTTCTTTTGTTTTCCATATTTTGCCATGAATTCTGTTTTTAAGATTAATGTTTTAATTTGCATAACCATGATGCTTGGCTAAACACTTAAAACTATCTAGGTTATGATGAACACTTGTTAAAAATGTAGTTTTTACCGGTTATTGTGTGATTGTGGTTTGTTCTAGTTAAGTAAATAATTTAAGTTTCTAGTTTGGTGTATATGCATATTTTAACTTGGTTAATATTTTGATAATTTATTTCACATAAATTCCGGTGAATGTCTTTTCATAAAAAGAATTAATGTTGATTTTCAAATCTTAGCGGGTTTGGGTAATCTTATGGTAAAATGGCCAATAAACCATAGAAATAATGATCAAGAATTAGTCCGGTTTTAATGTTCTACTGTTTTTAGCGCCGAAAAGTATAAAAATATTAATAGGTCTAGTTTAGTGTGTTACTAGGATTGTGTTTTGAAAGAAACCCGGTTTTAGTTTAATTATCACTAACTTGTCTATTAAACCAATTCAAGTTTCTTAAATTGCTTTAGATTTCTAACCGAGAGGTAGTTAGTCTTTCCAAGCACTTTTCTAGAACACTAGATAACCGAAAGGAAGTATAGTCAACCGGTAATAAAAATAAGTCTTTAGAGTTACATAGGTGTCTTCCCGAGAAGGATTGGGAATCCTATACGTTTTCTCTTAGGATTTAATATTTAAAGATCCCGGTTTCATATCACACAATTATCCGGTAGAAAATATGTTATTAACAAGTGGGATTCCAACCTAGATAGTCCTTTATCACCATAAAATCAAACCTTTGCCTTAATTTGTTTTTAGCTCATCATTATTAAATAGATTTTTATTACTTTGCAAATCTTTATTTTAAAAGCAAAACCCCCCTTTCAAACAAAAATACAAAAATATAAAAATGTTTATTGTTGTGTAATTTTTAGTGTAAATAAATTAATTAACGTAATTAAATAGTGTCCTGTGGGTAGGGCTGTTCTTTTTTATCCGAAACCCGAAAACCGACCCGAATTCGAAGTCACCCGAACCCGAATTAGAGAAAAACCAAAAAACCCGAACCCGAACAACCCAAACCCGACCAACCCGAACCTTAAATGGGTCGGTTATCGGGTCACTTTTTCCCAACCAAAAACCCGAACAACCCGACCCGAATAACCCGAAACCCGAATAAAAACCCGAACATTAGTTGTCTTTTTTTATAGATGCGATTTGATTTGGACTCTTTTGTATTTGAAACAATAAGTTTTGAGACTTTTGAATATTATCATACCATATTGTTAAATGATGTTTGAATTGTGATGATATTTTTTTTAACAACATGATATATTTGATGATATTTTCTAAAAAAACATTCTTTTTTTCATTTTACATCTAAACCCGAAAACCGAACAACCCTACCCGAGCTAACCCTAACCCGAATAACCCATACCCGAACAACCTGAACTTTAAATGGGTTGGTTATCGGGTCACTTTTTCCTAACCAAAAACCCGAACAACCCGACCCGAAAAACCCGAAACCCGAAAAAATAACCCGAAGAACACCCCTACCTGTGGGTTCGACATCCGGACTTCATTTAACTATATTATACTGATCGGTACACTTGCCGGTTGTGTGGTTTAGTTTTAAGATCGAGTCTAAGTATAAATTTAAAGCTTAGAGTGTCTAGTTAAAAGTTATTTTAAAGTTTGTCTTTTGTACATTACTTGTCAAAAATGTGTTTTTTGTGTTGGACATGTAGTAACTGGAAGGGTTAAGTACCGGTAGTTGAGAACTCCTGTCTAGGCTGGCATTCGTACAAATCCAAATAAAAGGACCAGTTGCCTACCTGGGGACTATCAATGAGAGTACCGATACCTATTAGGCCAAAGCATGTCTAAAGTTTAATTTTGAGTCATCTTTATTTAACCATTTTTACAAGTTTTTAACATACCGCTTCCTGCACATCACCCCCCCCCCTCAGACCATACCTTAGCTTTGCTATTGTGGGATATACTGAGTATGATGATGATGATGGAGCCGTTAAAAAATGGGTAAATAGATCAGTCAATCAATACCATTAACAATTTGTTTCAAGTTACTAAGATTAGTCAATCAATATGTCACACCCCGAATTTCCACGTGTCACTGGTGGGCCCGGCGGGGAGTATCGTGACGTAGTTGATATCATCATAGTCAAACAACACCATATTTAAATGCACAGCGGAAGCAAAAGATAAATATATTACAAACCGATATAAAGTAATATCAAGTATTACAAACGGAATGTAAAGGATCCACAGGCGGATCGAAAAATAAAATGAAACATAGTTCAACAGACTTTAGGCATCCAAGCTTGTGAGACTCTTATTGATGCTAAGGAGAAGCCAGCCTATTACGAGTAGTACATGCACTTAGTCTTTTTGGGGAAATACGTCAGTTTACACTGGTAAATACAATTTAACTGACTCATTTTGAAAATGTTTAAGAAAATTGATTTGAATGCACGTGGCACAAAATATCTTTTATAACTTGGGATAATTATGCAATATAATCTTGTAAGGGATTTACATGTTACTTATGCGTTCAGTAGCCCGATCCGTAGACCGGGTTAAAGATTAATAGACACACCACAATATTGAGTTATGCACTGAAAGGTGTACGCCTACACCCCGTGCTCAGGTCGTGGCCATCTCGTAAGATGATGCCAAGGATATCCGGGACATGGTCATTAACCCCCCAAAGGCTTTAAGCAAACAAAACACATTCAAAACATAGCATATTAATAAATTAACCTCTATTCGATTAAGAATTCAATGCCGGACCAAGCGGTATATTATATACCGTACCCCAAGCCCGTATAGGGAAAATAAGTTAAAAGTATTTACCTGAGCATTTTATACAATTTATCCTAGCCGTATACCACCAAGCAAGTACAGATAGCTTTTACTGGGCTCCTAAATCTGGAACGAAGGTTTTTAATAACCTATTAGATTCCTAACGGGTCTTTAATTAAGCCTAAGCTTAGACCGGTTAACTTTCAAAAGGAAGACACGGTCAGACGCATGATAAAGCGAAGACCGGTTTAGAATGTGGTTTTGACCCGAAAAGCTTGCATGCTTGTTTAATATGGGTAACTTAAACACATTCTGGATTTTGAGACAAAAATGATAAGGTTTGACCCGTTTCGGTCAATTTATGCAAACTAGTTACATAAACCGAACCGAGCGTGAACAGGGCGTTACGGGTAACCATAAGAGTCATATGCAAGTTCCCTGAGATAATATGGCTTAAATATGTTATAATATCAGTAAGATATCTTCTATTATGCCCCAAATGAATTTAAGCTCAACTTATGCCTCATAAGGGCATTTTGGTCATTTAAAAGATTATAAAAGAGTTTTATTTGAAATCTGAGCTACAGGTCTGATTTATACAGTAATTATACTTAATTTAACATGTTATAACAGTAGGGTATGACCCATATGTGAAACTTATCATTTAAAACCAAACTATGCTCCTTAGGGGTATTTTGGTAATTTCACAAGGGCTTAAAAGGTCAAAACAGGAAACCTGAGTTCAAAAACTTGTACTTAATGTTATTATATAAAAATATACTAAAAACATCAGTAGGTATCAACCTTATATGTTTAATATGGTTATAGTACCTACTATGCGTTAAAAACGCTTAAAAGGCGATTTGGAGCCGTTTCCGGGTTTTTAAAAGAAAGCTGATATTTTTATAATTCCAGAATGCCCAAAATATTTTATTTATCAAATAAAATCAGTAGAAAAAGGTTTGGGGTTAAAATGATTTATAAAACTCATTTTATGGCTTAAAAGGGCAAAATCGGTATTAACCGAGTTAAACTTAGAGACCTATGTTATGCTCAGCCAAAAATTAAATAAAAATCTTCAAAAATCCTAAAATTTTATATTACATCAGTGGGTAAAAAGTTTGATATTAAAAAGTGGGTTTAAATGGGCTATTCGCTAATTACGCCGTTTAATGGACATAAAGCTTTCAAATTACGCTAATGAGCATAACTTCTAATCTAGACCTCAAACTGATGTCAAATTTTAGGTGCAAGTTTATAAATCAGTAACTAATGTTTCTACTCTTTCACTTTTTCAAAAATCACGTTTTATAGTCAAAAGGGCATAATAGTCAACTTTTAAGCATTAATCGGAAACATGCATATGAATCGGATAAGTATTGAACCAAGTTGTATAATCTCAGAGAGTTATACTTATATGAAACCTGGTCCAAAATAAGCTCTAAGGCAGATCTTAAACATGCACAAACGGGTCAGAACTAAAAGTCAAAGCAAAAGTCAATTTATGCGACTTTCGGTTCCGATCCGGGTTTAAACTGAAAATTGTCGAGTTGAACATGTTGGGACATGTTCTTACATTAATTACCATGTTATATTAATGGTCAAACTGGTTGCATGTACCCTATATTGCTAATTATGCTTAAATTTGAAAATACACATTCTGTTGACTTTTTAAGGCAAGCTTTGACTCGACAATTAACATAGTTAGAGTGGGAATCTGAAAGTACCCTTTTAAGGGTTTGTTACCCACATAAATACCTACTTGTAGGTACTTTCAATTCGAGAAATGACTGAGCGGATTTCAATTAATCGCAAAGTCAAATTTAAATTATGACGGTTTGACTAATAGCTAATTAACTAAGCTAAAACGAAAACGAAAGGGTTATGAACACTTACAAGAGTCCTAATTACGATTAGAGATCACTAGAAAGCCTGAGGTTGATCAGAGAGCTTCAGAATTGAGAAAGCAAGTGAAGTATCAAGCGAACTTACCTCCTTTATATAGTTTTTGGGTCCTCACGAGATCGCGACAAGTGTCGGAAGTTCATAACCTGGTTAGGCCATGTGTAAAACCATTTATAAAATCTATGGGCTGCCCCTAGAGTCGAGTTGAGAGTATAGGAAACCAGGTTGGACATGAAAACAGCAAGAAACAGGCTGTTTCCAGCTATTTCTGCATCTGATCAGGCCACGCGGCCCGCGTAGGTAACTCAGCAGTCTTACGCGGCCCGCCTGCATGTCCCAGGTCAGCAAAACAACTTTCATAATTGGCAGATTTGGTCCCTGTTTGCATATAAACGTGTTTCTGACACATCCATGGTCCGTTAACCTCATTTCAAGGCTCCATTATGAGGTCCACATATAGGGAATATGAAACATGTTCAAAAACATGTCGGATGTCGGTTCGTTTGGCCGTACGGTCACATTGTTTGTCTAATTACGACGAAAGACGAACGGACGCTAAAAACGAACCAAACGACGCGACGAAAGGAATTTTATCAAGGCGATCACTAAAATAAAATATTTTAGTGCTTACAAAAATTTTTGGGTGTCCGGGGATATTCAGATTGTGAGATATGCGCGAAAATGCAAACTTGTGCACTTTTTGACACTTTTAGTCCCTGCATGACATAAAAGTTTATTTTTGCGCATAAAACACCTCTAAGCCTACATCTAAGCTATATGAAGAATAAATAGGGTATGTTTAACTCCTGGTCATATTCCGGAAGGTCCGTTACCATACGATTCGACCTACTTTTGCAGTTTGACGAAATTAGTCCTTTAATTGCGCATTGTAGTGCGAAATGTTATTTAATGATATCCAAGCCTCCTATGGCCCATAATGGGCATTACCAAGCATATACTTAAATATTACTACGCTCTCGTTCGCCTAGATGGTCACCGAAAGGCGTAGATTCAAAAGTTGACGCTTTAGGCCCCTCTATTGCGCAAACTTGCGCATCGCATCATTTATTAGCATTGAAGCCTCATCTAATCCATATTAGGCATTCTTGGAAGTATTATTAACACCACGATGCTTCGGGTTCACTAAAAGGTCATTCAGAGGTATAATTAAACATATTGACACTTTTAAGCCCTCTAAGTTGCAAAGTTGCGCGTAACTTTACTTATAGGCATAAAAACCTTAGACGGCCATTATTTGGAATTCCCGAGAGTATAATTAAATATTATTAAGCTCCCAGTTTGTTAGAAGGTCACTTAGAGGTAAGAATTAACATGTTGACGCTTTTAACCCTTTTATTGCGCAAACTTTCAATTAATTACGCAAACGGCTACACTTATTAATCAAGTGGCACATTTGTGAATATAAACATCATAAGAAACTTATTTTTTAGGTATGTTATCACTTCCAGTCCTTTCATAATCAAAGTTTTCGATTTTTCAAAAAATTAGTCCCTCAATTTCAGTGTTTGACTTCATTAGGGTTTATTACACGTGTCAATACATCATTGGACGTGATTTTACGAGGTGTTACATCCTCACCCCCTTAAAAGAAATCTCGACCTCGAGATTTGCTAAAATGCTAAAAGTACTTTTGTCACATGACGGACTTAACTTCTATAGCATATCTGGAGTCTCTCCAAGTTCCCAAAGTGACCTTTATAATTGGTACATGTATCCTTTTGGAGTTTCTTAACCTATCGATCCTTAATCGATATAGGTTGCTCATCATATCATAAAACTGCATATCAATATGTGATAATGCTTCTTGACTTATTGGTGAAACACATCCTCAATTCATTAGGGTACAATGCATTGTATGCTCCGCCAAGCTCCTTAAATAGGTTTTAGCTTATAAGCTATTTGATCTTGATACATTCGATTTCCTTCGAATGATTCTATATATTCAGAGCGTAACTAGCCTGATAATTTAACAAACTGGTACACCCTTCCAGGGTGATATCTTTTGTTGAACCTTCTTCCCCAACAAGAATTTAAGAGGGTTGATATTCTCATTAATCCTTGATTTTCTGCCGAATACTGGCATCTTACTGATGATCATGGGTTTGTTTGATCTTACTCGTCAAGGCAACTTTCAGATCCTGATAATTGGACTTACCAATCTTCTGTCTACTAGTAGATGCTTAACATTCCATCTATACAAGGTCTCTAAAAGAGCAGCCTTGATACTTATATATCAACTATTATAGAAAAGCTTAATTTAAGGTGAGATGGTTATTCCAACTATTGCTTAAAACTAATCTTAAGGAATTAGCTAATCCTTGCCGTTAGTCGAACCAATCGACGATCCTGGGCAGCTGATGAAAATTCTTAATTGTTACCTAACGAGAGTCTCATTAGTATTTATTATTTACGAGTTGACGCTAACCGCGCGTTGTGGCGGGAAGTCGATTGTTATTGCTTATTTGCTAACATGAATATGTTTTAGTTTAAACAAATTATTAAAAAAAAGTCTAAAACATATTTTGATTTTTTTTGGTTAAAAAATACATAAAATGATTTTCAATAAGTGTTTAAACAAAATGAAACAAAATTTTCTTTTATTATTTATTTTCATTTTGCCAAAACTTTAGCCTACAATACCATACTAAAGCGAGAGTTCGTTGTATTTCACATAGAGTCGATTGAGGGTATGTTTGGCAAAAGTAGCTGGTGGCTGTTAGCTGAAAGCTGGAAGCTGGTAGCTGATGGCTGGAAGCTGGTAGCTGTAGCTTTTTAGATATATTTGGTGTTTGGTAGAGTAGCTGAAGCTTTTAATAAAATGTATAAAATGACCAAAATGGACATAACTAAAAATATAGAAAGTTGGTGCACTAAAAAGTTTCTTATTTTTAGAGGTTAAAATAGTAATTTTTTCCCTAAAAGCTTGAAGCTCCTTCTAAACGCTACTAGTAGTAGCGTTCAACCAAAAGCTTCAAGCTCCTAACCTAAAAGCTTAAAGCTCCTTCAACCAAACAAGACTTTTTATTGATTAGGAGCTTTTTCTTAAAAGCTTAAAGCTAGAAGCTCCTAAAAGCTCTTAAAAGCTCGATGCTAAACATACCCTGAGTGTTGTAGTATAAACTTTTTACACTCACTTGCTAATATTTAATTAATCATTTATATCAATTTATGGGTTAGGAGTTCGCTACAAAGTCCATCTTTCCTATAAGTGTAAAAAGTTATAAAACACCATAATGTTAATCATAAAACAAACTCAAAACCCACAAATAACAAAATGAGGATTACTAAAACCCCATATTTGTGGGTTTTGTTTTGTGTTTTGTATGATAAAGATTTGATTATCGACTGGCTGACATTAGTGTGTTTTATCATGTTGTGTTTTATATCCATTGTTCTACGATGGTGTGTTTGAAGTTTTTATGGACTGTTAGAGGGGTAGGGGTGGAATAACTCACAACCAATTCCATCACTCACAACATCCAATCAGGTTCCGCCATGTCATCAACCATTATTTCATCACTCACAACTAGGGGTGTAAACGGACCGGACCGGACCGGATGGGACCATGTTCATGTTCGTCCGCTAAGGTTTTACCGGACAAACGGACGGTTCGCGGACAGAGGACCGAACGAGTTTTCTTGTTCGTGTTCGTTCATTAAGGATATGAATTTGTTCATGTCCGTTTGTGTTCGTTCGTTAAGATCCTTAACGGACACAAACGAACTGGTTCACGGACGTTAACAAACGAATTGTTCATGAACATAAACGAACAGTATAAACGAACGGTTCATGAACACAAAACAAACAAATATTAATGTAATTAAAACAACAGAATATATAAAAAAAAGAAAAGATAATATAATTTAAATAGAATATATAAAAAAAATTATTCTTTAATGAATAATATAAACAAACAAACATGGACGAACGTAAACGAACGAACATAAACGAACGTAATCGAACGAACGTTCGCGGACACATTATCGAACGTTCACGAACATAAATGAACGAACGAGACCTTTGTTCATGTTCGTCCGTTAAGCTTATCGGACGAAAATTTTTGTTCATGTTCGTCCGCTAAGCTAAACGAACGAACACGAACGAACTTCCCGCCGAACGGTTCATGAACTTTTCGTTGAACGTTCAGTTCGTTTACAGCCCTACTCACAACCCTTTTTACTGGAAATGGTCATCACTCACAACCTTTTTATTTATTCCATCAACGTACAACTCCTCAGCACTAGAGTACAACCCACCATACACATCCATTTTATCACTATAAAGCCATAACGCGTGCAAAAGTTGACGGAATCTTTCCATCACTCTTGGAAGTATGGCAGTGGCGGTGAAAGTTATGTTTGTTCCACGCGTGGAACTTAACTATCACGCACAAAACAAAGCCCACCCCGGGTCCCCTTAGGGTTTGAATATTGTGTTTTAGTGATCTTCACTCTGTTATTTGTGGGTTTTGAGTGTGTTTTATTGCTGAAATTGTGGTGTTTCATGACTTTGTACATTTTGTAGGAAAAATGAACTTTGTAGCCGAACCCCACCCCAATTTATGTACCATAACTATAGAAACCATTATTAATGTGGATTTTGTATTTTAGATAATTGATGTTAAGGATCTAATTATTATTAGTTTAATAAGTAGGGAAATGTTTTTATGTTCATTAAATGTTTCATTTCAACAGGAACGACGTGTCATCCACCGTGACATCGGACGTTGTAGCTACCATAGATGTAAAAGTGAAATGGCAAAAATAATAATTAAATGAATGTAAAAAAAGTAATATTTATTATAAAATTAACCTTAAATATTTAAATTAAATTTACTCATGTGGTTGATGGGTTGTTTCTCTCAATTACCATGTGGCTATGGGATTGTATGCACGTAATTACATAATTACTTTTTATTAAAGCTTTAACTTTATCTCACCGAATATAAATTAAAAAAAAATCTAATAAAATAATCAAGAATTTATATAAATAAAATAACAAAAGCCTAATAAAATAATCAAGAATTTGAGAACGGGCCAACATCAAAAGCCCAACTAAACAAAATTAAGTTATCAGTATTCCGCAATATTCTTTCTCACCGGAAATTTTGTTTGGGTAAATTATCTTCATTTCAATCAATCAAATTACAACAATTTGAGGGATAAACTGCAAGAAATCAAGAATAACATTCACATCGGATAACCCTATTAAGCGGGAATCATCACCACCACTGTCGGACATTCTGGAAATTGCAGTTACAGTGGAAGTCGGAGGCGACGAAGCAATCAAAGACTAAAATTTCCGACGACCATACATCGTACATCGTTTTCCTGTCCCGTACTCTGACACGCCTATCGCCACCTTCTGTCTTCAGATCTACGGTTAGTCGGCAATTCCAAACACCTTCCCTACGCTGGTCGTTTCATCTTCATCTGCATTTCTGCAATCTCCAACATGTGGAAGTGTGGAACGAATTAGAAAGTCAGAAAATAGAAGACTAATTAGAAAAACTTATTGACGGGTGAAAGCCAGAAAAAGCATGTGGATGTTCATACGATAAAAGAACAAAAATGGGGGTGGTGGCCGTTGGAGGAGACGCACTGTTTGGAAAGGTGACAAACGACGGGGTGGTGGGAGGAGACGCCTCTCTTTGGTTCACGCCGGTAGTGGAATGTTTGTGTCGGTGTTTACTTCAAAGGGAAGGAGTGGGTAAAAAGAAATAACTGCCATTCCTTCGAAACGTCATGTGTTGCTTTTTGTATATATAAGTAATTTGGGTTGCGGTAATCAATGCATAAGCAAAATGAACCGTCTTTCTTAATTAACAATACCGAATTCTTAGAATATAGGGTTAGGCTATATGAATTCTTTATTTCAAAACTTATTTAATTAGGGTTTTGATTCTTCCAATAATGGCACTAGCCGTCTTGGAGATTTCATAATAATACAGCCCTAAATGGGATATGAATCTCAACTCTACCTGCCTCTCAGGAGGTAAACAGGATAATCTTAGGAAAAGAAAATCAAGATACAATGAGGGTACAGAGATTTTCCAAATCTCAGGCTCCAGTTCATCTGTCATAGTTTGTGTCAGATAGGTGACACATTTATGTTACGAGTCCACGAATTCTTTAATCGAAGATAATTACCTGGACAATTCCATTCTGGATATCTCCTTTGAATACCTTTAGCTGATTTTAGTACCATATGACCATCGGAATATCTTTGTGGTTCCATGCATTAAACCTCCATACTGATCAGGCATGGAAGCAATCTATGGAACATATTAAGATACACCAATCCTCGTGTGGCGCTTTTATCATACCATCTGGTATTCGGAATCGATAGAGATTAAAGAGATATCAACTATATATGCTTTCGCACTTCCTCTTAGAGAGAGGATACTTCTAAAATTTTATGCCTAAAGGTTTCTTGACAAGAACAGAAGAAATGGTTCTTATGATTTGCTTGAAGGTTCTTCCTTACACTTAACATCTGGGGTTCTTACAGGAAAAAAATTTCTAAAAGTTTGTTAAGTTATGGTCTTGTGAGAGACTTAACAGCACCCGAAACCACATGTAATTTCTAGCAATAAATTCACAAATAAGGATTTATCTGGTGACATTCCTAATGTGAGCTGCCTCTAATCATTCAACAGGAGGGTTAAACGCCTCCATTCTTAATCCTTCTAAACTTAGCTGTAAAATCTTAGATAACTTTAGGGCAGTCTCAGCTTTGACTGATTACTTCTTAATCATTATAACGTGGGTAGCTAAGGTAGATCCATAATAGATTTTTAATGATTAGGTTTTGAAACCTTAGTGTGCCCTCTTATTGCCAATGCTAACCACTAATAATTATGTGCTTTAAGCTTAGATTTTTGGGTATACTGAAGAGGGTACTATCTCAGCCAATGAATTAAATTTGCGACATACTGTCGACAATCTATAACTTTTATGGCGAGAGTCAGAAAATTCTTATTCCATCTTTTCCCTTTTCGCGAAACGGATACTAGGTTTTTCTAATAAGGTCCTTAAAACTTGGACCATTCCACAATGTATAAGAGGTTCCTTCTTGAGGATTTCATTAATGTCCTTACTAATTAAGAGTATTGCCATCGAACGACTGTGATGTATACCTTACCATGTCCTTTCTAGCATAACCACTGATATACTTAATGGTTTCTACTTCATCCTTTCTAGTGTTTAGTCAACATAAGCAAGCCAAGAGTAACTAAAACATAGAGGTAAAATCTTGGATTCTAATACTTAGTCAACATAAGGAGGATAAGTAGGTGGCTTATAGTAAGAAGTAAGGAAGTTATTGTACATGTGCTTATATTTAATCAAAATGGAAATTTCACAAACTAGGCACCTAGCTCGGTTGGCTAGGCGCGCGAAAGGGTGTGGCCTAGACCCAGGTTCGATTCCGGGGACGGCCGGTTCCACCATTTTTTTTAATCGCACGGATACATGAAATTTTGAGGGTTGTCTCATAAGGAGTCTTGATAATTAATTGCTTCTTATCATTCTCTATATAGGCTTGACTTCTAGGACGACCAATTCATTCTTATCACTATGTCGAGTCCCTTATTATTTAATTGGAAACAAGGGCGTCAGAAAAGAATGATTCCTAAATGGATATAAACATCCATCTAATATTGCTGGAGCAGTCTCTGAGGTACTATTGGTCAATTCTACTTAACGCTTAGAGTTTTAACAGGCAGATTTAATGATTTACAAAATCTGTTGTCTTATGAAAGACTTATCTGAACCTGAATAAAATAATACTCAAGCATGAGTGTTATTGATAAAGAAGTACCTGTTGTGACATTGTCATCCTGAATAGCCTCTTGAGCATCCACTTGAGAGCTTCCATCTTCGGTCTTCTTAGGATCCTCAGGCTTCTTGGTTTTATTTGGGCAGTTTGTCTTGATGTGCCCTATTTCATTGCAACCATAGCAGGTTACGTCCTTTATGTCTTGGCACTCCAAGGTCTTGTGCCCTTTCTTGTTACAAATCCCACAAGGCCTAGCTTGTGACTCCAGAGTGCATTTCCCTTTAGTTGCCTTCTTTGGGCAACGGGTATTTATGTGCCCCTTCTCGCCACAATCATAGCATGTGGCGTCCTTCAAGTCCTTGCACTCATGGGTCTTGTGATCCATCTCCTTGCAGATGACACATCCCCCGGTCTGCTCATAGAAACATTTTCTGAAGTGCTTCTTCTTGCAGGTTTTACATTTAGGTTTTGCCTCCTTTGGCTTGGACTGGTTATAGTTTGATCCTTCAACACACGGTCCACAACGTTGTTTACGGCTGTATCTATCATAGCCTGTAACTCGGTGCTTGTTAAGTTCAGTCTTGCATCATCATTCTGATCAACTAGACGATTGTGAGCTTCAGAGGTGTCAGCCATGGTGAAGCTTTGAAGGCTACAAACCAAGTAGTAATAATTGGTTTAATTATAGTGAATTGTCGAATTTGATGAATAAATAGCCATGGTGTAATTAACCATATAGGCCAATAGATAGTATTTAATTTATTTGATTATGTTTTGCCTAAGTTTCTTTTTAAATAAACCATCTTTGGCGTTTAAACGGAATATAATCCTTCATATTTACTAGACAGGGGACATAATTCACGACTGTCAATGTCATACTGACATCTTATATAGCACAACGGCTTGTTCCAAAGGACTTTTCGATGGCACAGATGCCTCGTCACTAGGGAATTTTAAAACATAATCAATGATTCCTTTGGATCGGGAAATTTCATAATTCATTGTCTTGACAAGAAGTTATGAAATAAAACTATCTTTTTCATGTATACATCTTGCCCGTAGGTATACATCCCAGATGGATGTTTAGATGTGTACATCATGTTCGACGTTTATTAGCCATGATTCCTATTGATCATTTAGGCTAAATAAAGGGTTTGGAAAAATTTCTAATATATGGATGACAAGTGTGATTTCATCGTATCACCCATTGTCATGAGTGTTAACACGTTTTCAGGTGTTTAACAAGGATCTGGATCTCTTTTTAAACAGGTTTTACCATTTTAGCTAGGTCTTCAATGACATTCAAGCTAGGTCAAACCTTTTAAGATTCTCTTTTAATATTTATACTGGCAGGAAAGGAATGATATTATTTTCATTCAGGACTTTTATTATAATTATCCTGAATTTAATTAAAATATAACTATAGCATAAAAAGTCAAGTCACAGGGGCAACTTTAAATTATAAACCATGATTTTGTAAAATCAAGGTATTTAGGCTTGAACGTGTCCATGCCTTTTCTTGACAGGGAGTTGTAGTCTACGACTGTCTTTAGTCTCAGAGGACGTTAATTATAGCACGTAGGCATTATATCCCTAATGGATGTTTAAATCACAAAATAAGAAAAGATTTCGGGAGAATCCATTATAAGTATGATTTATGTGACTTTATCGAACCACGTCTGCCAGAAAGTTAATATGTTACAGATGTTAACAAGGATGTGAATCTCTTGAATAAGTCCTACCATCTTGGCCTCGTCATATAGGCTAGGTTTACCTTTAAGATTCCTTTTTTTTAATTAACGCAGAATAATCCTAACTCGGGATGTTAATAAGGATCTGAACCTAAATTGAGGAACTGCCATCTTGGCCGGGTCTTAATAATGACACGAGGCTAGGTCTAGTCCTTTTTAGATTTTGTCATTTTATTATAATGGTAGATCTTATAAAAGGATTGTTACTTTAATTTATTTCATATATAATGATATAAATGAAATTTAGATAAAACATCCCAATGGTTTTAAAAGAGGTATAGAATTGCCCTAAGCGGGACTCGAATGAAATGATATAGTCCATGAAGGGACTGAAGGATAAGTATACCCTTATAAGGACTTACTAAGGAAACGAGCAAAAGGAGTTTCTTCTTCATTTTAGTTCTGAATATCTTCTCCTTGGTTGTACATTAATCCTAGTCGCAATACGAAGCTCGGCCTTTCCTAGGCTTCAAATGGGGAGAATTTCCATTACAGTTTCTTGCTTGGCGACATATTAAAATATATAATTGAAGGTAATAATCCTCCGAATAGGTACGAGAGTATTCCTATGTTAAGTCTAGACTCGGAAGGTCAAAGAATGTGCTAATGTGTCACTGAGATTAAACACAAAAGACTAGTGTTTAATTCACTCAATGTTGGCTCTGATACCAACCTGTCACACCCCGAATTTCCACGTGTCACCGGTGGGCCCGGCGGGGAGTATCGTGACGTAGTTGATATCATCATAGTCAAACAACACAATATTTAAATGCACAGCGGAAGCAAAAGATAAATATATTACAAACCGATATAAAGTAATATCAAGTATTACAAACGGAATGTAAAGGATCCACAGGCGGATCGAAAAATAAAATGAAACATAGTTCAACAGACTTTAGGCATCCAAGCTTGCGAGACTCTTATTGATGGTAAGGAGAAGCCAACCTATTACAAGTAGTACCTGCACTTAGTCTTTTTGGGAAAATACGTCAGTTTATACTGGTAAATACAATTTAACTGACTCATTTTGAAAATGTTTAAGAAAATTGATTTGAATGCACGTGGCACAAAATATCTTTTATAACTTGGGATAATTATGCAATATAATCTTGTAAGGGATTTACATGTTACTTATGCGTTCAGTAGCCCGATCCGTAGACCGGGTTAAAGATTAATAGACACACCACAATATTGAGTTATGCACTGAAAGGTGTACGCCTACACCCCGTGCTCAGGTCGTGGCCATCTCGTAAGATGATGCCAAGGATATCCGGGACATGGTCATTAACCCCCCAAAGGCTTTAAGCAAACAAAACACATTCAAAACATAGCATATCAATAAATTAACCTCTATTCGATTAAGAATTCAATGCCGGACCAAGCGGTATATTATATACCGTACCCCAAGCCCGTATAGGGAAAATAAGTTAAAAGTATTTGCCTGAGCATTTTATACAATTTATCCCAGCCGTATACCACCAAGCAAGTACAGATAGCTTTTACCGGGCTCCTAAATCTGGAACGAAAGTTTTTAATAACCTATTAGATTCCTAACGGGTCTTTAATTAAGCCTAAGCTTAGACCGGTTAACTTTCAAAAGGAAGACACGGTCAGACGCATGATAAAGCGAAGACCGGTTTAGAATGTGGGTTTGACCCGACAAGCTTGCATGCTTGTTTAATATGGGTAACTTAAACACATTCTGGATTTTGAGGCAAAAATGATAAGGTTTGACCCGTTTCGGCCAATTTATGCAAACTAGTTACATAAACCGAACCGAGCGTGAACAGGGCGTTACGGGTAACCATAAGAGTCATATGCAAGTTCCCTGAGATAATATGGCTTAAATATGTTATAATATCAGTAAGATATCTTCTATTATGCCCCAAATGAATTTAAGCTCAACTTATGCCTCATAAGGGCATTTTGGTCATTTAAAAGATTATAAAAGAGTTTTATTTGAAATATGAGCTACAGGTCTGATTTATACAGTAATTATACTTAATTTAACATGTTATAACAGTAGGGTATGACCCATATGTGAAACTTATCATTTAAAACCAAACTATGCTCCTTAGGGGTATTTTGGTAATTTCACAAAGGCTTAAAAGGTCAAAACAGGAAACCTGAGTTCAAAAACTTGTACTTACTGTTATTATATAAAAATATACTAAAAACATCAGTAGGTATCAACCTTATATGTTTAATATGGTTATAGTACCTACTATGCGTTAAAAACGCTTAAAAGGCGATTTGGAGCCGTTTCCGGGTTTTTAAAAGAAAGCTGATATTTTTATAATTCCAGAATGCTCAAAATATTTTATTTATCAAATAAAATCAGTAGAAAAAGGTTTGTGGTTAAAAGGATTTATAAAACTCATTTTATGGCTTAAAAGGGCAAAATCGGTATTAACCGAGTTAAACTTAGAGACCTATGTTATGCTCATCCAAAAATTAAATAAAAATCTTCAAAAATCCTAAAATATTATATTACATCAGTGGGTAAAAATTTTGATATTAAAAAGTGGGTTTAAATGGGCTATTCGCTAATTACGCCGTTTAATGGACATAAAGCTTTCAAATTACGCTAATGAGCATAACTTCTAATCTAGACCTCAAACTGATGTCAAATTTTAGGTGCAAGTTTATAAATCAGTAACTAATGTTTCTACTCTTTCACTTTTTCAAAAATCACGTTTTATAGTCAAAAGGGCATAATAGTCAACTTTTAAGCATTAATCGGAAACATGCATATGAATCGGATAAGTATTGAACCAAGTTGTATAATCTCAGAGAGTTATACTTATATGAAACCTGGTCCAAAATAAGCTCTAAGGCAGATCTTAAACATGCACAAACGGGTCAGAACTGAAAGTCAAAGCAAAAGTCAATTTATGCGACTTTCGGTTCCGATCCGGGTTTAAACTGAAAATTGTCGAGTTGAACATGTTGGGACATGTTCTTACATTAATTACCATGTTATATTAATGGTCAAACAGGTTGCATGTACCCTATATTGCTAATTATGCTTAAATTTGAAAATACACATTCTGTTGACTTTTTAAGGCAAGCTTTGACTCGACAATTAACATAGTTAGAGTGGGAATCTGAAAGTACCCTTTTAAGGGTTTGTTACCCACATAAATACCTACTTGTAGGTACTTTCAATTAGAGAAATGACTGAGCGGATTTCAATTAATCGCAAAGTCAAATTTAAATTATGACGGTTTGACTAATAACTAATTAACTAATGTCACGACCCCCGACCCACCCTGGACGGAATCGGGTGCCGCGGACAGCCCAGTGGTACCGGTGATTTAATTTGAAAAATATTGCAGCGGAAATTTCATCAGGACCGTGAGTTAGGAAAAATATCAGAGTTTAGAAAACACCGGATTTTATTTATTTAAATAGATGGGATGAACCCATGTTTTACAATGGTAGCTTTAATAAAGATAAATTTTATTACATAAAACAATATTTCTTAATTTGATTTAATTAATAAAATAAGCCACTTCTTGATGCCTTTCAGTGCCGTATCCATCTCTACTGTAATTACCTGAAACATGTTTGAAAAAGGTTTTGTCAGCGGGAAATACTGAGTGAATCATTCTATTTACTAAAATGACACATTTGTTATAATTTACAGTATTAAGAGCGATTACAATGTTTCTGATATCAAACCAACTACCCACGGTATTTGTCACTCGACCGAATCTGTGACTATGGTCATATCCCCCAATTGGCTGCCCCAATGGTGACGATTATCAAGTAATGTATACAAAACCCCACATACCGGCTGTAACTTGGTGATTACAAAGACTTAATCCCAGTAATTATAACTTTGAAAATAACATGCTTTTATAAACAAATTTGATAAAAAGAGAGAATGACTCACATATAATCATGCAGATTCATACGGCCAAAGTTTAGTCTACAGATAAGCCTTGATATATTGCAGAGTTATATAGGCAGAGCTTAGCCTATTGATTTAGCCTTGTAGTCTAGTGCATACGAACTAGGTAGGTAACTTAATATAACAATTACGATAACTCACGAGATCAACCCTCACAACTAATGACAAAGTGCTATGCTTAAACATCCATCGAATTAACGATTAATGACAAAGCATCACCCTAATGTGGGCAGCACTTAAACATCCATTGAGTACATTGATCGATCGGAAAATGAATCGTAATAGCGATCGAGTTATTACCCTGTATCGTAGCAGAATTCGAGCTAGTGTGTGTTAGGTAGTAATAAAAAAATATATATTTGTAATTTAAGTATAGTAACCTTAATTCAACCTTATCCCGATGTCCCGAGACAGAACCCCAACGAACTTAGTCGGGCAGAGCCCTGACATGTGTTATGGGTTTCAGATCAATCGGAAAGGGTAGCGGTGATCTGGAGTTAAAACACTTAAAACAGAGCAGGACTTTATTATTATTATAGGGTAAATAAAATAAATAAATAAAACAGAATATTAAAAGATAGAAGATGGCGAGACCAAAAGGGAAAAGAATGAGCAGGTTGGGAAGCTTATACTGCTTCTCTATTTATAGTTGAAATAACTTGGAGTCCACTCCAAGTTTATTGTTGTTCTTATCACTTTCGAGACACGTAGCCAATTTCAATTCAATGAAATTCTAAGGGTTTCCATTTGAAGCCACGTACATGTAAAGATGTACTTTTTTTTTTTGAACGGCGATCGATTCCAACAGACGAGAGGATCACACCCGCATTGCACGGGTCCCTAGTCCCCCCCGGGCGAGGCATCCGAGGTTGACCATAGGCGCTCCACGAGAAAATTTCCCCCCGGCAGCCACTTGACTGCAGTTGCGGCCTCCGCACCCGAAAGCCGGAGTAACCGCTGGGTAATAGAAAACTCGTGTGCGGCTCAAGACTCGAACCCGGGCTATTACGCACTCAAGGCTCTAATCCATCATTTCCATGACCACTCATCACCTGCTGGAAACGGGGATCGAACCGCCGCCCTCTAGGAGAGCAAACGGCCTACCCACCGCTCCACCAAACTGATGGGGGCATGTAAAGATGTACTTTGTTTGTTAGTTTTATTATTATCTTATTTATATATTGATTTTAAATGAAAATTTATTATATATATATAAAAGATGGGACATGAAATTGACAGGTTCTTTCAATTCCTAGATTAACCATTTATTTATTATTATATTTTTAATATTTATTATTATTTTAATTTTATTCTTATCTTCGATGTATACACATACATTTTAAACAAAATTAACTTTATTATTTATTTAGATATATATATTATAATTAATTTAATTGCTTCACTTAATTGGCGCTTATAATTTCTAAAATATGGCGTTCTATAAAATAATAATTATGTCTTTATAACGAGAATATTTTTTTCTACATTTGGGTCTAAGTTTCATTAAAAATAGAGTAGGTTCAAAATACAATGTATTTTATAATTTAATTTATTATACGGTTCCTAGGCCCATCTAGGAACTTCATATTTCTTACGGTCAACCTACCCGTAATCTACCTGTCTAATAATATAAGTTTTTATATAAACTTTTATTTTATTAAAAAGGTCACTCATATACAGACCAATTAATATAATATTTCAACCAACTATATATAATAGTGTTTTAAAATTATTTGGGTTGAATAAAATAACTAGTTACTAGTTACTAGTGGTTAATAATTTAAATAAACCTATAATTATTATATGATAAAAATAGGGATGTTACATTCTCCCCACCTTGTTTTAAATCTCGTCCTCGAGATTTGAGTTATGATATTTCTTTTAGACTTATGTCATATTTTAGTCAATAAAATAATATTTAAGGTAGATGACATAGAATTAAAATATCAAATTTTGTGAATACGAGTTGTATCATAAGTAGGATTCAACGGTTCAACTGAATTAGTTCAAGAAATTGATAACAAACGAATGAATATGATATGATTTCCATGGTGACTAGGTTAAAGCCAAAAGATATATGATCAATAGATATCTAAACTGAATGTGAAGGATTTAGCTTACTTTGATTGGCAACTGAGGAAGACTTAGAATCGATAGATTCAAAATGAAATAAAAGCATGACAATGATTTGTCAAATATTAATTTATGATATGAGAAAATCAATGTAGTGAGATAAGTAAATTGTAAGGATATATGAAAAGAAAATAGAGTTAGTGTATTTATTGTCTTAATACATAATTGTTTTAAGATCGAAAATCAAGAAGGTAAATAAATATTCATACTACATTTTACTTATTAAAATCATAACTTTTGGGTCATAACACACACGACACACTTTTAGGTCAGGCCATAAATTTAATCATTTATTAAAATATTAAATTCTATATTTAAACTTATTTAATATACGCAAAATTGTTTATAAAAAAAAAATTAGTTTTCTTTGTCTAATGTTTGAAAAGACAATTCAAGTATAATTTAGCATACGTTCATCAAAAGATTCTTCTATATATAAAAATTTTGAAAAGACCATTCACCTTAAAAAAAAATTTATTTATTTATTTATATATATATATATATATATATATTTTTTCATCGTCAAGACTTTTAATATGTTTTCTCCTTATAGCATAAAATATATATATTTTTAAAATTTACTAGATAAATATGACTTAATTTATATATATTAACTAGTTATTATCATGGTTGCATATTGGTTAGTGCTGCCTTGTTTAAGCATAGGTGATCAGTCTATGCCTAACTAAGGTAGGCTACCCAATATTAGCCCCTTGACAATAACCCTTGTACCTTAAAATAATATTAACACTACTATTATATTATTACTAATAATAATAAAATTATTAATAATAGATAACTTTAACATAAACTTTAAATGAGAGTATACCTCAACATAATTTTTTATACATATATATATATAAAATATAAATTCTTTACTCAATGGGTTTAATAAAATTGAATCGATATCAAAGAGTCACTGTTTTGCAATAATGCGGTTCATAGTGCAAAAAGCGGAATGATATTTGAGTTTGGATAAAATAACAAATCGGAATGAAGTCCTCCAGTTGGTTTCATAAATCAAATGAACCATATGTGCAACAAATAGTGCATGTGTAACGTATGGATTTATCAAGAAATGAAATAGATCAATATTTGTCACCATGAAAGAAATCCTTATGGTATGACGATCTTTAGGGAAAGTAAAAACTCGAAAGTCAATTCTTTATATGCAGAAGTCAGAAAAAAAAAATTTATCTGAAAATTTTGTATGATAATTGTTATTAAGTGATATTACCAAGGAATATCAAATAAAATGAAATAGGGAATTTGCAAAGTATGTAACTCCTTTTGCAGTGATAATAATTATGACTTTGATTAGACTGTGCACCGATGATTGTGAAATATTGTTTCAAAGTACCTCAGCGATATTCATTTTGTAGGATCATGTGGCAAAGTGCTCCTTTTTTATTAGTAGTTTTTCCACTAACGGGATTAGCCTTGTTGCCATTGTGCCCAATTATATTTTTCAAAGGTCTTGCCTTGGAAGTCGTGTGATATTCTTCAACTTCTGTGGATTTATAATTAAATTTTTATGTGTTTTCTTGTATCTTATCATAACTTTACATGTTTTTTTTTTTTTTTTTTTTTTTTTTTTTTTTTTTTTTACTTTAGAAATTCTTTATACTTTCGATGGTATCCCAACTTAATGGGTTTCTATCGTTATTATTGTCGCTCAAGTTACTAGGCGGATAATCAAACGAAATAATGTTTGATATCGGAAAAGAGATTCCTGATAAAGAAATCTAGACACAGATACTTGTGCTTGATTCCTATTTGACTTTTGGAATTCTTTATAGATATAACTATCTATATAATCATATATTTCACATACCCTTCATAAAGTCAATGCATTTAACAGATTCATATTTTCAAAAACCAGTCAAATATTTGGTCAAGATACTATTTAGGGAAATTTTGTCATTTGTTTGACATATTATATACCCCGTCTTATCCGATTCGCGCCGGAGCGGTAATCTCAGTATATCCGAACAAACTGGAGAGTCTGCTACACCATGCCCAGTTTTGTCGGAGAAAATTTTCTATTTCCCATAAATAGTATCTTTTCAAAAGTGACTCTTTTATTAGGGCTTTTATCCAGAACCAAAGAAAATTGTATTTCTCGTAACATATCTTATTCTAGCCCAAGTAATATCAATAAGCAATAATTACTATTAATTCTTTCTTATTTATCATATCTTGCAATATTCTAATTACCATTATTATGGTATATCAAAACCCATCATACTTTATTTACACAAGTACTTAGCTTATTTCGAAGCTTATACTAAGGCATCTTTTCTTAAGTTCAAGTCTAAATGCTATAATGTGTGCTACCAGTTAATAGCAATCTCCTAACTCTTTTATATGAACTTAGGTATTATTGTCACAACACCTAAAAGCTTGAAGCAGTGGCTCTGATACCACCTTCTGTCACGACCCCCGACCCACCCTGGACGGAATCGGGTGCCGCGGACAGCCCAGTGGTACCGGTGATTTAATTTGAAAAATATTGCAGCGGAAATTTCATCAGGACCGTGAGTTAGGAAAAATATCAGAGTTTAGAAAACACCGGATTTTATTTATTTAAATAGATGGGATGAACCCATGTTTTACAATGGTAGCTTTAATAAAGATAAATTTTATTACATAAAACAATATTTCTTAATTTGATTTAATTAATAAAATAAGCCACTTCTTGATGCCTTTTAGTGCCGTATCCATCTCTACTGTAATTACCTGAAACATGTTTGAAAAAGGTTTTGTCAGCGGGAAATACTGAGTGAATCATTCTATTTACTAAAATGACACATTTGTTATAATTTACAGTATTAAGAGCGATTACAATGTTTCTGATATCAAACCAACTACCCACGGTATTTGTCACTCGACCGAATCTGTGACTATGGTCATATCCCCCAATTGGCTGCCCCAATGGTGACGATTATCAAGTAATGTATACAAAACCCCACATACCGGCTGTAACTTGATGATTACAAAGACTTAATCCCAGTAATTATAACTTTGAAAATAACATGCTTTTATAAACAAATTTGATAAAAAGAGAGAATGACTCACATATAATCATGCAGATTCATACGGCCAAAGTTTAGTCTACAGATAAGCCTTGATATATTGCAGAGTTATATAGGCAGAGCTTAGCCTATTGATTTAGCCTTGTAGTCTAGTGCATACGAACTAGGTAGGTAACTTAATATAGCAATTACGATAACTCACGAGATCAACCCTCACAACTAATGACAAAGTGCTATGCTTAAACATCCATCGAATTAACGATTAATGACAAAGCATCACCCTAATGTGGGCAGCACTTAAACATCCATTGAGTACATTGATCGATCGGAAAATGAATCGTAATAGCGATCGAGTTATTACCCTGTATCGTAGCAGAATTCGAGCTAGTGTGTGTTAGGTAGTAATAAAAAAATATATATTTGTAATTTAAGTATAGTAACCTTAATTCAACCTTATCCCGATGTCCCGAGACAGAACCCCAACGAACTTAGTCGGGCAGAGCCCTGACATGTGTTATGGGTTTCAGATCAATCGGAAAGGGTAGCGGTGATCTGGAGTTAAAACACTTAAAACAGAGCAGGACTTTATTATTATTATAGGGTAAATAAAATAAATAAATAAAACAGAATATTAAAAGATAGAAGATGACGAGACCAAAAGGGAAAAGAATGAGCAGGTTGGGAAGCTTATACTGCTTCTCTATTTATAGTTGAAATAACTTGGAGTCCACTCCAAGTTTATTGTTGTTCTTATCACTTTCGAGACACGTAGCCAATTTCAATTCAATGAAATTCTAAGGGTTTCCATTTGAAGCCACGTACATGTAAAGATGTACTTTGTTTGTTAGTTTTATTATTATCTTATTTATATATTGATTTTAAATGAAAACTTATTATATATATATAAAAGATGGGACATGAAATTGACAGGTTCTTTCAATTCCTAGATTAACCATTTATTTATTATTATATTTTTAATATTTATTATTATTTTAATTTTATTCTTATCTTCGATGTATACACATACATTTTAAACAAAATTAACTTTATTATTTATTTAGATATATATATTATAATTAATTTAATTGCTTCACTTAATTGGCGCGTATAATTTCTAAAATATGGCGTTCTATAAAATAATAATTATGTCTTTATAACGAGAATATTTTTGTCTACATTTGGGTCTAAGTTTCATTAAAAATAGAGTAGGTTCAAAATACAATGTATTTTATAATTTAATTTATTATACGGTTCCTAGGCCCATCTAGGAACTTCATATTTCTTACGGTCAACCTACCCGTAATCTACCTGTCTAATAATATAAGTTTTTATATAAACTTTTATTTTATTAAAAAGGTCACTCATATACAGACCAATTAATATAATATTTCAACCAACTATATATAATAGTGTTTTAAAATTATTTGGGTTGAATAAAATAACTAGTTACTAGTTACTAGTGGTTAATAATTTAAATAAACCTATAATTATTATATGATAAAAATAGGGATGTTACAACTAAGCTAAAACGAAAACGAAAGGGTTATGAACACTTACAAGAGTCCTAATTACGATTAGAGATCACTAGAAAGCCTGAGGTTGATCAGAGAGCTTCAGAATTGAGAAAGCAAGTGAAGTATCAAGTGAACTTACCTCCTTTATATAGTTTTCGGGTCCTCACGAGATCGCGACAAGTGTCGGAAGTTCATAACCTGATTAGGCCATGTGTAAAACCATTTATAAAATCTATGGGCAACCCCTAGAGTCGAGTTGAGAGTATAGGAAACCAGGTTGGACATGAAAACAGCAAGAAACAGGCTGTTTCCAGCTATTTCTGCATCTGATCAGGCCACGCGGCCCGCGTAGGTAACTCAGCAGTCTTACGCGGCCCGCCTGCATGTCCCAGGTCAGCAAAACAACTTTCATAATTGGCAGATTTGGTCCCTGTTTGCATATAAACGTGTTTCTGACACATCCATGGTCCGTTAACCTCATTTCAAGGCTCCATTATGAGGCCCACATATAGGGAATATGAAACATGTTCAAAAACATGTCGGATGTCGGTTCGTTTGGCCGTACGGTCACATTGTTTGTCTAATTACGACGAAACACGAACGGACGCTAAAAACGAACCAAACGACGCGACGAAAGGAATTTTATCAAGGCGATCACTAAAATTAAATATTTTAGTGCTTACATAAATTTTTGGGTGTCCGGGGATATTCAGATTGTGAGATATGCGCGAAAATGCAAACTTGTGCACTTTTTGACACTTTTAGTCCCTGCATGACATAAAAGTTTATTTTTGCGCATAAAACACCTCTAAGCCTACATCTAAGCTATATGAAGAATAAATAGGGTATGTTTAACTCCTGGTCATATTCCGGAAGGTCCGTTACCATACGATTCGACCTACTTTTGCAGTTTGACGAAATTAGTCCTTTAATTGCGCATTGTAGTGCGAAATGTTATTTAATGATATCCAAGCCTCCTATGGCCCATAATGGGCATTACCAAGCATATACTTAAATATTACTACGCTCTCGTTCGCCTAGATGGTCACCGAAAGGCGTAGATTCAAAAGTTGACGCTTTAGGCCCCTCTATTGCGCAAACTTGCGCATCACATCATTTATTAGCATTGAAGCCTCATCTAATCCATATTAGGAATTCTTGGAAGTATTATTAACACCACGATGCTTCGGGTTCACTAAAAGGTCATTCAGAGGTATAATTAAACATATTGACACTTTTAATCCCTCTAACTTGCAAAGTTGCGCGTAACTTTACTTATAGGCATAAAAACCTTAGATGGCCATTATTTGGCATTCCTGTAACGCCCCAAAAATCTGAATGTTAATGTTTGTTGTATGTTATAATGTGACACGTCAGGAAATAAATAACTAGGTTATTTAACCTAGTTAAGGGTATGGTTGAAAGTCTTAAATGATTAAGGTAGTGTCAGTTATGTTTTAAAAGTAAACCCGAGGGGCTAAAATGGAACAAGTGAAAGTTAAGTTATAAGATAACTAAACACACACATAAACACACACATCGTGTGTGTTCGAGAAAGATCAGGAGGCTCCCAAGGAGCCTCAAACCCTAAACCGCCTTTAAGCTCGAATTGGAAGGCAAGATGAAGTTGAAATCCATAACCGAGCATGGATTAATGATCACCAACACGAGGGGATCATAAGGTATGTCTTAAATCTAAGATTGGTGATCATGGGTGAAGTGGGTTATGTTCTAATCCGTAAGTTAATATGAAATTGATTATGTACGAGGGTTAGAATCCTCGTGTAGAACATGGGTAATGAATGGTTTGCGTTAATTTGATGTTTAGAGGTGACACCCGTTAGTTAGGGTGAAGATTATGACTAGTAATCACCTCCTATGTTCAAGTCTTGTTGAATGATTGATGTATTATGTGGGTATGATGAATTATTGTTAGATGAAAGTATAGGAATATGATGATGCTATGTTTAATGTTCATTTGGAATGATACATGATGATTAGTAGTTGGTTTTGATGGGTTATGTATGAGTTTAGAAGAATTGTGCATGAAATAGTTGTACGTTATGCTTAAAAAGTAGTACTCACATCAAGTGAATGAGGAAATGTATATAGCGTCGTCCGTATAGTTGATTATGATGTTACGGGAATATGATGATAAGTCGATAGTTAAGTATGGTTAATAGTTGACTTTTGAAAGTCAACTAAGTATAAGAAACATGACTTGACTCGTTGTCGTAAATGTATGTTGATGGAAAGTCGTATGGTACATATTATAGCAATCCGTGTTAAATGTAATGACATGATGAGTTGCATGAGTTTAACGTATACGGATATGATTATGTGAAGTCGATTATATGTTTTAATGCTTGTTAGTAATGACTAAGGAAAGTTAAGTGTGAGTTATGCGAATGATATGATGGTTACATGTACAAATGAGTATGCTAATAAGGGCGTGGTTTCGATGAAATGAAAGTATAGGAAACACGTCAAGACGGACTCAAGCTTGAGGTGTTAACGGGTCAAGAAGAGGCAAGGAATCGGATACGAGCACGGACGCATAAGGTAAGTGATTTCCGTAATCACTTCTTAGTACAAGTAAGTAATAAAATGTTGTAATGAATTAAACATGAAGTTTGAGGTCAAAAATGTGTTAAAGTCTTTCGTCGTAAATGATGGGATTAAGGTTGACCAAAATGCCCTTGATGGGTATTTTGGGGTAAACGAACGTAAAAGTAGCCTAGAAACAAGTTATGCGATTAGTGTGATGTTTTGGACAAGTATGAAAGTGGGAATTACGGTTTGGTTAGTCGTAGACCAATTAATGCACGAATACCCTTAACGGGTCAAAAATAAGCATATGAACAATAAGGTGTTAAGAGGATGCAAGACATCCAAGAATTTGGTAAGTTATGATAGACGTCACTCATATTATTATGTTTATAAGAGGTTTTGGTAAAACGAACAAGTTATGTTGACGAATGCATGAACGGGTCGAAAAGTGGGAAAATGGTAATAAGCCGAAGAGTTAAAAGTCGGAAATTATATAAAGTCGTATGTTGGATTTTAGTTCCCTTAGATGGAGAATTAAATTACGGACGCGTAGGAAAAAGAATCGGGTAAAACGGACCAATAACGAAGAAGTTATGACCGTTTCCGTGAAACGCGGACGTGCTGAAATCTGCAGCACTGCAGCAACAAACATCCTGTTTGTTTGATGGCGTCGCGCTACGCGACGGCCCGTCGCGCTACGCGACGGGGTGGCTGTTTGTCGAAAGTTGCTTGTTAGCTCCGTTTTGTATCGGGAACTCGTTTAAACGCGTTTTAAGTCGCGTATAACTAGTTTAACTCATGTTTTATGACCATTAGGGTAAGCGTATGTGTGAATGTGTAAAGGTGGGATGACATGATCGTGCGTGACGATATAGGTATGTTGGTTCCCCTTGGGATCCCATAGCCAGGTAAGAATCCCACCTTAGGTTCCATTTAGGAACCTTAAAGCGGGATCCCATAGCCAGGTAAGAATCCCACCTTAGGTTCCATTTAGGAACCTTAAAGCGGGATCCCATAGCCCAGGTAAGAATCCCACCTTAGGTTCCATTTATGAACCTTAAAGTGGGATCCCGTACCCAAAGTAAGAATTATTAATTTAATTCTCATTGGCAATCGCCCTTATGTGGATAAGCGAGTATGTATGTATGTATGAGTATATACGGGGATGTAATGATGTAGGAGTAGATAGTATGTATAAGTAGTCAAGGGAGTATGTACGAAGGTATGCACGTATGTAAGTTGTGAGAAGGTATGGAATAAGTATGTATGCATGTATGTAATTATGTATGTATGTTGGTATGCAAGTATGTTTGTAGGTTTGTATGTAAGTATGTATGTAGGTATGTATGTATGTATGTAGGCATGTAAGGATGTATGTATGTATGTATGTATGAATGGATGTGTTTAGGTATGCACGAACGTATGTATGTAGGTACACAGGGATGTATGTTTCTATGTGTGACCGTAAGTTTACGTATAGGTTGTATGAAAGTACGTACGCATGTATTCAATGAAATTGAGCACTAACGATAATAACATCGTGCCTGGTGATGAAGTGTAACGCAGGAATGTCAAAGATGTCTCACTACGGATCTTATGATCAGAAGGAAAGACGGGATGCAAAGAGTTAATGAAACGAAAAGTAAACGTGAACAAGTCTTGTATGCTTATGATACGTACTAATGTATGAATTTTATGTGGTGAGCGCAGGTAGTACCAGTCATGAGGATAACCAAGGTTTGGAGACCGAGGATCGAGTCACAAGACAGATTGTACGGGAATGCTTAAATATGTAATTTAGTGTTGATAAGGCATGTTCTTATATTCGCAAAATGAATTATTAGAATGTCAAGATGTATGTCATGAAAGAAATTTTCAAACTCGAATTTCCGCTGCGTTGTGTTAAGGTTAAATGAATTAGGGTCTTACAAGTTGGTATCAGAGCCCTGGTTTGAGGGAATCAAGTACGAGAAGGTAAGTACTTGAACTCAAAGTTGTGCGCTCTTGAGATAAGAAATCCGTACAATCTAGGACTCGATCAAGATCCAAAGGTAAAGGTTGATGAAAGTATGTATTTATGTATACGTATAAAGAAACTGACGGTTTTGTATGTGCAAGGTAAGCATAAGTGTTGAAAGAGGATGATCCGTGAATGCAGTCTAGGATAAATACTACGGCAGGCAAAGAGGTAATAAGACAAATAGGCAAATGAGCCCAGGTACGTGAATGTAATATGTGGAGGTATGTAATGGAAAAGTTTAATTAGGTAAGGGAAAAATTTTAAAATGAAAGACAATGATAGTATAGTAATGAAGTATTGGAAGCAATACACGCGCCGAAGCCTAAGTCTACGGACATAAGGTGACAATTACATGAAGGCACGAAACTACTGTGTGGATTGTGTACCTGGCCAGTACATGAGAAACGTATGACGTTCGTGAGATCATGATAATTGTTACAGGTATGTCCGGTAGAGTTGGGTAGCAGGCGGGCGTGTGGGTGAAATGGGAAGTAAGACTCTCGGGAAATTGAGAGTACTATGTAAGAATGAAAAACATGCCTGATAAGAATGAAGAATGTTGAACCCGTGATTAAGTACGGATCAACAAGATAAGAATGTAATGTTTGAATCCGCGAGACGGATTCAAGGATGAAAGGCATGAATGAAATGTTTGAATCTGCGAGACAGATTCAAGGATGAAAGGCATGAATGAAATGTTTGAATCCGCGAGACGGATTCAAAGATGAAAGGCATGAATGAAATGTTTGAATCCGTAAGACGGATTCAAGGATGAAAGGTAAGAATGAATGTTTGAATCCGTGAGATGGATTCAAGGAGGAAAGGTATGAATGTAATGATTGAATCCGTGAGATGGATTCAAGGAGGGAAGGTATGAATGTAATGTTTGAATCCGCGAGGCGGGTTCAAAGATAAAAGGCATGAATGTAATGTTTGAATCCGTAAGGTGGATTCAATGAATGAAAAAGCATGAATGATGCGTCTGAATCCGTAAGACGGAATCAAAAATATAAGAAGATGAAATTAATCCGCCTAAGAAGATGTCGACAGTTTGACCATGATTGAGTCGAACGGGTCATAGAAACAAGTATAAAGTAAAAAGTGATAGTATAATAAACGAAGTTTTGTATAAGTTACGTGTTAGATGTGTTAGTAATTGACTCTTAGAAGTCGGAATGATGACGGGCTGTGACCCGGACAATAACTTGAGTATGGGCGGAAATGGTAAGCTCAGTAAGAAATATTGAAACGATATAATAAGGTCTTTGCAAGTAAGCATGAATGGAAGGAAGTACGAGCGTGTACTTCCGTTGGCAAAATGATTAATTGAATGAAAAGATTGCATGTAAGAAATAGAATGTGCGGTAAGTTATAGCAGAATTATTGATGTGATGAAACCAACCGTATTGGGGAAAGGATGTGCACGAGTGGAAACTCATGACACGGATGAATGAAATCTGGCCTATTATGGCTAGTACTCGAGGAAAAGATGAATCGATCTGGGTTGCAGATCGTGGTTTGGGAAATGAAAAAGAGGTTAGTAAGAATATTTAACTCATGATTTGATAGATATGAAACAGTATGACACCTGTACCTGTGTAAATTAAGTAATGCATGAAGTGAAAGCAATAGTAATGTGAAATGAACGAAATGATTTAAAGATAAAATAAAGGTATGCAAGGTGTACGTAACTGTAGAAAATGTAGAATGAGGGTAACGTTAGAATTAAGCACGTAGGAGTGATTATGCAATAAGAGTTTTGTTGTAAAAACAAAACAAAAGTTAAATGTTATACAGAGTATGTAGAGAATGTAAATTTTTAAGGGGTGAAGTGGAGATATTAGATCCATTAAGAAAGGATCATATCAAAGGACGGAAGAGTATGTGTATTGACCAGTTATTGACAGGTCAAGTAAATGAAAATGATATAAGAAAGAATGATCAGGAAAGTATGGGCTAGTAGTCGTATGGATGGACTAGAAGAAAAGATAATGTGTGTTTGATGAAAGTGAGAAAGGTTTCGGGGACGAAACCTTGTTTAAGGGTGGTAGACTTGTAACGCCCCAAAAATCTGAATGTTAATGTTTGTTGTATGTTATAATGTGACACGTCAGGAAATAAATAACTAGGTTATTTAACCTAGTTAAGGGTATGGTTGAAAGTCTTAAATGATTAAGGTAGTGTCAGTTATGTTTTAAAAGTAAACCCGAGGGGCTAAAATGGAACAAGTGAAAGTTAAGTTATAAGATAACTAAACACACACATAAACACACACATCGTGTGTGTTCGAGAAAGATCAGGAGGCTCCCAAGGAGCCTCAAACCCTAAACCGCCTTTAAGCTCGAATTGGAAGGCAAGATGAAGTTGAAATCCATAACCGAGCATGGATTAATGATCACCAACACGAGGGGATCATAAGGTATGTCTTAAATCTAAGATTGGTGATCATGGGTGAAGTGGGTTATGTTCTAATCCGTAAGTTAATATGAAATTGATTATGTACGAGGGTTAGAATCCTCGTGTAGAACATGGGTAATGAATGGTTTGCGTTAATTTGATGTTTAGAGGTGACACCCGTTAGTTAGGGTGAAGATTATGACTAGTAATCACCTCCTATGTTCAAGTCTTGTTGAATGATTGATGTATTATGTGGGTATGATGAATTATTATTAGATGAAAGTATAGGAATATGATGATGCTATGTTTAATGTTCATTTGGAATGATACATGATGATTAGTAGTTGGTTTTGATGGGTTATGTATGAGTTTAGAAGAATTGTGCATGAAATAGTTGTACGTTATGCTTAAAAAGTAGTACTCACATCAAGTGAATGATGAAATGTATATAGCGTCGTCCGTATAGTTGATTATGATGTTACGGGAATATGATGATAAGTCGATAGTTAAGTATGGTTAATAGTTGACTTTTGAAAGTCAACTAAGTATAAGAAACATGACTTGACTCGTTGTCGTAAATGTATGTTGATGGAAAGTCGTATGGTACATATTATAGCAATCCGTGTTAAATGTAATGACATGATGAGTTGCATGAGTTTAACGTATACGGATATGATTATGTGAAGTCGATTATATGTTTTAATGCTTGTTAGTAATGACTAAGGAAAGTTAAGTGTGAGTTATGCGAATGATATGATGGTTACATGTACAAATGAGTATGCTAATAAGGGCGTGGTTTCGATGAAATGAAAGTATAGGAAACACGTCAAGACGGACTCAAGCTTGAGGTGTTAACGGGTCAAGAAGAGGCAAGGAATCGGATACGAGCACGGACGCATAAGGTAAGTGATTTCCGTAATCACTTCTTAGTACAAGTAAGTAATAAAATGTTGTAATGAATTAAACATGAAGTTTGAGGTCAAAAATGTGTTAAAGTCTTTCGTCGTAAATGATGGGATTAAGGTTGACCAAAATGCCCTTGATGGGTATTTTGGGGTAAACGAACGTAAAAGTAACCTAGAAACAAGTTATGCGATTAGTGTGATGTTTTGGACAAGTATGAAAGTGGGAATTACGGTTTGGTTAGTCGTAGACCAATTAATGCACGAATACCCTTAACGGGTCAAAAATAAGCATATGAACAATAAGGTGTTAAGAGGATGCAAGACATCCAAGAATTTGGTAAGTTATGATAGACGTCACTCATATTATTATGTTTATAAGAGGTTTTGGTAAAACGAACAAGTTATGTTGACGAATGCATGAACGGGTCGAAAAGTGGGAAAATGGTAATAAGCCGAAGAGTTAAAAGTCGGAAATTATATAAAGTCGTATGTTGGATTTTAGTTCCCTTAGATGGAGAATTAAATTACGGACGCGTAGGAAAAAGAATCGGGTAAAACGGACCAATAACGAAGAAGTTATGACCGTTTCCGTGAAACGCGGACGTGCTGAAATCTGCAGCACTGCAGCAACAAACATCCTGTTTGTTTGATGGCGTCGCGCTACGCGACGGCCCGTCGCGCTACGCGACGGGGTGGCTGTTTGTCGAAAGTTGCTTGTTAGCTCCGTTTTGTATCGGGAACTCGTTTAAACGCGTTTTAAGTCGCGTATAACTAGTTTAACTCATGTTTTATGACCATTAGGGTAAGCGTATGTGTGAATGTGTAAAGGTGGGATGACATGATCGTGCGTGACGATATAGGTATGTTGGTTCCCCTTGGGATCCCATAGCCAGGTAAGAATCCCACCTTAGGTTCCATTTAGGAACCTTAAAGCGGGATCCCATAGCCAGGTAAGAATCCCACCTTAGGTTCCATTTAGGAACCTTAAAGCGGGATCCCATAGCCCAGGTAAGAATCCCACCTTAGGTTCCATTTATGAACCTTAAAGTGGGATCCCGTACCCAAAGTAAGAATTATTAATTTAATTCTCATTGGCAATCGCCCTTATGTGGATAAGCGAGTATGTATGTATGTATGAGTATATACGGGGATGTAATGATGTAGGAGTAGATAGTATGTATAAGTAGTCAAGGGAGTATGTACGAAGGTATGCACGTATGTAAGTTGTGAGAAGGTATGGAATAAGTATGTATGCATGTATGTAATTATGTATGTATGTTGGTATGCAAGTATGTTTGTAGGTTTGTATGTAAGTATGTATGTAGGTATGTATGTATGTATGTAGGCATGTAAGGATGTATGTATGTATGTATGAATGGATGTGTTTAGGTATGCACGAACGTATGTATGTAGGTACACAGGGATGTATGTTTCTATGTGTGACCGTAAGTTTACGTATAGGTTGTATGAAAGTACGTACGCATGTATTCAATGAAATTGAGCACTAACGATAATAACATCGTGCCTGGTGATGAAGTGTAACGCAGGAATGTCAAAGATGTCTCACTACGGATCTTATGATCAGAAGGAAAGACGGGATGCAAAGAGTTAATGAAACGAAAAGTAAACATGAACAAGTCTTGTATGCTTATGATACGTACTAATGTATGAATTTTATGTGGTGAGCGCAGGTAGTACCAGTCATGAGGATAACCAAGGTTTGGAGACCGAGGATCGAGTCACAAGACAGATTGTACGGGAATGCTTAAATATGTAATTTAGTGTTGATAAGGCATGTTCTTATATTCGCAAAATGAATTATTAGAATGTCAAGATGTATGTCATGAAAGAAATTTTCAAACTCGAATTTCCGCTGCGTTGTGTTAAGGTTAAATGAATTAGGGTCTTACAATTCCCGAGAGTATAATTAAATATTATTAAGCTCCCAGTTTGTTAGAAGCTCACTCAGAGGTAAGAATTAACATGTTGACGCTTTTAACCCCTTTATTGCGCAAACTTTCAATTAATTACGCAAACGGCTACACTTATTAATCAAGTGGCACATTTGTGAATATAAACATCATAAGAAACTTATTTTTTAGGTATGTTATCACTTCCAGTCCTTTCATAATCAAAGTTTTCGATTTTTCGAAAAATTAGTCCCTCAATTTCAGTGTTTGACTTCATTAGGGTTTATTACACGTGTCAATACATCATTGGACGTGATTTTACGAGCTGTTACACAATACCATTAACAATTTGTTTCAAGTTACTAAGATTATGTTGCAATTATTGCTCTTACTAAAATAACATTTTGGTCAATTTAGATTGATAGTCACTTAACTTTTAGTCCATGAAATAAGTTAGAGAAATAGCATAACTTGTAAGTGACAAACCAGAATTGAGCTTTATGATAAATAAATTTGATGATAATAAATAGTGACTTATATATTGTGATTTGACTGAGTTCATAGGTTTATTCATGTTGTTGATGTATATTATATTAACATTACCCGACAAACGGACGTGTATTAAACTAGTTGAGTATTGACAAATCGCGTCCCAAGGGATGATAACGATGATGAAGGATATCATAAATATGGAGAATTGAAGAGAACAGAGAGTAACACTTGTGAAAAAAAAAACAAGATTAATGCGGTATTTCTAGGTTAAAAAATTAACATAAAAAGGAAAATTTAAACCGTTGTGCATCAGTTAAATTTAGCATTAACGACTAAAAAACAAGAGTAAACTGCCAAAATGGACCCTGAGGTTTGATCATTTTTGCCACTTTAATCCAAAACTCAAACCTTTTGAATCTGAGTCCCTATGGTTTCAATTTTGTTGTCATTTTCATCCAGAAGCAAAATCTGGTCAGATTTTTCAGTTAACATCCAGTTTTTTTTTTGTCATTTTCCTCCGTTTTAACGAAGGGCAAAATGGTCAGATTTTTTTAATTTGTTAATAATAAAACGTTAAAAGACCATTTTACCCTTCATTAAAATGAAGGAAAAAGACAAAAAAGTTAGATGTTAACTGAAAAATCTGACCAGATTTTGATTTTGGATGAAAATGGCAACAAAACTGAAACCACATGGACCCAGATTCAAAAGGTTTGAGTTTTGGACTAATGTGGCAAAAGTGACCAAACCTCAAGGACCATTTTGGCAGTTTACTCGGAAAACTAATTAGTTTGCGCTGCTCAATATATCATGACCTCACTCACCAGCCCCTTCGCACGTCCACCTCTCATCACATATAAAACCCACCCTTTACGAGTTTAAAGGGTAAACTACAAGAGGCGTAAGTATTGTATGCTTATTACAAACAATGAAAACAGTAAATTTAATAAACCAGAGAGTAAATTACACTTTGTGTCCTTTAAGTATATCAGGAGTTATGAAACGTGCCATTTAAAAGATTTAATTACAGTTTATGTCCAAAAATTGCATGTTATGTAACATTTTATATCCTTTAGGGCTAACCCAGTTAAGAAACTCAGTTATGTTCACTTTAACTAAGAGTAATTCCGTCCATCCATATGTTATTGACTTTAAAACACATTTATAACCCCATTTGACCAAAATTCCACCATTTCTCTCTCTACCACTCCACCTGACCCTTCTCCCACCTTTCTTGTTCACACCGATTTCCCCTTTTCCAAGTTGTTGTAACACACACCGTCATCGGCAATATTCCGTCGGGGAATGGCCTAGGTGTGCACCGATAACAACAATAAGAACAACAGCTTCATCAACAACAACAACACGAACAACAAGTAACCAGTAAGAATGTGAATTCGTTTTGGGCGCCCACAGGGTACCAGTCTCCGACTCTAGGTGACGACTTTTCTGATCCTTTTTACGGAGGACGAAAAATGTTGTCGGTGGTGAAGAGGCAGCTGGCTTTCTGATTCCGAACTTAGATAACCATCACAACCAGCAACACCACCAGTTAGGGTTTAGGTTTGCTGATTTTGTGGCATCTGGATCAGTAGGTGAGTTGATTTTGGCACTAATTAATGGATGATCTCCGATTTCACTCTCTATGACAACTTGGAAAAAGTGGTGGTGTGAAGGGTTGTAGGCGACAACCGGTGGTCGGGCTAGGGTGGCAAATCAGTGATGGTTACAGATTTGTGCGGCGGAGGTGTAGGATAGTAGGGGTTTGTCGTGGACGGATGATGGTGGATAACTAATTAGTGGACATTGGGCGGGGAATGGTTTTGGTTTGTCGTGGTGGTGAAGGACAGGGGTTATGTGGGTGTAATGGAGGGTTGCAGGTAGTGGAGATGGTGGTGTTGAAGGTATGCTTTGCGTAATGGTGGTGTTGGTGATGGTGGAAGGGTGATAGTGGTGATGGCAATGGCGGTGTGGTGGTGATGGTGTGGCTGTGAACAAGAAGAGTGGGGTGAGACCAACTTAAATTTTAGGTTTTAGGTTTCTATTTTTATTCAAATAAATTGGTTGTAAAATGGGAAGTGAAATGACAACTTTGCCCTTGGGTAAAGTGAACATAACTGAGTTTCTTATCTGGGTTAGCCCTAAAGGATATAAACTGTTGTATAACATGCGATTTTTGGACATAAACTGAAATTAATTTTTTTAAAGGGCACGTTTCGTAATTTTTTTTTTTGGTAAGGGGGTGTAATTTACACTAAACCAGAATACGTATTAAATGTGTACTGTTTAAACTAATATTTTTTTATTTTTTTATTTTTGTTTATGGGTATTTATAATTTTTTTGTGGCTTTGGTAAAATTTATAACTTTTGTCACTTTAATTGTGTAAGATTAAGATAATTATAACTCATAAGTAACAAATTATTGTAAAAATATAACTGGTTGTCCAATATTATTCATCACAATATTAATTTGTTTATAAACATTTATATTTTTAGTTATTTTTTATCATAGCTTTATATATAATAGTTACTAGTATTAAGCCCCTGCGTTGCAGCGGTTGTCGTAAAACTGTGTCAAGTAATATCAATGCTATACCATTATCAGCGATCACCAACACGGGAAAACTCGTAAAAACAAAATAAATAAAAACGGAAAAAAAATAAAGCCGAGCGAAAAGCAGACGTAAAATCTTTGAATTATGCAAGCTCGTTGCAAAGAAATTAAATCGAAACGTAAAACATAGAAAAAATAACTAAGTTAATCCAGGATCCGTGCGTTGCGACAAACGTGTCAAACGGAGAAAAAAAGATGTGTTTTGACGGGCCAAACGGGAAAAATATAAGAAAAATGTTGAACCCCACACGCACGTTGCGGTGCGTTAACTCACAAATTTAGAACGAAACGAAAAGCTTGGAAATGATGAAAAGTATGGTGGAACAAAATTGAAAATTAAAAAGAGTTGGGGTTAAATTGGAAAAGATGAAAAGCTTTAGATTAATAAGTAAAAAAAAACAAAGGGTCTAAATCGCAAAAGTATAAAAGTTTTGGGTAATATTATTAATAAGTAAAAAAACAAAGGGTCTAAAACAAAGGATGTTAATAATTTATTAGATATTAGATTTAGATATTTATAATATTATTAATTGGATTTATTAATATTAAAATAAAGATAAAGATAAAGATAAGTGATATTTATATATATTGGTTATTAGTATTAAAAGAAATATATTAATTAAATAAATGTAAATAAAATTTATGTGGTTGAAGGAGAGAATGTCATCTGACATTATTTTTAGTCTTTTATTAATATTTAGATTAGATTTCTTTGTAAATATATAGTTATTTAATATATTAGATAAAGTTATACCAATAAAACGTCCGTTTAGGCTCGCCTTAATAAGTGAAGTTCAGGCTCATTTATTAAGCGAGCCTATTATTACACTCGAGCTCAGGCTCGAGCTCTTGTAAGCTAGGATTGATTCAAACTCTTGTAGCTAGGTTTGATTCGAGCTTTAAGCGAACCGATCTCAAGTAGCTCACGAACTCCTTGTTTACACCTCTAGATTAATTGTATACATATATTTTTTTCTAGATAAACTCTAGATCGTCCATTATATGCACTTAAAATCTTCATTTTTTTTTTTTGTAAATGATACAACTAAAATTCTTGCACTGGCCCATGTCTGAATTATAACACCCAAATTCTAAGCCAAATTACCAATTAGTGGAAGAAACACTTTTCTTGGTCTGAATGAATCAGATTAGCTTTGGTGATGGATCACCAAATCTTTTCTTGTTAATACAACAAATAATCTTGCAATAATGGTCCCAGTCAGGATTGGAAGGCGTAATCTCAGGGTACCCCATCGGGTGATCTTCCACATACGTTTGCACATCTTCCGCTTCTACAAGCCCTTCCAAGAACACTCGTAACTTGCCGTTTGGGCCTAAACAAAAACATTAATCTTTAGACCGATAAATATTCATAAACATGCACTATAAATTTATACATTTACATAGAAGATCATCCTTTTTGCTTTCAGCATCATAACTCGGAGGAAAGATTGCTGTGTTTGGCTGCAACAAAACACAGACAAACATATGATTTAATAATGTATATATCTTAGCAGAGGAGTTAATGTGGATTTATTAACAGTTGAAGTTTATGTTGATAAAAAAAGGGTAACATCCGCCCCTTCATACCACCTAATATTGTCCGTTCTGCCCATGAGCAGCTCGCATAATTGTTTTTGGTTGCTCGAGTGGAGACTTCCCAGGAGGTCACCCACCCTGGGATTGCTTAACCGTATACTCCTCTCATTCACAGCCAATGCGCCCAAAATGCGTTGGTGTTTATATTCAAGCATTCCTTATGAAACCAACATCTCTCATGTCCAAGGCTATGAGATTTATCTAGGGTGTTACAAAACGGGTCAGCCCAATGTATGTTACAGTCATATGCTTTTGTAATCATATCTAACAAACAAAACATCTGTCGGTCGACAATTTACCCACTTAATCCTGTTATACAACCCCAGAGCATACATCAATCAAAATCTTTTCAAGACTACACAAAAAACGGTTGTAGCACAATTAAAACTACCCATCACATGTACGGTTTTACTAACTATACATAGTTGTTAATGGCGAATAACGACAAATAGCGATAAGGTACCTATATGCTACATAGCGAATAGCGATAAACAACGAGCGGCCATTTTATAAATAGCAATACACTAAGGAAAAAAATTTATATGTATGTATGTATATATCAAAATACCCTGGTATATATGCTATTTTACATTTATAGTTAACAAAAACCTAAAATCCAGCTATTTTATAGCTATATTTATTTGCTATTTATATAAAAAAAACACAAATAAAATAAAATGTTGTTGTTATCGCTATCTATCGCTACAAGTCTACAACCCTAACAGCAAGCCTAGACCTATACGCTACGTAGCGCGCTATAGCGATTGCTACGCTCGCTATTGACAACTATGCAACTATAATAGGTCGGGTTACACGGTCATGTACTTTTTTAATCATATTTAACAAACAAAAACAACTATAGTTGTTTTCAACACAGACAAAAGAGTTTAGGCCTCACGACAACGAAAAGTATCCATTTAAACCTGTTATACAACTAGTTAAAAACGAACACAATAGAAAAACTAACTGTTATAACCGGTTATAGGCCCTTTTTTACCGATTATAAAAGATACTCATGACTAACATATGTACATAACTACTTTAATAAGCAAAAGAAAGCAGTATATATAGTCATACAGGATTTAGGAGGGCCTTCTCAGGATAGGTGAACAAGAGCGTGTTAGAAGCCGAGTATTCTCCATCACTCCATGGAAGATTCGGGTACTTTTTCTCCCATATATGACTCAGTTCCTTCAAGTACAGTGGCTTATCTTTGTTTTCCAGACACTTGAAACCTGAATCTGTGCAATGTTCTTGATCCTAACAAATGTAAACAACATCAAGATTATATATGAAATATAACATACAGCTTCTAATTTCTCTAAAGTTTTAAAGTTTAAGCTTACCCAAGTGAACAATAACTTGTCTTTTAAATCTCCCATAATATTATCCAGAATTCCTTGCAAGTTTTGTCTGACATAAAGATCATGAACTCCAGTAAATATATTTAAATCAACTTAAACTAATGGAAAATTACAAAAATAGTCTTAGTTGACCAAAAATGTTCAAAAATAATCATCGAAATTTAGCCTTAACCAAAGCGGTCAACCCTCATTTCCTCTAATCAGAAACAGTCACATCAGTTACACCAGTTGAGACAACTAGGATTTAGCCTACACTTTTTCCGCCACATCAGTACGCCAGTGGGCTGTTTGTTTCAGCTCTTAATGGTTTAGACATCTTACGGGTTCAACACTTAATGGTTCAGACTGTTTGTTTCGCGAGCAGATGTCTGAATGGTTCAGACATTTGCCTTTGAATGGTTAAGCGTCTGAATGGTTAAGACCTCTTATTTGAATTGGTCAGATATTTGCCTCTGAACGGTTAACCAGGCTCTTAATGGTCCAGACCTCTTACTGATTCAACACTTAATGATTCATACATCATACTGGTTCAGCACTTACCCATTCAGAAGTTGCCAGACAGCCCCTAAGACGACTAGAATTTAGCTTACACTTTTGTCTAAGACGACTAGAAAAGCGGCGGCTAAGGCCTAGCCCACGCTTTTAGACCGCGGGGTGTGGGGGGGGGCTTGGGTTGGGGGCTTTGTTCGACACGTGGCGGGGGTGGGATCCACAAGCCAATTCTTGAAATCAAAGGGTGTGGGGTGGGGTGGCTTCGGCTGGCGTGGCCAGCCATGTGGATTTATTTGGGTGGCTTAGATCGAACCAGCCAACCAAAGCCAGACACATCACCCCAGCCCCCCGCCCCACGCCAGGCACCATATTCACGCCAAAGGGGCAACGCCATGCCCAACACCAACCCGAGGTGGAGCACCCGGCGTTTAAATGCCCCAACGCCCTAAATCCCACGCCCACACCCACTAGTCTTAGTAAGGGCTCAAAGTCAAACAGTCAAGGTCTATTTTTAAAAACTTTTGGTCAACTACAACTATTTTGGTAATTTTCACCTACATTAAATACTCTATCAAAAATTTATTTACTCTCTAGCAGAAGACCACAATCCAACATCAAATCTTTCAAAACAAAACTTCAAAAACTCCACACAATAAGGCCTCATGTAAACTGCACACACACAAACCACACACTAATCAGTAAGATGGCCATCCGTAGTCATAACGCCCCTTTGTGGGCGTTATGCGACACGTGGCGCGCCACGTCAGCGTGTGGGCGTTATGGGGCGTTATGCATTTAAGCCCGTAGTCATAACGCCCCTACCTCATCATTACCCAATTAATTAATAAACCCTTAAATTATACATATATATGTATGTATATATATGTCTGTGTGAGTGGAGGGAAAACAAACCAACATGCATGGTGCCGCGATATATATAACGGGAGGAGAAAATTTTTACCCCATAACGCCCCCGTAGTGGTGTTCGGGGCGCTATGGGGCGCCATAGCCACCAAAACCCCTTTGTTCGCGCCCCCACTACACATGCACTAAGACAATACGTAATGGGGCGCCATATCCAGCCAAACATAGCGCCGCATGGCGCCATGAACACCGGGACGGGGGCGGTATGAGGCAAAAAAAAATGGGGAGCGCTATAATTATCGCGGCGCCATGGGGGGAAGGTTTCAATGCTTGGACCAATCAAAAAAAGGTTAATGTTTTTATAATTATTTAATAAAAACGAAAATTAATAATTAGGTATTGATGGGTAGGGGCATTATGACTACGGGCTCTAAGTGATATAACGCCCCATAAAGCCCCTGTGTGACGTGGCACGACACGTGTCGCATAACGCCCACAAAGGGGCTTTATGACTACGGATGGCCTAAGTAACATAACTTAATATAAATCGGGGTTCCGTTGACTTTTTGACTGACCGAGAAAGTTGCCGTAACGGAAATCCGGCCGGCGGTTTCTCGGAATAGTTTCCGGCCAGCTCCGATGCGCTCGGTGAACAAAGATTCCCCGTAAAGGAATCACCAGAAGCTTCTTCTTATTCAAACCAAGTTTAAGACAATCCATTGAAATACCCAAATCAATTTCAGTATCTTTTTCATCTTTCTGTTCTTCACTGTTACCAGTGTCGCCGGAATCTGCAACAGCGTTCTTGATTCCGGCAACCTTTTGATTTTCTTGTTCATTCGTACGCTGGTGATCGGAGGCTGCAACTGTGTGCTTGATCCTCCAAACAACTTTAGGTGCCATTGTTGTTGACTTAGGTCAAGGTTATGTGATCCCTGATGTGATCAACGGTATACTCTTTTATATATTTTAGATAGATGTGATCCCTGATGTGATCAACGGTATACTCTTATGTATTTTAGGGGAAAGCAATTCGTACGGGAAGTATATTTTTTTTACAGGAGATTTTATCACCTTCAACTAGTCTCTTTCTACCGCTGCACTCCCAACTTTCATTTTGGCTCTTACCACCCCAACTTAACACTTTGTGTGTTCCGTCACTCTGTCGTTAACTTTATTGACACACGAAGTGTTAAGTTGAGAGTGATGGGAGCTAAAGTGAAAGTTGAGAGTGACATCAGCTAAAAGAGATTAGTTGAGATGATAAAATCCAATAACCATTTTTTATATAACTTTTAATTAAAGTTATTTAACAATATACCTTTTTTATTTATTATTAAATATTTAATTTAATATTAATATACATAATTTTATATATACTTTTCTCTGAATTTACGTCATTCTAAGCGCGGTGGTTATATTCGAAGCCCAACGCGTATGGAACAGTTGTATCCGATACCTGACGAGTATGAGACTGAAGAGAAAATATTTCGTGGGTGTATGAGACGGGTATGAAATTAGGTGATATACGGCCCGATTACCAGAAACTATACACTCATTTACCCGAAGAATATACCCGAAAACTTTTAACTAACTTTTGTTTTTATATTCCCTTAGGGTGAAGGGAGTGGTTAAACACTTGAAAGTGGCAAACTTCAAAATCAACCAATGAGAGGGTGCCATGTCATTCCACCTAAAGAGTTTAAACTATGCTGAAAAGTGTTGGCAATGGTTAGATACTTCATGAATTGGTAAACTTTTTTTTAAACTAGCATATTTAATGGTTAGATACTTCATGAATTGGTAAACTTTTTTTTAAACTAGCATATTTAATAATAAACATGTATTTTAACAAAATAAAAATGTAGAATTAATAAAAATTACATTAAATTTAAAACAAATAAAATTACACTAAACTAAAACAATTAAAATAAACTAGTCCTCGTCAGAATCGACCAACAGGTGTGACCTTTTGCAACGGCGTAAAGCCCTTCCGACCTCGCGCATCGTAGGACTCTTGAAACCACTCGTCATTCGCTTCCACGTCGGTCACAATTTTTAAAAACAAACGTTTCGACATACGGAACCTATGCCGAAAAATATCGTCGTTGTATTTCGGGTCTTCGACAAAATAATCCGCCATGAGTGTCTCGTGCCCAACCTCCTGTTGACGTACAATATATCTCCTTCGGTTTGATTTACCCGTGTCTTGTAGTTTGGCTTCTTCGAGTAGATTTAAAAAAAAAAAAGAATGCTACTATCGGACGACTCGTCGCTACTATCGGGTGGAAAAAACAACGGGATTTCATCTGCCATTTTGTTTTGCAATACTCGGGTTAGTGTTTTGTATTTTTTGGTTTGATTTGAGGATGATTTTATAGTGTAAAATGAATTAAATTGGGTTTGGTTTGAATATATAGTGTAAAAGTTGAAAATTTTAATTTTTTTTTTTAATTTTGAACGGCTATATAGCCGTTATAAATTCAAACGGTCAAATTTCTTTTTCCTCCTCGAGCGGCAAAGGTTTACCGGCTTTTGATGTCTGCCGATCGGCAAAGCCCACCAACGGCGGTGTTACCGCGTGGTAAACCGCCTTGCCGCCCACACCCATCACCATTGGTTATTGTCTAGTGGTGTTTCATTTTTGTAACTTTATTATTTCAAAAGTAACTTTTCTTTTGGAATATACATTTTGAAGATATTGTTTATATTTATATACTACGAAAAAATAAAATTATTATTTAAGATTAATATTATTATGATGATGATATATATATGTTATTTATCATAATTTAACATATTATAGAATATAAAAGCATAAATATATATAGAAAAATAAACAATATATATACACACATTAAAATCCTAAAGAGTATTTTTTTTAAACACTAACAGGTATACTCGATACTCGACGGGTAAATTGACAATCTATGTGACAACTCACGTACAAGCAGGTCGTCATCCATACATTCTAATTACATGCATTCTTATACGTGATCTATTTAGATTTTAGACTTAGTTTGGCATACACTAGGTCATATAACGTGCGGCATGCAGATGACTAGGCACAATTAGGGTTGTTCATGAGCCGAGCCGAGCTAGGGCAAGCTCGGGCTCGGCTCGATTATAAACCGAGCTGGCTCGGCTTGGCTCGGATTTGAAACCGAGCTGAAAATCAAAGCTCGGGCTAGGCTTGGTTTTAAACCGTGCTAGCTCGGCTCGGCTTGGTTTGGCTCGATTTTAAAAATAAAAAATAGTACATAGCTCTAAAAATTTAGTAGTCTAAAATATTATTCAATACTTCAAAAGAACATATCAAAAATAAGTTCAACATAATACATCTCAAGCCAAAATCAAGTTCAACAACCCAAAATAAGTTTTAAATTTCAACGAAATACAATATTAGTTCATTAGCATGGTAATCAACCTTTAAATAAGTCATATATATCAAATTACAAACCTAAATACATGTAAATAATAATAAGTTTTTTGTAATATATTATAATGTATATAAAAATAAAATATATTATAAGTAAAAGGGTAAATTACACTTTTCGTCCTTTATGTTTGTAGCGGGTTGCAATGGATAGCCTTTAACTTCAATAATTACAGTCACAGTCCTTTATTTGTAAAACTCACTACACCATACGTCCTTTAGCACTAACCAGGTTAAAATTTTCAGTTAAGTATGGCATGTGCTTTGCAAATGAGGGTATGATGGTAATTTTACTCATTTATTTAGAAATATATTAAACAACTAAACCCATCTCTCTCATACACATCTCCCTCTCTCTCTAACTCTCTCTTTCTCTCCCCCTTTATCTGCAACTACTATCACGCAACAACAACTTCATCTCTGATCCAATTTACATCTCCCTCTCTCGCTAACTCTCTCTTTCTCTCCCCCTTTATCTGCAACTACTATCACCCAACAACAACTTCATCTCTGATCCAATTTACATTTTATACCAAATTGTTTCATAGTTCAGTCTAGGATGTTCAATCGCAAAGATCCTAGACCTGCAATCCTTCAATTTTCGATAACAAACAGATCTGCAACTGGGGTTATATCAGCAATCAGGGTTTTATCGGCAATGGGGGTTTATTTCGCTGAGAAAGCAGGGATTGAAAGGGTTTCGATGTGAAAATAAGGGTTCGTTAGATGAGGGTTTATTTGGCTGAGAAAACAGGGATTGAAAGGGTTTCGATGTGTGTTTTCAGGTGGATTGATGCGGTTTCCGATACTAGATCTGAGGGTATAGGCGGCGTACTAGGGTTTCAATGCCGGCTGAGGGTAGAGGGTTTCATGGGTTGAAGAGTCCCGATCATAATGGTGAGGGTAGTTCTAGTGTCGGTTGCCGGAGTGGTGGTGGTGATGAAGGGTTTAGGTGGTGGGCGGAATGGTGGTAGTGAGGCGTTTAAGCCGTCACCAGTGTGGTGGCCGGTGTGGTAGCCGGATGGGGTCGGAGTTGTGGTGGTGGGGTTACAGTGGGTGGGTTTACAGAGATAAAAAGAAAGTGAGATAGAGAGAGTGAGTATTTTGGTTATATATATTATCTTGTTTTTTTTTCTTTTTTTTATAAAGGTAGTTTTAAATAAATGGGTAAATTTACAAAATTACCCTCATGTGCAGAGCACATGCCATATTTAACTTAAAAATTTAACTTGATTAGTGCTAAAGGATGTAAAGTGTAATGAGTTTTACAAATAAAAGACTGTGACTGTAATTATTGAAGTTAAAGGCTATCCATTGCAACCCGCTACAAACATAAAGGACGAAAAGTGTAATTTACCCTAAGTAAAATAATCAGAGCTAAGCCGAGCCGAGCTACCAAGCGAGCCAAACCGAGTCAATCCGGCTTGCTACGAGCCGAGCCGAGCTAGGGTCACTTTCTAACCGAGCCAAGCCGGCTCGTCTCACTTTCAAACCGAGCTATATCGAGCGAGCTCCGAGCCACGAGCTTTTTGTACGGCCCTAGGCACAATTTCAGTTTGTCAATCAACACCGTCAACGAACAGTCGAACACACAAGTGTTATTTCAAGTTAAACCAATATATAAACAATCTTATATAACAAACAGCGATGATACTGAATAACTAACACAATAAAACCCTAATTTAATAAAGCTAGTGGGTTTTATCTGGTATAAGTATTATTTATTTATTTATTAACCGAGCTTATTTTTAGGCTCGAGCTCGGGTTCGAGCTCTTGTAAGCTAGGACTGATTTGAGCTTTAAGTGAATCGATCTCAAGTAACTCACGAGAGGCTTATCTTGTTTACCTCTAGATTTCATATATGTATAATTTTTTCACCTAAACTCTATATCATCCACTATATGCTGTTAAAACCTTCATTTTTTTTGTCACTGATACAACCAAGACACCAAGTTAGAAGCATAAGTTTCCTGTACTGGCCCATGACTAAATATAAAACCAAAATTCTGAGCCTAATTATCAAATTGTGGAAGAAACACTCCTCTTGGTCTAAATGAATCAGATTAGTTTTGGTGTTGGATCACCAAATCTTTTCTTATTAATACAACAAATTATCTTGCAATAATGGTCCCAGTTAGGATGTGAAGGCGTAATCTCAGGGTCGCAGATCGGGTGATCTTCCACATAAGTTTGCACATCTTCAGCTTCTGCAAGCCCCGCCAAGAACACTCGTAACTCACCGTCTGGGCCTAACCAAAAAGATTATAAAAAGTTAACGTCTCATAAGTCACTGTCTGGGCCTAACTAAAAAGATTATAAAAAAGTTAACGTCTCATAACTCACCGTCTGGGCCTAACCAAAAAGATTATAAAAAAGTTAACGTTTTTAGACCGATAAATATTCATAAACATGCAAGATGAAACTATACAATTACCTAGAAGATCATCCATCCTTCTTGCTTTCAGGATCATAACCCTGAGGAAAGATTGCTGTGTTTGGCTGCAACAAAACACAGACAACATATAGTTTAATATATATAGAGGTGTTAATTTGGATTCATTAACAGTTGATTGAAAAGTGATACCACCCGATATTGTCTGTTTTGCCCATGAGGAGTACACATAATTGTTGTTTTTTTGTTGCGCGAGGTGAGACTTCCGAGGAGGTCACCTACCCGATTTTACTAATTATAAAAGATGCTCGTAACTAACATAATAAGCAAAAGAAAGCAGTATAAACTATAAAGTCATACAGGATTTAGAAGGGCCTTCTCAGGATAGGTGATCAACAGCGTGTTAGAAGCCGAATATTCTCCATCACTCCACGGAAGATTCGGGTACTTTTTCTCCCATATATGACTCAGTTCCTTCAAGAACAGCGGCTTATCTTGGTTTTCCAGACACATGAAACCTGAATCTGTACAGTGTTCTTGATCCTAACAAGTGTAAACAACATCAAGCAAATATATGAACTACAATAAACATCGTTATTATAAAGTTCAAAGTTTAAACTTACCCAAGTGAACAATAACTTGTTTTTGAGATCTCCCATAACGTAATCCAGAATTCCTTGCAAGTTTTGTCTGACATAAATAATAATTCAAGAAATCCAGTTAATATAAGTAAATCAACTTAAACTAATGGAAATTGGAAAATTACCAAAATAGTCTCAGTTGACCCAAAGTTTTCAAAAATAAACAAAGAAATTCAGCCTACGCAATAGTAGTCAACCCTCCGATCAGAAACCGTCACACTTTTGTCTGAGACGGCTAGGAAAGCGCCGGCTAAGGCTTAGCCTGCGCTTTTGAAGACCGCTATTGTTTAGAAACTTGTGGTCACCTTTGACTGTTTTGGTAATTTTACTTCAAATAAATACTACTTATATTAGATGATACTAACTCTCTAGTTGAAGACCACAATCCAACATTAAATCTTTCAAAGCAAAACTTCAAGAACCCCACACAATAAGGCCTCATGTAAACTGCATACACACAACAACCATACAAAAATTAATCATTAGTAGTAACCTAACTTACGAATAAAGTTATAAACAGACAATATTATAGAAACATATCCAATGTTTTTACTCTTGATTCTCTTGACTGACCGAGAAAGTTGCCGTAACAGAAATCAGGCTGCCGATTTCTCGGAATCGTTGCCGGCCACCAACGATGTGCTCGGTGAACAAAGATTCCACGTAGAGGAATCACCAGAAGCTTCTTCTTCTTCTTCTTTTGCGAACCGATGTTAACCCGATCAATTGAAATAGTTAAACCGGTTACCATGGGCGGACCAAAGACAAAGCCAGGGTGGGCGGGCGCACCCCCGGGAAAAAAAAAATTTAGTGCTAAGTTCCGTCGAAAATCCCGTCCGCACCCCTTGGAATTTTTCGTCCGCACCCCTTGGAATTTCCGTCCGCACCTCTTGAAATTTTTCGTCTGCACCCTTTAGGTAAAAAGTGTTATCAATTTATATTTTAATTTTTTTTTAAATACTACCTAAATTATATAACTTTTAATACCTAAATAACTAAACTCAAATACCCAATATCTTTAACTAGCCCACTACTAAGTCTTAGCCCAATAAACAAACCCAACAAATCAACAATATTTCAAACTAATATAAAATAAACAAGCCCAAAACCCTTACATATTCTCTCTCGCTCTCTCTATACCACCGTAATCAGCCCCCATACCACCGCCGATCGAACACGAGTAAATTTCTTTCTTATTTTTTATGAATTTTGGTTGATTTTTTTTGTTGATATTAGCCGCATACTAACCATGACAGTAGACATGTGCTTCGTTTTGTTTTTCATTATGTTATATGGTGGGTTCCATTTTGTTAGTGATGATATTTTGCCTTTTTTATAGCCGCATACACCACACGGCAGATCTGGTGGGTTATATTTATTAGTGAAGAATGTTTGGCTTTTTCTTTTTATGGTGTAAATGTTGTTTAGATGATTTTTAGGATTATTTACATTATTATTTCTAGGACTTGAATAGTTAATATATTATGTAATATGTTATGGAGCCATGTTTTTGATAGATTTCAAAAAATGAAAATCCGGAATCAGCTACCACGTTCTTTATTCCGGCTTCTTTTTCATCGGACACTACAAGGGTACTCTTGATCTTCAAAACTTTAGTTTCGGTTGCCATTGTTGTTGATTTATTAGGGCCAGGAAGTTTGTTTTTGGAAATGAGTGTATAGAATAAGGCTTCTTTTTTGTCTTTTTGTTCTTCGTTGTCACCGGAAGAAAAAAGGCGTTCGTCATTCCGGAATCCGGATACCTTTTGATCGTGCTGGTCATGACTGGTACGCCGGTGATCGGACTTGATCTTCCAGACTTTAGGTGGCATTGTTGTTTAGACCACCCATAGTGGTTTAGAAAAATAATGCCCCCACCATAGGGCATTATCCGACACGTGTCGTCCCTGTCAACATGGGGCATTATTCCAAAAGTGGCGTAGTGGGGCATTATTCCAATAACGCCCCTTCCAATTAGAAAAAAAAAAAAAAACAAAATGGTCTTTGCATGTGAGCATATTCAGCGTGTGCATGTTCAACCATTGGCTAGTCAACCCCCACCATGTGCATGTGCAGCGTTTTCTTAAACACGCCGGGATGATTTTTTTTCAATTATAACGCCGGAAAACGCCCGGTGTAATGGGTATATGGGCGTTTCCGGGCGTTTTTTTTCAATTTTAAAAAAAAAAAACGCCCCACTACGGGCAGACTTAGGGCAAGGTTTATGTGAACAACGGTAACCTGTCAACGGAAAGCGATGTGTACGACAGGGAATGATTTATTTAAGGAGAATTTCATTTCGATTGAAAGCCACACCGATTCCACCATATTTTCACTCTAAATTATATTAAAAACCACTACATTTTTTCGGTCTTTTTCAATTAAATAATATTTTTTATACATTTATCATTACTTTTTCTCTCTTCTCCACTCACAACCACTCAAAATATATTAAAAAATTATAGGGGGTGAACAGTGTCCCCAAAATATACAGATTAACAGTAACATTTTCTCTCTCCTCAACTCACAACCACTTTTTATATTATAAAAACTCTACACACAGAATTTGATGGCATGGACGTGAATGCTCTTACAATGATAATTTTACACTTCTTAAACATACTACTTCAAACGAAATTATGTTTGTTGTTAACTAGTAAATTACTAAATTTCACGTGCCATGATGCTGGTAGACTCAAAAAATATCGTCTTGATATGTTTAAAAGGATATTAATATATCTTTTTCATCGAGTGAAAACCTTGAAAACGAATATCAATACCGGTTTCGATAATAATGGTACTGATGTTTATCGGTCGGTATAGATTCGGTACATTACAGTACAACTCAAAAGGATATCGACACGAATTTTATATCGGTCTAAAACCATAATAACCCATATCGATACCGATTCCAATAATTGTGACACTGGTCAGATGTTGTTTGATTGGTATGGTTTGGTTCGTTACCATACGGATCGAAAACCATAAAAAAAGAATAATGATACTGGTTTTAATAATATCGACACTAGTACCGATGTTGTTTGATCGGTATCGGCTAAGCTATTCACGACACCGGCAAAATACAGGTACTCGGTGTATTTTACGACACCAATAATACAACTCTGGCTTCAACAAATTTTTTTGCCAAAAATTTTGTTAAGGCCTGCGTATTATATATATATATATATGAAAGAGTAAATTGCCATTTTAGTTCATAAGTTTTGTCCAAATTTGCCATTTTGATCCAAATAGTTTTTTTTTTTTGCATTTGGGTCCCTGGCTTTTCCCTTTTGTTGCCATTTTGATCACGTACCCTAACTCCATCCAAAAACCCCATTTTTAACCAGGGGTATTTTGGGGGTTTTCAATTTAAATCTTTTCAGTTGCCATTTTGATCCAGTTCTTAAAACAAAACAAAACAAAACAAAAAAAATATTAATACTGATTATTATTTTATTATATATAATATATATCATATATACACATATATCTCTAACATAAAAAAAGAACCATTCGATCTCTCTCTCTACTCTCTCTAATCTCTGCCACACACCACCGCCATCTCTCTTCTCCATACAACCCTCACAACCTCCACCGACACCCACCACCGTCCACCTCTGGCACACACCACCGCCCACCTCCGCAACACACCACCACCCACCTTCACCTCTACCCGCAACCTTCACCTCCACCGCAACCTTTACTCTCTATCTCACACTCTCTCTCTAGATCTATTACTGCTTGAATCTGCAAAGCTTAGGGTTGCCGATCTGCAATTCCGGCGGCGGCAAGGCAAAGCTTAGGGTTTGTCGTTTGATTTTGGGTTTAAGGTTGCCGATTTCATTTTGTGATGGGGTGGTGTCTGATATTGGTAATGGTGGTTGTTGTGGTGGCTAGTGGTGGTAGTTGCAGTGGTGGGGTAGGTGAGTGGTGGCAGGTGGTGATAGTGGTGAGGGTGGTCTGAGACGGTGGCTGGTAGTGGTAGTGTTGGTGATGTAGCGCGTGAAACGGAAAAATGAAGATTACACGTTGATTCTATGAATACCCGTGCAGTTCTTCCCCAACCCCCAAATTGTAACCCCAAAGGCCACGGAATTTGAAGTGAAAAAACAGTTTTCTCAAAATTCAATTCTGAACTTCTCATTAGCTTTAGCAACATATAAATAGAGACTGAAATTCGAAACGGGCCTAAAAAAAGATAACGGGCCAAACACACGGCCTAAAACAAAAAGCCCAAAATAGTTCAAAAAACAAAAAAATGCCAATAAGTAATAGAAATAAGCGTTTTTTGGTCCGGACGTTGACCCAAACCGCCAACGGCGTTTGCAGCAAGATGGAGCTCGTTCCCACGTTCGTTTCGCCTGGTCGCACGCCCAAAACGGACCCCTGTAGCCCAAGTTAGAGCCATTTTAGTGAAGCCCCTTTTGTTACGCGGTCTTGGGCCTCCAAATACAAAATAGCTTGTTCCTCCACACTTGGGCCCGCATCAGTTGGTGATGGTCGTGGCGCCGTTGATGATTCCGATGGTTGGTGGTGGCGTTTGTGACGGGGGTAGTAGTTGTTGTGGTGGCTGGTAGTGCGGTGGGGTGAGTGGTGGCAGGTGGAGATAGGGTTCCGGTGCAGGCGGTCCGCTGATGGTGGTGGTGGCAGGCGGTGAAAGGGTTGTGGTGGTGGAGGTTGAGGTGAGAAAGAGAAAAACATGAATTAAGTTTTAGTGTCGGGTTGTGGGTGTTTCAATTTGGGGTTGGGTGTTTCTAGATTGCCGACGAGTTTTAGTGCCAGATGGTGGTGGTGGGCTGGTGGCGGTGGTCAGGTGGCAGTTGGAGGTGGTGGTGACTAGTAGAGAAGATGTGTAGAGTTAAAAGAGATGAGAGATGGGATATAAATCTAATATTTTATATAATGTATGTATATAAATAAATAAAATTCAGATTTCTATCTTTTATAATAATAATTATTATATATTAATAATATAAATGATTAAAAGAAAAATATATAAAAATTAATTTTTTTCTTTTATTTTTTAATGTAAAATAAATTATGGACCAAAATGGCAACTGAAAAGATTTAAATTGAAAATCCCCAAAATACCCCTGGTTAAAAACGGGGTTTTTGGATGGAGTTAGAGTATGTGATCAAAATGGCAACAAAAGGGAAAAGTCAGAGACCCATTTTGAAAAGAAAAATCACACATTTTGAAAAGAAAAAAAAAACATTATCACGTATGGTTATGATTTTCAACATGCGTGATTATTGTTTGTCATTAAAATTCCAAAATAACAAATTACAAACAAATGGCAGGTATGTGTTTTCAGCTTGTTTGGTCACTTCACGGTGTGGCAGTTCTTTAGTAGTTGGTGTAAGGTTCCCCCTATTTCTGTTTTCTCGATGAAAGATTTATCAGATTTACATGTGCATTCTAGCTTGGGGAAGAGTGAAAAGGAAGTGTTTCATGGGATTGTCGTTATTTTGTGCTAAAAGTAAAGGATATGGAAAGTTCGGAACGAGAAACACTTTCCAGGCAAAAAGAGGTCAAGTAGGGCCGACCCCATTGTTTTATGAAACTAGGCCATTGGCTAAGGCCCCACAAGACTTTGGGCCTCCAAATTCTATCAAAAGTTTTTGTATATAACTCTATATTAGGATATATTTTTTTTTTTTGCAAAAATAGAAAATCCAGTCATCCAACTCACTTACTTTAGTAATATGATTTAAATTTGAAGAAATCATACCTTTGACAATCATGAAAAATAATAGGGAAATTGGATTCTAATAATCCATAGTAGACGTCATTTGCAATCCCACTTTTTATATTTCCACTGGCAGTCCCACAATTCAAGTATTTTGCCTAAATCGGTCCTCAGTTAAAAAAAACTTAACAGAGTTGAGTTTCTTTTCCGAATTACAAACGGATGTTTTAGGGCTTTCGATCAGAACGAGGATCCGAGTCGATCGATGTAAAACTTACCTCGAAACGGTGCTCCAAACAACTTGATTTTTGTGAATTAGTAGTTTAAACACCCGAATTGAAGCACCGTTTCCGTTGTTTGGAGCATCGTTTCGACGTAAGTTTTACATCAGTCAACTTGTATCATCGTTTTTATCAAAAGCCCTAAAACATCCGTTTATAAGTCGAAAAAAACTTAATTCCGTTAGTTTTTTTTTTTAAATGAAGACCGGTGACGGAAAAATATTTGAAAAGTAGAACTGCCAGAGGAAATAAAAAAATGGGATTGCAAATGGCCAATATCGTCTACTCTGCTATGGATTATTAGAATCCAATTTCCCAAATATTAATAACCAACCATAAAACATAAAATCTTGGTATCAATTTTGTTCATAAGAAAAATGGATATTAAATTAATCTTAAAATTCTTATTATTTTATTCAGAAAGAATAATAATGACATGTTAAAAAAGGGCCCGATTTTCTTTTTGCCGGCCCTAATGTTCCCGAGTCTCATTTAACAGGGGGAGGAGAAAGAAAAGAGGAGAAAATATGAAAAACCATGTTCCCTAGTTTTTTTTAAGGATGGAAAAGCAGGGAAAAGGGAAGAAAATTAGAGAGATTAGGAGAGAAAATTATTTATATATTCATCCTTCCAAATTGGAGATATTATGAGAGAAAATTTTCTTTCAACCCCTGTTAAATGAGACTCGGGAACATATAAGGTCTAGATAGAAAACACCATTGAAGACACGAAGTCCTAACGTTTTTTTGTGGTTTAAAAATAGGTCAAAGTCGACGCCGATTGTATGATCAAAATAGTGTAACTTTGATTTGATTTGATCTAATTGTGGTTGTTAATTAAATAAGAAAGTAATTCTCAAACATTATATATTACTAGCAGGGTGCCCGCGCGATGCGGCGGAGTGACAATTTGCATTACGGTACACATTTTTGTTAGTTTATCAACTCAGTTGTCATCTATTGTATAGTACTTAGGTTAGTTTTCTGATTCGTATGATGTTCTACAAATTTTTATTACGTTGATTGTTTCCCTGATCTTAACATATGTTCGTTTGTGTTTATGTGTGTTTGGTTGTGTTCGTAACCAGTGTTCACGAACTGTTCGTGAACAACTAAATTCCATAACAAACGGACAAAAACATAAACATATGTTCGACATGTGTTCACGAGCACCTACATTTCCGTAACGAACAAACATGAACATGACCTCGTTCATGTTTGTTCGGTTCGTTTACAACCCTTAATTTATAAACTCTAATAAAGGTGTAACTTGTAATCATAAGTCTGTTTAATATAATGGTTATGCTTTATTTTTCTTTTAACCGTGTATCTAATTTAATTCACCTTTTGGGTTATGCATATTATCATGTGTTGTTTAGTGATTTAACTATAACTAATAATTTATCACCCTTGGCAATAATAGATAGTAATATAAATATAAATAAATCAATAACAGATTTCCGTATCTTGAAAAACAAAAACCTCTAAGAAGCTTGATTTAAGTTCATATAAAGCATATAACTCAGAAAATCAGATTACAACCACACATGATGTATTTAATGACAATACGGAACACTTTAATATACCGCCCATTGAAGGAACCATATCAAGATGGTAAGGATACCCACCACAGTCCACACAATCAAGTACATAATACAAAAATAAAAACAGTACAACTCAAAAGATTACATTCAAAATGCCTTTCCGCATTTGCCAAATGTTCAAAGAGTCAATAGAAAAATTGCATGTGTAACCTTTTCTTTTCTAGCTAACATGCCATAACATTTATACTTAGCATCAACTCTTTTATCGAGTCAGCCCTGTACCCTACTGGAATTTCAGCCACCTAATTATTTGGTCCCAAACCAAGGTGGCAAAAGAGCAAATTATTAAAACATAATCTGCATTCTCTTTCGATGACCTGCGCATCTTGCAAAAGGATGATTGTAATGTCATATATCTCGCCCTCTATGCCACAGCTGTTGGAATTTTACCCTCCATGCAAACATATCCTAGATAAAATCGTTCTCTGGGGTGTTCATATCCAGTTGTCTTTCCAATTGTTGCCTGACCCGTTTTACCCAAAAGCTCGTGTCCACATCAGCCTTCCAGCACATAACTAAAAAACCAAGTTGTTATAGAACGACCTAACTAATGAGCAGCAAAGTCATAAATATGATAAAGTGGTCTAAGCTTGAGAAAAGAAAAAAATACAGTTCAAAAGCTTCAAGTAATATATGCAAAATTACATATATGGAGAGTGAGAATGGAAAAACAATGGACTAAATCACACAGATGACAGCTGGGGTGGAGAAAAGGGACTAATCGAGTGATGATATAGTGAATAAAATGTGGTGGGTTTGGGTTTGTATTCATTCATATATAAAAGGTAAAATGTCCCACCTTTAGCCATAATGTAAAAGTCCAAGTTACCTGCAAGTGATACGTATGTGCCAAGCCAGCATACATGCTTAAGCATCTTGTTGATAATGCAAGAGCCTTTTAGTAATATGTGATTGCTTCACCGTAGCTCCTGATGCAGAGTAATACAAAATAGTCACTAAGTAGACATGCTTCAACTTTCTTAGATGCAACCCAGGGGCGCTGCTGCAAACCACCATTAGAAGCCAAGAGGAATTTTTACTAACAAACCCCTAACAAAGCCGTTTCTTACTAACGAAGAGGCCATACACCTTCAAAAATGAAACAAAAACACATAATATAAGTAGGTGACCTGTCATATGTAGCCCTTGATGCTTTCTCAGGTCCATGTGTTATGGAATCTAATATAAGTAAAAGAACAGACCTTGTTTTGCCCTGTACCATTAGAAAAAAAAGCTTTTAGTAACACCTCATCACAAATCTTATACGATGTTTGCTCTGAGCTGCTTTTCATCAACTAAAATTTGACTGAATTAAGTCTTATTTGTGTTATGAAAGATTGATGTTAAAAAACTAAATTGATAAAATAAATATAAAAAAGACAATGCCCACACCATATGCCTGCCAGCTCGTGCAGCTTGTTTCATGACTTAAGCCGAATCAACCGTTCATAGATAAACAGGTTAACATTTCCATAAAAGTATATAATGTATATATTTGATCCGGTAAATATTGTAGGTGCCTTTTATATCATCTTTGATGTTGTGACAATTCGATATAAATAAGAGATTGGTGTGTAAAATGTAAAAGCACTAACCAAATTTACAAGGCATAGACCCAACTTGTCACTACACTGAAATAATAGGATAAGTTATAGTAATAAGCACAATAGGGCATTCTTATAACAATCTCATCCTCACCATTTAAGATGGTTATCTTAGCCCTCTTAGACTCCATCTGAATTTGGAATCTACCTCATTTAACTGAAACAAAATAAGAGAATGTGCTTAACAATTTCATCCAGCTAGCTTATTATGAGAGTTTGATATTTAATATAGCTAAAGCCTTGAAGGCTAGATTAAACTTATTTACCTATATTTCATGACTTCAAAAGTCGACTCTATTGTAGTGGCATATTATACCTCCATGAATGTGATCTAGCCAGAAACCTAACCAAAAAAAAAAAAAAAACAGAAACCCTAAACCAACGAAATAACTAAAAAATCAACAAATTGGATTAAAAAAAGAGAACTATTACAAATGTTGAAGGGTCCCGGATGAATTCATACGAATCTACAAGATTAATTAGAGCAAGTTCGTTAAACTGAACAGAACCACCTAAAGAAGAAGAAATCAAACCTGAAATCGCTTGAACTTTTAAATCGAACCTGAGAATCACCTAAACATCTTCAAATCAGCCATTAAACATTATCTACTTCTTGATTTAGGAGAGATAGAGAGGAGAATGTGTTGGTGTGAGTTTGAGTTTCAAAACCCTATGTGAGGTTTGAGTTTCACCCACCCAGTATGTTGGGTTTTAAGGGTATATAATACCTAGCGGCGGAGCCAATCAGTGCCTTTAATTGTTTCATTTTGAATTTTAATTTTGAATTTTGAATGTCCCAGATACATAGTGAGTAGGTTAGGATTTTACAATCCCGGATACATGGTGAGTTGGTTAGAATTTTACGGTTTCAGATTTTAAGATCATAATTCATGCTTGAAAAGCTTGTACATAATGCTTTAACCAATTGTACATTTTTAAAAGTGAAAAATTACTTAATGATATTTTAAATATCTTAGTTGCATGTGTTTATCATGTTATTATTTTATATATAATCGGATTTCGACACTCCAAACAAAACCACCTAGTTTTTATATCGCAGTAATCACTTGTATACTAAAGCATTACTTACTTGTACATTTTAATGAATACCTTGATATTGAATAAAATAAGCATCAATAATGACCAGGTACGTTGGGCTTTAATCACTTGTACACTAAGTGTCACACCCCGACCACGTAGGACAACCAAACGTGGCGGAAACATCGGGGAGTGTTGTAACAGAATCATTGTTTCATAACACATGGGAATTGAAATATTGTTTTATTGATTAAAATAGTTACAATGTCTTGACAATCAAAGAAACATAACATAAATAACTAGTCTGCATCTTTTTATTGTCACTAAGGCCCATGTCCGCCTAAGTGTATCTTGATCAATCATATGCTTCATTTCCTGAAACACATGTGAAAATAGGTACGTCAGCATAAAAATGCCGGCGAGTACATAGGTTTTGTGAAAATAAGATTCATGACTTCTGTTTAAGAAAATGTTTAGTCATGAACCTTGTAATTTGCTTTCTCTTTGTAAATCGTTTGAAAAACAATAAGTTCAGATGATACGTATAAATAAGAGAATAATGCATGGTTAAATGAATAACCATGTAAAATGAGTTTGTATAAGTTAAGTTGTTTGTAAAACAATGTATTGTGAAAAGTATGTTATTTGTATGAAATGTTATATGTCATAAACTGAAATGATTCAAATAACGCTACGATATGTAATACCATACAAACACTTATATATAGGAAGTACCAGCAGCGTATCCACCATGCTTGTATCATATTACACACGCCTCGTTACTTAAGTCACTTAAACAAACCACCAATGTAATAAGTCTATGTTTAAACCAATTGTCAAAAGTCCTTGTATAAATCATATCAAATGTTAATAGTCCAAAAGTAGTCAAGTAATGTGTAACAAATGTTATGTATGGTAAGTAAAATAAGACTACTTAAACCATAAGTAAAAAAAATGTACAAAACAAAGTATTGAAGTAAAACTTGGTTTAAATCAAAGTTATGTTTTGTGTAGTAAATGCATGCTATACTGATATAAACATTTATGCGGTATTGTGAAAATTCATACATCCAAGCCTTGCGACAGTCGGATAACTATGTAAAAATGAGTTATCAAAAGAAAATGTATTCGGATTCGGTCATTCCTTACGTCCAAACAAACCCGAGATTTCAGGAATGGGATTTGTCAAGTCCTATGGTACCACTACCTACTACCGAGCGGCATGATCGGTGTTAATGAATGTATAGTATAGTTTAAACAAACCAAATGTCATACCAAAATGTAAGCATATGATGAATAAGAAATGTACTAAGTATACAAAGCAGAAAAGTCATGTAAATCAATGTGCTAGCATGCTATCAGTTAACATACATAGCAGAAATGTAATGTAGAACCATGTACTAAGTATGCACACAATGGACATACATAGCATAAAATGTAATGAAATCATGTACTATAATGTACTAATGAACGTAGGAAGTATATGATGTGAAAACAGGAAAGCATGAAAGTAACAAGTAGGCACATGTGTTTCACCCCAAAACAATTTGGAAAACAGTAAAAGAGGGGTCTATGTACTCACTTGAGATTGCTCAGAAGTCTTAAGATAACCACCAAGCAATGCTAGAGATCTCGGAATATCAAACGGCACCTAATATAGGTAACTACATTAATAATCCGGACCTAAATCGGTGGATCGGATAGAATGAGGGTTCGTAAACCAAACGAGTATGGAAACTCATGTAGTATGGTTTAACAAAGCCTACATACTAAATGAAACCTAACCTAAGTGCTTACGACCCATTACGAGCCGTTTAGGTAGCTTATGCTACTTTAACTCGTCGTTCGCGTAACACGCGTTCGGAACGCCTAACTAGTCCTATGACAAGTAATATATGCCTTAACATGTCTAATATTGTTGTCAAATCAGTTTAGATGTCAAAAGTTATGTTACATATGTTTAAAATGAATTTTGGCGTCAAAAGGGCATTTTGGTAATTTACCTAAGGCATATAAACTACCTATCATACAACTACTTAAACGAAGCGACCATAAGGTATAACCTTGGAAGGCTATTCCCTATATGCTATGGTCACCTAATGTGCTTGGTCGGATCCTAATGATCGACCAAACGGGTCGGGTTCGAAAGTATAAGCGATTGTTTAGATCGCTTACCTTACGACCCTATATAAGCACTAAACTAAAAGTGACGAGCTAAGCATGTTAAAACATGCTTAACTAAGTTTAGAAAACAGGTTTGGTATCAAAACAAACGGTTTTGATACCCATAAGTAGTTTGGTTACAAAATACGCAAGAATACGTATTCTGGCCGAAACTACGGCTCGTCACTGAGCCTAGATAACGTGGTAATCAGTAGGTATAGTCACTAGGGACTATAACCATCGTGATCACGCTCACGTTATGAAGTTCAAACGAACTTCGCATCGACCATAAACTGGTTAATGCAGAAAGTCAAACAAAGTTTGACTTTCGGACTCGAAAGCAATTAAAAGAACGAAGGAACACTTACGAAGGGTCCCCGAATGCTAATCTAGATCAAAATAGCTCAGGTATGAAACAAAGGTTTCAACTTAGAGCACAATTGATCAGATTCTAGTGAGAAAAGAAGTGAAATTGGTTGGGTATTTATAGTTTTCGGTCCACCGTTAGGATCGTTTCTTGGAGAAGAGGGAATGATCTAGCCCGTACACTTGTCAAGATGTTATGGTAACTGATTTTGGCCACCACAAGAGTTTAACAAGTGGCACTTGACCTTTGGAGAATGTTTAGGGGCAGATAACAGCAGCCAAAAATGATTTGCTGCATCTGGACACTGCTTGCGCACCGTAACAAATTATTTGTTACGGTGCGCAAGGGCCTTGCAGGTCTGAAGTTTTCAAAAGTGGCAGAACAGGCCCCTGCACCTTGTTTCGTTGCGTAACGGCACTTCTAACACCCGTCAAACCCAATTTCAAGCTTCACAATGATGTTAAGGCATAGGGAACATGAAATATGCTTGGAAACATCACGGATGTCGGTTCGTTTAGCCGTACGATCGCGATGTTCGGTTAATTACGACGGAATGCGCATAAGCACGAAAAACGATCCAAATGACGCGACGAATGGATTTTTCTTATGCCAAACACTAAAATAAAATATTTTAGTGCTTACATAAATTTTTGGATGTCCGGATGTATTCAGAACGTAAGTTATGCGCGACAATGCAAACTTGTGCACTTTTTGACACTTTTAGTCCCTGAATGACCCAAAAGTTTATTTTAGCACACCGAACCCCTCAAAGCCTATTTCTAAGCTATTTAAAGGATATTTATGGTATGTTTAACTTATGGCCATGTTCCGGAATGTTTGTTACAGTTCAAATTGGCATACTTTCGCAGTTTGTCAACTTTAGTCCCTGTAAGCGATTTAACTTGATTTTGCCATACCAAAGCCTTCGAAACTTATTTCTAAGTTATGTAAAGGTTATTTAAGGTATGTTAAGCCTATTTTACTATTCTGGGGTGTCTGTTGAATTAAACTGGTTATATTTACGCATCGGTGCGCGTATAACCTTCCAGAAAGCGATTTAGAGTTTGGAATTGAACAAAAATTGATATGTGCAAATGATACACATATTTTTACAAATCTCAAGTATGAAATATAATATTTCATTGGTTCGGTATTTGTTTGATGGCCGTGGAGGCACAGGTGTTACACTAAGACATCATCTACCTGTATCTATTAATCTGTACGTCAATACTGAACAAGACAACTATCAAAACGTCGACAAAAATGAGTAGATCACCATGGTGCCTTTGGATATTTTTAAAACATTATAGTTTATAAAATATGCCAAGAATTCATTATCCATTTCATTATGTTATTAACGTTTAAGTTTTAAAATTAAATTCATTGTATCCGTTTGAAATATAATTAGCCAGAAGTAGCAGTCCCAAAATGTGCATATTAATATGATTTGTGCATATTAAATTCATTTATTGTACATTTACACATCGGCTATTTGTACTTTATGAACGCACGACGAAACTAAAAAAGACAACTATCGAAACGTTTAAAAAAATGTGCCGATCGTCGTGGTACCTTCGGATTTTTTTAAAACATTACAGGTTGTAAGATATCGCAGGAATATATTAAAGAATTAAAGGGGGGGGGGGGAAGTGTAACTAATTACCCATAATTATGTTAAATGTCAATGATTTAAATGTAATAGATTGAGGGACTAAAAAATAATTATGGTTTAAAAGACCACTTTACCCTCATTTTAGGGGTTTATTTATAAATAAGGGGGGAAGAAGTTCTTAACTTTTGGGAATCCTTCCCTCCTGCATTATAATATAGTATAGATTTTGACTCACCAAGAAAGCTGCCGTAACTGAAATCAGGCCGGCGGTTTCTGGGAACGGTCTCCGGCCGGCTACGATGTGCTCGGTAAACAATGATTCCACGAAGAGGAAGCACAAGGAGTTTCTTCTTCTTCTTCTTCTTCTTCTTTTCGGAACCGATGTTAAGCCGGTCCATTGGAATACTTAAATCGGTTCCGGTTTCTTTTTGGTCTTTTTGTTCTTCATTGTCACCGGAAACAGCAATCGGGTTCTTGATATAGGCTTCTTTTTTGTTGTTTTGATCACTGGTAGGCTGGTGATCGGATGCAATAACGGGATTTTTGATTCTCCAAACTTTAGGCGCCATTGTTATTGATTTGGAGAAAGGTTTATATGGTCTGATTAACACGACGACAGGTTATATATAAGTAATACAACTTCGTGCAGTGGTAAAGTGGCATGTCCTTCATAGCGGAGATGTAGGTTCGATTCTCATTTGAGCCATTTTCAAGAGACGGATAAAGGGACGAAGCGGGGCTTTAATCCCGGGTTCGAACATGACAGGGGCGAGGGTTTACGGATTCCATCCGGTTCCCGCGCATCGGGGGACACGGTCTCATGACGGTCGTAGAGTCGACCTTGGATATAGCTCCCAGCAGGGTGGGTTTACACGAGAGATTATTTGACGTTAAAAAAAATATAAGTAATATAACCTTTTTTATTATTTTTAATAAGTAATACTTGTTTAGTATCTTTTATTTATTAAACTACATGATGATTTAAGTATACCTAACTTTGAATTGAATTGACGTCATTTTATTCTATTTTTCTTTAAATAAGTATTATTTGAGGCCTGGTCTATTCCCACACGGCATTTGTCTATTTGCACATCTAAAGCGCCCCGCTATGGTCAAAGAGGGGCGCTTTGGTGTAAAGTCAACAGACAAGGTCTGAACCGGTCAGGCCTTGTCTGTTGCTTTACATCAAAGCGCCCCGCTTTGGCCATAGAGCGGCGCTTTGGTGTTTTTTTTTTTTGGGCTATTATCGACGCATTAAACAATGTTTTGGAATCTTTTCAAAAAAACAAAGTTTTGGAAAGTTGGATCCGAATTGGCAGGTTGTTCTAATTTAATATAAAATGAAATTATAATTAGAGTATAAATATAATACATCTTCCTAAAATAAATGAATGAGGGCTCAGCCCGATAGGTCACGTGTTCGTTTGTTAAGTGGGTGGTTTCGGGTTTGATTCTCTCTGTGGCCCGTTCAAACACCCTTTTTTCCGAATTTTTAAATATTTATTTCTTATATGAAATAAGTTTTGAAAATGACAAAAAGGACCCTAAACTTGTAGTTTCCCAAAATGTCATAATAGGCCCTTATAGTTTACGTAGCCTTGTTTAATGGTATAAAACTCAACAAATTTGCAATTTTTTTCACGTGTTTGTATTGGTATAAGCATGTATAAACACAAAGCAAGTATGTTCAAGTAAGTTTCATTCCAAATACGGTATCTGTTACAATGTAAGTAAAAAACAAAACATGTGTGAAAACCAGGGTGGTTACAAATCAAAACAAAATCAACCATCATTTTTTAATATATATGGACTATACTGCAAGTGCGTATTGAAAACTTAGAGGGTCACACGTATGCGAGAAGGCTTTCTTCGGAGGATACAAAACTAGTTAAGGAGCTGGCAGAGCAAGATATTCCCAACCACAGTATCTGGCGAACGCTGACGAAAAACAATCCGGCTATAAAGCTTATTCCGAAAGATATACACAACCCCATATGTTCAAGATGTATGTTAAATGTGTTTAATAATAATCACGTTAATTCTTTTACAATCCAAGAGTACGTTTGTGTTTGTTCAATATATGCGTTACATCACGTTAAAAACCGAATGTCACCAACACGACCCAATCAGATTCAATACGCACTTGTACGACCCAAAATGACAATATACATCATAATACTACAGTTAATGAAAAAATACATCATGTACATGTACGGTAGGCGGCTGATACACATAAAACTACTCATAGGAGTACTTGTGCTTTCAAACCAAAATGATACGATATAATGGAATACGACATCACACGTAACCGATTTGATCCGGAACTTGCAGTATAGTCCATATATATTAAAAATGATGTATAATGGAAAAAGCGTAAAACTTAGACTATTATCGACGCGTTTGTGAATTAAAAACAATTTTAAAAAATTTAAAAAAGGCCCTAAGCGCTGCGCTTTGACCTAAGAGGGGCGCTTTGCCCCAAAATGTAAAAAAAAAAAAAAAAACCAAAGCGCCGCTCTATGGCCAAAGCGGGGCGCTTTGATGTAAAGCAACAGACAAGGTCTGACCGGTTCAGACCTTGTCTGTTGACTTTACACCAAAGCGCCACTCTTTGGCCATAGCGGGGCGCTTTAGGGTGTGAAAATAATGAGGACCGTGTGTAAATAGCATGACCCATTATTTGATTCAATCTCGTCTTTAACCAGTGGTTGCTTTGGATTTTTTCATGTGTTGGACTTGATGAGTGTGTGACGTGTAATTCCACTCACAATAACAAGTATCTCAGCAACATATCAACGTCTATTCAACTTCACTCACTTATTTAAATAGCGTCATACCTAGTGAGAGTGAGACATCACAAATTAATTTATTTTACTAGGACATTACAATATAAATAGAAGACCAATATTAATTAAAAAAAATAAAAAACATCTTCCAATTAAAGAAAAATGCATCACTTCAAATTGAAAACTAAAAATAGTAAATAAGTACATATACAGCCCTCATCAACATCATGTAAACGAAGCTTGTAAATATGTTTAACCAAATCTATGTGAAGGTTGTTTGTGTTTCTCAGTTGTGTAATTCCCAACAATTAGCTTGTTTTTGTTGGTCATTAATTTTTTAAAAGACGGTTGGATATTGTCTTCATCGTATTGGGTATTGACAAATCACGTCCTAGGGGATTTATATGTTTAAAGAGAATAGTGAGTGAGGGTTGTGATAAAAAAAAAAAAAAAAAAACAACAAGATTAATGTGGAATTTATATCTTAAAAAATGATATAAAAAAGAATATTTAAATTGTTCTGCAACAATCAAGTTTGGCATCAAGGGTAGAAACACTATTAGTTTGTGTGGCTCACGAACGTGTCCTCACTCTTCAGCCCCTTCTCATGTCCATCTGTCACCACGTACATCCTTTACGAGTTTAAAGTTTAAGTTAAAAGGTTTTAAATATTGTATGCGTATTAAAAAACAATAAAAATAGTAACTTTGATGAACCTTTTTTTTGAAAGGCAAACAATTTCCATTCATACCAATATTCACAACAGAGAACTCCCATCAATTTCCATATAAAATTTGATGAACCTGAATGCATATTAAACTAAATCTGTAGTGTTTAAACGGGTATTTTTTTTATTTTTGGTTATAGGTATATACAATATTTTGTGACTTTTTAAAATGAAATGGTCCAGGCAAGTCACTTCTAAGAAAAGATATGGTTTAAATGAAACGGTTTTGGTTGCCTTTCCCCTTCTTTCTTTGAGAACTTTTTTTTCTTCTTTTGGAAACAACATCTCTATTCCTACGGGGTATATGTAAGGTTGTCTCTACATCTTATCCTCCTCAGGCCCTACCTTAACTTTGCTATTGGTGGGATATACCGACTATGACGCATCTTACCCTCCTCAGACCCTACCTTAACTTTGCTATTGGTGGGATATACCGACTATGACGATGATATTTTTTTTTTCTTTTGGAAAGGTGTGTAAGAAATTGGTAAAGTATGTAACTTTTTTTTATCTCTTTAATCATGTAAGATTAAGATAATTACAACTCATATTGATTATCCAATTCTATTCATCGCAATATTAATTTGTTTAATATATTTATATTACTTAGTTATTTTTATCATAACTTTATACATAAAAGTCATGGATTTGGTTCAATTAAAAACCATTACGAGTTGTGAGAACTATGAAAACTCCTACCTCCCGTGCGAGTTTGGTCACCATTTTTTTGCCCAAACATAGATAAATGTTATAAACACAACTATAAATGAAAAAAAAAATTCGAACTGGTAGTTACTCTTGATGTTACATCGATGTAAATTTTCGCATGCAACGTTATTTTTTTTATTTTATTTTTTTGGAACATGTTATTTTTTAAAGATTTTTGAGAAAAATATTGAAAAAACCTTTTGTAAATTGTAAGACATAGTTCTTATACTTATCACAACTAAAGGCTGTTCTTATTTTACCCTTTCCTTAATAGTTATTACTATGTAAATATATAATTATTTAATATATTAGATAAAAGTTGTACCAATAAAATGTCCGTTTAGCTAGGCTCGTCTTAATAAGTGAAGTTCAGGCTTATTTATTAAGCGAGCCTGTTTTTACGCTTGAGCTCAGGCTCGAGCTCTTGTAAGCTAGGATTTATTCGATCTCTTGTAGCTAGGTTTGATTCGAGCCTTAAGCGAACCGATCTCAAGTAGCTCACGAACTCCTCAGCCTGTTTACACCTCTAGATTAATTGTATACATATATTTTTTTCTAGATAAACTCTAGATCATCCATTATATGCACTTAAAATCTTCATTTTTTTTTCTTTTTTGTAAATGATACAACTAAAATTCCTTTACTGGACCATGTCTGAATTATAAAACCAAAATCCTGAGCCAAATTAACAATTATTGGAAGAAACACTTTTCTTGGTCTGAATGAATCAGATTAGCTTTGGTGATGGGTCACCAAATCTTTTCTTGTTAATACAACAAATTATCTTGCAATAATGGTCCCAGCCAGGATGAGAAGGCGTAATCTCAGGGTGGCCAAACGGGTGATCTTCCACATAAGTTTGCACATCTTCAGCTTCTGCAAGCCCTTCCAAGAACACTCGTAATTTACCTTTCGGGCCTAATCAAAAGCATTTCACAAAAGCTCACGTCTTTAGACCAATCGATAAATACTAAAAAACATGCCATATAAATTTATACAATTACCTAGAAGATCATCCTTCTTGCTTTCAGGATCATAACTCGGAGGAGAGATTGTTGTGTTTGGCTGCAGCAAAACACAAGCAAACATATGATTTAATAATGTATATATCTTAGCAGAGGTGTTAATGTGGATTTATTAACAGTTGAAGTTTATGTTGATAAAAAAAGGGTAACATACGGCCCTTCATACCACCTAATATTGTCCGTTCTGCCCATGAGCAGCTCACATAATTGTTTTTGGTTGCTCGAGTGGAGACTTCCCAGGAGGTCACCCACCCTGGGATCGCTCCCACACGCACGCTTAACCGTATACTCCTCTCATTCACAGCCAATGCGCCCAAAATGCGTTGGTGTATTTAAGTTCAAGCATTCCTTATGAAATCAACATCTCTCATGTCCAAGGCTATGAGATTTATCTAGGGTGTTACAAAACGGGTCAGCCCAATGTATGCTACAACCCTAATAGCGAGCCTAGATCTATACGCTACGTAGCGCGCTATAGCGATTGCTACGCTCGCTATTGACAACTATGCAACTATAATAGGTCAGGTTACCCGGTCATGTACTTTTTAATCATATTTAACAAACAAAAAACAATTATAGTTGTTTTCAACAGACAAAAGAGTTTAGGCCTCACAACAACGAAAAGTATCCATGTTAACCTGTTATACAACTAGTTAAAAACGAACACAATAAAAAAACTAAATGTTAAACCGGTTATAGGCCCTTTTTTACCAATTATGAAAGATACTCATAACTAACATTAGTACATAACTACTTTAATAAGCATAAGAAAGCAGTATATAATATAGTCATACAGGATTTAGGAGGGCCTTCTCAGGATAGGTGACCAAGAGCGTGTTAGAAGCCGAGTATTCTCCATCACTCCATGGAAGATTCGGGTACTTTTTCTCCCATATATGACTCAGTTCCTTCAAGTACAGTGGCTTATATTCGTTTTCCAGACACTTGAAACCTGAATCTGTGCAGTGTTCTTGATCCTAACAAATGTAAACAACATCAAGATTATATATGAAATATAACATACAGCTTCTAATTTCTCTAAAGTTTTAAAGTTTAAACTCACCCAAGTGAACAATAACTTGTTTTTTAAATCTCCCATAATATTATCCAGAATTCCTTGCAAGTTTTTTCTGACATAAATAATTCATGAAATCCAGTAAATACATCTATCTAAATCAAAGTAAATTAAGTGAAAAATTACCAAAACAGTCTTAGTTGACCCAAAATTTTAAAAAATAATCATCGAAATTTTGCCTTCACTAAAGCGGTCAACCCTCATATCCTCTAATCAAAAAACCGCCACATTAGTTATCAGTTACGCCAACTGAGACGACTAGAATTTAGCCTACACTTTTGTCTGATACGACTAGAAAAGCGCCGGCTAAGGCATAGCCCGCGCTTTTTAGTAACGGCTAAAAGTCAAATAGTCAATGTTTATCTTTTAAAACTTTTGGTCAACTTTGACTATTTTGGTAATTTCACCCACATTAAATACTCTATCAAAAGACACTAACTCTCTAGCAGAAGACCACAGTCCAACATCAAATCTTTCGAAACAAAACTTCAAAAACTCCACACAATAAGGCCTCATGTAAACTGCATACATACAATCATACAATAATTAATAGATAATAGTAGTAATTAGTCCCCTAAACTAATAAAAGTTGACTTTTTGACTGACCAAGAAAGTTGCCGTAACAGAAATCCGGCCGGCGGTTTCTCGGAATAGTTTCCGGCCAGCTCCGATGCGCTCGGTGAACAAAGATTCCCCGTAAAGGAATCACCAGAAGCTTCTTCTTCTTGTTCAAACCAAGTTTATGACGATCCATTGAAATACCCAAATCGATTTCAGTATCTTTTTCATCTTTCTGTTCTTCACTGTTACCACTGTCGCCGGAATCTGCAACAATGTTCTTGATTCCGGCTACCTTTTCATCGTCTTGTTCACTCGTATAGGGATGAGCATTTGGTACCGGGTACCCGTACCGAACCGGTGCCGAACCGTACCGGGTATATTCGGTACCGGTACCGGTTCCCATTTTCCCCATTTTTCGGTACCGGTATTTACGGGAAAAACACCAGTAAGTACCGGTACCGTACCGGTACCGAACCGGTGTATTCGGTACCGGTACCACTTTTCCCCGTTTTCCGGTACCGGTACTTTCACCGGTACCGGTTCGGTACCGGACCGTGCTCATCCCTACACGCCGGTGATCGGAGGCTGCAACGGTGTTATTGATCCTCCAAACAACTTTAGGTGCCATTGTTGTTGACTTAGGTCAAGGTTATGTGATCACTGATGTGATCAACGGTATACTCTTTTATATAAGCAATTCGTACGGAAAGGATATTTTTTTTATATAACTTTTAAATTTATTTAATAATATACTTTTTTTATTTATTATTAAATATTTAATTTAATATTAATGTACAATTTAGAGTGAATTACAAGTTTTGTTCTTTATGTTAACACTATTTTTCAGGCGGTGTCTTTTGGCGCAAAAGTTGACAAGTTTTGTATCTATGATTCAAAATCCTACACGTTATTTCTTTTAGCCCTAACCCAGTTAGATTTTTCTAGTTAAATATGATCACTCAAGCGTATCTTAGTCTTTTTAACTATTTATTTAAATTAATTTAATAATAAAACCAAACTAAAAAGAAAAGTTATATAAAATAATTTGTTACCCCCTTTGTTTATCTCCACCCCTATCTCTCTCCCCAGCCACCACCGACACCACCAGCCACCACTCTCCGCCTCCGACTTCAATACCACACTTTAGTTACCATCCCTCCTTCCCCATTTAACCATCGTCCACCATCATCGTAAACACCCAACCACCACCATCACCACCGTCCGCCGTTATCTCAGATTTGAGCCGACCACCCATTTACAACCTGCCACCACCATCGCCATCCACTGAAACCCATGTCTAAAATATAAAACCAAAATTATGAGCCTAATTAACAAAATGTGGAAGAAACACTCCTCTTGGTCTAAATGAATCAGATTAGTTTTGGTGTTGGATCACCAAATCTTTTCTTATTAATACAACAAATTATCTTGCAATAATGGTCCCAGTCAGGATGCGAAGGCGTAATCTCAGGGTCCCCTATCGGGTGATCTTCCACATAAGTTTGCACATCTTCCGCTTCTACAAGCCCGGCTAAGAACACTCGTAACTTGCTGTTTGGGCCTAACCAAAAACATTATACAAAGTTAACATCTTTAGACAGATAAATATTCATAAGCATGCAATATGAATTTATACATTTACCTAGAAGATCATCCTTCTTGCTTTCAGGATCATAACCCGGAGGAAAGATTGATGTGTTTGGCTGCAACAAAACACAGACAACATATAGTTTAACAGTTGATTGAAAAGTGATACCACCCGATATTGTCTGTTTTGCCAATGAGGAGTACACATAACTGTTGTTTTTTGTTGCTCGAGGTGAGATGTAACATCCGTCAAAATTCCATGCCCAAAAATATTTTAGAATGTAAAGGAGGCCTAAAATTTTATCAAAGTTAATTAAGCCAAAACTCAAGTCCAATATCAAAAGTATAATGTGAAATATCTAGACGAACATATATTTTTATAGGAGTCTTTAATAATAATAGTAAAATATATAATGTTTGGCCATGTTCTGCTTTTATTAAAACTTAGATTGAAATGTAGAGAAAAATTAGTAGGTTTCAACTACGTACTCTTAATTTGTTATATTTTACAGAGTTAAATGCCATTTTAGTCCCTGTGGTTTGGGCCATTTTGTCAGTTTAGTCCAAATGTTCCATTTTTAACATGTGGGTCCAAAAAGGTTTCACAGTTGCCATTTTAGCCCACTGGGTTAACTTCATCTATTTTTTCTGTTAACGAGAAGGCCAATTTGGTCATTTTGTATGTAATTCTGTTAACTAAAGGGGCAATTTAGCCATATAAAATGACCGAATTGGCCTTCTCGTTAACAGAAAAAACGGATGAAGTTAACCCAGTGGACTAAAATGGCAACTGTGAAACATTTTTGGACCCACAGGTTAAAAATGAAACATTTGGACTAAACTGACAAAATGACCTAAACCACAGGGACTAAAATGGCATTTAACTTTATTTTACAAGTTATAAGAGAAAAATAAGATTTGAGATAAATTAATTAGAATATAATAATAATAATAATAATAATAATAATAATAATAATAATAATAACTAGTTACGTATGTATAAAGAAAATTAAAAGAGACACATATAAATATATAAATAATAAATAATATAACAAATCAAAGTAATTATAATACAATAAATATAATAATAAAAAATCCAAAACTTATGTGGATATCCAAAAGTGACGGTCTACTTAATTCTTAAGTAAACTTGCATATGTAGAAAAAATTAGGAAAGCTTAGCCTCCAAGTTTTCTTGGGAACCAAGTGTTTGAAGTCAAGGGCGCAACTTTGTAGGGGCGGGAGGGGGCGGCCGATCCTTCGAACTTTTTCGCTCGATAGTGGAGAGTACGTAGTTTTCGTTTAGAAATACTTGGGTATATACGTTTTCGACCCCCCGGTTTATAGTAATTTTTTGGTATATACGTTTTCGACCCCCCGGTAGGAAATCTCAAGCTTCGCAACTGTTTGAAGTCATACTTTGCCTATAAATAGTCGAGAATCTCATAACTTCAATTTCACTTCTAACACATTTCACCTTTCAAACAATAGTTGTAGATATATATTTAGGTGGTAGTAATTAATATCATCGAGACGTTAAGCTGAGATTAGGATACTTTTCAACAATTAACGAAGTTCTAAGCTGTCACATAGCCCGTTGTTGCTAAGGTGAATACGTTTAACTGTTTTTAAATTAAAGTGTTTATATGTTTTAAAATAGCATGAGTTGTGTTAAATATATTTTTGCTTATGGTATTCTATGGATAGCATTCAGACCATAAGTGCACATATAGTTTGATCAAATTGTAGACGTGTAACAAACCGTAACACCGGGCACGAAGTTCGGTATGAGAAATACGTAAAACCGGGCACGAAGTTCGGTAGTAAAACGGGCGGGGAGCTCGCTGAATATTATTAGTATGTTTTAAATAGCTTTAATACCGCTAATGCTAAATAAAAATGGTTTAGTGTCGGTTAAATGTTATTCACCAGCTTTTCGCTGACGTATTATTTTCAAAACATTTTCATGTAATCATGAATAGTTATAAATAGCAGGGCTAGTGTTGAAAGGAGGATGATTCCTTAGGCACAAAAGAACCCTATGGCTAAAACATCTTATAAAACTGTCATTAGACAGAATTTTGATTACCATATATGTATGAACATTTTGTATGGAAAAATGGGTATTTAATTCCCTGTTTATAAAAATAAAAATATGTTTTATTCAACTTACAAGTTGTTTAAATACATAAAATGAATACAAATGTTTTTTCGCTGCATATTTATCAAAATAGGTACCAACCGAGTGGTCGCACGCCCGGGGTGTCGAAAACCGGGGTGTGACATGAGACTTCCAATGAGGTCGCCAACCCGATTTTACTAATTATAAAAGATGCTCATAACTAAAAAAGTTAAATGCCATTTTAGTCCTTGTGGTTTGGGCCATTTTGCCAATTTAGTCCAAATGTTTCATTTTTCTCCTCTGAGTCCAAAAAGGTTTCACCGTTGTCAATTTAGTCCACTGGGTTAACTTCATCCATTTTCTCTGTTAATGAGAAGGGTAATTTGGTCATTTTATATGGCTGAATTGCCCTTCTAGTTAACAGAATTACATATAAAATGACCGAATTGTTATTCTCGTTAACAGAAAAAATGGATAAAGTTAACCCAGTGGACTAAAATTGCAATGATGAAACCTTTTTGGACCCACATGGAAAAAATGAAACATTTGGACTAAACTGTCAAAATAGCCCAAACCACAGGGACTAAAATGGCATTTAACTCTAACTAAAATAACAACCTTAATAAGCAAAAGAAAGCAATATATGGGAGAAAAAGTACCCGAATCTTCCGTGGAGTGATGGAGAATACTTGGCTTCTAACACGCTCTTGATCACCTAACCTGAGAAGGCCCTTCTAATCCTGCATGACTCAGTTCCTTCAAGAACAGTGGCTTATCTTGGTTTTCCTGACACATGAAACCTGAATTTGTGCAGTGTTCTTGATCCTAACACGTTTAAACAACATCAAATTAATATATGAACTATAATATACAACTATATTGTTCAAAGTTTAAAACTCACCCAAGTGAACAATAACTTGTTTTTTAAATCTCCCATAATATTATCCAGAATTCCTTGCAAGTTTTTTCTGACATAAATAATTCATGAAATCCAGTAAATATATTTAAATCAACTTAAACTAATGGAAAATTACCAAAATAGTCTTAGTTGACCCAAAATTTTCAAAAATAAACAAAGAAATACAGCCTTCGCAATGAATTCCCTATCCATATCCATATATTTTCACTAAAACAACTACTTTTTCTCTCCTTTTCAATTAACAATGAATTCCCTATCCATATCTATATATTTTCACTAAAACAACTATTTTTTCTCTGTTATTTTCAATTAAATAATATTTTTATACCTTTATCATTACCTTTTATCTCTACTTCACTCACAACCATTTCTAAATATATTAAATAATTTATAAGGTTTTCTCTCTCTAGATTTTTTCCCCATATATTTACAGTTGAACAATAACTTTCTCATATATTTTCTCTCTCCTCCACTCACAACCACTAAAAAACACTAACAACTACTCCTTAGGCCATGTGTAGTCATAACCCCCCTTTGTGGGCGTTATGCGACACGTGGCGCGCCACGTGTGTGGGTGGGCGTTATGGGGCGTTATGCATTTAAGCCCGTAGTCATAAAGCCCCTACCCATCATTACCTAATTATTAATTTTCGTTTTTATTAATTAATTATAAAAACCCATGCTTTTTTGTGATTGGTCCAAGATTTGAAAAGCATGTCCATCACGCCGCGATAATTATAGCGCCACTCCCCCATTTCTTCTTGATAGCGCCCAAGGTTTTGGTGTAGCCGGCGTTTTGGCGGCGCCATGAAGGGGGAAAGCGCCCCACTACGTATGGGCTTATAATGTAACAAAACTCCCTTACATATTTTTAAGGTTTTCATTGTGAATGTTCTTAAACATACAAATTTTATTATTTTAAAGAGTTTTCTATTTGTTGTTGTTGATAACTAGTAAGTTTTATCCGTAAGATGCCGAGGCGTGATATGCACAAAAGAATATCAAAACTTGTTTTATGTTGACTGAAACCATTAAAACGAATGTGTATATTGGTTTACCAGCAAGATGCAGAGTCGTGATATGCATAAAAGAATATCAAAACGTGTTTTATGTTGACTGAAAGCCATTAAAACGAATGTGGATATTGGTTTACCAGTAAGATACCAAGTCGTGATATGCACAAAAGAATATCAAAACGTGTTTTATATTGACTCAAAACCATTAAAACGAATGTGTATATTGGTTTACCTGTAAGATGTTGAGTCGTGATATGCATAAAAGAAAATAAAAATATGTTTATATTGACTGAAAACCATTAAAACGAATGTGGATATTGGTTTTGATAATATTGGTACTGATGTTGGCCGATCGGTATCGGTTTGATTTGTTGTTGGTACAACCTAAAAGGCAATTAACACATATTTTACATCGATCTAAAAAATGAACACCGACTCTGGCACCTATGTTATTTGGGCGATATTGGTTCAGCTGGTTACGACACTGGTACGGTACAGGTTTTTGGTGTATCTTACAACACTAAAAAAACATATTATTTCATATACAACTTTGTTTTCAACAAAAAATATAAGAAATGTAGAAAAAAATTGACACATGCATATTCAGATTTTTTCTTTTAAGTTAACGCGTAAAAAGTTTTTTTTTTAAATATTATTAAATAATAAATGAGTTAAAGATGTATATTAATGTAATACTACAAGAGGGGTGAAATTATAGTTAAAAAACAAAAGTGAGACATATGTCATGCTATGAGTGGATAATTCATGCGAATGGTTTTGTATATGGGTCCTAATATTAACACATGGGAAAACTTATTTACACATGGTGTATATGGGCCGTATACTGTTATACGGCCCGTATAGAATAAAAAAATGACAAAGTCTGTGCCAGCCGACTTTGTCAGTTTTTTTTTTATTCCATACGGGCCGTATAATAGTATACGGCTCGTATACACCATGTGTAGATATGTTTGCCTGGTCGTATACACCGTATACGAACGTGTATACGGGCCGTATACTTGTATACGGCCCGTATGGAACGAAAATTTGATTTTTGTCAAAGTATTTAAGGGATTTAAGGTGTAAATCAAACTAGATATTTTACAGTCGTGAGGTGCTCAAACCTTTCTAAAAGTTGAAAAAAATAAAACATTAACAAGTAACAAAGATTGAAGAACAAGAAAACGTGTCGTATGACTGTAATAAAACGGAAGCTATCAACGCGGGATTACGGGCATGGTGTTATTCTTTATTTAATATTTATAGAATAAAAGGAAGGGTGAGGCATTTGATGAGAGTTGTAAGGAGTCTGAAAACGTGTCGTATGACTGTAACAAAACGGAAGCTATCAACGCGGGAGAACCCGACACGTCTTCTGCTAGTTACTCTTTTCTTCCATTTCAACAAATCTTTCAAGGTCTTAAGTGATGGACAATTGGTTAAAAGATGTAGAAGAGTTTGTGTAGAGATCTTTACGTACAAATTTGCATCATCCTTACGGTTACAAATGAAGTATTAAAAGATGTTAGTTTCTTGACAGTATGGTTTCTCGACAAATGAAGTATTATCTGTCCTTGCTGCCTCTTCGGTTGGTAAAAGACATAGGATGGTTTCTAATACAGGCTCTTTTAGAGAAGCGTTGGGATTCAAGGGTTTATGAGTAAAAGATGTTAGTTTCTTGACAGTATAGTTTCTCGACAAATGAAGTATTATCTGTCCTTGCTGCCTCTTCGGTTGGTAAAAGACATAGGATGGTTTCTAATACAGGCTTTTTGTCAGTTGTGGTTGATTTATAGGAGGAGGTTATGAAACGAATATATGTTTATGCGAATTCCCAACATCCTTGCTTTATTCTCTTTAATCTATTAGAACGATCCTTGTTTTGTCACTACATGCGTTTAATTCCCAACATCCTTATTGTATCAGACTCTCTCCCCTCCTTTTCTCTCTCTGACAACCCTAGACCCAAACCCCCGTAATCCACCACGTTCTGCGAAAAAAAACATCATCTGTTCATCATTGTTCTTGAAGATGAAGATGAGGATGAAGAAACGAGGGTCCGTTCAAGTTAAGCTTCCTGATGCAATCTTCACAGTGGTACCAATGCCCTACTACTACAATCCTTCCAACCCCTGATTCCGATACAACCCTTGATGTATAAACCGGTTTTACCTCATGAAAAGGAAAGAAAGAATTTTTTTTAGAGAAGCGTTGGGATTAACGGTTTATGACTCAAAGTTAACATTCTGATTCAGATTCAGAAAGCAGATGTTTAGTAGTGTTTGAGAAACTAACAAGGTAACCCTGAATATTCAAAATTTTAGACACTTACTTGAACCGTTAGTAATGCTAGATGTCATTTTGGCTGAACCACCACCTATTTACAGCACCGTATAAACCTGTGTTTTGAAAATATGCTTTGTTCTTCGTTTATTGGATCGTTCTAATAGATTAAATAGGTTTTTACCATTTTTTACTATATGTATACGGGGCCGTATACGATTTATACGGCCGTATACTCTCGGTAAAAAACAAATTTACCGGTCGTATACAATATATACGATGATAATATACGGGCCGTATATTATTATACGGCCCGTATACTATGGTTAAAAATGGTAAAAAATGGTTTATTCTCTTTAATCTATTAGAACGATCCTTATATAGAGAACCTGATTCTGATTTAAACAATGGAATTTGTGGATCTACGAAGAAACTGTTGGAATTTGTGGATTTCGGTTGGTTCAGAAGGCTTGTCCTTGTTGCCTCTTCCGTTGGGTCACATCTCGGAAGTACTGAACAACAGAAATAACAATATAGAGAAAGGAGGCAAGGTGAGGTGAAGAAATCACATGCTCCGCACGACAATATCTGATAGTGAGATTCTCAAGTTGAGGTGCAACCACATTAACCAATATTTGACGAGCCAAATCAGTTTGTACATGTTCTAATACTTATATTTAAGTTATTGGAGCATCAAAACATTTTTTTAACGTTTACAAGATCAGTTTATGAATTTTTTAAATTCTGGACAGTTAGACTTTTAGTTTGACTCGTCAATTGGACATGAATTCGTGGTAATCAGGAGATGCCCTTTTGAGGGATTAACATCTACATCATTACAATCACGTAGCTACTTTCGTTACGCCAATTGGCTGAACCATTATCGTTTTAGATCAAAGTCAAACCATAATTGCGGCAAGACTTTGATCAAGGCTTAAATCTATATGAATTGAACTAGCACGAATTTGGAATACTTACACAAGCTCCAAGAAGTGCTAAGGACAGAATGGAAGGCTTCAAACTGATCAGAAGCTCCTCTAAATGGTCTTGATGAGTTTGTTTGCACAAAAGAATGTTGCAACAACACAAGACCCATATATATAGCTAAGGAGGAGTTAGCAGGAGTTGCCATGTGTTTAGGGACGGATATTAGTGTCCCATGTCGTGGCAAATCGAAGAGATCAGTGGCATTGGGTGCAAGGTGGCGAAACAAGAGTCTGCCAGAATTTTTCATCGCTGGCACCTCCTTACGGACCATAAGGAATTTTTCTTTACGGTCCGTAAGGAGCTTCTGTCGCGCAACAAATTTTAATTCCTTACGGTCCGTAAGTAATAAACACTTACGGTCCATAAGGACCTTCCAGAAAGCAAAACTTTGCCAAAATAACACATTTAGTCATCCAACTTCCTTATTACCACATAACGGTCATAAGTTAGCGATTCAACGACTTCCGTCCCTCTCGTTTAATCACACGGCATACGAGGACAGTCGGGACACGTGTCGGAATTTTATTGGACGTAAAAACACGTGGTGTTACATACAGTCACCAACTGTCGCAAAACACGTAGTCTACCCGGGAACAGGCGGCCGCGGCATCAGATTTGGTGGTATCGGTGTTTATCAGTTTGGCAGCGGAATTTACATCAGGACCGTTGTTAGGAAATATTTTATCAGAGTAAAATACCACGCTTTTATAATATTAAACACATGGAAAAATCCCAAGTTTCAAGTACATGCATTTTTATAGGGATAAACCCTATTTTATTTAAATAAAACATCTCTTTATTTTAGGTAACTTTTATAGCCACTTTTCCAAGCCTTCAGTGCTGTCCAGCTGGCTTCTATTTGGCTTTCATATTTTGTTACCTGAAACGCGTTTTAAAAATATTTTGTCAACGGGAAATACTGGTGAGTAAATTACATTTGTTTCCATCTACTTTAATTACCACCCACGGTACTGTCAACCCGACTTGTGGTCATGTTATTACTCACAATGTAGTAACAAATTTTGTATACAAAACCCCAACATGCCGATGATAATTGTAGAATACAAATACTCAATCACTGTTAAATATAAATTAAAACAATTGAGGTTTTGTAAAAACAGTTTGCAAAAAGGAGATTACTCACATTGCTGTCTTAGGGTTTTCCTTAAGGATTTCCTGGTGATTATCTATTAATTAAACAATGCACACGCGTTAGTATAATAACCCAATATTTATATTAGTAATACCCTCCCCGAGACGGCATTCCAACGACTACGTCGGGCAGAACCACTACAGCCGTTACGGAACCCTAAATCAATCGGGCAGCGTATCTAATACGTAACCGAGGTTATGATACTTACAACGACGCAGAACTTCGTTAATTAGGGGGGGTATAATACCCGGGTATAGTGCCTACTATAGAGAAATTTGAGAGAGAAATCGAGAATGAACGATCGAAAATGAAAGCTGGTCGATCCTATTTATAGTCCTGATTCTGGACTCTCTCGTGGCCCGCGTAAGCCGAAGGGTAACCCTTCGCGGCCCGCGACATAGGGGGTCTAGGGCATAGGGTTTTCCGGTCACCGATCTAGCTTCGCCACGTGTTGACACGTGGCGGCTTCCGGGTTATGCCTGGTGTCTAGCGAGTCGCGGCCCGCGACAGACCGTCTGGTCTGTGTCGCACCCCGCGAGAAACCTATATTTCTTGTTTTTATTTTATTTTTAATTATGTAAAGGTATTTTGGGTCATTTTTCGTATACGGGGTGTATTATAGGGCATATAGGGGTGTTCTAAATATATTAGGGGTGTCGGAAATAATTTTTAGGAGGGTTGTTATACCAACTTAGCAACGGGTGCAAATGTGTCATGATAATCAATGCCCTCCATTTGCTAGAATCCCTTCGCAACGAAGCGGGCCTTGTATCTTTCAACTTCGCCATTGGGTTTATACAAAAGATTATTTTCAAAGCATTTCTTATTTCAAAACAAAACCCACAACACTATTTCATTCTAAATCTAAGAACAAGATTTTTGAACAAATACCAAGTCCAAAATCTCAATTCACTACGATATTTCATTATTATGATTTTCTATGGATCTCACACATTTATTTTCACTAGTAACTATTTCTTTGAAAGATGCCTCCTCATCGTGACGCTACTCGGGACGCAGAAATGGCGGAAATAATCGCTCAGAATATAGCTGCTATACTCCCAAACCTTGTGACCCAACTTAATCAAGCCTACAATAACAACAACAACAACAACAACATTGTTCTCACGCCCTGCAACTACAAACAGTTCAACTAAACCACTTAAGTTCAATGGGTCTGAAGAAGCAACTGGGCTCCTACAATGGTTTGAGAGTATCGAGAGCACATTCCGCTACGTTCAGTTTCCTGGTGAGCGTAAGGTAGAGTTCGCCTCGAGTGTTTTCCAAAAGAGAGCACCCACTTGGTGGAATGGAGTCATGAGAGACAGAGGTGCAAACGTAGCAATGGCACAAACGTGGGAAGAATTCAGGAATCTTATGATGAAAGAATTCTGTCCACGAAGCGAAATGAGGGCACTTGAAACCAAATTCTATTATCTCAAACAAGATAGTGGTGAAAATCGTGCCTACACTGACAGGTACGAAGAGTTGAGCCTACTCTGCCCCACTATGGTCACACCCTTGGATCGGGACATTGAGAAATATATTGATGGTCTACCTGATCCAGTCCAAGATATTATCACTGGTAGCAAACCCGCAATGGTTAGGGAGGCTATCGAACTAGCCGCTACCCTAACCGACTCCCAAGTTAAAAAAGGGAAACTTTTTCGAAAGGGAGACAAGAAACAAACCATTGAAACTACTAAGGAGAATCCAAAAAAAAAAAAAAACAAAGGTTGAACCCTCCAAAAAATCTAAGAAGCGTAAAGCTTCAAAGAATTATGCGATTGCTGCACCGATCCCACTTAACTCAGTACCCGTTAGGGGGTTTTATCGTGGGAAACAACCTCTGTGCAATCGTTGCAACTATCATCACCAAGCTAATTCTCCATGCCGCCAGTGTACAATCTGTGGTCTTTTTGGCCATCTAGCTAGCTACCCCTACTCAAACTCGCCCTCACTACCCAGCTGGAGCATGTTTCAATTGTGGTGATCCAAATCATTTCAAAGGAAACTGCCCTAGGCTTGCAAATGCTAACTTAACTCATGGACGAGTGTTCAACGTTAATGAGGCTCAAACTGATGATCAAGCACTCATGACCATTTGAACCTTTACGTTTTCTTTTTGTCATCCAAGAACTATGAACATATTTCAACTATATTTGTAATGACAATATAAATTTCAAGAAGTTTTCTTCATTCTTGTTTTCCGTATTCCATTTATAAATTCCAATGTGATTACACTATGTGTACTATACAAATACACACCGACTTCAAGGATTCTGTTCTTTATTATTACGAACTAAATCTTGTAGTTTAGCATATTGTGATAGCACGCTAGTGCGTTCACACAATCTCTGCAACACGATCTCTACAAATACTATGAGTTTGTTTCTATGCAAAACACGTATGACAATCCATGCTTAGTATATGATGCATACTACCAGTTTGGTTAGTGTGAAATATATATTAACATTTGTACTAGAATGAAATACCTGCTACTGAATTTGCTAAATACGGAACAAGTAGTGCTATCATTGCTAGTATGAAACACGTTTTGGTTAAATAAATGTTGTGCTATTTGATTTAGATGTTACTTCGACCTTAATATTTGTTTCCCTCACTTAACAAGATGAGCTATGTGGACCATGCAGCGAAACGAATAATTATGGGTGCACACATAATTATGAGGTTCTATGCATGGAAATCATAGTAAGCCTTGTTAAGTATGGTGGCATAAAATCTAGAGTGATTAGGTAACGAGACGGTTATAATGCAATAAGAACATGGTGGATACGCCGATAGTACTTCCTATATATAAGTGTTCGTACTGTGTTATGCCTCGGAACGTTATTCGAATCACTTGAAGATTTTATGTTATCTTGGACCATTATGTGATTATTTGTTTATTGAATGCACTGACCAAGACGAGTACATTCATTAACTCTATTCGAGCCGACTGGGAGTATATTATGGTGTTAAAGGTGACGATCTTGATGCCATAGGTATGTTGACCCATCTCCTATGCATGAGATGCTCATGGTACATGGGATGTACCTCGTGGGACGTTAGAAACCGTGTACGTATGGCCAGGCTTGAATGTACACCCCTTTGTTTGCTTAGGATTTACACTAAGAGCTTAGTATAACATAATGTCATACAGAACAATTTTTATACACTCGATAACACTTTTTAGATTCAAAAGTTCTAAAGGTTTGAATACCTTGAGATACTTTGAAAATCCTTACTCACACTTTGAATCCCCCAAAATTTCCAACACCAAACGATGCTCCGCATCTTTGGAATCTAGCACTTTGCTTATCTTTTCAATCATTTCAATTACACTATACGGTCTCCTTCGAATAAATTTCGGGACGAAATTTCCTAAAGTAGGGGAGACTGTAACCCCTCGTGCAAAATTCCGAACTTTCAAAAACTTTTTCTTTTGGAAGTAATTCGTTAACTAATACTTCAACGTAATCGGTTTAACGCTACGTACACCCCGGAACGAGGACATAAGCTACACATTCCCTAAATACCCTTTACATAACTTAGACATAAGTTTTGAAGGGTTAGAAATGGCTAAAACATGTTTATACAAGTCCAGAGGCCATTTCTGCCGAATTCCAAAACTCTGCCCCAGACCAGGACTTACGAACCGTAATGAGGATCCCTATACGGTCCGTATATGATTGCCAGCTGCAGAAAATTTGCTTGGTCTCCAAGTTCTACCAAGTTACCCCATTTCCTGCCACCTAGCTCGAAATTGCCACACTCCCTCTGGTTGCAACACCTCACTAAACACTTGTTATCATCCTAGAACACGTACTAACACTTGGCATGATCTCCTTGCACCTCATCAACTATAAATAGCCACCAAAGTTCACATTGTTCGTTGCTCATTTCATTCCTTTCTCTCTAATCTGCTCTTGGAGCTTGTTTCCAATGTATAGAAGCCTCCTACTGAGTTCTTATAGTGTTTTTAACACAAGTAAGTACTCTCCTTTAGTCTATTTCATTTATTTTAGCTATTTTGAGCTAAAAGTCAAACAGTTTGACTTTCGGTTCTGATCATAATTGGTCAGGTCAAAGTTCAATTGAACTTTGCAATGTGATCGTAATCACGAAGGTTATAACCCCCCGTGATTGCACCTTCTGATTACCACATTTACTAGTCGAAGCGATGAGTCAAAGTTTTATTAATTAAAAGTAAAAAATGCGCAAAAGTGCATTTTACGATGAAATGGTTTTCGAAAGTTAAAACATAAAGTTTTGACACCAAATCAGTTTTACAAACATAATTAGACATGTTCCAACATGTCTAACTCGTCATTTCTAGCTTAGCGCTTATTTCCTTAGTCGATAGTCTAGCGGTTTGACTACCGCTTTGACTTTCGAATCCGACACGTTTGGTCAACTTTAGGATCCTACCAAGACCTTTATTATGACCATAGAATATTAGGGAATAACCTTCTGAGGTTATACCTTATGGTCATATTGTTTGGTTAGTCAAATGACGAGTCGATTATATATTCTTTAAAATGCCGAAAATACCCTTTTTGCACATAAAATAGTTTTGAACATATAAGAACATTGTTTTGACATCTAAACTGATTATACAACTTATATAAACTAGTTTTGACATATTAGACTCGTCATAGGACATATTTAACCATCTGAACCCATAGTTACGTTTACGACCCGTTAAAGTGGCGTAAACCACTTTAGCGAACCGTACCAAGTCAAAATACTTTGAAACACTTCCAAATCAGAATGTATGGTATTATGAACCATCTTATACAAGATCTAACTCTTGTTTGGTTTGTAAACCTCATTCTATCCGATCTCCCGTTTTCAAGTTTCGACACACTAACATGTAGTTACCCGATACACTAGGAACCACTTCAACACTCGAACTCTTGATCCTTTGAGCTTTGCTATTCGATTGAAGAAGACCTATACGCAAACCCGTGAGCACATAGTTCCCCTCTTTTACATTTTTCAAATGTTTTGGGGTGATTCATATGTGTAACCAATTTTTCTCAAATGTATGGCATATATGTGTTTACTAGGTGCTTTTTGTGTATTATTCCTATTATGCAAAACACGACGATTAAGAACACGAACCAAATCCTTATAGGATCTATCTATCCTCATAGTTAGATTCTCGAAGGATATTTAAAGTACTATTTTAAATCTTCTATCTTTATAGTGATATTTTTAAGAAGTGCTTTTCATATGAACGCGCCAATGGTTATTGTTTATGTGTAGATTATTGTTGGTGATTTAGATAACGAAACGAGAGTAATACAATAAGGACATGGTGGATACGCCGCTGGTACTTCCTATATATAAGTGTGCTTATTGTATTACCCTTCGTGGCGTTATCCGAATCACCATTAGGACTTGGTATGTTATGATTCAAAGTGACCAAAACCAAAGTATAGTTTGATATACTTGATGTGCGGTAAGTGTCGTATATTTTAGGTGTATATTTTAAGCCCTTTTTAACACTTATTTTAGCCAAGTTTTAAATTTATAAAACACGATATTTCACTGACACTAAACACACATATGGGCAAGTGCACCCATCGTTGAGTGTAGTATAGTGTTGGTAAGATACCGAGGTCGTCCAAGGACACAAGAGCTTTTAGTACCGGTTTATCCTCAACGTCTAACCAAAATAAAAGTTTAGAAAAATGTTTTAAACTAAAAAAAACTAAAAATTAACTAAAATGCTGAAAATAAAAATAAAAGAAAAACAGATAGACAAGATGAATCACTTGGTTCCGACTCGTATCTAGTATAACCTTTGATTATTTCCGCACTTTTGCACATAATTAAGAGATTATCTTAGTTATTGTAGTAGGCCCCTCTTTTGAAGGTGACGTTACCCTCACCCCAGTAGTTTGAGTCAGCAGGGATACAATCCTAAAAGGGTGGATTATTGGAATATAATGAATTAAGTTATTAATGCAGTATTGTGGTAGGCCCCGCTTTTGGCGGTGACGTTACCCTCGGCTAAGTAGTCTGAGTCAGCAGGGATACAGTCCTAAATAGCCGGGTTATAGTATTAATAGTAGTTAACTTATGAGGGGATCAAAGAGTTTGGACCCCCGCCATCCAATACCGTGAAGTATTGAAGGAGGTCATACTAAATTTGACCCAGGTCCATTGCAGGACCTCTAAACGCTGAACAATGGCAAGACCTTTACCAAACCGTTCCCTTAACCCCCTACCAGGTAGCCAACATACCTCCATATAGACCGTGGAGATATGAATGGTGAAAATCCTTTATTTTATATAGACAGTAAAATAATGCCAAGACACCACGGACAAACGATAAGGAAAGATCACCTTCAACATAAGTAACTAGTTATTAAAGTCATTAATACAAAACCAAATAAAAAGTGCAAAAGATTAGAAATAAAAAGTATTATACTAGACACTTTGTCTTCACCAAGTGATGTAAGAGACTTAGGCAAACATGGCCTTGATTGTCAAGAACTCTTACGATCAATCTTGGATCCCGAGACGACTCACACACTCTACGATGGACAATGGATGATGGTGGTGGATGATGGTGTTGTGATGGTGGTGGGTGGTGGATGAAGTGTGAGAGAGGTGGTGTGCCAAGGGATGAGATGAAATGAATCCAAGCACTCCTATTTATAGGCTGAACAGAGAGCTGGACACGGCCCCGTGTCCGTCTGACACTCTCTCTCCTCATTAATTGTAATTCTCAATTACAATAAATGCGCCTGCTGTACTTTCGACACGCCCCCGTGTCCGCTGAGCACGGCCCCGTGATGGGCAATAGAAGCTTCTATAGGTTTGTCTTTTCTGCTGCTTCTTGGGCACGGCCCCGTGCTGGCTGAGCACGGGGCGTGTTCAGCCTTCTGTGTTCTCTATTTTGCTTTGGAAGGTGCCGTTGAGGGTTCGGGCAGTCCACTAATGTTCCTTTTCTTGTATTTATGTTGGATTTAGCTGTCTTTTTGCTTCTTTTGCGTTTTTGAGCTCATTTAATCCTGAAAATACAAAAGGAAGACAAAAACACTCTTTTTCCAATATTAGTACTAAAAAAGGGTTAGTTTTATGCCTCATTTGATGTAATTTATATGTTGCATTTTACACACATCAATACTACCAAATCCTTATAACATCTATCTATCTTCATAGATTAATTCTTGTGGGATGTTTAAAGTGCTAAATTGAAGTCCTTGTTTGGATTCTTTATGTACTTTAGCGCGTATGTTATGATTCACTGTGACCAAACCGGATCCTTGTAGTATCTATCTATCTTCATAGTTAGATTCTTGTGGGATGTTTAAAGTGCTAAATTGAAGTCCTTGATTGGATTCTTTGTGTACTTTAATGCATGTGTACAAGTTGATGACCAAGTTGATGATTATGTGTTTATGTGATTTAGTAGTGATTTAGATAACGAAACAAGTGTCATGGTGGATACGCCGCTGGTACTTCTTATATATGAGTGTTCTTATTGTATTACCCTTGTATCTTTATCCGAATTACTTTAGGATTTTGTGTTCAATTGATTCAAAAGTTCAATATCCAAATCCTTGTAGAATCCTTCTATATTTTCATATGTTAGATTCTTAGAAGGATATTCAAAGTACTACTATAAGTCATTGATTTGATTTCTAATAATACTCACACAAGTTTATGACCGATTTCAATGTTGTAACAAAGACCAAAGTACAATTTTCAATGACATAAAAATTACCTAGTAATAATCATATTGCCATATACAAAACTCTTTTGTCACAAGTTTCATAATCAAGATAATGTATTGCAATACTAAATCTTTTCGCCATTCCTTGGCTTCAAAGAGTTCATTTTCAATAGACGACCCTCGTAGTTGTCAAAGTATTGCAATACTAAACCTTTTGCCATTAATTTGGCCAACAAAACCAATGTACACGCCAACATTCTTTGTGGACGTCTTTTTCACATATGTTTCAGGTTATTGATTATTCAAGCATGCTACACATAGGATCGCATCCGGACTTTAGACTTCTTTAATCAAAAGACAATTTCATGTATTCTTTGTATTGTAAAACAATGATAACAATAATGAAACAATTTAGTACCAGCTGTTGTGAGCAATTTGTACCGTGACTCCCCAATATTTCCTCCGCGTGTTGTTGTATTATGCGATTGGGGTGTTACATGAGGCAAGATTTGTGTTTTGATATTCAAAATATGTAATTTTTATGACAACAATTAGTATTAAAACTCATAAAAATGGGTCGGATCGCAATGGTTAACATGAATTGAGGCTAGCCTGTCTTGTTTTTCCTCCTTCAAGTTTCTGTCTCTTTATAGCTTGGTTTTCTTGAGTTCTTCAGTCTTCTCATCAACAAATACTTGATTTGAAAATGATACATCTTTCTTGAGTTCATCTTTTGAAGTAACATCTTCCTTGTTGTCAGCAGGATCATGCTCAGTTTTTTCACTGATTTTGTTATAAAAAAAGGGATAACAATCAATTAAAAACTTTAAACTAAAGTATAATGGTAACTCCATGAAAGAAAACTGAAGAAATTAAAGATAGATGGGCAAGACAAAGTTTAGAGTTCCACAATAATGTTGCTCATAGAACTTGATGAATTTGGCTGTCTAACTGAACAGCTCTTGTTGTCTTTTTGAGCTTGTGCATATAAGCTGAACCAATCAATTAACAATCGAACGAACCGCTTTTATAACTCATAAATTAAGTGACAATCCATAGTTACAACTCCAATAAATCACCAATCAAAATCAATATTCAAGAACATAACAGATTCCATTTTTATTTTCAAAAATACACTTATATTTTTAAAACCCTAATCCCCAAAATAACCGGATCATAAGTCATAGCAAAATTCATCACAACAATAACAATAGAACGAACCAATTTCACAAGTTAAGTCAGAATTTAATATTATATTATAAATCAATAACAATAGAGTGAGGCTTTGTGTTCTTTCATGTGTTACACCTGAGGAGTGTGTAGCGTGCAATTTCATTCATGGTAATGGCTACCTTAGCGACATATAACCATTCTTAAATTTCACTCACTTATTCAAATAGTGTTATCCCTGGTGAGAGTGAGACATCATGATTTTTTATTTGTTTTATTAAGACATTAAGTATTTTCAAATAATGATCTTAAAATACAAATAACATTTTCAAATTAAAGAAAAATGCATTAAAACTATAAAAAAAATACAAATATAGTCCTAATCAACATCATGTAAACGAAGCTTGTAAATATGTTTAACCAAATCTATGCGAAGGTTGTTATGTGTTTCTCGATTGTGTAATTCTCAACAATTAGCTTGTTTTTGTTGGACATTGATTTCTTCAAAACTCGGTTGGATATTGTCTTCATTGTATTGAATATCGACAAATCGTGTCCTAAGGGATGATAATGTTGATGAAGAATATCAAAAAATAGGGAGACTTTAAAGAGAATAGAGAGTGAGGGTTGTGATAAATATAACTGGTATTTATAGGTTAAAAAAATGACATAAAAAAATATTTAAACCGTTGTGCAACAGTCAAGTCTGGCATTAACGGCTTAAAAATCAATTAGTTTGTGTGGCTCATGAGCGTGACCTCTCTCACCAAGTATTATTAACGATCACCCTTACGGGTTTAAAGTTTTTGTTACGATAGTTTTAAGTGTTTTATGCTTATTATAGACAATGAAAATAGTATATTTGATGAAGCTGAATACGTACTAAAGTTGTAGTGTTTAATCAGGAATTGTGTTTTGGCCTTTGGTTAAGTGGTTTGTTGTCGGATTGTTTATGCTGTTGGCCCGGGTTCAACTCCCCGTTTAATCGGGAATTTTTTTATTTTTGGTTATACATATATATTATTTCGTGGGGAGTTTAAAATGAAATGGTCCTGACAACTCCCTTTTAAGAGAAGGTGATATGGTTAAAAAGAAACGGTTTCGGTTGCCTCTCCCCCTTTTCCTTTAAGATTTTTTTTTTTTTTTTTTTTTACTTTTGGAAAAACGGTTTTGGTTGTCTCTCCCCTTGTTCCTTTGAGATTTTTTTTGGACCTTTGAGATTTTTTTACTTTAGGAAAAACGGTTTCGGTTGCCTCTCCCTCTTTCCTTTGATATTTTTTTTTACTTTTTGAAAGGTAAAATATATAAGTTTTATCTCTTTAGCTGTGTAAGATTAATCATAACTCACAAGTAACAAACTGCTGTAAAAAATATAATTTATTATCCATTTTTTTCCATCGCATTATCAGTTATAATAATTTAATAATAGAGTTAACTGCCATTTTCGTCCCTGTGGTTTGTTCATTTATGCCATTTTAGTCCATTTTTCAAAAATTCGCCATTTTCCTCCCCGACGTTCTAGAAACGTGTCATTTCAGTCCAAAAAGATAGCGCCCGTTAAAAACGTTGAGGACGGAACTGGCGCAAGGCGTTGTCTTTTTGGACTGAAGTGGCAGAAATGAACAAACCACAGGGACGGAACTGGCGCAAAAAAAAATTTAGACTGAAATGGCAGAAAAGAACAAAACACAGGGACGAAAATGGAAGTTAACTCTTAATAATATTTATATTATGTATAATGTCATTGCTTTATATATAATAGTTATTACAATGTAAATACATATTTAATATATTAGATAAAGTGAGCCTATTTTTACACTCAAGCTCTTGTAAGCTAGGATTGATTCGAGCTTTAAGCTAACCGATCTCAAGTAGCTCATGCGCGGCTACGCCTGTTTGCACCTATAGATTAATCATATACATGTAAAATTTTTATTTCTAAATAAACTCTATATCATCTATTATATGCACTTAAAATCTTCATTTTTTTTTTTTTTTTTTTGCTGTAAATGATGCAACCAAAATTCCTGTACTGGCCCATGTCTGAATTATAAAATCAAAATCCTGAGCCAAATTTACAATTTTTGGTGATGAATCAGATTAGTTTTGGTGATGGATCACCATATCTTTTCTTGTTAATACAACAAATTATCTTGCAATAATGGTCCCAGTCAGGATGAGAAGGCGTAATCTCAGGGTCGCCAAACGGGTGTTCTTCCACATAAGTTTGCACATCTTCAGCTTCTGCAAGCCCTTCCAAGAACACTCGTAATTTACCTTTCGGGCCTAATCAAAAGCATTTCACAAAAGCTCACGTCTTTAGACCAATCGATAAAACTATTCGAAAACATGCTATATAAATCTATACAATTACGTAGAAGATCATCCTTCTTGCTTTCAGGATCATAACTAGGAGGAAAGATTGCTGTGTTTCGCTGCAACAAAACACTGACAAACATATGATTTAATAATGTATATATCTTAGCAGAGGTGTTAATGTGGATTTATTAACAGTGGAAGTTTATGTTTATAAAAAAAGGGTAACATCCGGCCATTCATACCACCTAATATTGTCCGATCTGCCCATGAGCAGCTCGCATAATTGTTTTTTGGTTGCTCGAGTGGAGACTTCCGAGGAGGTCACCCACCCTGGGATTGCTCCCACACGCACGCTTAACCGTATACTCTCATTCACAGCCAATGCGCCCAAAATGCGTTGGTGTGTATAAGTTCAAGCATTCCTTATGAAACCAACATCTCTCATGTCCAAGGCTATGAGATTTATCTAGGATGTTACAAAACGGGTCAGCCCAATGTATGTTACAGTCATATGTTTTGTAATCATATCTAACAAACAGAACATCTGTCGGTCGACAATTTACCCACTTAATCCTGTTATACAACCCCAGCATACACTAATCAAAATCTTTTTAAAACTACACAAAAAACGGCTGTAGCACAATTAAAACCACCCATCACATGCACGGCTATAAACCAACTATACATAGTTGTTAATGGCGAATAGCGACAAATAGCGATAAGGTACCTATATGCTACATAGCGAATAGCGATAAATAGCAGGCGACTATTTTATAAATAGCGATACACTAGAAAAAAATTTATATGTATATTATATCAAAATACCTTGGTATATATGCTATTTTACATGTATAGTTAACGAAAACCTATAATCCAGCTTTTTATAGCTATATTTATTTGCTATTTATATTAAAAAAACACAAATAAAATAAAATGTTGTTGTTATCGCTATCTATCGCTACAACCCTAACAGCGAGCGGCTATAGCGATTGCTACGCTCGCTATTGACAACTATGCAACTATAATAAGTCAGGTTACCCGGTCATGTACATTTTAATAATATTTAACAAACAAAAACAACTATAGTTAAAAACAACCACAATAAAAAAACTAAATGTTATAACCGGTTATAGGCCCTTTTTTACCAATTATAAAAGATACTCATGACTAACATATGTACATAACTACTTTAATAAGCAAAAGAAAGCAGTATATATAGTCATACAGGATTTAGGGTGGCCTTCTCAGGATAGGTGAACAAGAGCGTGTTAGAAGCCGAGTATTCTCCATCACTCCATGGAAGATTCGGGTACTTTTTCTCCCATATATGACTCATTTCCTTCAAGTACAGTGGCTTATCTTTGTTTTCCAGACACTTGAAACCTGAATCTGTGCAATGTTCTTGATCCTAACAAGTGTAAACAACATTAAGCTAATATATATAATATACAATTTCTATTTCTAATTCTTATCAAGTTTAAAGTTTAAGCTTACCCAAGTGAACAATAACTTGTTTTTTAAATCTCCCGTAATATTATCCAGAATTCCTTGCAAGTTTTGTCTGACATAAAGATCATGAACTCCAGTAAATATATTTAAATCAACTTAAACTAATGGAAAATTACCAAAATAGTCTTAGTTGACCAAAAAATGTTCAAAAATAATCATCGAAATTTAGTCTTAAACAAAGCGGTCAACCCTCATTTCCTCTAATCAGAAACCGTCACATCAGTTACACCAGCTGAGACGACTAGAATTTAGCCTACACTTTTGTCTAAGGGGCTGTTTGTTTCAGCTCTTAATGGGCTCTTAATGGTTCACACCACTTACTGATTCAGCACTTAATGGTTCAGACTGTTTGTTTCACGAGCAGATGTCTGAATGGTTAAGAGATTTGCCTCTGAATGGTTAAGCATTATACTGAGTCTGAATGATTAAGATCTCTTATCTGAATTGGTCAAACATTTGCCTCTAAACGGTTACGCATTATACTGGCTCTTAATGGTTCAAACCTCTTACTGGTCCAACACTTAATGGCTCAGACCTCTTACTTGTTCAGCACTTAATGGTTCAGACATCTTACTGGTTCAACACTTACCCATTCAGAAGTTGCCACAAAGCCCCTAAGATGACTAGAATATAGCCTACACTTTTGTCAAAGACGACTAGAAAAGCGGCGGCTAAGGCTTAACCCACGCTTTTGGTAACGGCTAAAAGTCATATAGTCAAGGTCTATTTTTTAAAATGTTTGTTTTTAAAATGTTTGGTCAACTTTGACCATTTTGGTAATTTTCCCTAAAATGAAATACTCTATCAAAAGATACTAACTCTCTAGCTGAAGACCACAATCCAACATCAAATCTTTCAAAACAAAACTTCAAAAACTCCACACAATAAGGCCTCATGTAAACTGCATAATACACACAAACCACACACTAATCAGTAATTATTAGTAACCTAACAAATATATATAAACAGACAATATGCATATCTAATGTTTTGACTTTTTGACTGACCGAGAAAGTTGCCGTAACGGAAATCCGGCCGGCGGTTTCTCGGAATAGTTTCCGGCCAGCTCCGATGTGCTCGGTGAACAAAGATTCCCCGTAAAGGAATCACCAGAAGCTTCTTCTTCTTATTCAAACCAAGTTTAAGACAATCCAATAAGAAGTCAAAAGAAGAAGCGTATAGGGCAATACGCTTCATATTGATACGATGAACAAATATGCTCTGACATGCAGGTAGTTCAGAACTGAAAAGCTGTAAAGTGACTCGAATATGAAGCGTATAGAGCAATACGATTTCCATAGGGACCCACAGAGCATGTGCATTCTACAAGACATACACAACGTAATAAAAAAGTTTAAATTCAGAATGTATGCGAGTGGTACTCCAATGCATGTACTAGAGCAACATTTGTCAGAAAAGGAGTACAATTACTTCACCCGAGAGAATCCCTCCACAAATGTGGTCGAGGATATTTTCTTTGTTCATCCTCACTTGTTAACATTGTGGTGTGCCTTCCCACATGTGCTCATGATTGACACTACTTACAAAACGAATGAGTATAAACTTCCGTTTGTTCAAGTCATCGGCGTGACATCGACACACAAGTCGTTTTGTGTCGCGCATGCATTTATCTCTAAAGAAAAACAAGATAACTTCTTATGGGTCATGGAAAGGCTTAGAGACATGCTACAAGAGTGTATGGAGCCTCGCGTAATAATAACGGATAGGGATCTCGCTCTGATGAATGCTTGTGATAAAGTATTCCCAAATGCTTCCAAGCTGTTGTGCAGGTGGCACATTTCTTAGAATATTCTGAAACACTGCAAGGCAAAATTCAGTAAAGATGACTGGAAATTTTTTAAGCTTTCTTGGGCTCGATTGTGTCAGTCTCATACACATGATATATACGAGTATAACTATAACCGGCTTTATGAACGACTGCATAGTGAAGGCCGAAAAGGTACATATTGTATTAGTTTACGTAAATGCATACATACATACATACATACATACATACATACATACATACATACATACATACATACATACATACATACATACATACATACATACATACATACATACATACATACATACATACATACATACATACATACATACATACATTACTGATAAGTATATTCTATTTTTCAGAAGTTATGGACTATGTGTGTGACGTCTGGCTGAAAAATTATAAAGAGAGATTTGTTTCACTTTGGACTAACACAAACCATAACTTTGGTCAACACACAACGAACAGAGTTGAGAGTTAGCATGCCAACTTGAAGAGATACCTTAAGGGGCATAACAGCTCACTCCATAGACTTGTGTTGCAAGTAGACAAAATTTTAGAGTCACAAGTCATAGCAATAAAACATAGTTTCCAAAAGAGCCTGTTCATTCCCATGGGGGACCACAAAATACCAATGTTTGATTACATATGTGGTAAGGTTTCCCATAAGGCTCTAGACTTGTTGCTTGTCGAGTAAAGAAGTTGAATGCCTTGCGGTCAGTAACGGGAACTTGTGGCCACCAACTTTTCACGAGTTGTGGGTTGCCATGTGCTTGTCGTTTGAATTGGTACGAAAGGACAGGTAATAAATACATGTTATCACCATTTATTAAACTTTAAATGATTACCCCCTCCCCCATCCCTTTTAACTATAAATTTTGAATACAGGTAACAATATCCCACTTGATGACATAGACGTCTTCTGGACAAGACTAAATGTATTACCGGAAAAAATTCACAAAGACGAGAGTTACCTTCAGGAGGAGATGGATAAAATCACACAACAACTACAATCACAACCACCGCCAGTGAAAAAAATCTAAAGATAAAGAGAAAATTTGTGATGACGAATTTCCACTGTTGGTTGGGGACAGGTACAAATACATACATACATACTCCACTGTTGGTTGGGGACAGGTACAAATACATACATACATACATACATACATACATACATACATACATACATACATACATACATACATACATACATACATACATACATACATACATACATACATACAACCCACATAATATTTTCAACTAATTGGCTGTGATAGGTACAAAAACGTTATCGAGAGTTTTAAAGAATGGCTTCCAACTAGGTATCGACCCTACATTACAGATATAGAAAATGTCCAGCCGGATGGTAACTGAGGCTTCCGATCCATTGCTCGCGATCCAAGGAAGTGTATAGCTCTATACAGTTCCCCTGATTGAGAGTAGATTCTGATAGTCAGAGTAGATTCTAGCATTTGCGTGTGTTAGTAAGATACATCCCTATTGGAAGTGTATAAGCCAATACGGTTCTTCTGGTCCTTAAAGGAAGCATATAGGCCAATACGTTTCCCCTGATCCCTTAAACCATTTCCTTTTAAAAACTCCCTGCCTCCATTCCTTAACAAATCTCCAAAACATCACACGGCTCTCAACTTTAAATCCGAAGAACAAGCCTCTCGTATAGCTTAATACGCTTCGTTTCGGCTTCAAGGTTAGTAAACTCGTTTATAAACCTACATATTTTCATGTTTTTTTCGTTTATATTGGTTCAATGGGGGGGGGGGGATAATGGTAGTTTTAGGTATTTATTTGCACTGAAGTGGAGGATTTGTGACTTCGATTTTGCTTAATTTCGTGAAATGTGGTGTTAGTTAACTTAGGCATTTTACTCTGGTGGTTTTTAATTGTTTGTTTGTAAATGAAGGATCTGTTCTGATATCACACTCTTCAAATCTCAGTTATAGTTTTATTTTTGTACTTAGATTCTTTCCTACGTTGTTGTTTCGTGATTACGGTTTTTTTGCGGAGGACATGAGGTCGATGACAGGGATGAAAGTGGCGGTAAACATTCCTAATGTTGGTTATAGGTTTGTCGGGGCAAATCGTCAGGCTTAGGCATGGCAGCCGTTGGTACATCACCCGCTTTTGGAGGCTGAGGAAGTTCAGATGCCTCAGATGGCTGAGCAGGAGGGCGGGCAGGATGATGTTGAGGTCCCACCTCGGCATGAACAGGGGGTCATCAGCATCCACAGAGAGCTTATCGTGCGGTTAGGTTGCCTCAGTCAACCAACCGTCTTCTCGATAGGATTTTGCATAATCAAGATGAGCAGATGCGGCTTCTAACATCTCACGGTCGCCAGATGGACCGTTGCATGATGACATGGGGTAGATGATGACTGGCATGGGTGAAATGTATAAGCATATGGGTATATCGGTTCCACCCCGTCCACCACCACGAGTTTATCAGGGCCGGGGCCTGTTCTATACGCAGCAGCCCGACCCGTCCATGCCATCCTTTACTCAGCCCATCCCGTCCATGCAGGTATGTTATCTTATTTTTATTTCATTATCTATGATCAATTTAATGTTATGAAATGTAATGGATAATATGTTTAAATTCTTAGGCTTCAGGCCTGTCCTATTCTCAGCCCGACCTTTGGATGTCGCGTTTTCCTCAGTCCGGCCAGACGATGCCGATCTTTCCTCTGTTCGACATTTCCATGCATGTATGTTATTTTGCTTTTATTTCATTTTTATGAACAATTTTAATATTATGTAATGATTATTTTGTTTAAATTTTTATAGGCTCCGGGCACGTCCTGTACGCGGCACAACCCGTCGCCCTCTATTAGGCGTGGCCCGACATTTACGGAGGAGGAGTGTAACACCTCCAAAATTCATGTCCAATATTATATCGACACGTGTCATGGACTTAAAACATGTAAAGGATTTATTTAGAGGGACTAAAGTTGACAAACAAGGAAACTATGTGAATATAAGGGTCCAAAGTGTCAACGATGGATAAATATATTTTAAAATAGCCCTACAAGATGTTTATACCTTTAAACGGATAAATCATGGATCATACGAAGCTAATTGTGAAAGAAAGTGAGAGATTACAAACTACAGGGGTTAAAGGTGTCAACATGTTTAAAGATATACCTCTGAGTGACCTTTTAGCAAACCCGAAGCTTTGTAATGATTAATTATGCTCACGAGAATAAGTGATAAAAATTTCACCAAGTTTCGTTATCGTATGAGAAAGTTATGATCAAATTCGTATACGAGGGGTTAAAAGCGTCAACGTTGAAATTTATGGCTTTCCGGGTGATCGCAAAGTTAACCAAGGACTTAAAAATGTTGGGTTATGTCTTAAGGCCCTTAAAAGTCAAGTTAGAGGGTCCAAAGTGCAAGAAATAAAGGTAAAATCAAGTTTGGAAGTCCAGGGGTCAAACTGTCAACACTTGAAAGTTCTGTTGTGCTGGCATGGTCCTTACGGACCGTAAGCTAGGACCCTTACGGTCCGTAACTTCACCCAGATGCAGAAAAACGGGCAGCTGCCTGTTATTTCCGGTTACACCGACTTAAAGGCTGGTTTTTCGATTCAAGCGGCTCTTGCAACTGGTTTTGGCATTATAGGGACACCTGGGATGATCTTGCAACACTTGTAGACCTCCATGGCATGATCCTAAGCAATCAAAACTCATATATAAGGAGCATCAAGGTTGCAACATTTTTGTTCTTCACTTCAAGCTGATCTCTGGAGCTCTCTGGACAGCAACCAACTTCTCTTAGGATCCATAAGCATAATTAGGACCTTTGTAAGTGTCCTTAACCCTTCCTAATTCAGTTTAGCTTAGTTAATTAGCTAAAAGTCAAACCGTTGTAATTAAGGTTTGACTTCGAGATTAATTAATATTTGCTCAGTCAAATCTCGAATTAAAAGTACCTATAAGTAGGTAATTATGTGGGTAATAAACCCTTAAAAGGGTATTCTCTGATTCCCACTCTAACTATGTCAATTGTCGGGTCAAACTTGTTATTAAAAAGTCAACAGAAAGCTTTATTTCAAATTAATGCATAATTAGCAATGTAGGATCCATATAACATGTTTTATCATTAATATAACTTGGTAACTAATGTAAGAACATGTCTAAACATGTTCACCCCGACAATTTTCAGTTTAGGCTCGGTTCGGAACCGAAAGTCGCATAGTTTGACTTATACTTTGACTTTCAGTTCTGACCCGTTTAAGCCTAGTTTAGGATTGCCTTAGAGCTTCTTTTGGACCTAGTTTCATGTTAGTATAACCCTCTGTGATTATACGGCTTGGTTCATTAGTTGTCCGATAATTATGCAAGTTTCCGTTAATTGCCTAAATGTTGACTATTATGCCCTTTTCACCTTAAAACATGATTTTTGAAAAAGTGAAAGAATAGAAACCTTCACTACTGATTTATAAACTTGTCCCTAAAATTTGACATCAGTTTGAGGTCTAGATTAGGAGTTATGCTCATTAGCGTAAATGAGAAGCTTTTTAGTAATTAAATGGCATAATTAGCATATAGCCTATCTAAGCCCAATTTTTGAAACAAAACTTTATACCCACTGATATAAAATAATATTTTAGAATTTTTGGAGATTTTTATTTATTTTTAGGCTGAGCATAACTTAGAGTTCCAAGCTTAATTCGGTAATTGCCGTTTTTGCCCTTTTGAGCTATAAAATGAGTTTTACAAATCCTTTTGACCCCAAACCTTTTGCTACTGATCTAATATGATAAATAAATTATTTTGAGCCTTCTGGAATTATAAAAATATCAGCTTACCTTTGAAAACCCGGAAATGGCTCCAAATCGTATTTTTAAGCGTTTTTAACGCATAGTATGTATCAAAACTAGTTTAAACATATAAGGTTTGATACCTACTGATATTTTAAGTATATTTTTATACATTAACAGTAGGCAAAAGTTTTAAACTCAGATTTCCAGTTTTGACCTTTTTAGCCTAAGTGAAATTACCAAAATGCCCCTAAGGTGCATAGTTTGGTTTAAATGATAAATTTCACATATATGTATCACCCTACTGTTATAACTTATTAAATTAAGTATTTTTGCTGATTACATCAGACCTATAACTCAGAGTAATATTTAAACTCTTTTACAATCTTTAAAATGACCAAAATGCCCCTACGGGGCATAGTTTGAGTTTAAATTCGTTTGAGGCATAATAGAAGATATCTTACTGATGTCACAACATATTTAAGGCATATTAACTCAGGGAACTTGTATATGATTCATTTGGTTACTCGTTACGCACTTATCGCGTTCGGATCGGCTTATGTGACTAGTTTGCATATATTAGCCGAAACGGGTCAAACCATATCATTTTTGTCTCAAAATTCAGAATGTGTTTAAGTTACCCATATTAAACAAGCATACAACCTTGTCGGGTCAAAACCACATTCTAAACCGGTCTCCACTTTATCATGCGTTTGAACCGTGTCTTCCTTTTGAAAACTAACCGGTCTAAGTCTAAGCTTAATTAAAGACCCGTTAGAATTCTAATAGGTTATTAAAAACCTTCGTTCCAGATTAGGAGCCCAGTAAAAGCTACGTGCACTTGCTGTATTCACTACAAAAAAGACTGACATTCGGGACTAAAAAATCAGTCTTTGATGCTCCCTAATCAGTTCCTAATGGTTTTCAGGGACTGATATGCCAGTCCCCAGTCAGTACCAGATACCTAGTCCTAAATAGTGGTTTTAGTAACTGAAAATCAGTCCCCATTGTATGACACCATCAGGTACTAACAGTCAGTCTCCGATGCATAAAAGTTCAGTCCTTAATTTGGCCCTGGTACCACATCATTTTAGTCCCTAAAACATATCTTCAATGACTGCAAATCCGTCTCAGATACTATGATATTTCAGTCCCTCTGTGTAACTTTAGGGACTGAAAATTAGTTATCTAAACAAGTATATATAGCCCCTATTGGTTTCATTACATCATGATTCCGTATCAAATTAGTCTGCAATAAACTGTTGGCAAGTTTAGTGACTAAAAATTAGTATCCGATACTATGTTATTTTAGTCTCCAATATGTACTTGTGGAGTCTAATAATCAGTCTAAGATAACATTCATGTTCAGTCTCTAATATATTTATTTAGGGGTCTGAAAATCAGTCTTCTAAATCAGTCTCTAATATGTTTTGCAATGACTATTTTTTTAGTTTATATATTAAAATACAGTTACTAAATTACAGTAATATAATTCATAAATTTGCATTTTGCTTCCCAAAATTCTAATACATTCAAGCACTAATATCTAAACAATAACCAAGCAAAATAACACCAAATAATCGGTTCTAAAATTTAAAAGAGTACTAGATAAAAAAAGATAATAAACATCATAACTAACAACCTAAATTGTATTATCACTAACAGCTTCATCACTTGCATCTATGGGTATTGTGCTTTCAAAGTCTGGAAACTTTGTGCCAATGAACTCAAACATTCTTTCATATTTCTCCTTATCTCGTTTCTGTTTCGCCTCGAGTGCAATAACCTTATTTCTCAGACTTTCGTTCTCACTTGAGTCTCGTTGAGATGATTCAGCTACCGATTTCATCCAACTATCTTTTTTCCTCAACACGGGCCCAACACCAACCTCCCATGCTGATTGTATTGTTTTCTTCCTACCACAAACACTTTTTATGGCTTCTTTCTCAAGTTGATGCTCCATAGTAGTGGTAATTGTTATTCCTTTAGAATTTAATTCATCCAAGGCTGCCTGCTTATGTGCAATGATGTTTTCCTATCATAATAGAAGGTAAGAGAATAGTATTTAAAACTAGTAGCAACGCGGAATATATATTTGACAAAAAAATCACAATCAAAAGTTTTTAACTAGAAGATGCTTACATATTCAATACGTGAATTTTCATTTAGCCATCCTTGTTTCGTGGCATTACTTGATGGTGTCGATGAATTACTTGATGATGCTTTTCCTAATGGTGGTGAAACCGAGGCTGGAAACTTAAGTGACGGTGCTGATCCATGTAATAACCCACATGTGGATAAGTTATTTGCTGATATGGTTCAGCCTTTATACCCGGGGTGTGATGAGTTTTCTGTGCTAGGATTCTTACTTGAGTTGATGAATGTGAAGGTAACATGTAAAATGACAAATGTCTCAATGGATATGATTCTGAATTTATTTAGCCGAGCTTTCAAGGACGCCAACTTGCCGAAGAACCATTATGAGGCGAAAAAGTATTTACGTACTCTTGGAGTGGGATACGAATCTATCCATGCTTGTAAACATGATTGTGCATTATTTTGGAAAGAAAATGCAGAATTAGAAAATTGTCCCGTGTGTAGTACTAGTCGTTATGAAGAAAATGGTACAGCGAAGAAGAAACCGGTAAAAATCTTACGTTACTTTCCCATCACAAGTAGGCTTAAGCGCTTATATGCATCAAGACACACTGCTAAGGAAATGACGTGGCATGATCGACGAACCAAAGAAGAGGGGGTTCTTAGGCATCCAGCGGACGGAAAGGCATGGAAACACTTCGATGCAATCTTTCCTGATTTTGCAAATGATCCTAGAAATGTTCGCCTAGGGCTTGCCAGTGATGGTTTCAATCCTTTCGGGGCAAAAAGTCTCTCCTATAGTATGTGGCCTGTTGTGCTCATACCGTACAATATGCCTCCTTGGATGTCTATGGTCGATGTTTCATTTATGTTGACATTGCTGATTCCAGGAAAAGATTCACCAGGAAAGGATATTGATGTATTTTTGCGTCCACTAATAGATGAGTTGAAACTGTTGTGGGACAAGGGTGTTGAAACATATGATTGCGAATCAAAACAAAGATTCAACATGCGTGCCGCACTTTTGTGGACTATCAATGATTTTCCTGCTTATGGTTACCTGTCTGGGTGGAGCACGAGTGGATACAAGGCATGTCCGATATGCAATGAAGATGCGAGCAGTATACGTATACGAGACCGAATAGCGTATGTAGGTCATAGGCGATTTCTCCCACAAAATCACTCTTGGAGGAAAGCACGAGATTTTAATGGTCAGAAAGAGACTAGGCTTGCACCTAAACCAGTCAATGGAGAGGAATGCTTACGTCAGTTGGAACATCTCACTATACATCATCATGGAAAACATCAGTCTTATTGCGGAAAAAAAAGAACACGAGACCCACTTGATTTAAATTGGTCGAAGAAAAGCATCTTTTTTGAACTCCCATATTGGCCTAAGTTGTTAATTCGTCACAACATTGACGTGATGCATGTTGAAAAGAATGTATGTGAGAACGTGTTAGGAACCCAGTTAAACATAGAAGGAAAGACGAAAGACACTGACAAAGCTCGACTAGACTTGAAAGATATGAACATACGTAAGGAGCTTCACTTGGTGAGGAAGGATGATTGTTGGGTTAAACCACATGCTTCGTATGTTTTAACTCGAGAGGAGAGAATACATTTTTGTAATTTACTTCGATCTGTGCGTTTTCCTGACGGGTATGCCGGAAACTTAGCTAAAAATGTGATTGTTGAGCAAGGTAAGGTACATGGTCTTAAATCACATGATTGTCACGTCTTAATGCAACGCATTATTCCTATTGCAATTCGTCCGTTTTTGACAAAACAAATTCGTGATGCGTTAGCCGAGTTGTCTCAGTTTTTCAAGAAACTTACTGAAGCCACATTACACGTGAGGGAGTTGAAAGTGTTGCAAGAAGAGATAGTTAATATTTTGTGCAAACTTGAGCGAATATTTCCGCCATCATTTTTTACAGTTATGGTGCACTTGTGTGTGCATCTTCCCGAAGAGGCAATTTTGGGAGGTCCTGTGCAATCAAGGTGGATGTATCCGATTGAAAGATACCTTGGCCATTTAAAGCGATATGTTGGAAACAAAGCTAAACCCGAAGGCTCGATTGCAGAAGGTTATGTTGTTGAAGAGGCTATAACATTTTGTTCACACTATTTACGAGGTGTGGAATCAAAGTTTGAGAGACGTGACAGAAGCTCTAGTGATTCTCGAAGCTTTGCATTGGATATTTTCAGATTAAATGGTCGTGGTATTGGGAAGAAAACAGTTCATATCCTTCCTAGTATTCTTATGAAGAAAGCAATATGGTTTATCTTCAGCAACTGTCAACAACTTCAACCGTACTTCGAGTAAGTTTTTTTTAATCTTTAGTTGTGAATTAGTATTAAGTGTGACATGTTAGTAGATTTATAGTTCATTAACACGTGGCAGAGAACACTTACAGTCTTTACGAAGGCAACATCCTGAATCATTAGACTTTTCAAAGATACAACAGTCTACATTCCCGGATTGGTTTGCAAAACGGGTAACAATCACACTCTATTTTACTTACTTTACTTTATGATATTCTAATGCACTCTAACAACATGATTATTACATTAAAAATTGAGAACAGATTCGAGATATGTATTCACAAAATCCATCCCAAACTAATGAGGAGTTATATGCATTATCTTGCCCTCCTGATCATCGAGTTACGTCATACAAGGGATATGTAGTGAATGGAGTGAAATTTAGAGTTAAGTCAAGAGATGACTGCAAGAGAACGCAAAATTGTGGAGTTATGGTCCCGGGCGTTCATAATGATGTCGAAGATGATTACTATGGATATCTTGACGAAGTCATTGAATTATCATTCATAAGAGATTTTCGTGTTATTCTATTCAAATGCACATGGTTTGATACTGATCGTCGAAGAAAGCACGTGATATTTGAACCTCATTTCATTAGCATAGACACGTCTCGTAATGCTTATAAGGAAGATCCTTTCATTCTTGCATACCAGGCTAAACAAGTATTTTATATAGATGATCCACTTAAACGAAATTCACAATGGAAAATCATTGAAAGATTTTCCCACAGGCACTTGTGGGATATTCCAGAAGACAAGAATGCTGAAGATTTGTTAGAAGATGTCAACCTTCTTCGTGAAGATATTGCAGAAGAAATTGTTGAAAATGTTGATGTACAGGGTCCTAGTGACACTACAGATGATTTTATTAATGAAGATATAGATGATTCTGACTGCAGTATGGAAGATTTTGGTTCAGAGTTAAATCCGGATGATTCAGACACTGATAAGTCTAATCATGAGATTGAAAATGTTGAGTCTGACGATGATGATTTGTAATGTTCAACCAATAAATTCCGTAAGAGTTTTGATTTTTAAGTTTTACAAATACTATTCTTATACAAGTAAAAGTAGAATTGTTTCACCTTATTCTAACATTATCCATTGATATTATGCTTGAAGGTAATGGTAGAATTACTAGGGATGGGAACACATGTAGTATTCAATAGAGTTTTGTCGAATTTGGCTGGTACATCATCCGTTCTGGTTCAGTTTGGATTCATTGATAAAGGCATATGTCTTATTTCAGGTATATTTTAAGGAAATTTACTGTAATCTAAGGTGAATTTTAGCTCATTTAAGTATGTATAAGTTGAGTCAAGCAATTGGCTTAAAATGTATGATGTTTCATTTTTGGTTGTTTTTTTTTTCTTAACACTTGTTTTTTGGTAGGCTTTTTTGGGTTTCATAATTAGTGGTCCTTTGCCGTTTTACATGAACACGACCTATTAAACTCAAAAAAACTATTTTAAGTTTTTGTTGAATATTAATAGTTTCATACTCGAAATTTACAAATTCTTGTAATTTTTAAGCAATTATGTCTTAACGGGTTAACTATTTTGACGATAATATCTTTCAGACATGCGATAAGGATGGATTTCGAAGGAACTTATTTTAGAGGCTTGTGTTACTTGGGCATAAACAAGTTGTTGATACGATGTCGGTGCAAGTTGATTTGGATGCTAGCGAACGTTTTTTTTTTTTTTTTTTTTTTTTTGTATTTTATGAAATTTGAACTTCTTTTGTGCAATTTTGTTAGACTTGACTTGGACATATTATGTATTATGTTAAACTTATAATGCATATACCTTTTGAACAATTTATTATTGAATTTCCTTGTTTCGACAATTACTAACGGTCGATAGGTTTCATAACTAGAGAGTGAAAATTAGTCGTTGAACATTTCCTATATCAAAAGGCATTCAAGACTGAATATTTTCAGTCCCAAATACATTTCTTTTATATTAGATACTGAAGAATAGTTTCAAATACATTTGTACCATATTTCATTATATAGGAAATATATTTGCAACTGAAATTTAGTCTCAAATAAGGCACCTATATATCAGCGACTGAATATTAGTCGCTAAAATGTGTTGTGTAAACATTAGTCCCCAATGTTATCATCAACTGAAAATCAGTCCCAGATAAGATATATGTGAGACTGAAACATCAGTCTCTGATAATTTAGTCCCTACTGCTCACTTTTTTTGTAGTGATTTGATTTATACTTTGCTCAGGTAAATACTCTTAACTTATTTTCCCTATACGGGCTTGGGATACGGTACTATAAAAGTACCGCTTGGTCGGGTGTGTGTAGTCATTTAAATCGGATTGTGATTAATGTATTTGCATGACCCATTTAATATGTATTATTTGGTGTATGGCTTTTGGGGGTTAAATGACCATGTCCCGGATATCCTTGGCATCATTCAAAGAAATGGCCACGACCTAAGCACGAGGTGTAGGCGTACACCTGACAGATGCATTATGTAAAACTGGTATCCCACTTAAAGGAATCAACCTTGTGGGCATTATACCTGTGGCGTGTCAGTTAATCTTAACCGGCTCTTCTAACCGGTACTAATGGACGACAAATGAGTAAAACTGTATACAAGATTATTTTAAATAATAATCCCAAGTTATAAAAGATATTTTGCCGAAGTGCATTCAAATCAATTTTCAAACTCTTTTCAAAATGAGTCAGTTAAGTTGTATTTACCAGTGTAAACTGACGTATTTTCCAAAAAGGCTAAGTGCAGGTACTACACGTAATAGGCTGGCTACTCCAGGCATCAATAATCAAGTCTCGCAAGCTCTAGATGCCGAAGTCTGTCGAACAATGTTTCCTTTTATTTTGATCCGCCTGTGGATATGTTTCAACTATTTTGTGATACTTAGTATTACAATTTTATTCAGTTGAAATGAAATTATCTTTTGCTTCCGCTGTGCATTTATATATATTGTGTTGTTTGACTATGATGATATCAACTACGTCACGATACTCTCCACCGGGTCCACCGGTAATACGTGGAAATATCGGGGTGTGACAAGGAGCTCGCGGAGTCTAACGAGGGGTCTGATGGGGAATCTGACGAGGATTGATGACGATAGTGGTTTGTGATGTTTTTATATGATGCAATATTGTACGAACAATTTAGTTTTTATGTTTTGTTGTATGAACGATTTAATTTTCCGTTTAATTAGGATATGTTTGTTTTGGTAAGTTATAATGTATGGATATGTTTAGTTTGTTTGGATTGCTTAATTTAACTACGTTGTTTACAAAAATTTATAACAAAAAAACCATCATTATTTTATAACCAAAAAAAAAAAAACTAACTCAAATTAAAAAAAAATAAAGTTTGCTAAGAGCAATATGGTGCTGTGGGAAAAGAAAAATTCTTCTAGGGTCGTATAGGGTAATACACTTCCTCTGGTCCCTAATCATTGGCTGAAAAGCATCTGAAAAGAAGTGGCTGAAAAGCATCTGAAAAGTTGTCCAATAGGAAGCGTATAGATCAATACGCTTGGGCTCAGAGGAACCATATAGCCCAATACGCTTCCTGTAGGGTTAGGGATGTGCAAATAAAAATGGGGGATGTGTGGATACTGAGAGCCTTGTTTTACATACTTTATACTAACTTATTTAATGAGTAAAATGCAATTTGCGTTTCTGAGCATGTCAGTCGGTATCCGGTCGAGTCTCTAGAATCCTTTTTTTTTTCTTCTTGAGTCCCGGCAATACTAAAAGCATTATCATCTGAGTTTCCTCACCCAACTTATGTTAGATTGACTAGGTTTGACCGTTAGTTTATGTATGAAAAGTCGGATTTGCCCTTGTCTTCCAATTATAATTGGATATGCCCTAGTTCCCAATTTTCGTCTTCATCTTTGCTACGGTTCTTCATCTTGTTACTCAAGAACGTTGCAATCCAACAATGTCATAATGAGCCATGTCTCAGAACTCCTATTCAGAGCGACTTCATAAAAAAACGATCCGCAGGTCAGAGCCATATGACATCATTTATTCATGTGGTGTTTCTACTTGCTACAAGTACTCAGGGAGCAAAGCTAATCCAGAGCGTCGCTGTTTATGCTGTGTAAGTATAGATTGAACAATGTTACTCTTTTGAATAATGTTGATGAACAATGTTAGTGGTTTTGTTTTTCAAAGTGTAAAATTAACTTGCTTAGGTTAACATTTGGGAGCATGTGGATTTAAACGGTGCGATGATAAGGGATCTTGTCCTGGTTGTGACAACGTAATCCCCACATTGTTGAGGTTGATTGAGAAAAAAATGAAATTACAATCAAGAAAGCTAAGGATGTGATGGTTTTGAAGATGCGGTTAATGTTCAGTTAGATGTTCTTTGTGTACTGTGTGTCTAAGTAGACTTATGTAATGGTTGTTAAAGGTTTGATAGTTGTTGATGAATGTGACTGTAATCTTGAAAATGATACCAACTAACGAACGAATATGTAATGGTTGTTGTTTGTTGTTATTAATTCTGTTTTGACGATGTTGATTATGTTTTATGTTGTGATTTTATGTACGGTTTCATGTATTATGGTAGACTGCTTATCTCAATAAGTAACCTGAAGATGTTGCTATCAAAGAAGTTGAAGATGATAACTTTACCAAGGTGATTTCTGTGTATAATGAATGGTTGATGACTATGGCAGTGTCATAGAGGTGTTGAAAGCAGAGGATGCAAAAGCTACAAAGGAAACATATGTGATCCCTACCGAAGACTATAAGATGGAGCCAGAGGACTATGACCCGGAAGTATTGGAAAATGCATGGGACTATACGATTGAACTAGATGATGATCGGTACCATGATCCGTACCCAGGGGATCATTCTTCTGATTCCGAATGGTCAAATGATGATGCATATTAGAAATGAGTTTGTAATCTGTTTGTAGTTTATGCACTTTGTAATGTGTGACAAGACTCATTGTATTATCTACTTTAACTTTGTAACGAATGAAGCAGGGTTATAATGATAAACATGGTTTTTATGATGCATATTATGTTCCTGGATCAATCTTGCATGCTTTGTCAAAACCTTGGCTGCAATGAGTCAAAAACAGTACATAATACACATTCGTAACATAGTCAAACCATTCCAAGGGGCAAACTGTCTACATAGGCATACATAATATGTCTTAGACTAACCAACATAAATTGTTTTAAACATAACAAACATGATGTGGGCATAAAGCCAACATAAAATTGTCTTAACAACATAAACCACATAACTGAACCATCTACACTGCACTACTGAGGCTGACTTGCACTGGGTGCACCTTGTGTAGCATTTTGTGACTGCTGACCATCGTTCCCACCTTGGCCCTTGTAGGTTCTCATGTTGTGGCCCAGGTTACCACATTTGCTACACGTGGAGATGGCGCCCTTCCGGGTCATTCCCCCCCCCCACATTAGAGAAATCAGCTGCAACTTCATTTTCACCAAATCCCTTCCTTCTTTTCTTTTTGGGCCTACCAACCTGCAAACAATCACATATGTTGCATCAATGCAAATAATCGAACATCTTAAAAATGGAAGTGCATGTAAGGTTACCTACTTATGGTGTTTTGGAGGAGTCAATATAGTTGGACATCTAGATGGTCTCCAATTGTTTGGCTCGGGGATTGGTTTTATGACATTCTCATGAACCTTCTTCCATGTATCTAACCAATACGCTTTGATACCCACTCTTCTGGAATACCTGCCCTGATATCATTTCTAGCCATGTCCCATATAGATGCAATTGCATGTTTGCATGGCATTCCTGTTAAATCCCATTTCCTGCAAGTACATGTTTTCTCTTTTACATCAACCACACATTGAGATCTTGTACTGTTCACCCGGTAATGATCAACATCCACCATCAACACGGTCAGCTGTGATGCTTGTTCCTTTATCTTGTTGAAAACCTCAGTAGCATGGGGAGTTAAAGGTCTAATAGATTTAGCAATAATTTTCTTAACATTCAGAATCCTTTTGCCCATGTATACTCTTATGAAGTCCAAACAGGTAATTATTGGTTTGTCTCTTCCTCCAACTAACTGCCTATTGTACACCTCACAAATATTGTTCAATAGGATGTCACACTTAGCCCTACCACTGAAATGAGAACGACACCAAGCTTCAGGTGGGATCTGTTTCATCCGTTCATGTAGTTGAGGCTCTGCCTTTCGCACTTTTCCATTGCATTTTCCCAGTAAGGCACAAAAGTATTACAAGCTACTCCCCATAACATGTTTTTATTCAAGTCACCATGCCATTGTTTCTTCATGTTTTCATGGATATTCCTTAAACAATACATGTGCTCTGCATGGGAGAATACCTTTGACAAAGCCGGGAGAAGACCCTAAATTGTAATTGGAAGTGTTAGTAACACGAGTAGAAAGAAATATTTAAATGAATAAAACTTTATAATTACCTTTTGTCTGTCTGTAATGAATGTGAACTTTGTGTAAACTGGTAAATCAAGGTCACCCCTCAACAACTCTAAAAACCATTCCCAAGATTTGAAAGTTTCATCCTCAACTACAGCATAAGCCACTGGGTAAATTCCATTGTTCCCATCAATACCAACTGCTGTAAGAATTTGTCTTGTAAAGGGACCTTTGATAAAACAACCGTCACGGCCAAGAATTTATCTTCTAGTTGCCTTGAAACCTGCCATCGTTGATGCAAAGCATACATAACATCTTCTAAATTTTCTGGTAGGACTACTAGGATCAGCACACGACTCAACATCAATCTTGATTGTGTTGCAAGGGTTAGTTCTATTCAGTTCTTTAAGGTAAGATCTAAGTAAACCATACTATTCCTTATAATCTCCCACTATTCTAGTATTAGTAATCCTATTTGCCCTAAAAGCCTTCTGAATTGAAACACTCATCTGATGCCTCTTTGCAATTGTTTCTTGAATAGCAACCAAAGGCATATATGGGTTGGATTCAAGCATTGGTTGGATGATGTGCGGTAAGTGTCGTATATATTAGGTGTATATTTTAAGCCCTTTTTAACACTTATTTTAGCCAAGTTTTAAATTTATAAAACACGATATTTCACTAACACTAAACACACATATGGGCAAGTGCACCCATCGTTGAGTGTAGTATAGCGTTGGTAAGATACCGAGGTCGTCCAAGGACACAAGAGCTTTTAGTACCGGTTTATCCTCAACGTCTAACCAAAATAAAAGTTTAGAAAAATGTTTTAAACTAAGAAAATTAAAAACTAACTAAAATGCTGAAAATAAAAATAAAAGAAAAAACAGATAGACAAGATGAATCACTTGGTTCCGACTCGTATCTAGTATAACCTTTGATTATTTCCGCACTTTTGCACATAATTAAGAGATTATCTTAGTTATTGTAGTAGGGCCCCTCTTTTGAAGGTGACGTTACCCTCACCCCAGTAGTTTGAGTCAGCAGGGATACAATCCTAAAAGGGTGGATTATTGGAAGATAATGAATTAAGTTATTAATGCAGTATTGTGGTAGGCCCCGCTTTTGGCGGTGACGTTACCCTCGGCTAAGTAGTCTGAGTCAGCAGGGATACAGTCCTAAATAGCCGGGTTATAGTATTAATAGTAGTTAACTTATGAGGGGATCAAAGAGTTTGGACCCCCGCCATCCAATACCGTGAAGTATTGAAGGAGGTCCTACTAAATTTGACCCAGGTCCATTGCAGGACCTCTAAACGCTGAACAATGGCAAGACCTTTACCAAACCGTTCCCTTAACCCCCTACCAGGTAGCCAACATATCTCCATATAGACCGTGGAGATATGAATGGTGAAAATCCTTTATTTTATATAGACAGTAAAATAATGCCAAGACACCACGGACAAACGATAAGGAAAGATCACCTTCAACATAAGTAACTAGTTATTAAAGTCATTAATACAAAACCAAATAAAAAGTGCAAAAGATTAGAAATAAAAAGTGTTATACTAGACACTTTGTCTTCACCAAGTGATGTAAGAGACTTAGGCAAACATGGCCTTGATTGTCAAGAACTCTTACGATCAATCTTGGATCCCGAGACGACTCACACACTCTACGATGGACAATGGATGATGGTGGTGGATGATGGTGTTGTGATGGTGGTGGGTGGTGGATGAAGTGTGAGAGAGGTGGTGTGCCAAGGGATGAGATGAAATGAATCCAAGCACTCCTATTTATAGGCTGAACAGAGAGCTGGACACGGCCCTGTGTCCGCTGGGCACGGCCCCGTGTCCGTCTGACAATCTCTCTCCTCATTAATTGTAATTCGCAATTACAATAAATGCGCCTGCTGTACTTTCGACACGCCCCCGTGTCCGCTGAGCACGGCCCGTGGTGGGCAATAGAAGCTTCTATAGGTTTGTCTTTTCTGCTGCTTCTTGGGCACGGCCCCGTGCTGGCTGAGCACGGGGCGTGTTCAGTCTTCTGATTTCTCTATTTTGCTTTGGAAGGTGCCGTTGAGGGGTCGGGCAGTCCACTAATATTCCTTTTCTTGTATTTATGTTGGATTTAGCTGTCTTTTTGCTTCTTTTGCGTTTTTGAGCTCATTTAATCCTGAAAATACAAAAGGAAGACAAAAACACTCTTTTTCCAATATTAGTACTTAAAAAGGGTTAGTTTTATGCCTCATTTGATGTAATTTATATGTTGCATTTTACACACATCATTGGATCTCTTTGGCCATATCACTCATCGTGTACAAATATGGTTCTCTTGTTGGATTACGCCCCGCTTGCGGTATGCACATGTAATGTATATATGTGTGGGCTCTTGGGGGTATCTTAGCTTTGCTATTGGTGGGATTTACTGAGTATGATGATGATGATGATGTTGTTGTTAGGCAATGATGTTGATCCTTGATGTCACGCACCAGGAGTCTGCCCTAGTCTTTCTTGATATTTAAACTGTAAAGGGGCAAGTGGGTTTCCTATGCCGCTTATCATGTTTTAACCCTAAACCGCTGTAATTCCATTTTTGTGATTGAAGACACGAAGTCCTAACGTTTTTTTTGTGGTTTAAAAACATGTCAAAGTCGACGCCGATTGTATGATCAAAATAGTGTAACTTTGATTTGATTTGATCTAATTGTGGTTGTTAATTAAAAAAATAAAAATTCTCAAACATTATATTGACTCACCAAGAAAGCTGCCGTAACTGAAATCAGGCCGGCGGTTTCTCGGACTGGTCTCCGGCCGGCTACGATGCGCTCGGTAAACAATGATTCCACGGAGAGGAAGCACAAGAAGTTTCTTCTTCTTCTTTTCGGAACCGATATTAAGCCGATCTATTGGAATACTTAAATCGATTTCGGTTTCTTGTTGGTCATTTTGTTCTTCATTGTCACCAGAAACAGTTACAGCAACTGTGTTGTTGATATCGGCTTGTTTTTTGTTGTTTTGGTGACTGGTAAGCTGGTGATCGGATGCAATAACGGGATTTTTGATTTTCCAAACTTTAGGCGCCATTGTTATTGATTTGAAGCAAGGTTTTGTGTGGTCTAGTTTAACACTAACCCTGTTTTTAGGGAAAGTAATGCGACGACAAGTTATAATATTTTTAATTATTAAGGGCTTTTCTATTCGCACACCCCCCATCTATCTACACACTTTTGCAATTCAATACGAATCGTATAGGCCTATACGATGCGTATTGAATTAAAGTAAAAAACATGGCAGACTGACAGGTGCAGGTTATGTCTGGCGGCGGGCCTGATACGCATCTTATAGGCCTATACGATGCGTATCAGGCCCTTTTTTTAATTTATTTTTTGTTGTGTTGTGTCGAAAGCGAACCCGAGAAAAGTAAGGGATTTCGAGCAGTTGGTCGATGATATGATTGATAAAAGAAGCGCTTTCCTCATGTGTCATATTAGATGTGTTATGGTGAGATTTTTTAAGTTTGCACAGTGGGAGAAAAGACCAGCACCTCTGTCAGTATTGTCCTTTAAATTCGTTTTTAAACATATATTTTGACTTCATCGGTGGGAGTCCAATGACTTTCTTGAGTCACATATCCGACAATAGGGCCCACAGATCTTATGCCCTCCCGAGACCGACCTCTGAATCATCATAGCAGACGTGTCGGTTTCTTCTGCTAGTGGTTGGGGCTTCCAATGCTCACACAGGGTGATAAACAACGTTAATATCATCATAGAAGCGTTGGGATTCAAGGGTTTATGAGTCAAAGTGAACATTCAGATTCAGATTCTGTTATGTTTCTTCAAGATTTACGTCTGATGTCCAAGTTTGATCACAGTTGACTTCATCGGCGGGAGTCCAATGACTTTCTTGAGTCACATATCCGACAATAGGGCCCACGGATCTTATGCCCACCTGAGACCGACCTCTGAATCATCATAGCAGACGTGTCGGGTTCTTCTGCTAGTGGTCGGGGCTTCCAATGCTCACACAGGGTGATAAACAACGCTGATATCATCATAGAAGCGTTGGGATTCAAGGATTTATGAGTCAAAGTTAACATTCAGATTCAGATTCAGAAAGTAGATGATTTTGTACTTGGTTTATTCTCTTTAATCTATTAGAACGATCCTTGTTTTGTCACGTACATGCGTTTAATTCCCAACATCCTTGGGTCGTATTGGTTCAAAAATCAAAAGTCAAATCTGCATGTGTCAGATATGGAACGCAACCACAGAGGATATTAACTTTGTTGGAATCTACGAAGAAACTGTTCGATTTCATGGTGAGTGGAGAAATTAGCGACGGAGAAACTGTTTGTATTTGTGGATTTTGGTTGGTTCAGAAACATAACAAGAGAAGCAACTAAAAAAGCGGTGAACGGTATTTAACGTACACACTGCATTCGAAGATCCCTGATTGAGAGAAACTTCTTCGAGCTAACCGCCGATATCTCATCCTTCTGTTGTTCAGTACTTCCGAGACGATTCAAGTTATTTCAGTTATTTCTGTTGATTCAGTAATTCAACTTCTTTGAGCTAACCGCCGATATCTCATCCTTCTGTTGTTCAGTACTTCCGGTTCGATTCAAGTTGTTTCAGTTATTTCTGTTGATTCAGTAATTCAACGTATTTTAGTTGGTTTCGAATATACCCAAAGAGATCTGAACCAACCGAAATCCACTTCCGAGACGATTCAAGTGAGTCCTATGAAGCAACCGATTTCAACAAACAATAACTTTATACCTTTATAGTGTGTGATTTGACCAGGAAATTATTGGAGGTGATTGCTACTTTTAATTAGATGTCATAGTTGTCAAATTCGATTTCAACAAATCTTTTCATTTCCTTCAATTTCTAGAACATTCTCCGTAACATGAAGACGTGTCGGGTTCTTCTACGGAAACGGTGACTATGCGAAATACAAATCGCAACCGCAACCGGTTTCTAACTTTATGCTTCCATCCACCACAGTGAATATTATCTATCTATGTGTGTGACATCCATCCTGTTATTGCAATCGATATGATTAATTTTGGGGAAATCTATTTCGACACCTTAATTTTACAGATTTTTAACAAGAGTATGTTGTTCCAAGATCAATTCCAAAATATCAGCGTTCTTTAATCTATTAGAACGATCCTTGTTTTGAGAACCTGATACCGTTATTACATCCGAGACGATTCAAGTGAGTCCTATGAAGCAAGTGTCGGTCTATTCAATTGAGAGGAATCATTGCATTACATCTCTGTTGAAAACAAGTGGTTGTAATGATGGAATCCTTGATTTGAATAAACACTATTTGAGAAATTTATAGTTCAATGCGCATCGTATAGGCCTATACGATTCGTATTAATCGATGATTTTACTGAAATACCCCTGGTTTTCTGATAAATTCAGGGGTATTTTTGAGAAAATTCAAAGTTTAATACGAATCGTATAGGCCTATATGATTCGTATTAATCTGATATACGATACAACATAGGCCTATATGATCGTATATGGTGTTATTTCAAATTTTGTGTTATCACGTTTCCCTCGGTTCGACGCGTATACGTCTCGTTTTTTGCCGAACTTTCGCATATTTTGTCGTTTTATTACGTATACCTTCAACAATAGTCGTTTCGGTGCCGTTCGGTTGCGTTCGAATATCTTATTCTATGATTACGTACAGTTTTGTTTGAAATCCACTTGAACTCCATAGTGCCGCATTATACGTATATGTGTGTGGAAATATCGTTAGTTGAGTATTTTAGCGTATTTTAACGTATTTTAGCGTATTTTAACGTATTTTAGCGTATTTTCACGTATTTTAGCGTATTTTCACGTATTTTAACGTATTTTAGCGTATTTTAGCGTATTCCTGGTCACAAACTGTGGAGAACTTGTTTGCGTTATCCATCGTGTGTTGCAGTTTGGAAAGATGACCGAACAGAGATCTGAATAACAAACTGTGGAGAACTTGTTTACGTTATCCATCAATTTGTCACTTTCAAAATTCAAATCAAACGTTCATGCATCACAAGGAATGACCGATCTAAGGCAGAGAACCTGATTCAGATACACAAATTCGATTTCAAACAAATCTTTCAAAGTCTTAAGTGATGGACAATTGGTTAAAAGATGTAGAAGAGTTTGTGTAGAGATCTTTTACAGTATGGTTTCTCGACAAATGAAGTATTATCTGACAAAAGTCAAAACAATTGTACTTGCTACGTCAGATGTTAGCTCGGAAGTTCTATTACACAAAGTAAACCGACCTCTGGATCACAGTTAACATTTAGATTCAGATTCAGAAAGCAGATGATTTTGTACTTCGTTTATTCTCTTTAATCTATTAGAACGATCCTTGTTTTGTCTACGGAAATGGTGGCTACGGAAACGGTGCCGATTCAAGTATTTTCAGTTATGAAGCTAGTGTCGGTCTATTCAATTGAGAGGAAACAGTACTTCCGGACGGAATCTACGAAGAAACTGTTCGATTTCACGGTGAAACTGTTTGAATTTGTGGAAAGAATATGGCAATAATCGTTGTGGATTCTCAGCGTTATTCGAATGTAAGTGGATCGAGTGATACGCTTATCTATACTGGTCAAGGTGGGCATGGTTTGTTCGGGATTAAATCACCACCCAAAGATCAACAACTTGTGATTGTCGGGTCCTGCTAGTTATTCGGAATGTTTCGAATCATCACAGAAGACGTGTCGGGTCCTGCTAGTTATTCGGAATGTTTCGAATCATTACAGAAGACGTGTCGGGTTCTGCTAGTTATTCGGTTTGGAAAGTGGACGAAGCAAAGAGAACCTATTTCGAATCATCACAGAAGACGTGTCGGGTCCTAATTAGCGTTGTTAACTACCAAAAGAATGCATACACAAATAGTTCTAGTGGACGAAGCAAAGAGACCGCCTTCTTAACAAAAGTATGTTGTTCCAAGATCAATTCCAAATATCCCAAGGTGTGCCAATAATACGACCCATTATTAATACTTGTTTAATTTAATATAATACCATCTTTAGTTATTAAAATACATGGTTTATACCTAACTTTCACGTCATTTTATTCTATTTTTCTTTAAATAAGTGTTTCTTGATTCATTGTCTTTTTTGAGTGTGCGATTGCTTTGTGTTCTTTAATATGTTATATCTAATAAGCGTGTGACATGTAATTTCACTTATGGTAACGGCTACCTTAGAGACATCATCATCCCTTCAATTTCACTTATTTGAATAGCGTAATACCTAGTGAGAGTAAGACATCACAATTTTTATTTATTTTATTAAGACATTAGCTATTTTTAAATTAATGATTTAAAATATAAATAATATGTTCCAATTAAAGAAAAATGCATCACTTTAAAATGAAAACTATTATAAAATAGAAAATACAAATGTAGTCCTTATCAGCATCATGTAAACGAAGCTTGTAAAAATATTTAATCAAATCTATGTGAAGGTTATGTGTTTCTTAATTGTGTAATTCTCAACAATTAGCTTGTTTTGGTTGGTCGTTATTTTCTTCAAAACTCGGTTGGATATTTTCTTCGTCGTACTGAGTATTGGCAAATCTCGTCCCAGGGGATGATAACAATGATGAAGAATATCATAAATATGGAGAATTCAAGAGAAGAGAGAGTAACAGTTGTGAAAAAATAACAAGATTAATGCGATATTTATAGGTTAAAAACAGATATAAAAAAAAAATATTCAAACCGTTGTGCAATAGTTCAGTTTAGCATTAACGCTGAAAACTAATTAGTTTGTGCGGCTCAAGATCGTGACCTCACCCACCAGCCCCTTCCCAAGTCCACCTCTCATCACGTATAACGCCCACCCTTTACGAGTTTAAAGGTTATAAGCAGGGGCAAAGCATCTTTGGGAACAGGGGGTGCCACCCTCCTCTAATCTTTCGTTTTGTAGTGTTAATTTTACAGAAAACTTCAGAATTTTTTTTAGTGTAAAATATCCGATTTTTAACAGTCCGCCCCTGATTTTTCAATCAAGCTCCGCCACTACTTGTAAAAGCCAGGATTGATTCATGCTTTAAGCAAACCGCTCTCAAGTGGCTCACGAGCGGCTTACAACTCTAGAGATAAACTCTATATCATCCGTTATATGCACTTAAAATCTTCATTTTTTTGTAAATGATACAACAAAAATTCCTGTACCATGTCTGAATTACAAAACCAAAATTCTGAGCCAAATTAACAATTTGTGGAAGAAACACTTTTCTTGGTCTAAATGAATCAGATTAGTTTTGGTGTTGGATCACCAAATCTTTTCTTGTTAATACAACAAATTATCTTGCAATAATGGTCTCAGTCAGGATGAGAAGGCGTAATCTCAGGGTCGCCAAACGGGTGATCTTCCACATAAGTTTGCACATCTTCAGCTTCTGCAAGCCCTTCCAAGAACACTCGTAATGCACCTTTCGGACCTAATCAAAAGCATTTCACAAAAGCTCACGTCTTTAGACCAATCGAATAAATACTCAAAAACATGCTATATAAATCTATACAGTTACCTAGAAGATCATCCTTCTTGCTTTCAGGATCATAACTCGGAGGAGAGATTGCTGTGTTTGGCTGCAACAAAACACAGACAAACAATTGAAGTTTATGTTGATAAAAAAAGGGTAACATCCTGTTAGGATTTTTTGGCTATATGAAAAATGTGTCCATTCCACATCGGTGCAAGGATGAAAGCTTGGGAGGACTCCAAGCTTATAAAAGGAGTCCAAGGCTTTGGTTTCAAAGTGCCCCAACCAAAAATACACTTGAAGTGTTTGGTTCTTTCTTTCTTTTCTAGTCCTCTTGTCTTAGAGTGTAGAAAGGTTTTAGTTAAACACTTTGGAGAGTGTGGTTGTAATTGGGCGGGGGGAGGCTTGAGAGATTAGTCTGTGTGATTGTAAAAATTTGTCGCATAGTGGATCTTTCTCTCTGGAGGCCCGTGGTTTTTCTCCGGTTTTGGAGTTTCCACGTATATTCTTGTTTTCAGTTATATTTCTCTATTGTTAGCTTTGGGAGGGTTGTTGGGAATCTTTGAGACCGCTTGTTTTCCCAACAAGTGGTATCAGAGCTCCAGGTTTTGGGGGAGGTCTCGGTTTAGAAGGTTCGTAGTATGCTCTGTGGTTGCAGCTTAGTCTGATCTTCCACATCAGAAACGAATTTTCTTGGAGGGTGTCCTGGTATTTTGAAGGTTCGTAGTATGCTCTGTGGTTGCAGCTTAGTCTGATCTTCCACATCAGAAACGAGGATTCGGTTGATTCGGTTGACTGTTTGTATACGGTAGAATTATACGCGAGCCGGATATACGCATTTTGCCCTGGGAAGGTTCTGGCTAGGAAAGACTTGGTACTTAAGTGTGTCCATTGTACCCACCTCTCTTTCCTGGGAATCCTTTGTTGGGTGTACTGCTTATAGGCTTGGTGTTCTAGTATACAATATTGTTTTTGAAGATACGTATACGATGTCGAAATACAGTCCCATGAGGTTCGACGTAGAGAAATATGATGGAAGAATCAACTTTGGTTTGTGGCAAGTTCAAGTCAAGGATGTGTTGATTCAATCTGGGTTACACAAGGCGTTGAGGGGGAAACCGACCCCTGTTCCAGGCAAGGATTCAAGCGGAACCAGTAAAGACGATGATGAAGAATGGGAAGATCTGGATTTGAGAGCGGCAAGTGCGATTCGTTTGTGTCTAGCAAAGAATGTTCTTGCAAATGTGCATGGGATATCAACTGCAAAGGATTTGTGGGAGAAACTTGAGCAGTTGTATCAAGGCAAAGGCATCTCAAATCGGTTGTATCTCAAGGAACAGTTTCATACCCTTCGTATGGATGGAGATACAAAAATTTCAGATCATCTAAGTGTTCTTAATAATATCGTGTCAGAACTGGAGGCTATTGGAGTGAAGGTTGAAGATGAGGATAAAGCACTAAGGCTCATATTATCTTTGACATCTTCCTATGAGCATATGAAGCCCATTCTGATGTATGGGAAAGAAACCCTGAAGTATACGGATGTTACTGAGAAGCTATTGTCTGAAGAGAAAAGACTGGGTAGTAGCGGTCATACTTCGTCAGAAGGAACGGTTTTAATATGCGGGAACGGGAAGAAGAAGCACTCACAGAAGATTCCTGTATGCTGGAAGTGTGGACAGTCTGGGCATGTCAAGAGAAATTGTCCAGGTGGAGCAGATTCGGCAAGCAGCTCCAAGTCAGCTAACAATGTCTCCGTCATTGTTGACGGTGATGATTTCCTTTGAAGTTATGTCATCCCTATGGTATGTCCGCGCTACCATGAAAGGGGATGCAATTTGTTAGCGGGTTCACGGATTTACACATGGGCATTGGGTTGGCATAGATGCAAGATGTGTGGTGAAAAATTGATGTTGATGGCTGATGAACTTCCGGGTATGCCAAGCGGGGAAGTTGCACCATAAATTTTCAGCAGGTTTTTCAACATGTGCCGAGAAGAAATTCTTAGAATGGTCTATTCTAATTGGAGATACTCTTTTATGGTGGAGTATGATCGTCGGTTGAAGACGGTGTTCCTTTGATGTGGTTGTTTTATTTTTCATATATCCAAGGTGGAGATTTGTTAGGATTTTTTGGCTATATGAAAAATGTGCCCATCCCACATCGGTGCAAGGATGAAAGCTTGGGAGGACTCCAAGCTTATAAAAGGAGTCCAAGGCTTTGGTTTCAAAGTGCCCCAACCAAAAATACACTTGAAGTGTTTGGTTCTTTCTTTCTTTTCTAGTTCTCTTGTCTTAGAGTGTAGAAAGGTTTTAGTTAAACACTTTGGAGAGTGTGGTTGTAATTGGGCGGGGGGAGGCTTGAGAGATTAGTCTGTGTGATTGTAAAAATTTGTCGCATAATGGATCTTTCTCTCTGGAGGCTCGTGGTTTTTCTCCGGTTTTGGAGTTTCCACGTATATTCTTGTGTTCAGTTATATTTCTCTATTGTTAGCTTTGGGAGGGTTGTTGGGAATCTTTGAGACCGCTTGTTTTCCCAACACATCCGGCCCTACATACCACCTAATATTGTCCGTTCTGCCCATGAGCAGCTCACATAATTGTTTTTGGTTGCTCAAGTGGAGACTTCCCAGGAATCGCTCCCACACGCACGCTTAACCGTATAGTCCTCTCATTCACAGCCAATGCGTTGGAATGCGTTGGTGTATTTAAGTTCAAGCATTCCTTATGAAACCAACATCTCTCATGTCCAAGGCTATGAGATTTATCTAGGGTGTTACAAAACGGGTCAGCCCAATGTATGTTACAGTCATATGCTTTTGTAATCATATCTAACAAACAAAACATCTATCGGACGACAATTTACCCACTTAATCCTGTTATACAACCCCAACATACATTAATCAAAATCTTTTTAAAACTACACAAAAAACGGCTGTAGCAAAATTAAAACTACCCATCACATGCACGGTTTTACCAACTATACACAGTTGTTAATGGCGAATAGCGACAAATAGTGATAAGGTACATATATGCTACCAAATACCGATAAATAGCAGTCGACTATTTTATAAATGGCGATACACTAGAAAAAAATGTATACGTATATATTATATCAAAATACCCTGGTATATATGCTATTTTACATGTATAGTTAACAAAAACCTATAATCCAGCTTTTTATAGCTATATTTATTTGCTATTTATATTAAAAAAAACACAAATAAAATAAAAGTTGTTATCGCTATCCATCGCTACAACCCTAACAGCGAGCCTAGACCTATACGCTACGTAGTGCGCTATAGCGATTGCTACGCTCGCTATTGATAACTACGCAACTATAATAAGTCAGATTACCCGGTCATGTACTTTTTAATAATATTTAACAAACAAAAACAACTATAGTTGTTTTCAACACGGACAAAAAGAGTTTAGGCCGCCCGACAAAGAAAAGTATCCATGATAACTTGTTATACAACTAGTTAAAAAACGAACAAAAAAAAAAAAAAAAAAAAACTAAATGTTATAACCGGTTATAGGCCCTTTTTACCAATTATAAAAGATACTCATGACTAACATATGTACATAACTACTTTAATAAGCAAAAGAAAGCAGTATATATAGTCATACAGGATTTAGGATGGCCTTCTCAGGATAGGTGAACAAGAGTGTGTTAGAAGCCGAGTATTCTCCATCACTCCATGGAAGATTCGGGTACTTTTTCTCCCATATATGACTCAGTTCCTTCAAGAACAGTGGCTTATCTTTGTTTTCCAGACACTTGAAACCTGAATCTGTGCAGTGTTCTTGATCCTAACAAGTGTAAACAACATCAAGCTAATACATATAATATACAATTTCTAATTCTTATAAAGTTTAAAGTTTAAGCTTACCCAAGTGAACAATAACTTGTTTTTTAAATCTCCCATAATATTATCCAGAATTCCTTGCAAGTTTTGTCTGACATAAAGATCATGAACTCCAGTAAATATATTTAAATCAACTTAAACTAATGGAAAATTACAAAAATAGTCTTAGTTGACCAAAAATGTTCAAAAATAATCATCGAAATTTAGCCTTCACCAAAGCGGTCAACCCTCATTTCCTCTAATCAGAAACAGTCACATCAATTACACCAGTTGAGACAACTAGCCTACACTTTTTCCGCCACATCAACTTTTTCCACCACATCGGTACGCCAGCGGGCTGTTTGTTTCGGCTCTTAATGGGCTCTTATTGGTTCAACACTTAATGGTTTAGACTTTTTGCTTCGCGAGCAGATGTCTGAATCTGAATGGTTAAGCATTATACTGAGTCTAAATGGTTAAGACCTCTTATCTGAATTGGTCAAACATTTGCCTCTGAACGGTTAAACATTATACTGGCTCTTAATGGTTCAAACCTCTTACTAGTTCTACACTTAGGTGGTGTTTGTTTTTTGTCAGAAGCACTTCACAACCTCTTATGTTTGCACCACGCAGACCACGCGCAGACGTTTGAGTCTGCAGCGTGTTTGTTTTTTGGAAGAGCTTTCACTAAAAAACCTCTTCTAGAGGTCTTCCTCGCGCAGATGTGGACTGACATCTTCATACCTCTTCTAGACCTCCCCTCCTCTTTCAAAACACAATCTCTGAAAACCTAGCATCTTCCAGATCAAAGGTAACATCAATTCATAACTTCCAGATCAAAGGTAATTTGTGATAACATCAATTTGTATTTGTAAACTAGCTACTTGTTATTAGGTTTTCTATTTGATTTGGATGTAATATGCTCTGCAGTAGTAAAAAAGAACCACCGAGGCCTATTACATGATTACACCATTAGAACCACTATAGCCTCTCAATCCCAGCTCGATGCTTTATCCGTAACTCCCCAGGTAAAGAAATAAACATGTAATTTTTTATTAATGTTACGAAATGTTTGTTAATTTATGTTTATTATTGGTTATTGGTTAATTATTGTTTATGTTAATTGTGTTCTGATTATAATGCTTATGTTAATTATTGGTTGTTAATTTTTGTTTAATGTTATGAATTGTTTATAACTTAATTATGTTAATTGCTTGTTTGTTGATTAATAAATCAGTTTATTTATATTTCAATTTATTTCAGCAGCTTGCAGAAGTTAAAAAAAATAAACAATCTTCTTCTTGCAGACTGCAGAGGTTTGGTCCACATCTTCTGCTACAGATGTCTACAGATGTGATCCGCGGACTACAGACGTTATACCTCTAATGGTTCAGACATCTTACTGGTTCAACACTTACCAGAAGTTGCCAAACAGCCCCTAAGACGACTAGAATTTAGCCTGCACTTTTGTCTAAGACGACTAGAAAATCGACGGTTAAAGCTTAACCTGCGCTTTTAGTAACAGCTAAAAATCAAATAGTCCATGTCTATTTTTTAAAACTATTGGTCAACTTTGACTATTTTGGTAATTTCAACTACATTAAATACTCTATCAAAAGACACACTAACTCTCTAGCAGAAGACCACAATCCAACATCAAATCTTTCAAAACAAAACTTCAAAAACTCCACACAATAAGGCCTCATGTAAACTGCACACACACAACAACCATACACTAAATTAATAATTAGTCACCTAACAAATATATATAAACAGACAATATGCATATCTAATGTTTTGACTTTTTCACTGACCAAGAAAGTTGCCATAACGGAAATCCGGCCGGCGGTTTCTCGGAATAGTTTCCGGCCAGCTCCGATGCGCTCGGTGAACAAAGATTCCCCGTAAAGGAATCACCAGAAGCTTCTTCTTCTTGTTCAAACCAAGTTTAAGACAATCCATTGAAATGCCCAAATCGATTTCAGTATCTTTTTCATCTTTCTGTTCTTCACTGTTACCACTGTCGCCGGAATCTGCAACAGCGTTCTTGATTTCGGCAACCTTTTCATCGTCTTGTTCACTCGTACGCCGGTGATCGGAGGCTGCAACGGTGTTCTTGATCCTCCAAACAACTTTAGGTGCCATTGTTGTTGACTTAGGTCAATGTTATGTGATCACTGATGTGATCAATGGTACACCTTTTTATAAAGCAATTCGTACGGGAAGGATATTTTTTATATAACTTTTAAGTTAAGTTATTCAATAATATACTTTTTTTATTTATTATTAAATATTTAATTTAATATTAATATATACATAATTTTATATATACTTTTCTCTGAATTGACGTCATTCAAAGGGTCGTATTATTGGCACACCTTGGCTGATTAAATCGACACCCTCAATATGCATCGTATAGGTCTATACGATGCGTATTGTGTTGGTAATTAATTATGTGTCAGTCAAAGACTGACATTGTCTCACGGGGGTTAACGTTATACGCATCGTATAGGCCTATACGATACGTATTACTTTTTTTAGAAAGTACGATCAGCTTTCTGTCACTGTTGAGTGACGTAAAGTGATTGACGTATGCCCTATACGCATCGTATAGGGCTATACGACTCGTATTATTTTCTAAATTTGAATACTTCTTCCCCTGTTTAAGCGACGAAGAAGACGATATATATATCGTCTTCGTTATATATTCACATTCACTAACAAACATGTCTTGGTACAAGTATGTTTTCGGTGAGCCGTCTGAGGCGGACACGAGCACGTTTATTTCGGATAGCAGTGTAGTATATCAATTTTTTAATTTATTCTGTTTTTTTTTTATAAAATACTTAGCACACCGTTTGTATTAGGCGGGGTCTAATGTCCCTGATTCTTACGATTTGGGTGGAAATGATGATCACGCGCACGAGGTCATGTCGGGCTATCGTCCCCGTCATAATGAATCGTCGTTGCCAGACCTCAACGGACAGGAAGAATATGGCAATAACGTTTTCGTTAGTGGTCCCTCGGGAGTACAAGGAGACCTTAGTCACCCTTCTTACGTGCAAGAGTCATTGCGTGACGATCCAGCCGTGCAAGAGTCGTTGGGTGACGAGCCACTCGTGCAAGAGTCATTGGGTTACGAGACACCTGCTTACCCTGAAGTTTCGTACAAAACTGATCAGGTACGAACGATATATATTTTTGTTAAATGTTATATTTTTTTTCTGTTAAATTATTATACAATTGTTAATACAAAATACATTAAAATTGTTATATTTTTCAAACAGTATAAAATTAATTAATAAATGTTATATGAAATATTTTTATAAAATTAATTAAACCTGTTATATTTTTTAAGTATTATAAAAAAATACATTAAAATCTTTTTTAAATATTAATCAAATATTTTTTAAGAATTTTTAAAAAAGTACATTCAAAATTGTTATATTTTTTTTAAATTACTTGTTATGTTTTTAGGATTTTTTATCCCGCAATGATTTGGAAAGTTGGGTAAAACGAAGGGGTTTAGCCAACGGATGCATAATTGTTACCAGACGGTCTAAGGATAACCGGGTGTGGCTCCAATGTTGTCGTAGCGGCGAGCATGAGAGTAAGGCCACGGGTAGGAAAACCGGCAGCAAAAAATGCGCGTGCCCTTTTATGGTGATAGGTTGTCTCGACCGGGGCTGTATGTCTTGGCGGATAGATTATCTGAACAAAAATTTTAACGAGGCGCACAACCACGGCCCTGCTGAACATCTGGAGGGTTACGCGTATGCCAGGAGGCTTACTCCTAATGAGTATAGGCTGGTGCAAGAGCTGACAGATCAAGACATACAGCCCCATACAATTTGGAAGGCCGTAACCGAACAGAACCCTGAGAACGTATGTGTTTCGAAAGACATACACAACGCTCGCCAAAAGATTAGGGCCGCGATATTCGAGAAAACACCGTCTCCCATGCAGCGACTAGAACAAATCCTCCAGGAAAAAAAGATGACCCATTACATACAGGCGGAACCTTCCACCAACGTCGTTCAGCATATATTTTTCTGTCACGATAAGTCCTTTGAAATGTGGAGGGCATTCCCGCAGGTGCTTATGATCGACGCTACCTACAAGACTAACATGTACAATCTTCCATTTTTGCAAGTTGTGGGTATGTCGTCGACAAACCACACCTTCTGTGTTGCGCATGCATTTCTTTCAAACGAGCAGGAGGCAACGTACATTTGGGTATTGGAGAGGGTCAGGTCTATGCTGCACGAGTGCATGGAGCCGCGTGTAATTCTAACGGACAGGGACCAGGAACTGATAAACGCGTGTAGAAAAATATTCCCTGGCGCACACAGATATCTCTGCAGGTTCCACATCTTACAAAATATTGTAAAGCACTGCAAGGGTTCGTTTAATGCGCAAGATTGGGAAGCCTTTATAAATCAGTGGAAAACAGTGTGTAATTCCGCTACCGAAGAGTTATACAAATATAACATCCTCAACCTTCAGAGACACCTTGTCAATCAACAACTTACATGTATGTTCTCTCTAAGTAAATACATTCATACAAATTGATATAAAATTTGAATATGTTTTATTTTTCTCAGATGTTTTTAATTACCTATGGAATAACTGGTTAAGCACCTCCAGACAATTGTTCGTATATGCATGGACCAATCAAACCCTGACATTCTTGCAAAGTACAACAAACAGAGCTGAAGGCGCACATGCTGCATTAAAGAAACAGCTTACTACACCGAGATGCAGTCTGGAATCGCTGGTGAAAAAGGTGGACACCTTGGTACTAAAGCAATATGCGCAAATAAAGAAATCCTTGGAAGAAAGCCGCACCAAGCGAATGAACAGCCACCTTCAGATTCCTGTGTTTTCCAACCTACTTCTTAAAGTTTCCATCCATGCTCTTAACCTATTGGAACACGAGCTAACACGGAGAATAGACACGTTGCGGTCATTCGGATCAACATGTTGCTGCCAGCTGTACTCGGGTGCCGGGTTGTTATGTGCATGTCGCCTGGAGAGATTGCAGAATATAGGTACTTATAGACTTATAAAAATGTTTTGTTGTCTTAATTTAATATGATTGTCTAATGCTGTTTTTTTTTTTTTTTTTTGCAGACTGCGTCATTCAGCTCGAAGAAATAGACATTTTCTAGAGAAAACTTGACCTGAACGCATCAAATTTTGATGAGGAAGATGTTGATGTAGACAAACAATTAGAATATGTGAAACAAAAATTGTCTACCCAACCCCCGCAAGTGAGGAAAAGCGTCTTATCGAAGATCATGGCGGTGGTAAACCCATATATGAGCGACAAAAAACCGCCTGTCGTACAAGAAAACACTCGCGGGCGGCCAACTTCCAAGGTCCAACAACAAAGAAAAGAGCAAGCTGCTAGAGGTAGCTCAATTGGGCCTCCCAGACAACAAAGTAGGTGTGACCCTCCTCGACATAGCTCTTATGTACCATCGCAAGATTCCATAATACCGTCTACGTCTGCAATGTCTCTAAAGTCTCAAATGTCGTTAAATCGACGCGGTCGTTCAACGTCTTCACGTGAAGAAGAGCCTGGCAAGGGCAATGCCTTTCCGTTAATCACTGATGAGGGAATGCTTGAATATGCGCACAGATACAAAAACCAAATTCCAAAAGTGTTCCACCGCTACATTTCAAGAATAAAAGATGTCAGGCCGGATGGACATTGTGGGTTTCGGGCGGCGGCTGTGGGTTTAGGGTTTGAACAAGATTACTTTGGGCATATTCGAAACCAACTACTTGAGGAGCTGACGGGTTCGAACAAAGAAATGTGGGAGTACGTCTTCGATAGTGAACTACCAGGGGACTACGACGAACAAGTACAGAGAATAAATTTTACCGGGGTTGGAATGGCACCCAGGGAACATTGGATGGAGATGCCTCAAGCAGCACTCCTTCTTGCCAATAGGTTTGGTGTGATTGTTCACATATTAGACATCCAAGGTTGTTCTACTGTATATATCCCTTATATGATCCAAAGTACGCACGTGACCCCCATCAGTTCGTTTCACTGTTATTTGTTAATCGTGGTCATTTCATCCATGTCAGACTTGAAGGGGACTATCCAATGCCGCCACCGAACCTTACATGGAGTAGACGCGCGCGCCAAGAAGCTTTACGTTGGACAGAAAACTATACGGAACGGATAGCGTGGTATGATATGCTAATGAAGCCTAACATTGACCCAACATTGCTTGTTATTGATTGATTTGTAATTTTAAACAATAATTTATTTGTATAATGTATTCTGTTTGTTTATTGCCAAATCAATGCATTATATTGATTAATTTGTAATGCGAAAATACGGTAAAATATTCGAAAATGCGCTAAAAAACGTCAAAATACGTTACAGTACAATTAAATACATGAAAATGCGCTAAAATACCTTAAAATACCATAAGATACATGAAAATATGTTAAAATACCTTAAAATACGATATAATGCTCTAAAGTACGCTAAAATGTTCGAAAATACGGTGAAATATGTCAAAATACAATTAAATACGCTAAAATGTTCGAAAATACAGAAAAATACGTCAAAATACAATTAAATACATCAAAATACGCCAAAATACGCGAAAATGCGCTAAAATACCTTAAAAATACCATAAGATACATGAAAATATGCTAAAATATGCTAAAATACGCTAACATACGTTAAAATACGCTAAAATGTTCAAAAATACGGTAAAATACGTCAAAATACAATTAAATACGTCAAAATACAATTAAATACGTCAAAATACGTTGAAATACGCTAAAATACCTTAAAATACCATAAGATACATGAAAATATGTTAAAATACCTTAAAATACAATATAATGCTCTAAAGTACGCTAAAATGTTCGAATAAACGGTGAAATACGTAAAAATACAATTAAATACGCTAAAATACACCGAAATACGCTAAAATGCGCTAAAATACCTTAAAATACCATGAGATACCTGAAAATATGTTAAAATACCTTAAAGTACACGACTAATGATATTTTCCACGAACGTATACATATAACACGGCACTATGGAGTACAAGTGGACTTCAAACAAAACTGTATGTAATCGTAAAATACGATATTCGCACGCAACCGAACGTCACCGAAACGACGTATGTTGAAGTCATACGTCCTAAAACGACAAAATATGCGAAATTTCATCAAAAAACGACTCGTATACGCGTTGAACCGAGGAAAACACGAAAAACCAACTTTTCAAACTATGGCATATACGATCGTATAGGCCAAAGTTGTATCGTATTGCACTTTAAAACGCATCGTATAGACCTATACGATGGGTATTATCCCCTGGATTCATTTGAAAACCAGGGGTATATTGGTAATTTACAAATCATCGTATAGATTTATACGATTCGTATAGAATAAGAAAACGATATAACCCCTTAAAACATAGGGGGTTTATACGATCCAAAAACAAACAAAACTCAAAATACACCCAAATACACACACATACGGTGGTATACATACGGTCGACATACGCTCGAGATTTGAAGATCGAAGACTAGTACGGTATTCATCTCCACACCCTCATCATTTTAACGTGTTAGATTTTGCATTTTAGCCGTAGGTTTATTGTGAATTTTGGGTTGAAAACTGGGGTTTTTTTGGGGGTTTTTGAAGAACTTTTGAGTCGATACGATGCGTATCGGCCTATACGCATCGTATCGTTTCAAAATTTCAATTTTTTGTCAAGAACAGATGGGTCTATACGATGCGTATCGACCTATACGATGTGTATCGTTTCATAATTTCATTGTTTGTTCAAGAACATTTGAACTGATACGATACGTATCAACCTATACGCATCGTACAGGTTCATAAATTCAGTGTTTTTTCAAGAACATTTGAACTATCCGTATCGCGCGTAGGTCGGTAACGAGCGTCGAAACCTAATACGTCGTAGAAAGATAATAACTATAATATACCGTTCGGGACGTCCGTAACGCGATTAGGTCTATTTCGAGCGTCGAAACCTCAGACGTCGTAAATATATAGTTTTTTTTAGTCGAAACGTCCGTATCGCGCGTAGCTCCGTAACGAGCGCCGAAACCTAATACGTCGTAGATAGATATACCGTTCGGGTCGTCCGGGGAGGTGGCGCTGTTATATTTTTTTTTAAATTAAATAAAAATTGTTATATTTTGAAAAAAATTGATTAAAATTGTTTAATCATGCAGATATGGAAGTTGCTATGGGTAGAGGGAGAGGCCGGGGAGGTGGCGGTGGCGGTGGAGGTGGCGGTGGAGGTGGCGGTGGAGGTGGCGGTCGCGGTCGAGGTGGACGTGGACGTGGCCGCGCACATGGAGCGGCGGGGGCGTTGATCGCGGTGGCGGCGCCTGGTGGGCGCGGGCGTGGCGCTGGACGTAGGCGCGGGCGTGGCGCTGACCCTGACCCTGGAGAGGATCCCCTGTTGGAGAATGATTATCTGAGGTTCGAGGAGGGGAGCGAGGCTTATCACAGATGTGAAAAGTTTCGTCGTATGGAGATCGGCGGCCACTGTGCCCTCGATTGTGGTGCTCTAGAAGAGGTCGCGGAGGCGGCGAGAGCCCGAGGGCTCATCGGAGATGATACTCCATGGTCGAGGTATACTATTTGTTACTGTTTTTTCTTTGTTTTGTATACGACATGCATACTAACCACACTGTGTGACAGGTTATTCGATATGGCATACACGCCGTCTTACAGGGTCATGGCGTGAGAGTTTTGTCGAGTTTCGACTATGCTCCCAGGCCTGCAGACCGTCCAGAGGAGGATGACGACGAGGACGACCCGTGGATAGAGGTTAGCTTTCGTCTAGCGGGGCAATGGCATTTGATGTCAATCAGACAGTTTGCCGAGCACTCCGGCCTTTACAGGGTGGAGGAGTTAGACCCCCCATCTACACCGATGGCATATGGATGCCCCCCCGTACGACTCTGATGCGGTTCTGGCAGGTGATCAGCGAGCATTGCTTCGGCACGACGTCGAAGCAGAGGGCTTCCTATATCACTGATCCCCTCTACCGCTACCTGCACAAGCTTATTGCCACATCTATAGCACCACGCGAGCAGAGTCGCGAGTGGTGCACTCAGGGGGATCTCTTTTACCTGTACTGCCTTATATGGGGGGAGAGGTGCGCCCTCCATCGCTGCCGAGCCCAGTGGTTCGCGACGGCGTTCCACAGGCAGGACATGTCTGTGTTGTACGGGGGGCGTACATCACACGTATCGCCGTCTCCTTGGGCCTTGTTCCCCAGCAGGACCAGTTATTCTCGGATGGGGGCGTGGTGGAGCCGAGCTTGTTGACCCGTACTACCCTGATCGGCATGCACATGACGCGTGACTTCCCGGGGCTCGGTCTGCGACTTATAGGAGGGAACGGGCAGGTCTTCGAGCCCGTCGCTCTCCCTGACGAGCTACCGGAGTTGCTTCCGGAGCCGGCACAGGGTGAGGGTCAGCCGGCGGATGGTGATGCCGCAGAGGGTGACGGCGGCGATGACGACGATGGTGACCACGTTCAGCCACCACCACCTCCACCGCCGCCTCCATTTCCGTTAGGTGCTCCGGCACAGCAGCGCAGCCACATGGGGTGCCTCAGTACCCCCAGCACGTATTCAACGACGAGATCGATCCAGCTGTGGCACGTGCGTTGGCTGAGTTGGAGGACCGGATGCAGGCGCGGATGGAGGCCGTTCACCGCCGTATGGAGCGTCTTCTCATGGAGGCGATCCAGGCACTGCGGGAGGCGGGGCCCTCAGGCACCACTCAGGGGGCGGGGACCTCAGGCACTGCGGGGGCGGGGCCCTTTGGCACCACTCAGGATCCATAGCTTTAGGATCGTTGTACTTTTGTTGTATTTCGACGGTTTATGTATTTTGAACAATTGTCTGTGTATGTAAAAACTTATTATGTAATTAAATTTGCAGTTTCAGTTTATTTGTATTTGTGATTGTTTATTTTAAATGTTTAGATTGATATGCTTGGTTACGTACAATCGATAATACGATATTAAGTTAAAAATGTGATACGGTACGATATAAAAATAATACGAAACTTAACGATATAAAAATAATAAAGATTTTAAAACTTATTAAAATAAAAATAACTAATAATAAACATCAATAACAAACCCAAAACACCAAAATCCCAACATAACACACAAAAAATAAACTTCAAAAATTCAGGGTGTCAATACGCATCGTAATACGATGCGTATGATTCCAGCCGCCAGACAACACCTGCACCTGTCAGTCTGCGGTGTTTTTTAACTTTTTCAATACGGATCGTATACCTCTATACGATACGTATTCAAATGTCAGGGTGTGCAGATAGATAGCGAGGTGTGGGAATAGAATTCCCCTATTCAAAACCCAACGCATATGGAACAGGTGTATCTGATACCTAACAGGTATGAGATTGAAGAAAAAATATTTCGTGGGCGTATGACAAGGGTATGAGATTAGGTGATATACAGTCTGATTACCCAAAACTATACACTCATTTACCCGAGCAATATACCCGAAAACTTTTATCTTTTGTTTTAAAATTCCCTTAGTTATTGTTAGCTGTAACGCCCTAACACGTTTTTACCCTTAATTCGCAGCGGAAGGTACATACCTAAAATTTCTTTCATGATATTCTTTCTTTAACTTAAATACATTAATCCCTTTTTATAAATTAATTAAAACCTAACATACTTATATCAAATTAAGTGACCACATACACACCCACGCACAATCAATGTCTTGACTCGATCTTCAACCGCTTACATTCCGTGATGAGAAATCCATAAACCTGTACAACCTGCAGACACCACATTCAATCACATCATTAGCAACCGGTGACATCATACATAATCTTAACACATGCATAATAAGGCATCAACATCTATTGATCGCGCTTATGTAATTCCATTCGTCCATCCTTTCTAACACTTTCATTGAACTTCAATACCAATCCTTCAACTTCCATTATGTTTATACCTGCACTTCCATTCCATTCTCAATAGAAAACTGTTAGCATCATTAGACTCATTTCATATATGTAGGTCCACATATACACATGGACAAGTCTCATTCGTTCGTGCATATAGCTAAATACTAATTCCTTCATACATACCGTTCATACGTACACATACTTACAATCAAATCCATATCTATATGTATAATTTCTTATCTCATTTTCATGCATAATACCAGCAAGTAAGCTTCCTTTCCTTACCCATACTTATTCAAAACTCTTTCTTAACCACCTTTGACTCATTCCTACTAAGACTTCCCTTAGTACTACCATTGAACCATAACTTCTTACATAATGCTTAATAATTACTATACAACAGTACATTACAAGATAAAAGGGTAAGTCCGGAGTTCACTTACCTTACGCGTCCGTATTTGTATTCGCTTACTTGAGACTCCTTGGCCCGTTAGCCTTCCACGCTCCCATCCATCTTGACATGATTCCTATACTTTCATGTCATTACATTCACATTCATATTAGCATATAAGATTGTGCATATGAACGATCATATCAATCTCATATCTTACGTATGACTTTCATTAGTCAATCTAAAAGCATACTTAACATCATCCCAACATGATCTTCTCATAAACTATATTTGAATTGCACTTCTCATGCTAGTTTACTATCAAATACGTTATTATCACATTCTATCCATAATTACCCATTACTTGCATACGGTTTCACATTCTATTGTCATTTAGACATTTCATCAAACACTTGGTGTGCATACTACTTTCTAAGCATGATGTACAAGTATTTCATGCGTTTCCTTTCTAATTATCACTTTCATTCATCAACACAAGTAAACATCATATAAATTCTATACCATACTCAATCCATGTACAAGTACACATCACATACTACACATATTCACAATCAAGTTCATACCATTTCATGGATTAAACACAAACCCACTTAGCTAAGTGTAGTAATTCATCCAAACACCCAAATTATAGCAATTTACTAAGAATCTTCACATAGGGTTTGTTCCTAAACGAGCATACATCACTAATTTGGCCATAGCTTCTCTAATCCATACATAATTCGCGATTATGATGATTATTCAAACTTTACAACTTCACGAATCATCAAAATTTTACATACCTTATGATCCCCTAGCTTGGGTGATCATTAATTCACGTTCGGTTGTGAATTTAGACTTCATTTGGCCCTTCAATTTGATGATATTGTTGAAACTAGGGTTTTGGCTCCATGGGAGCCTTCCCCTGCTCGATCCAGAACACACACGAAGTGTGTGTTTTGTGTGTTGTTTTCATTTAATAGAACAACTTTCAAGTTATCCCACTTTGGTCCCTCCTGTTTCGTTTTAATTAAATGAGGCTGCACTCTTCGTTTATTACTAACGAAACTAATAATCAACTAGGTTAATTATTCTTAGTTAATATTCATTTACGGGTTAACTTTTATCATTAACGGTACTTTACCCGTTTCTTTATAGTAACTGGGTTTAAATTACCAAACCCGTTTTTGGGGTGTTACATTAGTAGTGTTTCATTTTAGTAACTTTATTACTTCAAAAATAAACTTTTCTTTTAGAATATATATTTTGATGACATTGTTTATATTTATATACTACAAAAAAAATTATTATTTGAGATTAATATTATTATGATGATGATATGTATGTTATTTATCATTATTTAATATATTATAGAACATAAAAGCATAATTATATATAGAAAAATAAACAATATATACACACATTAAAATCCCAAAGATTTTTTTTTAAACATCAACAGGTATACCCGATACTCGACGGGTAAATTGTGACAATCCCCTATTTTCGATATCGTTCATGCTTCAGTAAAATAATCTATGTGACAACTCATGTACAAGCAGGTCGGCATCCATACATTCTAATTACATGCATTCTTAGGCCACACGGGGCCGTGCGTTATTTTATCACGGAAATCAACTACAACGCGTTATACATGAACAATTCCCACCCCCACAACAAATGTCAACGCGTTATATTTTCCACGGATTCAATTTTCGTTATTTTTTCAACGCGTGATGGTTTTGTTTTGTGAGTGTAATTGTTGGTTGGGGGGAAATTGTTGGGTATGGTGGTGAGTGATGACCACCCCCCTAAAAAATGTTGTGAGTGATGAAAAAATGGTTGCTGACATGGCGGAACATGATTGGATATTGTGAGTGATGGAAAAATGGTCACTAGTGACCACCCCCCTCCCCTTAGACCATGTGTAGTGGGGCATTATGGGGCATTATGGGGGCATTATAATAAAAAAAAAACGCCCACTCTTCCATTACATAGGGCATTATGAGGCATTATGGGGGAAAAAAATTGCTTGGGCATTATAATTAAAACGCCATTTTGCACTTGTTGGAGGTTTGACTTGGTTTGACTTGGGCATTATGGGGCATTATTTGGGCATTATCCCCACTACACCACTTTATGCTATAATGCCCCATGCTGACTGGGACGCCACGTGTCGGATAATGCCCCATGGTGGGGGCATTATAACCCACTACCACTACACATGGTCTTAGGCCACAAGGGGCCGTGCGTTATTTTATCACGGAAATCAACTACAACGCGTATACATGAACAATTCCCACCCCCACAACAAATGTCAACGCGTTATATTTTCCACGGATTCAATTTTCGTTATTTTTTCAACGCGTGATGGTTTTGTTTTGTGAGTGTAATTGTTGGTTAGGGGGGAATTGTTGGGTGTGGTGGTGAGTGATGACCACCCCCCCCCCCCCCCCCCCCCCCCCCTTAAAAAAGGTTGTGAGTGATGAAAAATGGTTGCTGACATGGCGGAACATGATTGGATATTGTGAGTGATGGAAAAATGGTCACTAGTTACCACCCCCTCCCCTTATACGTGATCTATTTAGATTTTAGAGTTAGTTTGGCATAAACTAGGTCATATAACGTGTGGCATGCAGATGACTAGGCACAGTTTCAGTTTGTCAATCAACACCGTAAACAAAGACACAAATGTTATTTCAAGTTAAACCAATTTATGAACTATCTTATATAACGAACAACGATGATACTGGATAACTAACAAAATAAAACCGTAATTTAATAAAGCTAGTGGGTTTTATCCGGTATAAGTTTTATTTATTTATTAACCGAGCTTACAAGAGCTCGAACCCGAGCTCGAGCCTAAAACTAAGCTCGGTTAATAAATATGACCCACTGGCTTTAAGTAAATCAATCTCAAGTAACTCACAAGAGGCTTATCTTGTTTACCTCTAGATTTCATATATGTATATATTTTTCAACCAAACTCAATATCATCCATTATATGCTGTTAAAACCTTCATTATTTTTGCCATTGATACAACCTGTTGGTTTCAGGCCCCTCAAAACCTCACACAAAACACACACACACACGTAATATGTATATGAAAGATGGAGATGACAATGAAAATTAGGGGTGTATATTCAGTAAACAAAAGACCAATATATAGCCATACAAAACACAACGGAAACAAACAAACAAACATGACCCACTTTCTCCTAAAGTTAAGCCACTATCCCTATTTAAAGAAATTAAACACTAGCTGGAAATTTAAAACCAAGTTAGAAGCATAAGTTTCCTGTACTGGCCCATGTCTAAAATTTAAAACCAAAGCCTAATTACCAAAATGTGGAAGAAACACTCCTCTTGGTCTAAATGAATCAGATTAGTTTTGGTGATGGATCACCAAATCTTTTCTTATTAATACAACAAATTATCTTGCAATAATGGTCCCAGTCAGGATGCGAAGGCGTAATCTCAGGGTCCCCGATTGGGTGATCTTCCACACAAGTTTGCACATCTTCCGTTTCTACAAGCCCGGCTAAGAACACTCGTAACTCACCGTCTGGGCCTAATAAAAAAGATTATAAAAAAAGTTGAAGTTTTTAGACTGAAACATTCATAAACATGCAATATGAAACTATACAATTACCTAGAAGATCATCCATCCTTCTTGCTTTCAGGATCATAACCCGGAGGAAAGGTTGCTGTGTTTGGCTGCAACAAAACACAGACAACATATAATTTAATATATATAGAGGTGTTAATTTGGATTCATTAACAGTTGATTGAAAAGTGATACCACCCGATATTGTCTGTTTTTCCCATGAGGAGTACACATAATTGTTGTTTTTTTGTTGCTCGAGGTGAGACTTCCCAGGAGGTCACCTACCCGATTTTACTAATTATAAAAGATGCTCATAACTATCTTAATAAGCAAAAGAAAGCAGTATAAACTATAAAGTCATACAGGATTTAGAAGGGCCTTCTCAGGATAGGTGATCAACAGCGTGTTAGAAGCCGAATATTCTCCATCACTCCACGGAAGATTCGGGTACTTTTTCTCCCATATATGACTCAGTTCCTTCAAGAACAGCGGCTTATCTTGGTTTTCCAGACACATGAAACCTGAATCTGTACAGTGTTCTTGATCCTAACAAGCGTAAACAACATCAAGCAAATATATGAACTACGATATACATTGTTACTATAATGTTCAAAGTTTAAACTCACCCAAGTGAACAATAACTTGTTTTTGAGATCTCCCATAACGTAATCCAGAATTCCTTGCAAGTTTTGTCTGACATAAATAATAATTCATGAAATCCAGTAAATATAATTCAATCAACTTAAACTAATGGAAAATTACCAAAATAGTCTCAGTTAACCCAAAATTTTCAAAAATAAACAAACAAATTCAGCCTTCGCAATAGTAGTCAGCCCTCGTTTCCTCCAATCAGAAACCGTTATATCAGCTACGTCACACTTTTGTCTGAGACAGCTAGGAAAGCGTCGGCTAAGGCTTAGCCCACGCCTTTTGTCATTATATGCCATAATATATTTTAATTAAAAGAGGAAAACGACAAAAAATGGAAGAATTTAACAAAAAGTTCTAACTCAGTTTGCGACTTGGATGAAAATAGCAACAAAAAGTTTCATTTTTAGACTTAAGTCGCAAAAGTGACATAAACTCTGAGACAATTTTGACATTTTACTCTAAATTAAATACTATATTAGATGATACTAACTCTCTAGTAGAAGACCACAATCCAACATTGAATCTTTCAAAGCAAAACATCAAAAACCCAACACAATAAGGCCTCATGTAAACTGCATACACACAACAACCATACACTTAACTAATAATTAGTAACACAATTTACGAATATATAAAGTTATAAACAGACAATATAGTAACATATCCTATGTTTTTACTCTTGATTGTCTTTACTACCGAGAAAGTTGCCGTAACAGAAATCAGGCTGGCGATTTCTCGGAATTGTTGCCGGCCACCAACGATGTGCTCGGTGAACAAAGATTCCACGTAGAGGAATCACCAGAAGTTTCTTTTTCGAACCGACGATCCATTGATATACCCAAATCAATAATAGTACTATCTTTTTCATCTTTTTGTTCTTCACTGCTACTACTGTCACCGGAATCTGTAACCAGAATTATATTTAGTGGGTGTTTGGATTCCTTATTCTCCCAACTTATTGACTTATTAACTTATTGAATAGTGAAAAAGGACTTTTTGAGTGTTTGAGATTCCTTGTGATGTGAGTATAGAAGTCAATAAGTCAGGAAATCCTGACTTATTAACTTATTGAATAGTGAAAAGGAGTTTTGAGAAGGAATCCCAAACACCCCCTTAGTCCATACTTTAATTTTTTTATAATATAATTTTACAATTCTTAACCAACTAAAAATAATTAAAGTATGAACTTTTAAGCAGGGATGAGCAAGTACCGGTACCAAACCACGGCAGTATTGAAAGTATCGGTACTGAAAAGCGAGGAAGATGGGTATCGGTATCATATTTACCAGTAAATCAACCAAAATACTACCGAAAATGATCGGTACGGTATAAAAACCGGGAAAATGGGTATCTGTTATTTACTGGTTCATTAACCAAAATACCGGTACTGAAACTGATCGATTCGGATAACGGTATCCGGTATGAAATGCTCATCGCTACTTTTTAAGAAAGTAATAATGTATGTCTATTATTTATTATTTTTGAGAGTTTCTTTTTAATTAGAGAGGGTTGAAAGAACCCAGCCTGACTCGGTTTTACCGGGTTCGGTTCTCTAGTACCCCAACCGGGTATGAAATGTTAGATATTTTAGTGTAATCGGGGATTGACTTGGTGATCAAAGCGAATAATAATACACATCAAGCAAGTTAGGAGGTGCGGGAGTGCACGCTTGTTTGAGTTATTATTATTCGAAGTGTACGGGCGGAGCCCGTACTATACGGGGGTTCCAAGGGGGCAGCGCCCCTGGGAGCAGGGTCCAAGGGGTGGCAGCCCCTGGTGGGGTCCAAGGGGCAGAGCCCCTGGCTGGGGTCGAGCTGTTTGAAAATGGCAGTTAAATGGCAGTTTTGTCCAAAAAAAATTGGATTAACTGCCATTGATGTAACACCCGTTCTTAAATATCAAGGTTTAACGTAGGTTTTAGGTTAAACAATCATGTAATTAAGATTACATAACATTTGGAAATACGGGTTTATTGAAACTTTTACAAATCATAGGTTATTCTACAAAACATGGTCGAATTCGTTGATTAAAATCTACAACGTTGCAATGTGCGGAAGCGTGTATCTTTGTCGTGTTCGGTTCTTCGCTGAGCTTGATCGTCTTCCGGGATCCCAGAAAGTACCTACATTTCATAAACATGAAATGCTTTAGTCATACGGTATTTAAAACGCATTTAAACGAGTCCGGAAAACAAACTGATCAAAATATACATTTTTGTACGGGGTCCACCGTAAATTACGGTGGACACCGTAATTTACGGTGGACCCCGTACAAAAATGTATATTTTGATCAGTTTGTTTTTATGCTTACTGTTATTCAATTTGCTCATATTCTTATTTGGTTATATCCCGTTACCGGGCTCATTATTCTCTCGCATTTAACGCTACCTTTATCTGGCTAGCGTTCATTAGTGCCATTCGGCGTTATATTGTATTCAACTTGTTTGACCTATTAATGTGAAATCCATCACTTATAATAATCAACTTTATTCTTTATTCAACCCATTCGACTTCGAATAGTTGAACATATTTACTCACAAATTCTATTTACGAGATTTTTATAGTCATAGCTCGTAATCCAAATCCTTTGATTTCTCAACACGCGTTCGCGTCTCTTGGTTTTACGCATGTGTTTAATTCTTACCCATCAACCGGGTGTTTTACCGAAGTCGTTATTATTGCAACCCTCCCGGTATGCATTAAGACCTCGCTTCATTTTTATATTTTGACTTTGCCCTTAAGTTTGACGTTTTACAAAAACGACCCGTTAAGGGACATATTTGCATTCTCCGGGTTCGAGTGTAAGTACACTCCCTCCCGATACTTGTCTAAATCATTTTACATGCTTGCGTTTTCTGGGTTCGAGTGTAAGTACACTCCCTCCCAATACTTGTCTAAATCGTTTTACATGCTTGCGTTTTCTGGGTTCTTTCTTCGTTTGACCCGCTTTGTTCCCAAGCTTTCACCTAGCTTGTTAATCGTCAAACTATCATTGCAAATTGTAAGATGGATAGATTAGTCATAATTATTCACGACTATTCCATCTCACTTATTTCATACGTCGAAACTACTATTCGACTTCATGATTAGTTAACTTAGCTTATTAAAGTTAACCACTTTAAATCACAAGGTTCTCAACATTGAGTCTAAATCAACATTATATTTAGAACCCTTCTCACTTCATATTACACGTAATCACCATAACATTCAAATGCGTGTTTTCACTCTAATTTCAACACTTTAGTTTTCACTTAGGCATTTTAACAAACACCTAATGTGCATACATTTTACACATTTACAACTAGTTCATAACTAGTTATTTTTAGCAAGATTAACATCAAAATTCACCACTATCACTTATGATTAAATACTCAAACTTGCAAATTGTTTAAGTATTTCCTAATTACTAACATGCATGATGATCCTAATGACAATCATATCATCAAATTCATCATATGATTAAAACCCACTTAACCTAGTGTGGTAAATCATTCAATCATTCAATCCATAGCATGTTATGTATGATTTTCACTTAGGGTTTTGTTCCTAAGCAAATATACATCACTAATCTAGTCATAGCTTCTCTAATTCATGCCTAATTCGTGATTAGGATGATTATCAATTTTTTTACAACTTCATGAATGTTAGAAATTTGACATACCTTAGGATCCCCTTGACTTGGTGATCACGAATATGTGCTTGAATTTCGATTTGGGACTTGATTCGAGCTTCAATTTGACCAATTTGTGGAACTAGGGTTTTGAGCTCCCTGCTCTTTCTCCTGGTCGTACGCACACACACACATTAAGTGTGTGTGTTGTGTTTTTAATTTTTGTTTTTATAAATCAAGTCTCCTTTTGTGCAACTTAAGCCCCTCTAGTTTGATTAGTTATTAAGTAAGCCACAACCTACTTATTTTTAACAATATTCCCACTTATTAACTAGGTTTAATATTCCTAGTTAACTTAGCGGGTTCGGGAGTATTTGTGACTAAGTTTATTTTAGGTCCCGTTAGCTCGGGCCTTTTATCCATTTTATTCCCTTAAAGCTTTTATTCACTTTTATTTATTATTAGGATTAATTATTTAAATCCTAAAATTCCACCGTAGCATTTTTTAACTCCACCGTAAATTACGGTGGACACCGTAATTTACGGTGGCACCTGCATTCAGCTTCTCCAATTTGCCGCAAATTGACACGAAATCTTTCGTATCTTTCAAACCGCTTATCCGTTTCTTCCTACATGTTTGTAATTTGATTCTCCATCATATGGAGTTAAAATCCGACGTCCGACTTAACAAGATTTAAGACTTTTAAGTCTTCGGCTTATTTCCCTTTTTACCAAATTTTGACCCATTCGCGGTTTTATCAAACAAACGTATTTGTTTGATTCCTATATCACATACAACTCTTTAATTTAATATTACTTACCATTTTAGGTTCTATTCATAGGTTTATTACACAATTTAAACCCGTTTTCACTCGTATGCTTATTTTGACCCGTTAAGGGTTCTTAAGCACTTTCGAGCCTAAAATCGCTTTCAATTGCTTCTATAATTAATCTAAGTATTCATTTAATCATAAAACTCATTTCCGAACAACTTTTAAAGGTTGTTTGGTCAATTTAGCCACCAAGGGCGTTTTGGTCCATTTTAGTCCTTTATTAACAATGAAGGACTTTTGAAAGTATATTGGACCCATAATCCCTCTTTTAACCTATAATTATGTTTGAAAAGTCATTAAGCTTTCCAAACGCCATGTTCATTACATAAAACATTTGGTTTACCTAACAAGTAACCAAATGTCCGTTTTGACCTCTTTTAACACTCTTGAACCATATGTTCTAAATGAGTGTTACCTTATTTCACATACCTGGCGCAGATCAATATATTGACCCGTTTTTAATGCCTTGCTTTTATAACCGCTAATTCATAGTGTTGCTAACACCAAATCGACATTTACACCTGAAATAATATAGCTCGACAATAATCATTAGTCGCTAAATACACTAAGTAAGAAAGGTAAGGCAAGATATACACTTGACCAAACCGAAAAAGAATAACACATTATTCATGACTGAGTGAGAATAATATAAATTTCCGTATAATAAGATGGAAACGAATGAAATAATTATTGATAAATCGTGATGGATGTTTCAGTTAAAGAAATGTCTGGAGTAACTGGAGACGAGTCGACATCTCAATTGACTGAACAAATGAAAGCTAAGATTTCCGAGACGGTCGGAAAAGCTCTAGAAAATAGTCTATCACAGTATATTGATAGATTACAAACCACAATCGTGCCGGTGGTGAACGATATGATGGTTGAATTGAAAGACAGCATACTACAAGAAATAGAAGAAAGGAGGGTGTTGGATATGAATCCAAAATCCGTAAAGAAGTCCAAGTATAATAAAGCTCCCAGGAAGGGGGTTACAAAAAGTGTGTTACATCAGTGCAGAGTTTGTAGAAAAATTCACAAGGGCACATGTGGTAAGCCAAGATATAAAAAGTCTAATTGTCCAGAGAGGCTCAGAATCAAGGACACAGCTGACACAAGCTCTGATACCAACTTGTAACACCCTAAATATTTTGACGGAATATAACTAATAATTAAATGAAACTTTAAATAAAATCAGAGTTTACAAAAACTTTTAGTGTTTAAACCATTCACACTTGAGATAGTACCCAACACATCCCAAGATAATTCATAATAAGTTTAAAAGTTAACCCTTGTTAGTAAACTAACCACTAGTTTAAGGGATCTAAAACATGATTAACAAAAGTGTTTACAACATGATTATGTCTAGACAAGATTCAGATTATTGCGGAAGCTTCAAAATACGTGTTCGGTTCTTGACATTGTACTTGATCACCATCCAGGAGGCTTCATTTATACCTAGGGTCAAACACTAAAACATTAGTTTTGACATTAAAACATTACGTATAAACAATTTCTATCAACGCAAAGTAACAAACAAAATAACATTTCTCTGGGTTCCACCGTAACTTACGGTGTCAACTTGTAACACCCGTTCTTAAATATCAAGGTTTAACGTAGGTTTTAGGTTAAACAATCATGTAATTAAGATTACATAACATTTGGAAATACGGGTTTATTGAAACTTTTACAAATCATAGGTTATTCTACAAAACATGGTCGAATTCGTTGATTAAAATCTACAACGTTGCAATGTGCGGAAGCGTGTATCTTTGTCGTGTTCGGTTCTTCGCTGAGCTTGATCGTCTTCCGGGATCCCAGAAAGTACCTACATTTCATAAACATGAAATGCTTTAGTCATACGGTATTTAAAACGCATTTAAACGAGTCCGGAAAACAAACTGATCAAAATATACATTTTTGTACGGGGTCCACCGTAAAATGTTATGTAATCTTAATTACATGATTGTTTAACCTAAAACCTACGTTAAACCTTGATATTTAAGAACGGGTGTTACAATTGAGCAGTTACACCCCAAAAACCCAATTTTCGTATTCAATTTTTTATTACAATTTTCTGGTTCAAAAATTCACACAAACAACATACACTTGTTCAATTTCTCGAAATCAGAGTTGTATCCGATTGAATTATTCGGGTGAACCACCGAAATAATTTGATCTGAGAGTGATTACACGCCTCTCTGATCGTCCGGTAAACTGAAATTCCCCAACATGAATCGAACCCAATTTGAACCGTAACCCGATTTGTGCACCTCTATTTTTGATTCCGGCTTCTTTTTCATCTTGTTGTTCAACGACTGTAGTCTTGATCTTCCAAACTTTAGGGCAAGGATGCACAGGGAGTTTGTTCTTGGAAATGAATGAATCGGTTCTGGGTTTGTTTTGATGGTGTTTTTGAGGGTGATCTGCAACACCAGCAGGCTTGATCTTCCAAACTTTAGGTGCCATTGTTGTTTAGAGCAAGGTTTAGAGCAAGGGTGATCTGCCCCCCCCCCCCAACATTGTTGTTCTATCGCAAGATTACCCCCTGCCGTCAGTCAACAGTTGTTTGACTGTTAAATGGTATGTAAAATGACTATATTACTCTTTCGTATTACCCCTGTGATTTGTTCTACTCTACAATATTACCCTCGAAGTAAAATGACTATATTACCCTTTCTTGTTACCCCCTATGGTTTTCTGTACTCTGCAATATTAACCCCCAGTGTTATATTTTCTTGCAAACATTACCCCCCTGTAGGCTTGCCTGAAAGACGGTCGGAACCGGCCGGTTTCATCGCCGGATTAAGGATCTCCGGTGACCGGAGATTTTGAGAGGGAGAGATAGATGCATGTGATGAAAATCTCCAGTCAGTTAGAATAAACACTTAGTTAGATCGATTTCATACATCGTTACAAACACTCAAAGGCTTACACTTTATATTAATTAATTTGATTAATTAACTAAATTCACAACAAGAATTATGGACTTACATCCTTACGGAATAAATCGCACCAGCATCGACAAAATATGTTGAACTGATCACTGGATCTGGCTGCTGGCTAGTCAAGAACATATTAAAATATATAATTTAATCCCCGCCATTTAAAATATTTCATTAATCAACTAAAACACATTATGATTGAAATTAATGTGAACATAACTAATGTACCTCACACCATCATCATCTTTCTGGTTTCCGTTCAACCATCTTCAACCTTTTTTTTTCAACCATCTTCTCCGGTACCGTTCACGGCCCTTCATCATTGACAGCAACCATCGACCTGCAACTGCCATATCCGATTATTGTCACCTTCAACCTTCATCATCGTCATCGTTCACCTGCAACAACAGCCGACCACCACCTATTCTCTGTTCATCGTTTTCACCACCATAACCATCATCGCCGTATCCGAATCCCTCTGTCATCCTTCTCGACACCCTCCGTCACCAACACCTCCTTCTTCGTCTCCGGTCATCCTCTCCGGCGACCATTGAACCTCCTCGGTCATCACTGTTCACCTCCGTTCACCTTCTCCATTCTTCAGCATCATCATATCCTAACCGTTCATCGATCATCATCATCGAAGAAGAAGAACGATTGGTGGCTGTAGGGTCGTTCCTACATTTTTGGAGACCCTAAGCGAACTATGAAGTGAGGGCCCTAATTTCGTCGATAAACTAGAAATTACCCTTACTTTTTTCGTCTAGTGATAGCCAATAGCCTAGAAATTAAAAGCAGGTTACGATAGGAAGTGGGAACGATGATTGCGGATGTATTAGGGGCTTTGGGCCGCTAAATATTGATGATTAGGTCGACGGTTGTTTTGTTGTAATAGTTGGAAATTAAGGCAAAATTGGTTTTGAAACTTAGCCTTTTTTCTAAACATTATTTGTGCATAATACATGTACTATATAAAAACTTTAAAAAACTTGAAAGCCCTTATTTTTTGGTGGCCCTAGGCTCGTGCCTAGGTTGCCAAACCTATAGAGCCGATCCTGGGTGGCTGAAAGTTCAAATTAGGGTTTCAGGTAAGTTATTTCACGAAGAGGACAGAGATGACATATCAATTGTCGTTTATGGTTTTTTTTTAATTATAATAATAATAATAATAATAATAATAATAATAATAATAAATATGGGGTAAGGTTACCAAAATACCCTTACCTATAACAGTCAAACAACTGTTGACTGACGGCAGGGGGTAATCTTGCGACAGAACAACAATGTTGGGGGGGGGGGGGGGCAAATTGCAATTTTTTCCAGGGAGGGGGTCAGAGTGCCAATTGGCTCTAACCCCAAGGGGTAAAATTAGGGCTGTAAACGAACCGAATGAACACGAACAAAGCCATGTTCGTGTTCGTTCGTTAAGGAAATTAACATGTTCGCGAACTGTTCACGAACGCATACCGAACATAAGTTTGTGTTCATGTTCGTTCGTTAAGGAAATTTAGTTGTTCACGAACAGTTCGTGAACACTGGTCTCAAACACAAACGAACGCAATCGAACACAAACGAACGCAAGCAAATAAAAAAGAACGCAAACGAACATTTAACTTGAAAATAAAAAAATAAAAATATTGTTATCCTTAAACATTGGATATAAGTAGTTAAATACAACCATCAAATGATAAATCAAAACATAAGAAGTCTAATACACCACCAAACGATGAATCAACTTTAACAAACTTAAACATAATTATCCCAAAAAATGTCTTAGCATGTCCAAATTTTAGTTAACTTAGAAAAAAATGTGGTGATGTCCAACTTTCAATTATCTACTTTTAATATCCTTGACTTCTTGGTCCTAACATCGATGTGAATAATATGGAGATGGAAGAATAATATGGAGACAGGGTATTCGGTGAAAGAGATTAGGAATGAGCTAGCCGGAATCATCGATGTGAATGCAGAACCAAACGGGTTCGAGTGGAGCAAGATTGCCACGGCAAAGGTAAACCTTTTTATTTGGAGAGCAATAGAAGAAATAATACCAACAACGGTTGCTTTGAGAAGCAGGGGAATGCAAGTGGGATTGGTCGACTGCAAAATCTGTGGGTTAGCTCCGGAAACGGCCAATCACATCATGATACAATGTCCGATAGCAAAGGAAGTATGGTTACAACTTTGGACATGGATGAAAATACCTATCAGGGATCACAATGAAAACATGAAGATAAGGATCCAAGAGAAATCAGAATGGCCCAGAAAGAAAGTAAAAATAATTTATGCAATTCATTTTCTAGCCGCATGGTACCTGTGGAAAAATATGAACAAAAAGGTTTTCGACGATATTCTCACAAATCTGGGCATGTTGGTGGAAAAAATAAAAGAAGAATCGTTTGACTGGATAAAGTTAAGATCAAGGCATACGGGAGTAACATGGAACGAATGGTGGAGCTTCTCATTTTGGAACAATGTAGCCTAGAGACCGATAATTATAGACTCGAATTTTTCTAGATGTAATGTAACCATGATTGTACTCTTGACATGAAGATTCGATATATAACACCTTGCTATGTGTCGTATCTTTTTTGGTTGAATAAAGTTTTGTTGTTGCTGTTAAAAAAAATATATATAGAATGGGTAAATAGACCTGTGAGTTAATACTTAACACCATTAAAAATTTGTTTCAAGTTACCAAGATTTTGTTGCATTTATTGTTATCATTAAAAACATAATTTAGTCAATTTAGATTGATAGTCACTTAACTTTTAGTCCATGAAATAAGTTACAGAAGTAGCATAACTTGTAAGTGTCAAACCAGAATTGAGCTTTATGATAAATAAATTTGATGATAATAAATAGTGACTTATATATTTTTATTTGACCGCATTCATAGGTTTATTTATGTTGTTGATGTATATTACATTAACATAACCCGACCAACGGACGGGTATTAAACCAGTTGAGTATTGACAAATCGCGTCCCAGGCAAGGGCGTAGCTTTGCGGGGGCGGGAGGGGGCGGCCGACCCCCCGAACTTTTCGCTCGTTAGTGGAGAGGATGCAGTTTTCGTATAGAAATTTTTGGGTATATACGTTTTTGACCCCCCGTTTATGGAATTTTTTGTATATACATCTTCGACCCCCTGATCGGAAATCTCAAGTTTCGCCACTAGTCCCTGGGGATGATAACGATGATGAAGGATATCATAAATATGGAGAATTCAAGAGAATAGAGAGTAACAATTTAATCGAATGCAGTTTACGAATGCAGTTTTGTAGAGCTCAACCCCAGCCAGGGGCTCTGCCCCTTGGACCCTGCCAGGGGCTGCCGCCCCTGGGATCCTGCTACCAGGGGCTGCCGCCCCCGGACCCCTCCAAGATCGTAAAACGCAATGACTAAATCAAAAACCCAGATCGTGAAAATGAAATTAAAGAATTTCTTACATGGATCGAAGCCGATTTCTTCAACGATTGACAAAATTTGAATGATTGAAACACTTATCAGCTATTGAATCGAACGGGTCGAGTGATTATCTTCAAAATCACGGGAAAAAACAAGATTTTGAATGAAATTAAACTGGGTTTTCTTCAAAAAAAAAAAAAAACTGAAGAACACGATGATCGGGTGTTTGAATCATTGATTGATGACGAAAATCACACTATAATGTAGTGATTATTGAGATAGTAAGTGAAGAAAAGGTTGAAGATGGTGGGTTTTGAAAATGGTGGGTTTTGAAGTTACTGGGGAGAGAAGAAGGAAGAATTTTGTCACATGTCATAATCCTATTGCTTTCTATCCTTTCTAGCCAAAATAAACTTCCTATTTGATCCCCACCCTACGTATTAAATGTGTACTGTTTAAACTAATATTTTTTATTTTTATTTTTTTTGTTTATAGGTATTTATAATTCTTTTTGTGGCTTTGGTAAAATTTATAACTTTTCACTTTAATTGTGTAAGATTAAGATAATTATAACTCATAAGTAACAAATTAATATATGATAGTAAGCAAAGTGAATGAACAGTGGGCATTTCAGGTCTTTAACACAAGCCACGTGGGAGTCTCTTCAGCCTCCACAACTTCGTGTGTGGTTAGGGCATTTCAGGTATTGTATTTAACACAAGACACGTGGGGTCTCCCCAGCCTTCACCGCTTCTCATATCATCTTCTTCCCCATATCAAGACAACACACGGAGACAGAGAGAGGAGTAAGAGAGAGACAAAGATTAGAAAGGTAGAGAGAGCTGAGCGACGGTGATTGAGGAACGGCCGGTCGTCTCCGTCCAGCCACCGATCGGTGGTGATGGCCCAGTGGTTTTGACGCAGCAAACAACGGTAGAAGGCGGTGGTGCTTAAGGGTTCAACTCTCGACTTCAAATCGCCTTCTTGCGTAGACTTGACCACCATTAACATCAACATTGGTAATCATTTCTTTTCGTTTGTGCTATTCACACAGTTCAGTTTTTACCTTTGAATTTTTTCTTCTTTAAATAATCTATTGATCCAGAGGTTTCTTGTATTGGGTTGAATTGTTGTTCACCAGGTTTACTTTTTGGGTTTGGTTTGGTTAGGTTCTTCGTAGATTGTTTAGGGTTTAGAATTTAAAAGCATTTTGGGATTGCTTTTAAAGAATAATAATTGGGTATATGTAAATGGCTGAAGATACAGGTTGATCGTTAAGTTACAAATTCTACAGAATGGGTTGAAATTGAAGGCCAATTTTTTTAGGCCTCAACTTTCAAGCAGTAAACATAAATTTAGTTCGCTTTACATTTACACACCACTTTTTTCCACATAAACGTGGAAAACTCAGCTTTGTAGGTTCTTTCATTGTGATCGCAAGAAATCATAGTTTATGATTAACACCTTAACTTTGATGTACCAATATAAGAAGATGGTTACAGTACAAGTACATAGAGGTTGACCCGAGTATGTTTAAACCTCTGTCGGGAATCTTTTGTTTTGAAATCAGCAACAGGATTGTTTGTAAATAGAGGTTGACCTGGGCCACACACATGATCGGGTAATATATGTAATGCTGGTAGCTCCATATCAAGACAACACACGGAGACAGAGAGAGGAGTAAGAGAGAGACAAAGATTAGAAAGGTAGAGAGAGCTGAGCGACGGTGATTGAGGAACGGCCGGTCGTCTCCGTCCAGCCACCGATCGGTGGTGATGGCCCAGTGGTTTTGACGCAGCAAACAACGGTAGAAGGCGGTGGTGCTTAAGGGTTCAACTCTCGACTTCAAATCGCCTTCTTGCGTAGACTTGACCACCATTAACATCAACATTGGTAATCATTTCTTTTCGTTTGTGCTATTCACACAGTTCAGTTTTTACCTTTGAATTTTTTCTTCTTTAAATAATCTATTGATCCAGAGGTTTCTTGTATTGGGTTGAATTGTTGTTCACCAGGTTTACTTTTTGGGTTTGGTTTGGTTAGGTTCTTCGTAGATTGTTTAGGGTTTAGAATTTAAAAGCATTTTGGGATTGCTTTTAAAGAATAATAATTGGGTATATGTAAATGGCTGAAGATACAGGTTGATCGTTAAGTTACAAATTCTACAGAATGGGTTGAAATTGAAGGCCAATTTTTTTAGGCCTCAACTTTCAAGCAGTAAACATAAATTTAGTTCGCTTTACATTTACACACCACTTTTTTCCACATAAACGTGGAAAACTCAGCTTTGTAGGTTCTTTCATTGTGATCGCAAGAAATCATAGTTTATGATTAACACCTTAACTTTGATGTACCAATATAAGAAGATGGTTACAGTACAAGTACATAGAGGTTGACCCGAGTATGTTTAAACCTCTGTCGGGAATCTTTTGTTTTGAAATCAGCAACAGGATTGTTTGTAAATAGAGGTTGACCTGGGCCACACACATGATCGGGTAATATATGTAATGCTGGTAGCTCCATATCAAGACAACACACGGAGACAGAGAGAGGAGTAAGAGAGAGACAAAGATTAGAAAGGTAGAGAGAGCTGAGCGACGGTGATTGAGGAACGGCCGGTCGTCTCCGTCCAGCCACCGATCGGTGGTGATGGCCCAGTGGTTTTGACGCAGCAAACAACGGTAGAAGGCGGTGGTGCTTAAGGGTTCAACTCTCGACTTCAAATCGCCTTCTTGCGTAGACTTGACCACCATTAACATCAACATTGGTAATCATTTCTTTTCGTTTGTGCTATTCACACAGTTCAGTTTTTACCTTTGAATTTTTTCTTCTTTAAATAATCTATTGATCCAGAGGTTTCTTGTATTGGGTTGAATTGTTGTTCACCAGGTTTACTTTTTGGGTTTGGTTTGGTTAGGTTCTTCGTAGATTGTTTAGGGTTTAGAATTTAAAAGCATTTTGGGATTGCTTTTAAAGAATAATAATTGGGTATATGTAAATGGCTGAAGATACAGGTTGATCGTTAAGTTACAAATTCTACAGAATGGGTTGAAATTGAAGGCCAATTTTTTTAGGCCTCAACTTTCAAGCAGTAAACATAAATTTAGTTCGCTTTACATTTACACACCACTTTTTTCCACATAAACGTGGAAAACTCAGCTTTGTAGGTTCTTTCATTGTGATCGCAAGAAATCATAGTTTATGATTAACACCTTAACTTTGATGTACCAATATAAGAAGATGGTTACAGTACAAGTACATAGAGGTTGACCCGAGTATGTTTAAACCTCTGTCGGGAATCTTTTGTTTTGAAATCAGCAACAGGATTGTTTGTAAATAGAGGTTGACCTGGGCCACACACATGATCGGGTAATATATGTAATGCTGGTAGCTCACAAAGAACCGGGCTAACGGGTCAAAGGTCAACTGTCTCCCATAGAAAACAGAAGTTACTGAGTTAAAAAGCTTGGAAGAAACGGCTAACATCGGTAAATGCTGAAGATCGCGATAATAATCAAGACTTGCAAGCGATGTGATGTGCATTATGCGTCCATTTCCACCACGCGATGCTTTTTCCGGTTATACAATTCCCGATAAATATTCCGGCAAACTTTTCCACCCGCAGGTCACCATCATTTGGTATTGACCCGCGTCATGACCCAGATAGGCAATTTGCATCCATGCTAATCCCAATATCGCCCCCGAAAGCATATGAATCTAGAAGCTTCCGGAGTATAACACGCCATACACACAAGCGGAAAGCAGTAGCGACACAAAACAAAGTGAGTAAATTACACCGTGACCTTTCTTCTCAAACATACCCGCTTTTGCAAACTCTGAAGCGAGTTTCCGTTAGTCTCTAGAAATGTCAGAAACTTGGTAATCTTTTAAGTGATACCCGGTGAATGGTTTGTCTAAATGCTTCCACGCAGTACCGCGATGAAATGCGATAAATACGTCAGTTACATTCTGACCCGCGAGATTAACCAACGGAGTATCGCCACCTGGATGCTCTTTAGCCCATTCTGTAACGTTGTAAACTTTGCCCAAAATTGAGATCCAAAGGTCATTAGGGTTGTTATGCTTCTTTAACTCTTTTGACGTTATGTACTTTTTTCCATCAGCAATTGAATTCAACACTGAAAAAAAATGAAAAAAAATACATATGTAAAAAAACAAATCTTTAATACACTTGCTGGAGGTTCATGACCAGCAAGTATGCAAGGTCTTTAAGTGTAGTCATTTGTATATAATCTAAAGCATTCACATTATATGCCTGTGAAGAAATATTGTTGAAATAATCTTTGTTTGTTGGTTTATTTCTTTGTTCTCAGTGGGTACAAGTAATTGACATAGTGTACACATACAGATATTTCAATAAGTTGCTTTATTGCACCGGCTAATATAGCTTATTGATAGTATTTTGTTTTTTTTTATAAAAGGATTGTTATTAAAGGAGCAAGAGATGCCTTGACACTTCACAGTGATGATGATTGTTATCTGAAGCAAGTTTAAGGTCTCTATTTGACAAATTTCCCTCAAAATTTTTAGCATTTATTTGTTTGTTTCTTTATTTAACGCTTATTTTTTTTTATCTTCATCAAATAGGTCTACAAGAAATCTTGATTGTAAGGCTTGAATTCACATGAGCTACAATGGCCGGCCAACATCCTACTTTTCCAGCTGCATTTTCTAATAGAATCAGCCCCTCCACCCAAGGCAACACAGTCATGCAGATTCGACACCAAGTCTAGGTGACGGCCTTTTACCTCGCCTACAAGCACCACATTTGCTTCACCATTGCCACCATACCATTAAACCAGACACTCTCCATCAGTCAAAAGGTTCGTCACAATTGCCTTTACGCCAACCTTGAGCATAGACAGGCTCGGGTTCTGCTCGCTTACACTTATGACTACAGTGAAATCTTATGAGAAATGAACATGTCTAAAAACTACCTTGCGTGCAACGAATGTTCTAAATCTGTATTTGGAACTATATATGAGCAATTCCCCAGTTCATGAGTTTATTTGAAACAATAATTTCAATAAAGGTGTTGAATCTGTGATTGAATTTATAGTTATACATTTGTTACATTGTAGTTTGTTTTTGTAAACTTTAGATGAAATGTGATGGAAGAATCCAAAACGGTCGGTGTTTGCTTTGCTTTAACGCTTTCCGATAAGCCAAAACGATAACGACAAAACTCCTGTCATGTTATGTGAGGAAAAAACAACCACTCCCGCCGCGAAGCGCGGGTAGAAAAAAAACTAGTTATTGTAAAAATATAACTAGTTGTCCAATATTACTCATCACAATATTAATTTATTTATAAACATTTATATTTTTAGTTATTTTTTATCATAGCTTTATATATAATACTAGTTATTTCCATGTAAATATATAATTATTTAATATATTGGATAAAACCTTTGTTCATTTAGGAGCCCAGTAAAAGCTATCTGTACTTGCTTGGTGGTATACGGCTGGGATAAATTGTATAAATTTGCTCAGGTAAATACTCTTAACTTATTTTCCCTATACGGGCTTGGGATACGGTATTATAATAATACCGCTTGGTCGGGTATGTAGTCATTTAAATCGGATTGTGATTAATGTATTTACATAACTCGTTTTATTCTGTATTATTTGGTGTATGGCCTTTGGGGGTTAAATGACCATGTCCCGGATATCCTTGACATCATTCAAAGAAATGGCCACGACCTAAGCACGGGGTGTAGGCGTACACCTGACAGTTGCATATGTAAAAACTGGTAGCCCACTTAAAGGAATCAACCTTGTAGGTATTATACCTGTGGCGTGTCAGTTAATCTAGACCGGCCCTACCAACCGGCCCTAATGGACGACAAAAAAGTAAAACTGTATACAAGATTATTTTTAAATAATTGTCCCAAGTTATAAAAATATTTTTGCCTAAGTGCATTCAAATAAATTTTCAAACTCTTTTCAAAATGAGTCAGTTAAGTTGTATTTACCAGTGTAAACTAACGTATTTTCCAAAAAGGCTAAGTGCAGGTACTATACGTAATAGGCTGGCTACTCCAAGCATCAATAATCAAGTCTCGCAAGCTCTAGATGTTAAAGTCTGTTGAACAATTTCCTTTTTCTTTCGATCCGCCTGTGGATCTGTTTAAAGTATTTTGTGATACTTAATATTACAATTTATTCAGTTGAAATGAATCTGTTTTTTGCTTCAGCTGTGCATTTAAATTTGTGTTGTTTGACTATGATGATATCAACTACGTCACGATACTCCCCACCGGGCCCACCGGTAATACATGGAAATATCGGGGTGTGACAATAATAGTTATTTAATATATAGTTATATAATATATTAGATAAAGTTATACCAATAAAACGTCCGTTTAGGCTCGCTTAAATAAGGGAAGTTCAGGCTCATTTATTAAGCGAGCCTATTATTACACTCGAGCTCAGACTCGAGCTCTTGTAAGCTAGGATTGATTCAAACTCTTGTAGCTAGGTTTGATTCGAACTTTAAACGAACCAATCTCAAGTAGCTCACGAACTCCTCAACCTGTTTACACCTCTAGATTAATTGTATACATATATTTTTTTTTCTAGATAAACTCTAGATCGTCCATTATATGCACTTAAAATCTTCATTTTTTTTTGTAAATGATACAACTAAAATTCTTGCATTGGCCCATGTCTGAATTTTTAAACCAAAATTCTGAGCCAAATTACCAATTAGTGGAAGAAACACTTTTCCTGGTCTGAATGAATCAGATTAGCTTTGGTGATGGATCACCAAATCTTTTCTTGTTAATACAACAAATAATCTTGCAATAATGGTCCCAGTCAGGATTGGAAGGCGTAATCTCAGGGTACCCCATCGGGTGATCTTCCACATACGTTTGCACATCTTCCGCTTCTACAAGCCCTTCCAAGAACACTCGTAACTTGCCGTTTGGGCCTAAACAAAAACATTAATCTTTAGACCGATAAATATTCATAAACATGCACTATAAATATATACATTTACCTAGAAGATCATCCTTCTTGCTTTCAGGATCATAACTCGGAGGAAAGATTGCTGTGTTTGGCTGCAACAAAACACAGACAAACATATGATTTAATAATGTATATATCTTAGCAGAGGTGTTGATGTGGATTTATTAACAGTTGAAGTCTATGTTGATAAAAAAAGGGTAACATCCGCCCCTTCATACCACCTAATATTGTCCGTTCTGCCCATGAGCAGCTCGCATAATTGTTTTTGGTTGCTCGAGTGGAGACTTCCCAGGAGGTCACCCACCCTGGGATTGCTTAACCGTATACTCCTCTCATTCACAGCCAATGCGCCCAAAATGCGTTGGTGTTTATATTCAAGCATTCCTTATGAAACCAACATCTCTCATGTCCAAGGCTATGAGATTTATCTAGGGTGTTACAAAACGGGTCAGCCCAATGTATGTTACAGTCATATGCTTTTGTAATCATATCTAACAAACAAAACATCTGTCGGTCGACAATTTACCCACTTAATCCTGTTATACAACCCCAGCGTACATTAATCAAAATCTTTTTAAAACTATACAAAAAACGGCTGTAGCACAATTAAAACTACCCATCACATGCATGGTTTTACCAACTATACATAGTTGTTCATGGCGAATAGCGACAAATAGCGATAAGGTAGCTATAAAATGTCGCTATTATCGCTATCTATAAGCCTAGACCTATACGCTACGTAGCACGCTATAGCGATTGCTACGCTCGCTATTGACAACTACTCAACTATAATAGGTCGGGTTACACGGTCATGTACTTTTTTAATCATATTTAACAAACAAAAACAACTATAGTTGTTTTCAACACAGACAAAAGAGTTTAGGCCTCACGACAAAGAAAAGTATCCGTGTTAACCTGTTATACAACTAGTTAAAAACGAACACAATAAAAAAAACTAAATGTTATAACCGGTTATAGGCCCTTTTTTACCAATTATAAAAGATACTCATAACTAGCATAACTACTTTAATAAGCAAAAGAAAGCAGTATATATATAGTCATACAGGATTTAGGAGGGCCTTCTCAGGATAGGTGACCAACAGCGTGTTAGAAGCGTTGTATTCTCCATCACTCCATGGAAGATTCGGGTACTTTTTCTCCCATATATGACTCAGTTCCTTCAAGTACAGTGGCTTAGTTTTTATTTCCAGACACTTGAAACCTGAATCTGTGCAGTGTTCTTGATCCTAACAAGTGTAAACAACATCAAATTAATATATGAACTATAATATACAGCTTTTATTATAAAGTTCAAAGGTTAAACTCACCCAAGTGAACAATAACTTGTTTTTGAGATCTCCCATAACATTATCCAGAATTCCTTGCAAGTTTTGTCTGACATAAATAATTCATGAAATCCAGTAAATATATTTAAATCAAAGTAAATTAAGTGAAAAATTACCAAAATAGTCTTAATTGACCCAAAATTTTAAAAAATAACCATCAAAATTTAGCATTCAACAAAGCGGTCAACCCTCATTTCCTCTGATTAGAAACCGCCACATCAGTTTGTTTTGCGAGCAGATGTGGGGCTGTTTGTTTCAGCTCTTAATGATTCAGACCTCTTATTGGTTCAGACTGTTTGTTTTGCGAGCAGATGTCTGAATGGTCCAGACATTCGCCTCTGAAAGGTATACTGAGTCTGAATGGTTAAGACCTCTTATCTGAATCATTGGTTCAGCACTTAATGGTTCAGACCTCTTACTGATTCAACACTTACCCATTAAGAAGTTGTCAAACAGCCCCCCAACTGAGACGACTAGGATTTCGCCTACACTTTTTCCAGCAAATCAGCTACACTAGCTGAAACGACTAGAATTTAGCCTACGCGTTCGTCTGAGACGACTAGAAAAGCGCCGGGCTAAGGCTTAACCGACGCTTTTGGTGACAGCTAAAAGTCAATGTCTATTTTTTAAAACTTTTGGTCAACTATGACTATTTAGGTAATTTCAGCTACATTAAATACTCTATCAAAAGACACACTAACTCTCTAGAAGAAGACCACAATCCAACTTCAAATCTTTCAAAACAAAACTTCAAAAAGTCCACACAATAAGGCCTCATGTAAACTGCATAATACACACAAACCACACATTAATCAGTAATTATTAGTAACCTAACTTAATATAAACCGGGTTTCCGTTGACTTTTTGACTGACCAAGAAAGTTGCCGTAACGGAAATCCGGCCGGCGGTTTCTCGGAATAGTTTCCGGCCAGCTCCGATGCGCTCGGTGAACAAAGATTCCCCGTAAAGGAATCACCAGAAGCTTCTTCTTCTTGTTCGAACCAAGTTTAAGACAATCCATTGAAATACCCAAATCGATTTCAGTATCTTTTTCATCTTTTTGTTCTTCACTGTCACCGGAATCTGCAACAACGTTCTTGATTCCGGCTACCTTTTCATTGTCTTGTTTACGCCGGTGATCGGAGGCTGCTGCAACGGTGGTCTTGATCTTCCAAACTTTAGGTTCCGATGCCATTGGTGTTGGTTTATGAGAAGGGATAGGAAGAACGAGAAGTTTGCTACTGTTGTTGTTGTTGTTGTTACTGGAAGAGTGAAGGGAGTTTGTGATTGTGGGTTTGTTTTGATGGTGTTGTTGAGGGTGATCTGGAAGAACAATAGGCTTGATCTTCTTCCAGACTTTAGGTGCCATTGTTGTTGTGGACAACGGTAACCCTCCTTCAAGGGAAAGTAATGTGTACGGGAGGGATGATCTTATAGGAGAACTTCATTTCATAATGGGGGTATTTATCGGTTCGTTTTATGGTTTATTTGGTTTATTAGATTCGGTTTATTTGATTTTCAAAATTTTATACCTCAACAAAATTAGGAATATGCAAACCGAACCAAACCAAACCTATTCGGTTTGGCTTCGGTTAGAAACCAAATTGTACCTAACTACTTTTTTTTATAATTTATATTTATGTTTGTGTTCTAACTTCCGAACATCAAATCAGCAACGGATTTAAACTTAACAATATAGAGTAAATTGCCAAAATCGTCCCTGAGGTTGGGGCACGTTTGTCATTTTCATCAAAAACAAATTTTTTGTACAATATAGTCCTTCACTTTTAGAATTTTTTGCCATTTTCATCCAAAGATCTAATTTGTTTTATTTTTTCTATCAAACATTTGGATGAAAATGACAAAAAAATCCCAAATCTCATGGACGATTTTGGCAAAAAAAAAAAAGTCAGACATTTGGATGAAAATGGCAACATGCCCAAACCTCAGGGACGATTTTGGCAATTTACTCAGCAATATATAAATAAAATATATAGCAAAATAAAACAAACATATCTATAACATAGTCGTACACACAACCACAAAGTTAAAACTTCAAAACATAGATCATAGAAAGTATAAATAGTCAATAAGTTTAATAACACAAAATATAAGTAATCTTCAAATCATGAGGATACATATACCAACCTTGACGTTTTTCAACTTACATGGGACTAGATTGTCCTACATACAACTTATAGTCTCATGCGGGCATGTTGTCTTTGTCGTACGCGAACATTGACGGTTAAACAAGTTTTACAAATACAAAGTTTTCATATGACATGCCGAGGAAAAATGATTTTTATTACGTTTCTCAACATTATTTAAACTGGTTATCAAAAAGATTTATTTCAAATCTTTTTCAAACAAACTATGAACTCGCCAACATTATTTTGATTTTTCGCATGTTTCTTTCTCAGGTTACATTTTCAAAATTATGGCACGGTTGGAATAGGAGAACGATGGGAATTCGAGTACTTAGTGGGCGTTCATTTCCTAGAAGTCTTAGCATTATATGTTTCCGCTATGCAATGAAGATACCAGTCAGATCACGCCAACTCTGATTTTAGCGGGTGTGACAGTTCTTAGGTCAAACTAAATATGCTCATGACATTCTTGAGCGTAAGAAACTTCTTGATTGCAAGCCCGCTCATACTCTGTTATCTCCCAATACAACTTTTATCAAAGATGGGATTCCCTACAAGGACCCGACTGCGTAACGCTTCCTTGTTAGTGCTTTACAGTACCTAACCATCACCCTACCAGATCTCTCGTATGCAGTAAATCAGGTAATCCAGTTCTTGCAAAAACCCACTATTGAGCACTTTACAAGTGTCAATCGCATCCTTAGGTATGTAAAAGGAACAATTGCATTTGGTCTTACGTTCACTCGCCCGCAACACACAAACATTATTGGCTACTCTGATGCGGATTGGGCCAGGTCCATTGACACTCGTCGCTCCACGTTTGGTTACTCTATCTTTTTGGGTGGCAACCTTGTCATGGAGTGTCAAAAATCAATAAAACGGTTTATTTGCGTTTTGTTTTATCGCCAATGGGTCAAACACATTATGCTAGAAAATGTGATTTAGTAGAAAATATGAGTATCTTGCATCATGCACATATCTTCATACATCGGGTAATCCATTTACCTATAAAATGGTTTATTTGCGTTTTGTTTTATTGCCAATGGGTCAAACACGTTATGCTAGAAAATGTGATTTAGTAGGAAAAGATTTGAACGGATTGAAAATCATCGAAATTGTTTTCAAAAGCATAAACACTTCTAAATTGCTAACTAAAAGTAGGTTAATGATTTGAATATATACAAAACGAGTTGCAAAACTTATTTATATACTATTAATTTGTAACATGTGTATGCATCTTTGGTTGTAAATTATACTTAAATGTTTGTACCTTAATCAAATAATTTGTATGCATGTTTGGTTGTAAATTATGCTTAAGTGGTTGTACCTTAATCAAATAATGGTTTCATTACCTTACCAAATTCAATCTGTTTTGTATGCATGTATGGTTGTAAATTGTGCTTAAGTGATTGTGCCCTAATCAAATAATGGTTTCATTATCTTACCATGTTCAATGAGTTTGATCCATTCAAATTTGTGTTGTTTTATTTGTAAATTATTATTATTTATAATAATCTAATTAATTTAGCCAAAATATTATATATTATATAAATATAATTTGCAACATATTGATGCAGTGGTTGCTGTAATATATGCATTATGATTTGTATAGTGGTAATGATATGTATTATACTAGGTTAATGCCCGCGTAATACGCGGGTTCAACCAAAACCATATTATTAACAATCTGCAAAATAAAACATAAGTAAATTAGGTAAAAAAAAATAACATCCACACATTTTAAGAACATGCAGGATATGGACATAAAGTTTACAAAATCACCACTACAAAAGTAATAATCTATCACCACTACCACTCTTCTCCGTAGGTTCCGACAACTTTGGCAGACCCCACATTTGAAACATGGATGTGAACATCTCCATGGACCAACAAAAAGTTGAGAGAAACTAAAAATGGAGTAAAGTTTTTATAGCACTTAGTGTATTCATATTTAACATATTAACTACTTATTAAGGTACCAAATTAAAAAAAAAAGTGTATTCGTATTTAACATATTAACTACTTATTTTGGTACCAAATAAAAAAAATGTTGGCGAGTCAACTGACTTGACTAACCCTTTTCAACCTGTATCTAAAAACTACTCGTTTTGCCATTACCCAACCCGCCTATTTTCCGGTCTTAACTTTTTCCAGGAGGTTCCAAAAATTCAAAGTTTTCTTTTAAACTAGCTGTTTGACCTAACTAATTTTGCTCCAAACCCATATTGAACCGAACTTAATTATTAAATTTTTAAATGAACCAGTCTTAACCCGAACTAAACTTTTAATCCTAACCCATATTGGCCCGAACCCATTCTGACCCAAAGTAGCTTTAATCAGTGACCCGAGCCAGCCCGACCCGCCCACTTTGCTAGTTGGTTCAAATACTTTCCTTAAAAGCTACATGCCAAGTAATCATAGTAGGTGTTTGTTTACATCTGAATGAAGCCATTCAGAGCTTACCTCTGAATCGGTCAGAGGTTGAGCTGTTTGGTTGATTAAAATTATGCCTCTTAATGATTCAGTACACCTCTGAACCATTCAGCTTAAACACATCGCTGAATGAAACATTAGACATCAATACCCTTATCCCTTCACATTTGCCCTAATTATTACAGCAGCTCCATCAAACATATGTGTTCCACCCACCGGTCACCACTTCACCTGTCGGCATCCACCTCCTCTGCTCCTCCACAGCGTCGCCGTCCACCGCCGGCCTCCGCCTCCTCTCCACAGCCGGCCTCCGCCTCCTCTGCTCTGTTCCGCCGTCGCCAACGGTGCTAGCACCGCCCGCTGCATCTTCATGACCACAGGTTGTGATTTTGTTTATTGTTGTTACAAACAAAAATGGAAGCATAGAACGAACACAGGTGGTTGTGATTTTGTTAATTGTTGTTTTATTGAGTGGAGTGAAGTGTAGCATAGAACTTTGTCCTTGTTTATTGTTGTTTATTGAGTGGAGTGAAGTGAATAATGGATGCCTTGGATGCCTTTTACTGGTTATAAGTTTTTTAGGTGGTTCAACAGGTAATAAGGTAAAGAAGATAGGTATTTAGTTTTGTTCAGAGGGGTAAAAATGTCATTTTACACAGTCATTCAGATGTGCAACCAAACATCACTTTACTGGTTCAGCACTTACCCATTCAGACCTCTTATTCATTCAGACCTCTTATTCATTCAGCACTTATTGGTTCAGATGTTGCCAAACAGCCCCTTTGTTGTGTGCACATTTGAGATGTATCAATGATACGAAAACCACATGCCAATAAATGACTCACATCGACCTCATTGTATGCGCAACTACATTCTCGCCATCTATTTTGATGATGATGTTTTCAAGCTCTTCGGAGTCCTCGTCCTAAAAAATAAAAACTATAAGAATTAAAGCTTTAGTGCATTATAACTTTTAACATCCATAAAATATTTCACATATATATACTCATCAATTTAATAATAACATTATCTTTGAAAATATACGTGAATTATTTGAAAAGTGGTGATTTCTTTTCCACAAGTAAGCCCATATACTTTAATATTTGGGTACCCATGAAGAACTGTATGTTGCACGAATATATAGATCAACTATATGGACTATGGCAAAATAATTTAAAACATCAAACACTCATATTTTAAAATTACATGTTTTTATCAAGTCAACTACAAAATTAGGCCTTTGAAAATATTAAACTTGGTAGCATAAACGAATTCATAAAAACTTGGATTTTATGAATTTATCACTGTAAATCATTTGATGTCATGGCTCAAACGACATCAAATGGCTTCTATCATATGATGTTATCGTTATTTGATATCATCGTCGTTTGTAGTCTTTAAAAAAACTAGAAGCATCAATGTGCGGTGGTGCCATAATATTTTCCTTTAAATAGATCTATGGTAGATGAAAATTTTTAGAAGATTGATCGAGTAGAATGGTTTTGAAGCCCTTCTTCATCCCAATTTATTAGTTGGTGATGGTAGTAATATTTTCTATTTTTTGGTTGCTAGTTTGTATAATATGTTAACAAACATAGGAACCCAAAATATAAATAGGACTACAACGTCTTGATTCATCAATGTGTGTAAAAATAGCCAAGGGGCATTCTTAAGCAGATTTCTTGTAGACCCTTAAACATGCACGTTATGTGATTATTGTTATTAATTCATTACATTTTTTAAAGGTTTACAAGTTTTATTTGCAGTTGAGAAAATTGCCTGGATAGTCCATGTGGTTTACCTATTTTTCACCTTTAGTCCATAACTTTCTAAAATTACACCTATAGTCCCTAACTCCAGTGGTCCGTCAATGATCCAAATTTGTCAGGTGAAATCCGGTCCAGAAGACACCAAAAGCACCCGGCTAAATAATAGGCCACGTATCAAACAGGGTAAAGAGACCGGATAACGTCATCCCAATCTATGGGTATAATATCCACTTCGCGTACATTCAAAGTACATTTTTCTCTGTACATTCGTTCATACTTTCTCTCTCTATTTTCACTCTCTAAACCTATATTTATCCTCATGTCGGAGGGTGGTCGCAGAGTTGCTCTCCCACCTCTGCAACGAGCCTAATGGTTTACTGTTTTGCAGGTTATCGACTGCTACAAGGTTCAATCCACTAGATCCAACCGAAGGACTGGTTTTTGAATCTTCAACTTGTGTAGATTACCTTAATTAAATAGAAGTGTTAACTTTTGCAGTCAGTGCATAATTCCTGTTTGTTAATTGTATACATGAATTAAAAAAGTTAATTCTAATATCAACAGAAAAATTGAATGAGCTTGATAATCCATAAATTTACATACTAGAACTACTCAACTACAAACAGATTTCTATTGATCTATAACTACAGATTCAGATCAAACATATGATTCAAACGCGGAGCTGCATTGGGCAGCTGGTAAGGAGCTCTTTCGGTTGCTCTGTCTTTCCTCTTCGATAAGAACTTGTGAAGCGACAAGCGTCTCGCTATTGGCAAATCCGATCCGTTCATTTGTAGTTCTGGAAGAAGCCCGTATCGCGATCCAAAATCTTCTTCAAAAGAAGAAGAAGAAGCAGTAGCTGCTAACATCATATTTCTGGCTTTATCAGCAGAAATACAATCAAACACCAATATTTGTCCTCTGTATAAAATAGTCATCGATGCGGACACTTCACCAGAAACATCTTTGTTTGTTGAATCATCCGGTTTACAGAATGAATCAACGGTAACGTATTGAGGAAGATGATTAATAGATTTCTTCGACATGTTGACCGGACTATCTATGTTACTTAACAAATCAACAGTCGTCTTGTTCGTTTCCGGTTTCCCTGTAGAAAGAATTCAGAAAATCAAATCGAAATTGTGTAAAACTAGTAAGATTACTCGCGCTACGCTGCGGGGTTTCAGTCGATATCTGTTTTGGTTTAATATACCAACAGAAAGAAATATGCTCAAAAGAATATCAACACATGTTTTGCATCAACCGGAAACCATAAAAATAAATTTAAATTGGACAACGGGACAGACTGATTTTAAATTAATTGTAAATTGAAACGTAAACTTATCTAAAATATAACTTTAATGAAAAAAGAACCTAAAAAGGTCAGGAAAAGAAAATAACACAAGTACGTCAAAACGTAAATCAACTGAAAACGTACATAGTAATAAGTATAACAACATATTATATTTGACCCAACTTATTTTCGGGAAAAATTTAAGTCGAAGCGTATATAAAATTGAAATTATACCAACACGTACATGAAAATAAACACGTAAAACTCGATTATAAAATCTTTAAAAAGTTAAGCGATTGTAAGTGTCAATGCTAAAAGTGAACGGTAGAAAAATTAGAAAAAACAATAACACAAAAAAGACAAAAAATAATCAAGAGACCACTATTCAACAAAAAAAAAATGAAAAACAAGTAAAGCTCGATTATAAAGTCTTTAGATAGTTAGATGTGTACCTTTGACATCAAAAGTTGTATTGATTCCGAAATCGCTTAAACTTCCTTTCTCTTTCAGAAACGAACTCAATCGATTACAAGTCATCGCGAAACTAGACTTGTCTTTGCGGGTGTCGGAGAAACAGTTTTTAGCAGCCAACATAGTTGATTAATGTACTGAAATTGCTCTAGAGTTGTGAGAGTGAGGAAGAAGAATGCAATGCAATGGGATGAGATTCAGGTGGTTATATATATTTATATATATATATATAAAAAGAAATAATTGCGGCAATGGAGAGCAACAAGTTGTACATAAAAAGAAAAAACCCACGTGTTAATTGCATTCAAGAAGAAAACGAAATGCTGTACTGGATGGGACCGGGAAGGAGGGAAACACGAGTTTCACTCGGACTCCGTAGGCCGATAAGATAAAAGAATAAAGTTACAAATAGATATTTTTTGTCGACGATCTTCTGGTCCATTTGCAGTTTCATGGGTTCGAGTCTTGTATTTTGCTCTGTATTAAGCAAAGGGGTTTTATCATAGTGGGTCTTCGGGTGGTGGATCGGGTCACCACTCACCAACGCCTTCTGTATTTGCAGGCGTGGTGGTCTTTTGCCATTAGGTTTACCCGGGAGCTGGGACTTTTGTTGATCGTTAAAAAAGAAAATATAATGGCATGAGAACATGAGGGTTTATAAGCAAGATGATATTGTAAATAGTTTAGTAATAGTCTAAGGGATAGATCTGGGCGCGTATAGCTCTATACGGGCCGTATATATGTAGGAGTGTGAAAATAAGATTTTAGAGGTGTGGAAATAGTGACAGTCTAATTTTAATAGATTTTCATATTTTTGTCACGTGGCTTGATTTAATTAAAAAAGCACCTACCATCTCCACGTGGCCCGTATTAAGGTGTGGGCATAGCGATGTGTGGGGTTAACGTAGTAGAGCTAGAAGCCGTATGTGTGGTAACACTGTAACCTCAAAAAAAATTATGAGCGTCGTCACTATATAACCTATGGTGTCACTCGGGTTTTGGTACCCTGTCTATATCTATACTATATTATACTACATGAGTGAGAGGTATTTTAAGATACCCAAAAAATAAGAACTTTCCCTCTTTATTTATAGAAAGACCCCTAAAATGAGGGCAATTTAGTCTTTTAAACACTATTTATTTTTTAGCCGCTAAACTTATTACACTAAATTGATTTATATATACTAAATATTTGTTTTAATTATATGATTTTACAGTCAATATATGTTTAGCTAAAATGTGAAAAATTGGGAATGCTAAAGTATGTAGTTTGGCATAGTAATTTTTGAGAGTTTGTAAATTGTAATTGAAGAAACACTGACCTTAACGGTAGTATCCGATGTAGACTTCAATTATCAATGATCCGAACGGGCAGACTGCAAAACAGAAACACCGTTAGGACTCGTTACAGGAATGGGGTTATTCCTGTAACCACCCTCCGGCGTGAGAATAAGTCTCGTGTTTGGGAGTATAAAAATATAGAGAGAGGAAGAAGTTGTATGAGAGTTAGATGATCTGTACCTTATACGTTTACCTCCATTTATAGTTTATAATTAGGGTTTTCCGTAACTTAGGATGAGCTCCTATAAGTTAGGGATTTGCATGATCTTCCCGAAAACTTGGAGATTTGGTTGCGTAGCCTATCCATGCAGGATGGAATATTCTAGAACAAATATTTATAATTGTTTATTTATAATAAAATGATAGGTAATGACCGGGTTGGATTATCCGATTGGGGTCATACCTCGTCATGTCCCCCCAGTCCGAAGTTATGAAATGTAATTCATGAAATCGGACTAGAGAGAAAAAAGAAAGTATATCCTATTTCAGGAAAAATTATAGTGCCATAATGTGTTATGAGAAAATGGCGGCGATGTGATAGGACGTGACAGTTAAGCCATCATTGAGATAACAACTTGGTTTACCCTGCTCTGACGCGTATGTCTGTCCATTTTCCTTTTTGAATTTTGAAAAGTTACCATATAAATAGTATCCCTTTGCACGAGGATTGAGTTCCAATTTCTCAGAACCCCCTCTTTCACTTCCCCTCTTTCAAACAGAATGGCCTCTAAAATTGTTGAATCCTCTTCCTCTGCCTCCGCTAGCTCCGAAACCCTATTCTGCAAATGGGGAGTTGTGTCCTACAACAACCTTGTGCAAGATTACGGGATTAGCGCTGAGTGGAATCCCTTGTTACCGTCGAAAACGGACACAGCCTATCCGTTGAAAAAGGATAAAATCACGTTATTCAGTGATTTCTTCAAATTTTGTAATTTCCGGTTGCCCATCACCAAATTTCTCAAATCCGTGCTTGATTACTACCACATTCACATTTCCCAAATACATCCGCTAGGGTTAGTGAAACTTCGTTAATTCGAATTTGCGTGTGTGGCTTTAGGGCACATACCGGAAATCATCGTTTTCAGGGTCTTCTTCGTGCTTGTGTGGAAATCCCCCTTTTTTACCTTTGATCGAAGAGACACTAAGGCTTCTTGTCTGAGGTAAATCCCTACCAGTTCCAGAGACAAAGATTGGAAAAAGAAAATCTTCTACATTGACAGCTCTGTAATTCCTGGCGAGATGCATTGGAGAAACATGGGGCCAAAAGACAAAGTTAAGGACGACATTCCTCCTGAAGATGCCTATACTTCGAATGCCCTGTATACAAGATTGTGTGGTCGCCCATTCGAGTGTAGAGTAATCCCGGAAGGGGCCCTGGTAATGGCGGGGATGAGTCTGCTGTGGCGTGATATCAAACAGTATCCCTCATTTCGAAGGGATGATGAAGGTATTCATATGCTTTACTAATCCCGTATTTTACCGTTTTTTGAAAATGACACATGCATTTTTCAGGAGAATGGAGCTTATTTGACTTTGTTGACCCTCCGCGGCATCTGGCGTTGAAGGCCACAGACCGCGTGCTTGGTGACCAGGAGCCTGACGTGCTAAAAATTCATCTTGATCAATTTTTGCTACCCGCCCTGCCTGCGGATCCTACTGCCTACATTGCCCCCTTTAGCCTCAGCGGGGGTGCTGACGCTGTTAATTCAGAGAAAAAACCCACCCGGATAAAGATTACCGGGAGGAAATATATGGCGGCTGGGACGACCACGTCATCCGCTAGTGGCGCGGCGATTACCAAATGTAACACCTCGAAAATTCATGTCCTATAAAGTGTTGACACCTGTCATATGTTTAAACGTGTGAAAGAATATTATAGAAGGACGAAAGTTGACAAACATGAAAAGTATGTGAATATACGTGTTCGAAATGTCAACAGTGAATAAATATATTGTATATTAACCCTACATGATGCTCATACCTTCAAACGAATAAATCATGGATCATACGAAGCTAAAAGTGAGAGATTACAAACTATAGGGGCTAAATGTGTCAACATGTTTAAGTTATACCTCTGAGTGACCTTTTGACAAATCCGAAGCTTTGTAACGGTTAATTATGCTCACTAGAATGCACGTTATAAATTTCGTAAAGTTTCGTTATCGTATGAGAAAGTTATGATCAAATTCGTGTGCGAAGGGTTAAAGCGTCAACGTTGAAAGTTATGACTTTTCGGGTAACAATAAAGTTAACCGGGGACTTAACAAAGTGGGTATATGTTTTAAAGCCCTTATAAATCAATTTGGAGGGTTCAAGATGCAAGAAAATGAAGTCTAAACAAAGTTTGAAGAGCCAAGGATCAAAACATAAAAAATCTAAAGTTCTGATTTGCTACAGGAGGGCCTCGCGCCACGCGAAGCCCAAGGGGGGGTCCTTCGCGTCACGCGAGGGTCTGTCTGATCCGATTTTCTTGGGTTTTTGCCTGCTAAGTGCTTTCTACTCGACTTTTATCCGATTTTCCACATAATGGGCGACCCCTAAATGCCTCCTAGAACCTTAGGGACATGTGTTGATGATTCATGGTCAGTGGTAGACTTGTGTGTCAACATTTTGTGGTGATTAAATCACTATATAAAGGACCCTTGTTGCAACAAGTTCTTCACACCATTCTCTTGCACTTTTGATCATTCTTGGAGCTCCAAAGCAGACTCAAGTGGTCATAATTCGTGCATAGGACTCTTGTAAGTTTACTTAACCTTTCTTAATTAAGTTTTAGCTTAGTTTTAGCTTAAAAGTCAAACCGTCGTAATTAACGGTTGACTTAACGATTAATCACTAATGGTCCAGTGATTAGTCAAATTGAAAGTAGTTATAAGTTGGTAATTATGTGGGTAATAAACCCTCAAAAGGGTTCCCCCTGATTCCCACTCTAACTAGGTCAAAAGTCGGGTCAAACTTGTCATTAAAAAGTCAACAGGATACTTATTTTCTAATTTATGCATAATTAGCAATGTAGAACATATACAACCTGTTTAATCAGTAATATAACTTGGTAATAAGTGTAAGAACATGTCTAAACATGTTCAACCCGACAACTTTCAGTAAAGACCCGGTTCGGAACCGAAAGTCGCATAGTTTGACTTTCACTTTCACTTTCAATTCTAACCCGTTTAGGCATGTTTTAGAAATGCCTTAGAGCCTTACTTGGACCATGTTACATGCTAGTATAACCCTCTGCGATTATACACCATGGTTCATTAGTTAGCCAATTAATACGCATGATTCCGTTAATTGCTCATATGTTGACCATTATGCCCTTTTCACCTTAAAACGTGATTTTTGAAAATGTAAAAGTGTAGAAACCTTTGTTACCGATATATAAACTTGTATGCAAAGTTTAAAATCAGTTTGAGGTGTAGATTGAGAGTTATGCTCATTAGCGTAAATTGAAAGCTTTATGTTAATTAAACAGCGTAATTAGCGTATAGCCTAGTTAAGCCTACTTTTTGGTAGCAAAATCTTTACCCACTGATGTAATATATTATTTTGGGATTTTTGAAGATTTTTAATTAATTTTAGGCTGAGCGTAACTCATAGTCGTAGGCTTAATCCGGTAATTGTCGGTTTTGCCCTTACGGGCCATAAAATGAGTTTTACATATCTAATCGACTCCAAACCTTTTGCTACTGATCACAAATGATAAATAAATTATTTTAAGCCTTCTGGAATAATAAAAATATCAGATTTCTATATAGAACCCGGAAACGGCTTCTAATCGCCTTATTAAGCGTTTTTAGCGCATAGTATGTACAAAGACTATTTTTAGACATACAAGGGTGATACCTACTGATATTTTAGGTAAATTATAATATTTTAACAGTAAGAAAAGGTTGTTAAACTCAGACTTCAGTTTTGAGCTTTTCGGCTTATGTGAAATTACCAAAATGCCCCTACGGTGCATAGTTTGGTTATAATTGATAAATTTCACATATATACTTTGCCCTACTGTTATAACTTGGTAAAATAAGTATTTTTGCTGATTATATTAGACCTGTAACTCAGGTAAATACTTAAACTCTTTTATAACCTTTTAAATGACCAAACTACCCCTACGGGTCATAGTTTGTGTTTAAATTCGTTTCGGGCATAATAAAAGACATCTTACTGATGTCACAACATATTTGAAGCATATTAACTTAGGAAACCTGTATATGGCTCTTACGGATACCCGTTACGCTTATTACGCGTTCGGTTAGGTTTATGTAACAAGTTTACATAAATTAGCCGAAACGGGTCAAACCCTATCGGTTTTATCTCAAAATCCAGAGTGTGTATGAAATACCCATATTAAGCAAGTCTCTGAACTTGTCGGGTCTAAAATCACATTCTATCTGGTCTTCGCTTAATAGTGCGTACGAACCGTATCTTTGAAACTAACCGGTCTAAGCTTAAGCTTAACTAAAGACCCGTTAGGATTCTAATAGGTTATTATAAACCTTCGTTCCAGATTAGGAGCCCAGTAAAAGTACTTGCATTTGCTGTATTTGATTGATACTTTGCTCAGGTAAATACTCTTAACTTATTTTCCCTATACGGGCTTGGGATACGGTACTATAAAAGTACTACTTGGTCGGGTATGTAGTCATTTAAATCGGATTGTGATTAATGTATTTACATAACCCGCTTTATTCTGTATTATTTGATGTATGGCCCTTGGAGGTTAAATGACCATGTCCCGGATATCCTTGGCATCATTTTACGAAATGGCCACGACCTAAGCACGGGGTGTAGGCGTACACCTGATAGATGCATTATGTAAAAACTGGTAATCCACGTAAAGGAATCAACCTTGTGGGCATTATACCTGTGGCGTGTCAGTTAACTTAAACCGGCTCTTCTAACCGGTGCTAATGGACGGCAAATAAGTAAATCTGTATACAAGATTATATACAAATAATTGTCCCAAGTTATAAAGATATTTTGTGCCGAAGTGCATTCAAATCAATTTACAAACTCTTTTCAAAACGAGTCAGTTGAGTTGTATTTAACAGTGTAAACTGACGTATTTTCCAAAAAGGTTAAGTGCAGGTGCTAGACGAAATAGGCTGGCTACTCCAGGCATCATTACTCAAGTCTCGCAAGCTCTAGATGTCAAAGTCTGTTGAACTATTGTTTCTATTTTATTTTCGATCCGTCTGTGGATAAACAATCGACTATTGTGATACTTGATATTACAACATTATATTCGGTTGAATTATATCTTACAATTTGCTTCCGCTGTGCATTTATATAATTGTGTTGTTTGACTATTATGTTGCCAACCACGTCACGATACTCCCCACCGGGCCCACCGGTGACACGTGGAAATCGGGGTGTGACAGGTTGGTATCAGAGCCAACACTGAGTGAATTAAACACTAGCCTTTTGTGTTTAATCTCAGATTACACATATGCACATTCTTGAGTCTAGACAAGAACATAGGACAAATTCTAATTCGTTTTTGGATTCCTTTGTTATTTTTCTGATTAGCTCTTGCATGGGCAAATCAATTTTAATTAGAAGTCCCGTTTAGGGCAACCATATACTTGTTTAAATTTTAAAGGAACGATTATATATTTAAAATATCATTCCTATATTATAAGATCTACCATTATAATAAAATGGCGAAATCTAAAAAGACAAGACCTAGCCATATGTCACTTTAAGACAGGGCCAAGATGGTAGTTCCACAATTAGATTCAGATCCTTGTTAACAGTTCAATTTAGGATTGTTCTGCGTTAAATATTAAAAAGAATCTTAAAGGTAAAACCTAGCCTAAATGTCACGGCATACAAGGCCAAGATGGTAGAACCAATTCAAGAGATTCAAATCCTTATTAAACATATGAAAGCATATTAACATGCTCGACAAAATGTGATACGATAAAATCACATAAGTCATTTTTTTGGGTTATTCTGAATTCCCTTATTTATATAATCGTCCCTTATGGATGAAGTGCCCACGGGCTATAATTAACGTCCTCTGAGACTAAAGACAGTGGTAGCTTACGACTCCCTGTCAAGAAAAGGTAATGAACTTTGATTCAAACCTTAATGCTTCGATTCTCTGAAATCATGGCTTATAAATTAAACTTGTCTACGTGACTAGGCCTTTTGTGCTATTATTAACTTATAATTTAGGATTATGATAAAAATCCTGAACAATTATATACTTAGCAAATTAACTAAAATGTGTATTAAAAACATGGTTAATAAATCGTTTAAAACGATAATACGGTATGGGCTTCTAAATAAACCTTGCCCTTATTTTCTTTTTGTAGCAACTAAGACTACATGGCTAACTCTGACGAGATAAACAGTCATCCTTTGGAAAACCGCGATGATAATGATAGGATTAATATAACCAAAGGAGAACTTCGTTCATTGATTGATACAGCTGTATCTAAAGCTGTAGAGGAACAGTTCAGGGAGTATAGTGGGACTAATAGTAAAGCCTCATCTGTACCCCACTCTAAGTCTGTCCCTAACACTCATTCGGAGGCTCACAGCAGGCCACCACCCTCAAAGAAAGATGAGTCAAAGAAGGATGATGATCGACATTCATCTATTAAAAACAGTGTTCCATCCAAGAAGATAGAGTTCGATAATGAACCACGTACCAAGTCTTGTACCTATAAGTACTTTGTTTCCTGTAAACCCCGAGATTTCACTAGGGAGAAAGGAGCAGTAGATTGTATGACCTGGTTGGATGAAATGGACACGGTGGTGGACATCAGCGGTTGTGCTGAAAGGGATGTAGTAAAGTATGTATCCCAATCATTCAAAGGAGAGGCACTGGCATGGTGGAGGTCTCTCATTCAAGCTGCTGAGAAGATCCCGCTCTACAACATGTCATGGGAGCAGTTTGTTACTCTCATTATGGAAAACTACTGCCCTCAACATGAGGTCGAAAGAATTGAATCCGATTTCTTATCATTGGTGATGACAAACTTAGATTGTCAAGCTTACCTCACCAGTTTCAATACCCTGTCCAGACTGGTTCCTTACCTTGTAACACCAGAGCCCAAGCGAATTGCTCGCTTCATTGGGGGTTTAGCCCCAGAAATCAAAGTCAGTGTTAAGGCTTCATGACCTGCTACGTTTAGGTCAGCAGCTGATCTCTCTCTATCCCTTACTTTAGATGCGGTCAGGTTAAGATCGCTAAAGAAATCTGAAGAAAGTAAGAGGAAGCGTGAGGATGATAACTCACGAGGATCAGAGAAGAAGCACAAGGGAAACAGCGATTCTAAGAAGTTTGGGTCTGGAAGGAATAGTCAGCGGACAGAGGAAAAGCCAAAGTGCACGACTTGCCAGAAACGCCACTTTGGAAAGTGCAGACTTGAGTCCGATTCTAAGTCAGGAGCACCTGCATGTGGGATATGCAAGTCTAAAGAGCACAAGACGATAGAGTGCAAGAAGATTAAAGATGCTACATGCTACAATTGCAATGAGAAGGGGCACATTAAAACCAACTGCCCTAAATACGCCAAGAAGCCTGAAGAGGCCAAGAAGACCAATGCTAGGGTCTTCAGAATGGATGCAAGGGAAGCAGTACAAGATGACAATGTGATTACAGGTACCTTCCTTGTAAATGATGTCTATGCAAGAGTACTATTTGATTCAGGCGCTGATAAGTCGTTTGTAGATCATAAGTTTTGCAAATTGCTGAATTTACCTGTCAAAACCTTGAGTATAAATTATGAGGTAGAGTTAGCAGATGGCACCATAGAAACCGTCTCAACTGTGTTAGAGGGATGTGTTATATCCATTAAGAACCACTCTTTTCCTCTATCCCTACTTCCATTTAAGCTAGCCGGTTTTGACATAGTTTTGGGTATGGACTGGTTGTCTCATAACCAGGCCCAAATTGTCTGTAACAGAAAGCAAGTGGTGATTAAGACTCCGTCTGGTGAATCACTTACCATTCGGGGAGATACCCAATATGGACTGCCTGAGCAAGTGACTATGCTCAAGGCTTCCAAGTGTTTAAAGAAGGGTTGTGTCATCTACATGGCACAAGTAATTTTTGATGAGCCTAAACCGAAGATCGAAGACATCCCCGTCATTTCTGAATACCCTGAAGTGTTTCCTGAAGATCTACCTGGTTTGCCACCAGATAGACAAGTCGAATTCAGAATTGATATCATCCCCGGAGCAGCCCCAGTTGCTAGAGCACCTTATAGGTTGGCGCCCACGAAAATGAAGGAATTAAGAACGCAACTGGATGAATTGATGGCCAAAGGTTTCATCAAACCTAGTTCGTCTCCTTAGGCAGCACCAGTCTTGTTTGTCAAGAAGAAGGATGGATCGATGCGTCTGTGCATCGATTATCATGAGCTTAATAAAGTCACGATAAAGAATAGGTATCCTTTGCCCAGAATCGACGATTTGTTCGATCAATTGCAAGGGGCAAGTTATTTCTCGAAGATTGACTTGAGGTCAGGCTACCATCAACTGAAGGTCAGAGATGAAGACGTGCACAAAACTGCATTTAGGACTCGTTATGGCCACTACGAGTTCCTAGTGATGCCTTTTGGGCTCACTAATGCACCAGCCGCGTTCATGGATCTCATGAATCGCGTTTGCAAGCCGTACTTAGATAAATTCATCATCGTTTTCATCGACGACATTCTCATTTATTCTAAGAACCAAGCTGACCATGAGAAACACCTTCGATGCATTCTCAAACTACTACATCATGAGAAACTCTACGCCAAATTTTCCAAGTGTGAGTTTTGGCTACGAGAAGTCCAATTCCTTGGACATGTGGTTAGTGAGCGTGGTATCCAAGTGGATCCCGCTAAGGTTGAAGCAGTTATGAACTGGCAAGAGCCAAAGACGCCTACAGAGATTCGTAGCTTCCTGGGATTGGCAGGATATTACAGACGTTTCATTGAAAATTTTTCAAGGATTGCTGCACCCCTAACTTCCTTGACCAAGAAGAAAGTAAAGTTCGTTTGGGGCCCTAAGCAGTAAGAGTCCTTTGATATCTTAAAGCAAAAGTTGAGCAACTCTCCTATTTTGACATTGCCAGATGGAATAGAAGATTTTGTAGTTTATTGTGATGCATCACACACTGGCATGGGGTGTGTGCTTATGCAGAAAGGCAAAGTTATTGCCTATGCATCACGACAGTTAAAGGTGAACGAAAAGAATTACACCACCCACGACTTGGAGTTGGGTGCCGTTGTATTCGCACTAAAACTGTGGAGGCATTATCTATATGGAATCAAGTGTGTGATCTATTCTGATCACAAGAGCCTCCAGCACCTGTTTAATCAGAAGGATTTAAACATGAGGCAACGCCGTTGGATGGAGACTTTAAATGACTATGATTGTGAAATCAGATATCATCCCGGCAAGGCGAATGTAGTCGCTGATGCCTTGAGTCGAAAGGAGAGGGTGAAACCCATCCGAATCAATGCCAAGCGCATGGAGATAAAGAACAGTTTGACTGAAAGGTTGTTAGCTGCACAGAAAGAAGCTGTGTTGGAAGCTAACTATCCTAATGAAAAGCTAGGAGTAACTGAGGAGCAGTTATCTCTTGGCAAGGACGGAATTCTGAGATTAAATGGACGGATATGGGTTCCAGTTTATGGAGGACTTCGAGATGTCATCCTCCAGGAAGCCCATAGTTCCAAATATTCCGTTCATCCTGGAGCTGATAAGATGTACCAGGATCTAAGGGCAAACTATTGGTGGATAGGCTTGAAAAAGTCTGTAGCTGCCTATGTAGCTAAGTGCTTGACTTGTGCGCAAGTCAAGGCAGAACATCAAAAGCCGTCAGGCTTGCTACAACAGCCTGAACTTCCTACGTGGAAGTGGGAAATGGTAACTATGGATTTTATCACCAAGTTACCTAAGACAAGGAAAGGAAATGATACAATATGGGTTATAGTTGATAGACTGACTAAGTCAGCATATTTCTTACCCATCAAGGAGACTTATAGCTCCGACATGTAAGCCCAGTTATACGTGGATAAGATTGTAGCCTTACATGGCATACCTGTGTCTATTATCTCTGACCGAGATACTAGATACACGTCACATTTTTGGAAGAGTTTCCAGCAATCTTTGGGCACGCGTTTGAATTTTAGTACGGCTTACCATCCTCAGACAGACGGTCAGAGTGAGCGTACTATTCAAACGTTGGAAGACATGCTACGTGCATGTGTAATTGATTTAGGTGGTAGTTGGGATAACCACCTACCCTTGATTGAATTCTCCTACAACAATAGCTACCACACCAGCATAAAGGCTGCGCCTTTTGAGGCCTTATACGGTAGAAAGTGTAGAACGCCCGTTTGTTGGGCGGAAGTTGGAGATGTCCAATTATCAGGACCGGAGATAGTGTTCGAAACGACGGACAAGATTGTCCAGATTCGTGACCGTCTCAAAGCTACCCGAGATAGGCAGAAGAGTTACGCAGATCCAAAGCGTAAAGCTTTTCACTTCGAAGTAGGTGACAAAGTGTTACTTAAAGTATCACCCTGGAAGGGGGTGATGCGATTTGGTAAGAAAGGCAAGCTAAGCCCGAGATACATAGGACCTTTCGAGGTTATCGAACGTGTCGGGTCAGTTGCCTATAAGTTAAACTTACCTGAAGAGCTCAGTGCAATTCACAATGTGTTCCACATCTGCAATCTGAAGAAGTGCTTCACTGATGAATCACTGGTTATACCACATACAGATGTGCATATAGATGAGAGCTTAAAATTTGTGGAAAAACCATTGTCGATTGAGGATCGACAGGTTAAGAAGCTTCGTAGGAAGCATGTACCTATTGTAAAGGTCAAATGGGATGCCCGTAGAGGTCCCGAATTCACGTGGGAAGTTGAATCCACGATGAAAGAAAAGTACCCTTATTTATTTCAGTAAATCTCGGGTCGAGATTTATTTTAAGGGGGTGAGGATGTAACACCTCGAAAATTCACGTCCTATAAAGTGTTGACACGTGTCATATGTTTAAACGTGTGAAAGAATATTATAGAAGGACGAAAGTTGACAAACATGAAAAGTATGTGAATATACGTGTTCGAAATGTCAACAGTGAATAAATATATTGTATATTAACCCTACATGATGCTCATACCTTCAAACGAATAAATCATGGATCATACGAAGCTAAAAGTGAGAGATTACAAACTATAGGGGCTAAATGTGTCAACATGTTTAAGTTATACCTCTGAGTGACCTTTTGACAAACCCGAAGCTTTGTAATGGTTAATTATGCTCACTAGAATGCACGTTATAAATTTCGTAAAGTTTCGTTATCGTATGAGAAAGTTATGATCAAATTCGTGTGCGAAGGGTTAAAGCGTCAACGTTGAAAGTTATGACTTTTCGGGTAACAATAAAGTTAACCGGGGACTTAACAAAGTGAGTATATGTTTTAAAGCCCTTATAAATCAATTTGGAGGGTTCAAGATGCAAGAAAATGAAGTCTAAACAAAGTTTGAAGAGCCAAGGATCAAAACATAAAAAATCTAAAGTTTTGATTTGCTGCAGGAGGGCCTCGCGCCACGCGAAGCCCAAGGGGGGGTCCTTTGCGTCACGCGAGGGTCTGTCTGATCCGATTTTCTTGGGTTTTTGCCTGCTAAGTGCTTTCTACTCGACTTTTATCCGATTTTCCACATAATGGGCGACCCCTAAATGCCTCCTAGAACCTTAGGGACATGTGTTGATGATTCATGGTCAGTGGTAGACTTGTGTGTCAACATTTTGTGGTGATTAAATCACTATATAAAGGACCCTTGTTGCAACAAGTTCTTCACACCATTCTCTTGCACTTCTGATCATTCTTGGAGCTCCAAAGCAGACTCAAGTGGTCATAATTCGTGCATAGGACTCTTGTAAGTTTACTTAACATTTCTTAATTAAGTTTTAGCTTAGTTTTAGCTTAAAAGTCAAACCCTCGTAATTAACGGTTGACTTAACGATTAATCACTAATGGTCCAGTGATTAGTCAAATTGAAAGTAGTTATAAGTTGGTAATTATGTGGGTAATAAACCCTCAAAAGGGTTCCCCCTGATTCCCACTCTAACTAGGTCAAAAGTCGGGTCAAACTTGTCATTAAAAAGTCAACAGGATACTTATTTTCTAATTTATGCATAATTAGCAATGTAGAACATATACAACCTGTTTAATCAGTAATATAACTTGGTAATAAGTGTAAGAACATGTCTAAACATGTTCAACCCGACAACTTTCAGTAAAGACCCGGTTCGGAACCGAAAGTCGCATAGTTTGACTTTCACTTTGATTTTCAGTTCTGACCCGTTTAGGCATGTTTTAGAAATGCCTTAGAGCCTTACTTGGACCAGGTTACATGCTAGTATAACCCTCTGCGATTATACACCATGGTTCATTAGTTAACCAATTAATACGCATGATTCCGTTAATTGCTCATATGTTGACCATTATGTGAAATTACCAAAATGCTTATGTGAAATTACCAAAATGCCCCTACGGTGCATAGTTTGGTTATAATTGATAAATTTCACATATATACTTTACCCTACTGTTATAACTTGGTAAAATAAGTATTTTTGCTGATTATATCTGTAACAACTCTCATCAAAAGTCATATTTATTTTATTATTTTATCCAATACGAAACCCTAATTGAGACACCCAAGTGATTCTGTACAAACCCTAAAATTTTCAGAACAATCGGAATCAGGATTAGGGCCCCTAAAACTCAGGGGGGGGTAAAACCTAGTTACGATTATCCACATAACTATCTGTAGAAATCGAATTTTACAAAACCGTCAACTCAGCAAGCCTAGTCCCACACGTGGCTACCCTATGAAACTAGGTTGGCAGTCGCGTAGCGCGACGACTAAAGGGGTAGGCAGTCGCGCTTCGCCACTGGGTAAAATTTTCAGTATAAATAGAGGATGTTGGGACTTGAATCTGGGCGCTGGAACGACGGAAAAATTCCAATCCTACACTGAGTTATGATTTGTTTACCACAATTAACACACACGGATCACTAATCGACGCCGCAATCAGGGTATTAACTCGATCGCTATTACGATTCATTTTCTGATCGATCAAAGTACTCAATGGATGTTTAAGTGCTGCCCACATTAGGGTGATGCTTTGTCATTAGTCGTTAATTCGATGGATGTTTAAGCATAGCACTTTGTCATTCGTTGTGAGGGTTGATCTCGTGAGTTATCGTAAATGATGTATTAATTACTAACCCAGAATTGTGTGCCTGTTATTAAATTTAGGTTAAAAAGGCTAAATCAGTAGGCTAGGCTCTGCTCAAAATAAATCTGCAATGTGAGTCATTCTCTTTTTATCAACTGCTTTACAATACCTCAAATTATTTTCAAAGGTTATAATTACAGGGACTAAGTCGTGGATATCTTGAATAACTGGCTAGTGGGGTATTGTGCACATTACTAATTTTCTCCCAGTTAGGTTCATTGACCTACTCGGGATAATCACTGTTAGGTTCATTGACCTACAGGGATAATCATCACTATTTAGGTTCATTAATCTAATAGTGGTATGACCATCGTCACCATTGTGACTTGTCACCATTGTGACAGATCGCCAGATAAAAATAAGATAGAAGCCATTGTAATCGCTCTTATGCTGTAATTGATAACTATGCATCATTTTATGTAAATAGAATGATTCACTCAGTATTTCCCACTGACAAAACTTTTTTCAAACATGTTTGAGGTGATCTGTTATGATCCAGGAAAAGTGCCGTGAAGCACTACAAGCTTAAGAAAGTGGCTCAGGATAAAATAAAGAAACATGTTTTGTAAAATAAAAGATTTCTTCGTGAAATCAAATGATTGTAAATTACCGGGGTTTTATCCCGCGTTGTGAAATAAAATAATCAGGAAATATTTCAGTTTTAAAAAGATCCTGATGATAAACTTCCACTGTTAAACTCAATTAAATAAATACCACGGGATTTCTGTCCCGCGGCTCCTGAAACGGGTCAAACCGGGTCGGGGCCCGTGACAGAAAAAGGTGGTATCAGAGCCACTGATCGAGCCACTAATTTAAGCCAATTAAGTATTTAGAAAATACTTAATTTTTATTAATTGCTATTTTGTGATTATGTGTTTTATTATCTGACTAATTGTGTACAGCATGGGCAGATTTTTATATGGTAGCCAATGTAGCAATTAATGCAAATCCTTAAATAATTTGACCCAAGTTTTAGCACCTTTATTATCTACAGTCTAGAAACCTTATTCAGTAAATAAATAAATTTACAAATAAAACCTAGTGTGTTTTAATTTTCAGTTATTTTGTAGTTACACAGTCTAGGATAATATTTAAAGGTTTTCTATAAAAATTTTGTTATAATTAATAATGATGTATTTTGTATAACAGCATGAGTGACTTGTCTGACGCCCTTCAGAATTTAAATCTCTATCCAGTAAGAATAGAAGTTTCCAGAGATTTCAATAGGTATATACCAGACATAGAAGAACCTATAGAATTCAACGTTTCACCTCTCAAGAAACCCAAGCCTAAGAAAATGGAAATTAGGGAAAGATCTAGACAAATTGAGGGGTTACCATCTCAGGAAGAGCTAAATTTTATATTGGCAAGCTATAATACTATTAAGCCTGTTAATGAAAATATTTTTATTCACTCTCTTGAAACACAACTACCAATGAACTTAGAACCAGCTATTCCAAACCCTTCAATCCACTCGCAAATAGACAAATGGTTGACTAATGAAATACAGCTCCAGAACCATCCCTATAAGCTTTTTCCTCAGTTCGATCCAGAACCTTTACCAAATTTACCAATGAGTAACGAGAATATGGCTGAATTCCGCCACTTTGACGAAGAACAAATGGATGCTGGGAATAGGATCCAAGAGATTGGGGGACAGATCTCCTGGAAATACGATGAGAGGGAACGCCGTTACTAGAATATCATCTGACAAAGGATAGGGGATTTATGGAACTGTGGTAGTGTAATAGTAATAGTAAAAGCAATATTTGTAAAATATATAATAAAACGGTGGTATATAGAAGCATGCTATAATCTATAAAACAAATAAAATTTTAGAAAATTTACAATTTTGTTTGTATATTCGTTTACAATTAATTGTGACATTGGATTATTTCTTTTATGCTAATTATTTTAAATTAGATATCAGATGGAAAACGCTAATAATGAACCAGTTAATGAGGTTAATCAATCTGAGCAACAACTGGGGGATCAATATATGACTAGGCAGGATATAGAAATAGTTGCTCAAGGGATAGCCAACGCTATTCCAGAAATAGTTGCTCAAGGGATAGCCAACGCTATTCCAGCAATTGTTGCTGCTGTTAAAAATCCAATCGAACCGCAACAAATCGTTCCTAGCAAACGTATTTTTGAAGATAACTTCAGTAATAGCATAAACGGAGGCAATGATTATATTAATCATAATAATGCACCACGGCAAGCTCCTCCTCCTAAGAAAATGAAAGCTGCAACATCTGGTTGCACTTACAAAGAATTTCTTGCTTGTAAACCCACTGAGTTTGCAGGCAATGAAGGAGCAACTGCGGCACTGCGTTGGTTAGAGAAAACCGAGGCAGTAATTGCCATAAGTAAATGTGCTCAGGATGATCAGGTCATGTACGCGTCAAATCTTTTCAAAGAAGGGGCGCTAGAATGGTGGAATACGATGTTACAAGCAAAAGGAAGAAGGATGGCGTATGCTATGCACTGGGAAGAATTTAAGAGCTTTTTAGAAAGAAAATTCTGTCCCGAGTATGAAAAGGAACAAATGACAAATAAATTTCTAACCCACCGGATGGTGGATGTAGATTGTCGAGGGTATACTTCAACATTCTTTGAGTATGCTCGAGTGGTACCAACCCTGGCTTCGCCAGAGCCGGTACTTATTTCTCGTTATATTTGGGGATTAATTTCCGAAATCCGTAATATCATCAAAGCTGCGAAACCTCGCACGATTGATGATGCGGTAGATTTAGCCAATACTCTGACTGATGAACTAGTACGGACAAGAGAAGAAAATAGAAGAAAGGAAGTAGCCCAAAAGATTACCCAAGGATTCCATTCGGATAACCATAACAATTTCAAGAGAAAAGGGAATGGGCAATCTTCTACTAGTTCATTTTGCAATTTTTACAAAAGGAAGCATTTTGGAAGATGCAAAGGATATTGCAATTTTTGCAAAATTCCGGGGCATCAAGAAGAAGACTGCAGGAGGAAGAAATTTTCAGTTTGCTACAACTGTGGAGAAGCTGGACATCTTAGGCCAGATTGTCCAAAACTAAACAAACCATCTGACAATAAAGCCAAACCTGCAGAAGGAGCAAAAAGGAATGTAAGAGCCTTCCAACTGACTACTAAGGAAGCAGAGCTCATTCCAAATGTGATAGCCGGTACGTTCTTAGTTCACAACGGTTACACAAAAGTATTATTTGACTCTGGTGCAAACCAAAAGTTTTATAAATACTTCATTTTGCCAAACTCTTAACTTACCTTTAACCAGCATTAGGCAAATTTCTAGAGTAGAGACGGTAGATGGGAATTCAGTTAAAATAAATAAGGTTATGCAAAATGTAGAAATAGAACTTTCAGGTCATAAATTTTTTACAACCCTATTATATATGAAATTAGTTGAATTCGATGTTGTGGTAGGAATGGATGGTTAGTAAACAAACCATGCTCGAATTATCTGTGATAAGAATTCCATAGAAATTTGTGCATCCACTGGAAAAGTAATAATGATTACAGGAGATAAGCCATGGAAACCCATAAAGTTCATATCAGTAATGAAAGTTGCTAATTATGAACGAAAGCAAGGAATAGTATATATGATTTCAGTAATCATTTATACTAAAGATAAAGAATTTAAGGAAATTCCTGTAGTTTCAGAATAACCAGATGTATTCCCAGAAGAGTTACCAGGGTTACCACCAGATAGGGAGGTAGAATTTAGGATTCATTTAATTCCAAGAACCATACCGATAGCCAAGGCATCTTATCGGTTAGCACCCACAGAAACATTAAAACTGAAAACCCAATTAGATGAATTATTAAAGGTTTCATACAACTTAGTTTATCCTTGTGAGAAGGCACCAGTGTTGTTTGTTAAGAAAAAGATGGTTCGATGAGAATGTGTATTGATTATAGGGAATTGAATAAAGTTACAATTAAGAATCGATACCCATTACCTAGGATTGATGATCTGTTTAATCAACTCCAGGGAGCTAGATATTTTTCTAAGATTGACTTACGTTTTGGATATCATCAAATTGAAAGTACAAGAGGAAGACATACCTAAAACTGCTTTCAGAACTAGGTATGGTCATTACGAGTTTATAGTCATGCCCTTTGGATTAACGAATGCATCTGCAGCATTCATGGACATGATGAATAGGATCTGTAAACCATATTTAGATAAATTTGTAATTGTCTTCATCGACGATATACTTATTTATTCCAAAAGTCAGGAAGAACATTGTCAGCACTTACATGTACTCTTAACTTTGTTAAGAAAAGAAAAGTTTTATGCCAAATTCTCGAAGTGTGAATTTTGGCTAAAGGAAGTACAATTTCTAGGTCATATGGTGAATCATGAAGGTATTCACGTAGATCCTGATAAGATAGCAGCAATTACCAAATGGAAGATTCCGCAAACCGCAATAGAAATTAGGAGTTTTGTAGGTTTAGCCAGATACTATAGACGGTTTATTAAGGATTTTTCTAAGATAGCTGTACCATTAAACTAAGCTAACCTGTAAATCAGATAAGTTTGAATGGGGATTTAAACAAGAAGAAGCCTTTAGGATTTTAAAGCATAAATTAACAAATGCCCCAATCCTAGCCTTACCAGAAGGTGTCACGGCCCCTGTCCCGGTTTGACCCGTTTCAGGAGCCGCGGGACAGAAATCCCGTGGTATTTAATTGACAGCGGAAGTTTCTTCAGGATCTTTTAAAAACTGAAATATTTCCCGATTATTTTATTTCACAACTCGGGATAAAACTCGGTAATTTACAATCTTGAGATTTCACGAAGAAATCTTTTATTTTACAAAACATGTTTCTTTATTTTATACTGAGCCACTTCCTTAAGCTTGTAGTGCTTCTCAACACTTTTCCTGGATCATAACAGATCACCTGAAACATGTTTGAAAAAGGTTTTGTCAGCGGGAAATACTGAGTGAATCATTCTATTTATGAAAACAGCTCGGTTATTATAATTAACAGTATTAAGAGAGATTACAATGTTTCAGATATCAAACCAACTACCCACAGTACTTGTCACTCGAACATCCATCGGTAGCCTCTTTGCCCGATGGTGTCTGTGACTATGGTCATATCACTCATTGGCTAACTCGTTGTCCAATAGTGACGGTTATCAAGTAATGTATACAAAACCCCACATACCGGCTGTAACTTGGTGATTACATAAACTTAATCACTGTAATTATAACCTTTGAAAATAAATATGTTTTTGTAAATAAATTTGATAAAAAGAGAATGACTCACATTGCAGATTTAATTTGAGCAGAGCCTAGCCTACTGATTAGCCTTTTTATCCTAAATTTAATAACAGGCACACAATTCTGGGTTAGTAATCAATACAACATTTACGATAACTCACGAGATCAAATTCTCACAACGAACGACAAAGTGCGATACTTAAACATCCATCGATTTAACGACGAACGACAAAGTATAACCCTAATGTGGGCGACACTTAAACATCCATTGGATATATTGATCTCGGAAAATGAATCGTAATAGCGATCGAGTTATTACCCTGATTGTGGCGTCGATTAGTGAATCGTGTGTGTTAATTATAGTATACAGAGCTTATCTCAGTCTACGAAACGAATTTCTTCGTCGTTCATACGCAGAATTTCAAGTGCCAATGTCTGCTATTTATAGTGAAATTTTGCATCTCTTACGGACCATAACAATTAACCCTTACGGTCCGTAAGGGACACCTAATTTTTTATAGAGTAGCCACGTCTGGGACTAGGCCTGATGAGTTGACAGAATTCGAATTTGAAATTTTTACAACGAATAATTTGGATAATCGTTAACTAGGGTTTACCCCCCCCCCCTGAGTTTTAGGGGCCCTGATCCTGAATCCGATTGTTCTGAAAATTTTAGGGTTTATGCAGAATCACTTGGGTGTCTCAATTAGGGTTTCCTATTGGTCAAATTAATTTAATAAATATGACTTTTGATGAGAGTTGTTACATTCTCCCCACCTTAATAAAATCTCGTCCTCGAGATTTACTGGAATAAGTGAGGATACTTTCGCTTCATTTCGGATTCCATCTCCCAAGTGTATTCAGCTCCTCTCTTTGAATCCCATCTGACTTTGACTAAAACTAGTCGTTTATGTTTGAGAAACTTGATCTTTCGATCCTCAATTTGAAGAGGTTTCTCTACAAATTTTAACTTTTCGTTTACCTCTATATCTTGGAGAGGTACTACCAGAGATTCATCTGCTAGACATTTCTTGAGATTGGATACATGAAATACATCATGTATTCCAGTTAACTCTTCTGGTAGTTGTAAACGATAAGCAACTGGTCCTATACGTTGAATCACTGGAAATGGTCCTACGTACCTTGGACTTAGCTTTCCTTTCTTACCGAATCTAACAACTCCTTTCCAAGGGGAAACTTTCAACAGTACTCTGTCTCCAACTTGGAATTCTAACGGCTTGCATCTATTGTCTGCATAACTCTTCTGGCGATCTCGAGCCGTCTTCAGTCTTTCCTTGATTTGAATAATCTTATCGGTCGTCTCTTGCACTATTTCAGGACCTGATAATTGATTTTCTCCTATTTCTGCCCAACAAACTGGAGTTCTGCACTTTCTTCCATACAGTGCCTCGAATGGGGCAGTTTCGATACTTGAATGATAACTATTGTTATAAGAGAATTCAATTAAAGGTAAATGATCATCCCAGTTTCCACCAAAATCTATTACACATGCTCGGAGCATGTCTTCTAGAGTTTGGATTGTCCTTTCACTTTGCCCGTCTGTTTGTGGATGATATGTCGTGCTTAGGTTTAGTCGAGTTCCCATTGCTTGCTGGAAACTTTTCCAGAAATGAGAAGTGAAACGACTATCCCTATCTGATACAATGGAGAGTGGAACTCCATGTGGAGATACGACTTTGTCTACATACAACTTTGCCAATCTTTCCATGCTAAAGGTTTCTTTCATAGGCAGAAAGTGAGCAGATTTGGTTAATCGGTCCACAATTACCCAAATCGCATCATTACCTTTTCTGGTTTTGGGTAACTTAGTAACAAAATCCATTGTTATGAGTTCCCATTTCCATACTGGCATTTCTAACTGTTGTAGTAGACCTGAAGGTTTCTGATGTTCTGCCTTAACTTGTGAACAAGTAAGACATTTAGAAACATATCTAGCTGTATCCTTCTTCATGCCTATCCACCGTAAATTCTTTCTTAAATCTTGGTACATTTTATTGTTTCCAGGGTGTATGGTATACCTAGATTTATGAGCTTCTTCTAAAATTTTATTCCTTAATTCTCCCTGCTTTGGCACCCAAATCCTTTTCTTATGGAATCTCCAAATTCCATCATCTCCTTGTTCTAATTCTTTTATTCGTCCTTTCATTCCTTCAGCAACATCCTCTATTGCTGTTTCTTGAACATTCTTCAATTGCTCCATTAAATCTAATTGTAAATTTAATCTGAGAGCACGAACTCGTCTTTGGTTCTCATGATATTTACGACTTAAGGCATCTGCAACTACATTTGCCTTTCCTTCGTGATACTGAATATCACAGTCGTAATCACTTAAAATTTCCATCCACCTCCTTTGCCTCATGTTTAACTCTTTTTGCCCAAATATATATTTTAGACTTTTGTGGTCAGTATAGACAGTAAATTTACTTCTGTAAAGATAATGTCTCCAAATCTTAAGGGCAAAAATTACGGCTCCTAATTCTAAGTCATGAGTCGTATAATTTTCTTCGTGCTTTTTCAATTGTCTTGAAGCATACGCAATTACCTTTTTGCGTTGCATTAGCACACATCCAAATCCTAGTTTTGAAGCATCACAATATACTTCAAAATCTTCTGTTCCTTCTGGTAAGGCTAAGATTGGAGCATTGGTTAGTTTCTGTTTCAAGATCCTAAAAGCCTCTTCTTGTTTAGATCCCCATTCAAACTTAACTGCTTTACAGGTTAGCTTAGTTAATGGTACAGCTATCTTGGAAAAATCCTTAATAAACCGTCTATAATATCCAGCTAAACCTATAAAACTTCTAATTTCCATTGCAGTTTGTGGAATCTTCCAATTGGTAATTGCCTCTATCTTAGTAGGATCTACGTGAATACCTTCGTGATTCACCATGTGTCCTAGAAATTGCACTTCCTTTAACCAAAATTCACACTTTGAGAATTTGGCATAAAGCTGTTCTTTTCTTAACAAAGTTAAGAGTGCATGAAGGTGTTCACAATGCTCTGTCTGACTTTTGGAATAATTAAGTATATCGTCTATAAAAACAATTACAAATTTATCCAAATATGGTTTACAGATCCTATTCATCATGTCCATGAATGCAGCAGGTGCATTTGTTAACCCAAAGGGCATGACTGTAAACTCGTAATGACCATACCTAGTTCTGAAAGCAGTTTTAGGTATGTCTTCCTCTTGTACCTTCAATTGATGATATCCAGAGCGTAAATCTATCTTAGAAAAATATCTAGCTCCTTGAAGTTGATCAAATAGATCATCAATCCTAGGTAATGGGTATCGATTCTTAATTGTAACCTTATTCAATTCTCTATAATCAATACACATTCTCATTGAACCATCCTTTTTCTTAACAAACAACACAGGTGCTCCCCAAGGGGATGAACTAGGTTGTATGAAACCTTTACTTAGTAATTCATCTAATTGCTTTTTCAATTCTAACATTTATGTGGGTGCTAACCGATAAGGTGCCTTAGCTATCGGTATAGTTCCTGGAATTAGATGAATCCTAAATTCTACCTCCCTATCTGGTGGTAATCCTGGTAATTCTTCTGGGAATACCTCTGGGTATTCTGAGACTACAGGGATTTCCTTAAGTTCTTTTCCCTTAGTACTAATGATTACTGAAATCATATATACTATTCCTTGTTTTCGTTCATAATTAGCAATTTTCATTACTGATATGAACTTCATGGGCTTACATGGTTTATCTCCTATAATCACAATTACTTCTCCGGTGGGTGCCTGAATTTCTATAGAGTTTTTATCACAGAGAATTCGAGCATGGTTGGCTACTAACCAATCCATTCCTAACACAACATCGAATTCAGCTAATTTCATAGGTAACAGATTTGCAGAAAATTTATGACCTAAAAGTCCTATTTCTATATTTTGCAAAACCTTATCTATTTTAACTGAATTCCCATCAGCCGTTTCGACTGTAAAAATCTGCCTAATGTTGGTTAAGGGTATATTAAGAGCTTGGCAGAATGAAGTATTGATAAAACTTTGGTTCGCACCAGAGTCAAATAATACTTTGGCGTAAATGTTGTGAACTAAGAACGTACCGGCTATTACATCAGGAATCATCTCGGCTTCCTGAGTAGTTAACTGAAATGCTCTGACATTCTTCTTAGTAGCTCCATTGGTTGTCTTGACTTTGTTGTCTGCTGGTTTGATTAACTTAGGACATTCTGGCTTAAAATGTCCTGTTTCTCCGCAATTATAGCAGACTCTTGTTTTCTTTCTGCATTCCTCTTCACGATGTCCTACCATTTTACAAAAATTGCAGGTTATATTACATCTTCCAAAATGTTTCTTTCTGCAATTCCTGCAAAACGGCGGATTTGAAGATTGCCCTGTTCCTCTTTTCTTGAAGCTGTTATTATTACCCATACGAAATCCTTGGGTAATTTTCTGAGCCAGTTCCTTCTTCCGGTTTTCATCTTGCGTGCGTACCAGTTCCTCGGTTAGGGTATTGGCTAATTCCACAGCATCGTCAATCGTACGAGGTCTCGCAGCTTTAACGATGTTACGGATTTCACTAATCAGTCCCCAAATATAGCGAGAAATAAGTACCGGTTCTGGCGAAGCCAGTGTTGGTACCACTCTAGCATATTCAAAGAATGTCGAAGTATAACCGCGACAATCTACACCTATCATTCTATGGTTTAAAAACTTATTTGCCATTTGATCCTTTTCATATTCGGGACAGAATTTTCTTTCTACAAGACTCTTAAATTCTTCCCATTTCATCGCATAAGCCCTATTTCTTCCTTTGGCTTGTAACACCGTTTTCCACCATTCTAGCGCCCCTTCTTTAAAAAGATTTGACGCGTACATGACCTGATCATCCTGAACACATTTACTTATGGCAATTACTGCCTCGGTTTTCTCTAACCAACGCAGTGATGCCGTTGCTCCTTCATTGCCTGCAAATTCAGTGGGTTTACAGGCAAGAAATTCTTTGAAAGTGCAACCAGGTGTTGCGGCTTTCATTTTCTTAGGGAGCGGAGCTTGCCGTGGTTCATTATCATGATTAACATGATTATTGCCTCCGTTTACACTATTACTGAAGTTATCTTCAGAAATACGTTTGCTAGGAACGATTTGTTGCGGTTCTATTGGACTTTTAACAGCAGCAACAAATGCTGGAATAGCATTGGCTATCCCTTGAGCAATGATATTTTCTATATCCTGCCTAGTCATATATTGATCCCCCGGTTGTTGCTCAGATTGATTAACCTCATTAACTGGTTCATTACCAACGTTTTCCATCTGATAATTAATATATATAATTTATTAGTATCAAATAAATAAAAATTATAAAACAATTATACAGAGTTCATAACACCAATATAGCCAAACTATCGATTTCCCAATTTATATTTAACAGTATGCATCAATACACACTATTATCTTACAAGGTTTTATTTGTAATTATTTTACAGACTGATTTTACTTATTATTATTACACCATCACAGTTCCATAACTCCCCTATCCTTTGTCAGTTGATTTTCTAGTAACGGCGTTCCCTCTTATCGTAATTCCAGGAGATCTGTCCCAAAATCTCTTGGATCCTATTCCCAGCATCCATTAGTTCTTTGTCAAAATGGCGGAGTTCAGCTATTTTCTCGTTACTCATAGGTGAATTTGATAAAGGTTCTAAATTGTACTGAGGAAAAAGCTTATAGGGATTGTTTTGTAACTGTATTTCATTAGTCAACCATTCGTCTATTTGCGAGTGGATTGAAGGGTTTGGAATAGCTGGTTCTAAGTTCATTGGTAGTTGTGTTTCAAGATAATGAATAAAATCATTTTTATTACTCGGCTTAATAGTATCATAGCTTGTCAATATAAAATCTAGCTCTTCCTGAGATGGTAACCCCTCAATTTGCCTAGAGTTTTCCTCAATTTCTTAGGTATGGGTTTCTCGAGAGATAAAGCGTTGAATTCTCTAGGTTCTTCTATGTCTGGTATGTACCTATTGAAATCTCTGGAAACTTCTATTCTTACTGGATAAAGATTTAAATTCTGAAGGGCGTTAGACAAGTCACTCATGCTGTTTAGCAAAATTCACAAAATTACTAAGTTAAAAATTATAATAAAATTTTATAGAAAACTTTTAATTCTTATTTCATACTGGGTAAGGCTTCTAGACTGTAGGTAATCCGGGTACTAAAACTTTGAGTCAAATTATTTTAAAGATTATTGCTACAGTGGCTAGCATATAAAGATCTGTCCATACTGTACACAATTAATCAGATAACAAAACACATAATCACAAAATAGTAATTAATAAAAATTAAGTATTTTCTAAATACTTAATTGGCTTAAATCAGTGGCTCTGATACCACCTTTTTCTGTCACGGCCCCCGTCCCGGTTTGACCCGTTTCAGGAGCCGCGGGACAGAAATCCCGTGGTATTTAATTGACAGCGGAAGTTTCTTCAGGATCTTTTAAAAACTGAAATATTTCCCGATTATTTTATTTCACAACTCGGGATAAAACCCGGTAATTTACAATCTTGAGATTTCACGAAGAAATCTTTTATTTTACAAAACATGTTTCTTTATTTTATACTGAGCCGCTCCTTAAGCTTGTAGTGCTTCTCGACACTTTTCCTGGATCATAACAGATCACCTGAAACATGTTTGAAAAAGGTTTTGTCAGCGGGAAATACTGAGTGAATCATTCTATTTATGAAAACAGCTCGGTTATTATAATTAACAGTATTAAGAGAGATTACAATGTTTCAGATATCAAACCAACTACCCACAGTACTTGTCACTCGAACATCCATCGGTAGCCTCTTTGCCCGATGGTGTCTGTGACTATGGTCATATCACTCATTGGCTAACTCGTTGTCCAATAGTGACGGTTATCAAGTAATGTATACAAAACCCCACATACCGGCTGTAACTTGGTGATTACATAAACTTAATCACTGTAATTATAACCTTTGAAAATAAATATGCTTTTGTAAATAAATTTGATAAAAAGAGAATGACTCACATTGCAGATTTAATTTGAGCAGAGCCTAGCCTACTGATTAGCCTTTTAATCCTAAATTTAATAACAGGCACACAATTCTGGGTTAGTAATCAATACAGCATTTACGATAACTCACGAGATCAAATTCTCACAACGAACGACAAAGTGCGATACTTAAACATCCATCGATTTAACGACGAACGACAAAGTATAACCCTAATATGGGCGGCACTTAAACATCCATTGGATATATTGATCTCGGAAAATGAATCGTAATAGCGATCGAGTTATTACCCTGATTGCGGCGTCGATTAGTGAATAGTGTGTGTTAATTGTAGTATACAGAGCTTATCTCAGTCTACGAAACGAATTTCTTCGTCGTTCATACGTAGAAATTCAAGTGCCAATGTCTGCTATTTATAGTGAAATTTTGCATCTCTTACGGACCGTAACAATTAACCCTTACGGTCCGTAAGGGACACCTAATTTTTTATAGAGTAGCCACGTCTGGGACTAGGCCTGATGAGTTGACAGAATTCGAATTTGAAATTTTTACAACGAATAATTTGGATAATCGTTAACTAGGGTTTACCCCCCTGAGTTTTAGGGGCCCTGATCCTGATCCCGATTGTTCTGAAAATTTTAGGGTTTGTGCAGAATCACTTGGGTGTCTCAATTAGGGTTTCCTATTGGTCAAATTAATTTAATAAATATGACGTTTGATGAGAGTTGTTACAGAAGGAACAGAAGATTTTAAAGTATACGGTGATGCCTCAAAGTTAGAATTTGGATATGTGCTAATGAAACGCAAAAAGGTAATTGCGCATGCATTTTGCCCTTAAGATTTGGAGACATTATCTGTATGGAAGTAAGTTTACTATCTATACGGATCATAAGAATTTAAGATATATATTTGGGCAAAAAGAATTAAACATGAGGCAAAGGAGATGGAGGAAAATCCTAAGTGACTACGACTGTGATATTCAGTATCACTAAGGAAAGGCTAAAGATGGCTAGAGATCGCCAGAAGAGTTATACAGATAATAGACGAAAGCCGTTGGAGTTTCGAGTTGGAGACAAAATGTTATTGAAAGTATCTCCTTGGAAAGGAGTTGTTAGATTCGGTAAGAAAGGAAAGCTAAGTCCAAAGTACGTAGGACCATTTCCAGTGATCCAACGTATAGGACCAGTTGCTTATCGTTTACAACTACCAGAAAAGTTAACTGGAGTATATGATATATTTCATGTATTCAATCTCAAGCAATGTCTATCAGACGAATCTTTGATAGTACCTCTCCAAGATATAAAGGTAAAATTTAAAATTTTTAGAGAAACCTCTTCAGATAGAAGATAGAAAGATCAAATTTCTCAAAACACAAACGATTAGTGTTACTTCAAGTAAAGTGGGATTCAAGGATAGAACCTTAATACACTTGGGAACTGGAATCAGAAATGAAACGAAAGTATCCTCATTTATTCCAGTAAATCTCGAGGACGAGATTTTTATTAAGGTGGGGAGAATGTAACAACTCTCATCAAAAGTCATATTTATTTTATTATTTTATCCAATACGAAACCCTAATTGAGACACCCAAGTGATTCTGTACAAACCCTAAAATTTTCAGAACAATCGGAATCAGGATTAGGGCCCCTAAAACTCGGGGGGGGGGGGGGGGGGGTAAAACCTAGTTACGATTATCCACATAACTATCTGTAGAAATCAAATTTCACAAAACCGTCAACTCAGCAAGCCTAGTCCCACACGTGGCTACCCTATGAAACTAGGTTGGCAGTCGCGTAGCGCGACGACTAAAGGGGTAGGCAGTCGCGCTACGCCACTGGGTAAAATTTTCAGTATAAATAGAGGATGTTGGGACTTGAATCTGGGCGCTGGAACGACGGAAAAATTCCAATCCTACACTGAGTTATGCTTTGTTTACCACAATTAACACACTCGGATCACTAATCGACGCCGCAATCAGGGTATTAACTCGATCGCTATTACGATTCATTTTCCGATCGATCAATGTACTCAATGGATGTTTAAGTGCTGCCCACATTAGGGTGATGCTTTGTCACTAGTCGTTAATTCGATGGATGTTTAAGCATAGCACTTTGTCATTCGTTGTGAGGGTTGATCTCGTGAGTTATCGTAAATGCTGTATTGATTACTAACCCAGAATTGTGTGCCTGTTATTAAATTTAGGTTAAAAAGGCTAAATCAGTAGGCTAGGCTCTGCTCAAAATAAATCTGCAATGTGAGTCATTCTCTTTTTATCAATTGCTTTACAATACCTCAAATTATTTTCAAAGGTTATAATTACAGGGACTAAGTCGTGGATATCTTGAATAACTGGCTAGTGGGGTATTGTGCACATTACTAATTTTCTCCCAGTTAGGTTCATTGACCTACTCGGGATAATCACTGTTAGGTTCATTGACCTACAAGGATAATCATCACTATTTAGGTTCATTGATCTAATAGTGGTATGACCATCGTCACCATTGTGACTTGTCACCATTGTGACTTGTCACCATTGTGACTTGTCACCATTGTGACAGATCGCCAGATAAAAATAAGATAGAAGCCATTGTAATCGCTCTTATGCTGTAATTGATAACTATGCATCATTTTATGTAAATAGAATGATTCACTCGGTATTTCCCACTTACAAAACCTTTTTCAAACATGTTTCAGGTGATCTGTTATGATCCAGGAAAAGTGCCGTGAAGCACTACAAGCTTAAGAAAGTGGCTCAGGATAAAATAAAGAAACATGTTTTGTAAAATAAAAGATTTCTTCGTGAAATCAAATGATTGTAAATTACCGGGGTTTTATCCCGCGTTGTGAAATAAAATAATCAGGAAATATTTCAGTTTTAAAAAGATCCTGATGATAAACTTCCGCTGTTAAACTCAATTAAATAAATACCATGGGATTTCTGTCCCGCGGCTCCTGAAACGGGTCAAACCGGGTCGGGGGCCGTGACAATATCAGACCTGTAACTCAGGTAAATACTTAAACTCTTTTATAACCTTTTAAATGACCAAACTACCCCCTACGGGTCATAGTTTGTGTTTAAATTCGTTTCGGGCATAATAAAAGACATCTTACTGATGTCACAACATATTTGAAGCATATTAACTTAGGAAACCTGTATATGGCTCTTACGGATACCCGTTACGCTTATTACGCGTTCGGTTAGGTTTATGTAACAAGTTTACATAAATTAGCCGAAACGGGTCAAACCCTATCGGTTTTATCTCAAAATCCAGAGTGTGTATGAAATACCCATATTAAGCAAGTCTCCGAACTTGTCGGGTCTAAAATCACATTCTTTCCGGTCTTCGCTTAACAGTGCGTACGAACCGTATCTTTGAAACTAACCGGTCTAAGCTTAAGCTTAACTAAAGACCCGTTAGGATTCTAATAGGTTATTATAAACCTTCGTTCCAGATTAGGAGCCCAGTAAAAGTACTTGCATTTGCTGTATTTGATTGATACTTTGCTCAGGTAAATACTCTTAACTTATTTTCCCTATACGGGCTTGGGATACGGTACTATAAAAGTACCGCTTGGTCAGGTATGTAGTCATTTAAATCGGATTGTGATTAATGTATTTACATAACCCGCTTTATTCTGTAATATTTGATGTATGGCCCTTGGAGGTTAAATGACCATGTCCCGGATATCCTTGGCATCATTTTACGAAATGTCCACGACCTAAGCACGGTGTGTAGGCGTACACCTGACAGATGCATTATGTAAAAACTGGTAATCCACGTAAAGGAATCAACCTTGTGGGCATTATACCTGTGGCGTGTCAGTTTACTTAAACTGGCTCTTCTAACCGGTGCTAATGGACGGCAAATAAGTAAATCTGTATACAAGATTATATACAAATAATTGTCCCAAGTTATAAAGATATTTTGTGCCGAAGTGCATTCAAATCAATTTACAAACTCTTTTCAAAACGAGTCAGTTGAGTTGTATTTACCAGTGTAAACTGACGTATTTTCCGAAAAGGTTAAGTGCAGGTGCTAGACGAAATAGGCTGGCTACTCCAGGCATCATTACTCAAGTCTCGCAAGCTCTAGATGTCAAAGTCTGTTGAACTATTGTTTCTATTTTATTTTCGATCCATATGTGGATAAACAATCGACTATTGTGATACTTGATATTACAACATTATATTCGGTTGAATTATATCTTACAATTTGCTTTCGCTGTGCATTTATATAATTGTGTTGTTTGACTATTATGTTGCCAACCACGTCACGATACTCCCCACCGGGCCCACCGGTGACACGTGGAAATCGGGGTGTGACACCAAAGGTGATATTGTTACTACAACTGAAATCACTAGCCCTACCCATGTGTTGAAAAAACGAAAGACGTTTGATGCTCCGAAACTGCCTGCGTTTGAAGCCGTGCAGGCCGCCTATGCTATACCAATTGGTACACATTTTACTTCTTTTGGTTATTAATTAGATGCTTTGTGTGACTAAAGTGTGTTTTTAATACAGGGACTACTGGCGCAGTTCAAACTTCACATGTGGCAGCCATGCCCCTGTCATCTGTGGGGGCGGTGATTCCCACTGCTAGCAGCCAACCGGAGCCCATACCATCGGCGAGTCCGTCTACCAATGTTAGCTGTGCCATGCCGCCACCCACACTCACCACTGCTGTGACTGTAACAGCTAGTCCTATTTCCACGCCGCTGACTTCCAGTGTCACACTTTCCCCTGTGTTTATTTCTCCTTTGACTATTTTTTCAACTGTTGGGAAAGAGATTCCTGCCACATCTTCTACTCATGAGGCGACGAGTGCTGGGGACCGTGCCGCTGGTGATACTGGTGGGTCAAGCAGTGGCGTTGCTGACGATGGAGCCCGTTTGGGGGATGATCTTTACTTGCCAACTATTAACTGGGATCCCACCGATCGGGATAAGCGCTATCAGCCTCAGTGGAAAATTGCGGAGTCTTCTAGGTTTATCTACCCTCCAGTGGTTCAACATTGGGTGGAGCGGGCTTATCCTCCAGCGGAGGTAGCATATGTTGAGGGGTTAAATAATGAGAACTTGATGAATACTGCTATTGTTGATTCTGTTAGCCAACCCCGGAGGCTTGCAGAGATCCGACGTCGATGGATGCACAACAATAATGAGCTCCACCGGGCCCGGGCTATTATTGAAGAACTTACAGACGAGAAATACCGCCTGGAGAGTCAACTTCAGGCCGCTGGGTTGAGGGAAAGTCGGATTGTATCGGAGAAAAACAAAGCCGAGGATGACTTGAAGAGGGTTACTGCCAACCTTGCCGAAGAGCGACTTGTGTGGGCTCGAGACATAGCGGAAAAGGACCGAGTTATCACTCATGCTAAAAGCGTTCAGGAGGAGCTAGAGCGTAAAGCTGTTAGTGAAGCTCAGAAGGTGAAATCCGAAATGATTGCCCTTGTGGAAAAATTTCGAATTGACACTGATTTTGTGTCGCAGGTTCAGGAACGCTATCAAGCGTTAACCGTTGAGGTAGAAACGTCAAATGCCAAGGCTCAGGCAAGACAGGCGGAGTTGGAAGAGCGGGAAGGGCAACTTAGAGAACTTCAACAGCGTTGTGATTCCCTTCTCCTTGAACGGAATACGCTTACCCAATCTTCCACTACACGCCTAAAGGAGGTAGAGAGTGCCCTAGAACAAGCAAATGTTGAAGTGGAGGGGTTAACCAATCAGCTGGCCGCTCTACGGGGCAACAGAAATTGGTTGATAACCGTCGGGTTAGTAGGAGCGTTTGAATACCTTCGCCAATCAGCGCCCTTTACCTCGCTGATAGACCGTCTTTCCGCTGCTGCTTATCAATCTGGTCACCATAACAGCGTTTATCAAGGATATTTTGATTGTAAACAATCAGAAAAGATTCCTTCCGACTTTCACGTGGCTAGGGGCAAATTTGAAGGTGAAATGGCTGATGCATTGGAGGCGGTGTACAACGAGCCATTGCCTGGGTATGCTGACCTAGTGGATAAGGTGAATGAAGAGGGCACCGAATCTCTCCGGATGATGCTGGACCCTGCGGAAGAGTCTGAGGAAGCATAAGTGGTTCTGTTTTGTTCGTATGTTTTAGACATTTGCATCGTTTGTAATAACACTGTTTACTCTTGTCGTTTGTGCAAATATCTACGTAACTTGTCAGACATTTAATGCTAATCTCATGATGCATGCAGCCGCCCTTTTCTGAAGTGTGGCGATTTGACCCGTAATGATTATTTACCATTAATGCTGCTGTCGTTATCTCTGTCAAAACTGTTTGCCCCTCTATAAATTGTGTTTCTTTTTTCCACATTTGGTAACTAAAAAATATGAGTCGGAGAAGTTATAAGCAAAGACTTTCCGACATTTTTCGGCGTTTAGATGCCGCCGATGGCTTAGTTCAACTACAAACTCTGGTGACGAAATCGATGATTCGGAGGAGAAGAAGACCTAATGCCATTCCTACCCGGGCGAATCGTGCATGCCAGAGTATTGTTTATGAGGATGATGTCCCAGCTGACACTGACATGGCACCACTATCAGCCGATGATCTGATGCAACTCATTCCGGCCAACCGTGTTCAACATTGCCACTTAGTATACGAACGTCGTGGTGGTGGTCGTGCTGGAAAAGATCCTGTTGATAATCCGGGGGTGATATCCCCACCGGTGATTGGAGGATCAGCTGATGACTTGACCATTGATCCCCGTGTGCTGGATTGTGGTAAGGTGCTGCATACCCCTGCAGAGGTGATGGCGACCTGTTCCCACAAGTAGGTGTTAGAACGTGTTCCTTTTTTGGTTCCCATATGTTGGCTTTTTAACAATAGGGACAAGTACTTGGTTTTGTATAAGATAGTTTGTATTTATGTTTTGTTAGAATACCTATCTTTTGGTAGCGGCTATTGCATCTATTACCAAGATACCCGCTTTCAGCGCTGTATATTTTGACCATATGACTTATGTGTATGAAAATATTTTCGTGTTTAAGGGCACTGTTGTTTACCGCTTTGTGCAATTTGTTTGCGATGGTAATTTTACGTAATGAGATAAAACAAAAGGAAATAACTTTTATTAAAGTCGAAACTTAAATGAAAAGAAGCAAGATCACTGTGGATGGATTACACTTGTTCATGACAAAAAGAAAAGTTTGACCTTGCTGTTAGGAGCAAGATGTCACATGTAACATTTTTTCAACTGAGCAATGTTCCAGCTACGCGGTATGGCGGTTCCGTCTAGCCTGGACAAACGGTAGGCCCCTTTGCCTAGATCTTCTTGAATAACATAGGGGCCCTCCCAATTGGGTCCCAGTTTCCCTACGGGTTCCGCCCTGCTGGCTTCATTGTCTCGCATGACCTAATCGCCTTCTTTGAAAGTATGTTGTGCCACGCGTTTGTTGTAGTACTTTTCCAACGTTTTTTTTGTATTTCGCTTCGTTGATAGTGGCGGCTTCACGCCTTTGCTCGAGTTCGTCTAAGCCCTCCCTTAACAGCCTATCATTGTTATTACCCGCGGTAAGGCGACGTAATGACGGCAATCCAACCTCAACGGGTATCATTGCTTCCATACCATAGGTTAGGCTGAAAGGTGTTTCATTATTACTTGTTTTGGGCATTGTTCGGTGCGCCTATAGGACGTTCGGCAGTTCTTCAACCCAGGAGCTCCCCTCTGAGTCCAATCTTCTCTTTATGCCATCTAGCAGACTTCTATTCGCCCGCTCTACCTGACCGTTCCCCTGGGGATGTGCTACAGATGTGAAAATTTGCTGTATCTGGAGTTCAGCACACCACTCTTGTAAAACTTTATCAGTGAACTGCGTTCCGTTGTCGCTCACCAAATATAGTGGCAATCCAAACCGGCACACTATGTGTTCCCAAAGGAATTTTTTGGCATTTTCCGCCGTGATCTTAGCCAAAGGTTTGGCCTCCACCCACTTGGTGAAGTAGTCGATTGCCACAATTAAGTATTTTAGCCTTCCGAGCGCAAGCGGGAATGGTCCAACGATATCCACCGCCCATTTCTGAAAAGGCCAAGTCGCGGTGACCGGGATCAGGTTGTTCTTGGGCCTAAGTGTTTGAGGAGCGAATTTCTGACAGCTACGACATTTTCTGAGTTCCCGTACCGCGTCTTCGTGCATTCTGGGCCAATAATATCCGGCGTTATGGATTTTGGCTACGACTGCCCGGGGTCCGGTGTGGATACCGCATATGCCTGCATGAATTTCTTGAATCAAGTACTTAGCTTCTATCGGAGAAACGCACCGTAGGAGTGGACCCAAGTATGACTTTCGGTATAAAATGCCACCATTTACTTCATATTGCAACGCCTTTGTTTGTATTTTCTGAGCGTCTCCTCTACCGGGGGGCAACTCCCCCTTTGTAAGAAACTTTAACATCGGGGTATACCAACAAGGTTCTTCCGCCGTTGCTGCGGAGACATTCCGGGGCTCAATTGAAGGTGTTTGTAACGTCTCTACTTTGATTTCTTTTTCCATACCCGAAGTGGCGAGCTTGCTTAAGGCATCTGCTATCTGGTTTTTTCCCCTGTGAACATGGTTGAGTGTGACATTTTCGAAAGAAGCCATGAGCTCCTTTGTTTTTTATAGATATCTTGCCATCGATTCGTCCTTGGCTTCATACGTCTCATTAACCTGGTTATTAACCAGCAAGGAGTCAACATACGCCTCGACCCGTGTAGCTCCCATATACTGAGCCATTCTTAAACCAGCAAGTAGCGCTTCGTATTCTGCCTCGTTGTTGGAACATTCGAAGTCAAAGCGTAGGGCGTACATTAGTCTAATCTCATCAGGGCTTATCAGCATTAAGCTCGCCCCAGATCCTTTCTCACTCGACGACCCATCAGTGTAAAGTTTCCAGGTCTGTCTGGCAGTGCTAGATTCCGGGATATCCCGGATGACGGGGTCCAATATGGTTTCTCCTTCAGGGATTTCTGCTAAGAAGTCGGCGATAACCTGCCCTTTGACTGTTGTTCGTTTTCGGTATTCAATATCTAAAGCGCCTATCTCAATCGCCCATTTGGCCAATCTTCCAGAGATTTCCGGCTTGTGCAAAATTTGCTGTAGCGGGTAATTTGTCAAGACTTGCACGCGGTGTGCCTGAAAATATCTTCTCAATCGCCTAGTGGCGTGTACTAGAGCCAGGACCAACTTTTCTAGGGTTGGATACCTCGTTTCTGGTCCCGCCAGTACTCGGCTTATGTAATATATGGGAGTTTGCTTCCCATCTCTTTCCACCATGAGTACCGCGCTCACTGCGTTATGGGCTGCCGCCAAATACATTCTTAGTACTTCATTGGGGAATGGCGTTGTAAGCATGGGTAATTTTTCGATAAAACGCTTCATGTCTTGCAGGGCTTCTTCAGCTTCGCCAGTCCATTTAAAATTCTTTTTGTTGAGGCAGTCTTTCAACGTCTTAATGAACGGTAAAGATCTTTCTGCGTGTCTTGCTAAGAATCGATTGATCGCCACTAAACGTCCATTTAACGCTTGTGCTTCCTTCAACGTTCTAGGAGTGGACATTCGCCTTATAGCAGCTACCTTTTCCGGGTTAGCTTTGAAGCCTTCCCGGGTGACTACCACGCCTAAGAACTTTCCTTCTTCTACCCCAAAAGAACACTGCTTAAGGTTGAGTTTTATGTTGTATTCTCTAAGCTTTTGGAAGGTTTCCTCAATGTCCTCTAACATCTGCTTCTCCTCCCTACTTTTGATCACAAGATCGTCAACGTACACTTCCAGATTTCTACCGATCTGGGTTTCGAAAGCTTTGTCCATGAGTCGCTGATAAGTTGCCCCGGCGTTTCGCAGACCAAAAGGCATCTTTGTGTAACAAAAAATACCCACGTCGGTATGAAACGCTGTCTTTTCTTCGTCTTCCTTAGACATTTTGATTTGGTGGTACCCCTTATAGGCGTCTAGGAAGCATTTATACCTGTAGGGGACCAGAGAATCAACTTTGAAGTCCATCTCAGGAAATGGGTACGCGTCCTTGGGGCATGCTTTATTCAGGTCTTTGAAATCGATGCACATTCACCATGTGTCGTCTGGCTTTTTTACCATCACCGGGTTTGACACCCATGTGTGGTACTGTGTTTCTCTGAGGATTCCAGCTTCCACCAATTTCCGTACCTCTTTAACGACTGCTACTTTCCGATCTGGAGCCATACTGCGTTTACCTTACGCGACCGGCTTAACGCCTGGGAGTGTTGCTAACTTGTGTTCCGCCTTATCGCGGGGAACTCCTGTCATGTCAGAATGCTCGAAAGCAAAAACATCAACATTCCTTTTCAACAGTGCCTTCAAGTCGTTTTTAACCTCTGGGGAGAGGCTGTCTCCTATGGTAACCGTTTGATCTGGGTGACGTGTGCTCAATACCCATCTTTCTGGACCGATAGCTCCGGTGGGGCCTTGGCGACATTTCTTGGTGCTTAGTATCTCCCCTATTTTATCTCGATACACTGTTGCAATGCCCCGCGGGGTGGGGAACTTCATGAAACCTCGCGTCGTCGAGACTATAGCGTCTAACTTGCCCAAAGTGAACCTTCCAATAATCACATTGTGGTATGACTCAGCGCGTACCACAAGGAATGTCAGGAGTATGGTTCTCTCCCGGGGCTCTTGTCCAAATGTGACCGGGAAAGTAATTTGACCAATAGGGTCAACCTTTTCCCCTGTGAAACCTTTGATGGGGGCGTGTACAGATTCAAGCAACCTTTGGTCCTCCGGTTGCATTTTGTTGAAACAGTGTTCATAGATGATGTCTTCTGAACTCCCGGTATCGACCAGGATTCGCCTCATGCGTTAATCCCCTACTGCAGCGGATATGATTAGGGCGTCCGTAGTAAGGTGCAAGTCTTCTATGCGATGTTCGATGCTCACGGTTGCTAGCATCCAGGGTTCGAGCGTGGAGGAACTCCACTTTGCCCCTTTTCCCTTGTCAGCGTGCACCATATTCAATTCTCGCGGTCTTTTACCCGCCGCTTTATTGTTCTCTTCCTGCACGACTGGTGGACCTTGTTTGATATCCCTTACTAAGTGTGCCAACTTACCTGCTTTCACAAAATATTCGATCTGTTTTTTCAGCTGAAAACAGTCGTTTGTGTCGTGACCGCTCCCTTTGTGGTATTCCCAGTATTTACTTGTGTCTTTGTTTGGGTTATCTTTTAGCGGCTTTGGAGGATTAAATTTGAGGTTCTCTGAGGCTAAGATCTCCGCCGGTGTCTTGCTTAGGTTAGGGTAGTCAGATCGAGGTTTCGAGGACTCGTTCCTTGAGTAGGCGTTTCTTGGTCGGTCGTACCGTGAGTCCGTCTTGTCGTTCCTCTGGTAACGGTCTCCTCTACCCCTACCTTTAGAATTCCGCTGTTCTCTATCTTCTTGATTTTTTAGAGCCTCTTTCTTCCTATTGACCGCATGACTGGCAGCTACAGCCTTTTCTTGTATGACATAAACTTTAGCTATCCGTAGTATTTCATCAATGGTTGGTGGCACGCCATCTCTCCCATGGAGGGTCCTTAGCAACTCGTCATCGTTCACTCCTTGTAGGAAAGCTCCACAGGCTAGATCGTTTGTCACGCCCGGGATTGCCAAACTTTCCTTGTTGAACCTGACGATAAACTTTTCCACCGTTTCATTGTCTCGCCGGCGGATATGGAGAAGCTCGTTTCTATCCTTAGTGTGCCTGCGCTGCTGGCTGAATTGTAAGATGAATTTAGATTGCAGATCTTCAAAACTGTCTATTTCCCCTATGGGTAAGCTGTCCCACCAGACCCTAGCTGCACCCATCAGTGTTTGCACAAACATTTTGCACCATAGGGGCATAGGCCAACAAGCTACCTCCCCCGCACTTTTGAATAGGTTAAGATGGTCATCGGGGCCCCCTAGACCATCATATTTGCCTACTGTTTGCGGCATCTTGGGGTTCTCCTTGATAGGAGCTTCCGCTATTCTTCTGGTGAACTTGGATTTGAAAGTTGCATCTACTGGCTTATAAGGTCTAGTGAGTTCGTCTTCTTCCACATTGATAGGTTGTACTGGAGGAATGACTCCGCCCTGGCTTATACCCTGGGTAGAGGTGGGTAGCGCCGAAGTGCTGTTTAACATAGAGCTGGGGCCTCTGCCCGGGGAAAATCTGGGTCTGGATGTGTTCCCTCTGTCATAGACGGGTTCTGCTGTTGGCAGAGTTTGAGTGTAAACTGGTTGCGAAGTTGGAAATGTCCACCATGGCGGCATATAAGCCGCGTATGGCGATTGTTGAACATGATTCTGTGTAGTTCCCTGGGGTGTGTATGCTGAGTTAGCATATGGAGGTAAGTACCCATATGGGGGTGCGTAATAGTACCCGGGGAAATAAGCTTGATTTCCTGGCGTGACTGGAGCGTTCATGATTCCTGCCGGCATGACCACTGGCTGGTGAGGCGGCGTAGACAGTGCAGCTGTAAGCGCTGCCGTGTACAAGGGCGGCATAGCGTAAGTAACTGATGGTTGATAATACTGAGGCATGCTTGCATGTGGAGTGATAGTGCTCGGGCTTGCCGATGTAATAACTGGCATAGAGTTAAGACGCGATGTCTGTGCACCAGTGGTTGCCACTGGAGTAAACATGTTGGTACCAGTGACTCCTGGTTCCACGGACTGTAACCGCAGGGAAGTGTATGGGAATAACTCCGCTTCAGTTGTTCCAGAAGAAGTGGCTATATTGCCCGAAAACCCTGGTGGTGGTCCTTCCACCTCGAATTCCAAATCAAGCGACCTGGTGACGACCGGTGAAACCGGAGTAGTTGTGACCGGGACTGTTCCTACCACCAGATTATTATTTGTCGCTGCTTGGCTTGGGGTGACTGCTGCGTTCCGATCACTGGCCATGGGGTTCGAACTAATTGTTACCGAAAAGGTCCCACGGATGGCGCCAATGAAGAAACACTGACCTTAACGGTAGTATCCGATGTAGACTTCAATTATCAATGATCCGAACGGGCAGACTGCAAAACGGAAACACCGTTAGGACTCGTTACAGGAATGGGGTTATTCCTGTAACCACCCTCCGGCGTGAGAATAAGTCTCGGGTTTGGGAGTATAAAAATATAGAGAGAGGAAGAAGTTGTATGAGAGTTAGATGATCTGTATCTTATACGTTTACCTCTATTTATAGTTTATAATTAGGGTTTTCCGTAACTTAGGATGAGCTCCTATAAGTTAGGGATTTGCATGATCTTCCCGAAAACTTGGAGATTTGGTTGCGTAGCCTATCCATGCAGGATGGAATATTCTAGAACAAATATTTATAATTGTTTATTTATAATAAAATGATAGGTAATGACCGGGTTGGATTATCCGATTGAGGTCATACCTCGTCAGTAATTAACCCGATTATTCATTTGAGTAAAAGAGCAATTGATTTTTTTCATAAGTGGGATCACTCAAGGACCGTATAGAAACTAAATGACACTTTAATTGAGCTAAAATACATTTTAATCAACTATATATCAATTAACCGATAGATGAAAGTAGTGAATAGTATAAAGTTGTATGATATCCCGTTACGATAGAGGTCTACTTCTATAAAAGGTCTACTACAATAAATAGTAGTGATTTCTATCAATTGTCTATAAATATATTTTTAGGGTGTCCGGTGTGGGTGTGGCAAAGGGTTCGACAAAGCCGGTTGCCGCGCGGCAAACACCGTCGCCGACCCTTTGCCAATGCGGTTTGTTTGTCGTTCGGTGATGGCATGCCGAGCGGGGAGGGAGTGTATGTGAGAGAGAGAGGGTAGTGTGGGGTGGGGTCCATTCCAATCTCAACCAATCACACTTTTCTTCTTTTTTTTAAATAGTTTACAACTTCATCAAGTGTCTAAACCATTGCCAACACTTTTAAGCATAGTTTACCACTTTGACATGACACACTCTCATTGGTTGATTTTTTTGTTTGCCACACCCAAGTGTTTAACCACTTCTTACACCCTTAGTTAAACTCTTGTGCTATGCCCATATATTGACTGTAAAATACATTCAATTTTAGTCTCATATACATTTATTAAAATCTATTAAACATATTTTACATCAAAATATATAGATATATAAAAGGTCAAACACTCAAAGATGCACCGACCCATGCTACAACTTGCTTACAACATCACTTTGTTTGTGGTGTGATGTTTGTTTAAATGAATTATCGTTCTTGTTTCATGACAATGAATTCGTATATCCCAATTAACAATTTGAGAGTGGTTTGTATATCACCTACTGGATGTCTTTCATACAATATGTGGCAAGAATTTGGTTGGTAACGATTCGCTTGCACATTAAAAAGGAGGAAAAAACATGTTATGATACTATATTTAGAAATTACGAAAAAAATTACGTCATAATTAAAAAACCGTAAATTGAATCCAAATTTATTATAAAGAATTAAAACTTAAAACTTAGTTAAATTATAGAGTAAACTGCCATTTTGGTCCCTGTGGTTTGGGCACTTTTGTCATTTTAGTCCAAATTTCAAACCTTTTAAATCTTGGTCCATGTGGTTTCACTTTTATTACCATTTTAGTTCAAAATTCAAAAAACACCTTATTTGACTGTTGGAAGCTGCCTATTTTGTCTTTTTGTTAAGGGGCAAATTGATCATTTTATGAGTTATTATAACAAATTATTAATTAAAATAAATAATCCCTTATCATTTCCCTAATACATCATCTTCTCTAAATAATCCCTTTCGAAGGATTCTCCGATTCAAGAAACAGAAGAAGCTGAGCAACCACATGCGATGTTAATAGGCTTCTGTCACCATAGATTCAACTCCGACCACCGTGCTCCGCCTCATAACCACCACTTCTACACATACATCTCCAAACCACCATCCTGATCCGAACCCTCAAAACCACATTCAATTCACAAATCACAGATTGACATGAAATCGTCCCGGATCACATTCACTTCCACCTGCATTTTAAATCCTAGCTTTCTGTAGCAGATTGGTATATAACATTATCCCCAAAATCAGCAAACATTAACATCCTTATGTGAGTGTGAGAGAATCTAACCTGCAACAACTTCTTTAAAAGAGTGACGTAGAATCGAACCCCAAATCAGCAAACATCACCGTGAATCGAACCTGCAACAACATCAACGTGCGGCCGCGTTGATGACGTGATGTATACGGCTAGGGTTCCGACGAATGATGTTCGGCGGTGGTGTCACACCCTGACTTTTGCGGAAGCGTGAGTTTATTGGTGTGACTTCTTAATACCATAGCATTCAATCATAACAACGTTATATGATAAAAACATGAGATGTTCATCCATTAATTAAGTTTAGAAAATACCATAATACCATTGTCTGATAACATCGACACCAAATTAAGTTACAAACCACAACATACTTGTTTGAAATGAGTTCTTAAAGACTCAACAAAAGACTTTAAATAAAACTGGGATTAGAGACATGTAACCCGTCCAGGTAAAGGTTACACCTCCTAAACCCTATAACCCCGGATGACATCTTTATTCGCATCTAAAACTCCATTGCCCGCCAGATCCATTTTCTAATTTCCTAAAATACATGTAGTTTGAAAAATCAACAAAAGTTGAGCGAGTTCATGTGTATGTATGTGTATGAATAAACCTTTAAAGTATGTCTGTATGTATGAAAGTCCCTGGTATGTAGCAATAAGGAAAAAGAGATCACCAATGGGTGTAGGTTTAATAAAAACCATGATCCTTCAAGGATCATCTTTTTAAACTTGGTTTTCTTGGAAAATCATTCACAAGTCTTAGATTCACATGATTATCAACTCACTTTGTTTACTATATTTCAAGAAATCATTTCATTATCAAGTTCATGTCTTAATAAGAAGATGATCATTTTATGTAAACACATAATGTAACGCCCCAAAATCTGAATGTTAATATTTGTCGTATGTTCTTATGTGACACGTCATGAAATAAATAACTAAGCTATTTAACCTAGTTAAGGGTAGGGTCAAAAGTATTAAATGATGAGGGTAGTGTTAGTTATGTTTTAAAGGTAAACCCGAGGGGCTAAAGTGGAACAAATGAAAGTTAAGTTATAAAATAACTAGACACACACAAACACACACATACGTGTGTGTTCGAGAAAGATCAGGAGGCTCCCATGGAGCCTCAAACCCTAAATCTTCTTTATGCTCAAATCGGAAGGCAAGATGAAGCTTAAATCCATAACCGAGCATGGATTAATGATCACCAACACGAGGGGATCATAAGGTATGTCTTAAATCTAAGATTGGTGATCATGGGTGAAGTGGGTTATGTTCTAATCCGTGAGTTAATATGAAATTGATCATGTACAAGGGTTAGAATCCTCGTATAGAACATGGGTTATGTATGGTTTGCGTTAATTTGATGATTAGAGGTAAAACCCGTTAGTTAGGGTGAAGATGATGACTAGAATCACCTCCCATGTTCGAGTCTTGTTGAAAGATTTATGTATTATGTGGGTATGATGAATACTTGTTAGAAGAATTAGGAGAAATGTGATGATGATATGTTTGATGTTATTTGGGAATGATACATGATGATTAGTAGTAGGTTTTGATGGGTTATGTATGAGTTTAGAAGATTTGTGCATGAAATAGTTGTACGCTATGCTTAAAAGGTAGTACTCACATCAAGTGTATGATGAAATGTATATAGTGTCGTCTGTATAGTCGATTATGATGTTACGAGTATATGATGATAAGTCGATGGTTAAATATGGTATATAGTTGACTTTCAAAAGTCAACTAAGCATAAGAAACATGAATTGACACGTTGTCGTAAAGGCAGGATTATAGGAAGTCGTATGGTACATGTTATGTCAATATGCGTTATTTGTGATTATATGATGAATTACATGAGTTTAAACGGATATGAATATAATCATATGAGTTAAGGGTGAAATATGCGATTGATATGATTGTTAACATGTACGAATGCATATGCTAATAGGAGCGTGATCTTGATGAAAAGAGAGTATAGGAATCCTGTCAAGACGGACTCAAGCATGAAAGGATAACGGGTCAAGAAAAGGAGAGGAATCGGATACGAGCACGGACGCATAAGGTAAGTGATTTCCGTAATCACTTCCTAGTTCGATTAAGTAATACGGTGTTTTAATTAATTAAACATGATGTTTGAGGTCAAAAATGTGTTAAAGTCCTTCGTCGTAAATGATGGGATTAAAGTTGACCAAAATGCCCTTGATGGGTATTTTGGGGCAAACGATCTTAAAAGTAGCTTAGAAATAAGTTATTCGATTAGTGTAATGTTTTGGACAAGTATGGAAGTGGGGATTATGGTTTGGTTAGTGGTAGACCAATTAATGCGCGAATACCCTTAACGGGTCAAAATAAGCATATGAACGATAAGGTGTTAAGAGGATGCAAGACATCCAAGAATTTAGTAATTTATGATAGACGTCACTGATATTATTATGTTTATAAGAGGTTATGGTAAAACGAACAAGTTATGTTGATGTATGCATGAACGGGTCAAAATTTGGTAAGAGGGTAATAAGCCGAAGAGTTAAAAGTCTGAAATTTTATTAAGTCGGATGTTGGATTTTAGTTCCATTAGATGGAGAATTAAATTACGGACGTGTAGGAAAAAGAATCGGGTAAAACGTGTAACAACCCGCACTTTTGTGCGTTGTTACTACTCGTTATACTCGTTACGCCTAGCACCAGAGATTCGGATCATAGTGTAACTATATCGTACATATATCACTATTCGAAGGATGATCGCATATTTTCGAAATACAATATCACTATACTACACTATTATCACACTAACACTCACGGAGGCATTGAGTGAGGACCTATTCTACCCTCCTCAGTGGCCGTGATGTGTCGAACGTAAACAATCAACGCTAGCAAGGACTCTCGGGTGAGGGCTGTAGCTCCAGTCATCATGACGATGATGAAAATACGAGTAAACGGTACCCCGTCAGTCTTTGTGGCACTACACGAAATAACGTTCACGATGACATCAAGAAAGGACCTATACTACCCTCATTGATGGCCGTGAAACGTCGCTAAAAATCGCATACTCGAATCGGAAACCGATTGTTAATTGTCGAAACTTTGGATTATGGATACGTAAATACGACCCCTAGTGATATATATATATAATAATAACAATATAATTATAATATAAATTAATCATGGAAAGTACGCACTTCGAAAACTATCAAAACGATCAAAACGGAGAAGTCCAACGCGTCAGGATAGCCATCCGGACGGATGGGCCATACGCACGGATGGGGACAATCCGGACCAAAACCCCTTTCTCTTCGCTGTTGCCTATAAATACCCTATCACATCACTTGAACAGTGATGTGACAGCTCCTACTCGACCAAACATGCTCCAAGACCCTTTTCTCTCGATTCCTCGCGATTCCGGTAAGATTTCAACCTAGAAACTTGTACTTCTACAATCTACCCTCGATTCTACATCATTCTATCTTTCAAAACTCAAATTCTAACCGTGAAATCTGCGGATTTGAGGCGTTTTGAGGTGATGTCACCAAGAGTTCTTATGAACTTCAAGTTGGGATCTCATCTCACTATAAACGACTCAGATCCAGGTGATTTCCACATGTTTTAATGACAAATCTCACCTAAATCTGTGCGATTTCGAGTTAACCATGAAAAACCATCAAGAACGACCAGATCTGATGGAACGGGGTGATTCCCGGCCGTTAGAACGGGTCGGGACTGATGAAATTTCAAGTGTTAGTGCGAAATTACACTACCCTAGTAAAAGCGAACGTATTCTCTCCGTTAAACACTCGGAAACAGTGTTCAGAGTGCAAACAGACATGACAAGTCCGCACGGATGACATGTCAGTCCGCACGGATGGCACCTGTCCGCACGGATGGCACCTGTCCGCACGGATGACACCTATCCGCACGGATGACATGTCAGTCCACACAGATGACGTGTCAGTCCGCACGGATGACACCTGTCCGCACGGATGCATGCTATCTGGACCAACTCATCATTCAAACAAATGGCCATCCGGCCGGATTACCATCCGACCGGATAGTCACTGTACCTTATCATCCGACCGATTGACCAAAAGTCACCTGATTCGTTCATCGCCGTTTAACGCACTCTCATTCGATCAGGCTAACTCAGACGCAACCTAAATCAAGCTGTGTTTACTTACCGATTACGCACTGTGAGTATACTTGACCCCCCTTTTTAATCGAATTTTGGGTGTAACATACGTTTCTAACAAATCGAACTTATCAAACGAACTATTCAATCAATCGAATTATCACTTGCGAATAACTGTTATGCATAGATATACGTGATGCTAGTTGCATATGTGCTAGGGCTTATACTCGCGACGTCCCACCACGACTAGTATAGTACTATTGCGCCCGACGGGGTCTAGTTATGCCATCGTACATTCGAGCATCGAGGACTTAGTTGGTAGTATCAGTTTTGTGAGTATATATGTCATGTATTACGTTTATGCATGTGGAAATTCGCAGCACTTTCTATCTATTATGCTATACTTATCAAACCTGTATACTCGCCAATACTTTTGTATTGACAAATATTTTAACGTATGTTACAGGTTAGATCGCAGGCTATATCAAATCAAGCTAGGAAGTCTAGAAACTCCACTAAAATCTAGGTTGTCGGATTTGTATTGTTCGAGAGGACAAGAAATCTGTGATAACTTATGTGATTGTATTATTTGTTAGTATGGGATAACGAATGTATTAAATATTATCGCAACATAGTTGTTATGGAATCTCTTGAGCAATCTGATTCGCCTAGTGCCGCGCCCCGATGATTCCGCCATCGGTTGGGGTGTGACAGATTGGTATCAGAGCCATAACTATAGGGAATTAGGTCAGACTCGACCTAGTCCGGGTTGACGTCTTAGAAATTGACCTAGTCTATAGTCTAAGTACCAACAGGCCGACTCGTACGAACCCAGTGGGGTTTGTATCGGGCTTACTTGATACTCTCGATCGAAATCGCTCAAAGCTACAACTTCACACGAAGAAGCCTTTCCTAAGGCCAAAATACTACTTAGCCTTTCCTAAGGCCGACACAATACACGTGTTTTCGAAAATACTCGCATAACGAAATCGAGCGATCCAGTCAAGATCAGGTGTGAAAACCAAGAACTCTCGACGGGATTGCTCACTCAGCGCATTTCTCTAGCACGAGAACCTTTCATCGAGTTAGGAGTGACATCCACATCTCGACGAAAGTCTCCATTTCAAAATCTAGTGGAACTCGCGAAATTATTCGAAGAGCATGACCACGATTAGGAACGAAATTGTTAAGACAGGGGTGAGACCCGTACCTTAGTAAGTCGTTCCACTCTCTAAATTGGTTTTCAAAAGCTCTCACCAAGGACTCGACTATCATGATGACTTGAGCCACGCGATGACTAGGAAGACGAATGCCAGGAGCTGCATCCCAGTGGAAGCATGGAGTCTTCTAGGTCAACGCGCGCGCACAACCTTGTTAAATATAGTTGGGTTACCTTGGGTAGTCGACGCCTAAACACCCAAGGCACTCTATCATGCGACCGCCAAATTTTACAACTGGCTGTAACTTAGTTACTTTTTGAAACTTTACGCTTTGTCTATTTCTCGATTTAACGATTTTCACTCCCTACTTTATAAACACACGATTCGCACAGCCATCGCAATCTAAAACGAATCCGAATGTTCGCAACGAAACTAATGTATAATCTATCGCCTTCGCTATCGTTTTCTCACTTCCACGCGCCCCCACTTATTCTAAATCGACCTGTATGCGTATAACTACAAACTACAATTATATAGATATATAAATAATGTATAAACAAACAAGTCAATGTGAAGGAACTTAGGGATTTCGTGTCTCCTATGTGGCTCCTATGTGATTCACATTACTAATATACTATCGCAACAAGTTTGAACGCGCTCAATCGCCTCGCGAAACTCAAAAATCATTATGATCGAATCTCATTCCTAGTCTTTTTCTGTCTAGATGCCTTCCAACAACTCTACCTCGAGACGAGTAGCTAGGAGGAGAGCCAAACGAAGTGTCAATAAGAGGATCGCATCACTTGTGACTAAGGAAGTGAGTAAGCTTATTCCTCGAATTGCCGCTCAAGTGCACTCTCTCAGCAACTCTCGAGCCTCGGAAGACTCCAAGACGGAAGCTCCGCAATCTACTTTTCTCTACAAGCACTTCAAAGCCTGTGAACCGATGGAGTTCACGGGTGAAGGAGGTGCGACTTAACTACTCCCGTGGTTCGATTCTATCGAAGTTACCCTTCGTCAAAGCGGGTGTCCCGATAGCTTCCGTACTACTTGCGCTACCGGAGTATTTCAATCACGAGCACTCGACTGGTGGACCGCCGAACGTAACAAACGTGGGATCTCCGCAGCATACGCTCTCTCTTGGAATGAGCTGAAAGAGCTCATGAAGAAAGAGTACTGCCCCCTCATGAAATCCAGAAGCTAGAAAACGAATTTTGGGAAATCAAGCAAACCGAAGGTGACAATGCTGGCTACACCGCAAGGTTCAAACAGCTTAGCATAATCTGCCCAAGTCAAGTCAACACTTCAGAAAAAGCCATTTCGAAGTACATTCGCGGCTTGCCTGAGTGTGTGGGCGATTTTTTCGAAGCTGCAAGACCGGCTACCATCGAAGAAACATACCGCTTAGCCGCAGAAATCAACAACAAACGACTCATGGAAGGACTATTCTCAAGGAATCCTGTCAAGCAAGCTCATCAAGCAATCGCCAGTAATCCTTCAGGCGAACATGTTGACGAATCTTCTGATGAATCTACTGACGAATCTTTTGACAAAACTGTTGGCGATTCTTCTAATGAATCAGCTAACGATTCTTCTGACGGATTTGCTAACGATTCTTCGGACGGATCTGCTGCCGATTCTTCTGACAGATCTGCCGACGGATCTTCCGACAAATCAGCCAACGACTCCGCAAGCGAGTCTTCAGACGAATCCTCCAACGACGACATCTCTTCACAAGACACCGACAAACCCAGCCGCAAGCGAAAGACTTCAATTCCGAGCTCATCAACCACCGAACTGCTGCAACCGAAACCTCTTCGAACAGTTCCGATGTTTCCAAAACGAGCCTACACTGGGGCTCATCCTCAGTGTTACTCGTGTACCTATCATCATCCAGTTGGGGCTGACTGTCGATATTGCAATAACTGCAACCGTTATGGTCACTTCACCCGCAACTGCCGCATCTAACCACGAACTTGAGTACGACAACAACAGCTCCAACAAAAGTCTTCAGCATCGGACATCTAGCAAGCGTAGGATAAAGTTGTAATGATACGATTTTCGACGTTAATTTCTAAGTTTTGAACCTACTCTATTTACTCGACGTTGCCACTATGCGTAACATTAACGCTCGTCTTCGTTTTCTCTATCACACTCTAGTCGCCGCACTTAGACTAAGTTCACACACATACTATATACTATATACTATATACTATATACTATATACAATATCACGAGGTAATGTGTTTTACCCTCACTACACTCTTAGGACGAGGTACGATAGACGTGCAAGGAACGATTAATCACGGGTGCACACGGGATTATTCGAGTCAGTGCACGGAGATCGTAGTGAATTCTAAGGTGCCATAGCGTTTTGAAAAAAGGTGACATCAAGTCACGAGATGAAAGTAGTAGGGGTCGAGCAAGGTGTGCTTTATCATACTACCAAAGTTCCGTGAAGAAAGTGCCACGTGGAGTTGAACGTTATTAGACCTATTATACTATTGTGATTATTTTCAACACACTACACTCAATCGCAAGGCGTAACAACTGAAATTGCATCATCGCAAGACTTGTCGTAAGTCTGCAAACGCAATGCAATCGCCTCATCGATGGACTCTGGAGAGTCTACCTCGCAGGACAATTGCATCAACGCAAGACTGGTCGTAAGTCTATAGCAATCAATCTCATCAAGCACGTTAACGCTCACGATGTTGACGGGTGAGGACCTATTCTACCCTCCTCGATAACCGTGACGCGTTGCAACGTAACGTCAAGCTTATTCAAAACAAAAACTCGACTAATCGCAATCGTTTATCAAGCGAATCTCGCAATCTCTATCGCTTATTATATGGATCCATATCGCTTGCTGTGTATCAATCTATCGCTATCACCTACCGTTATCTGTGATATTCGTGTGAAGTTGGCACACATGACCTCGCTTCACGAGATGAAGCTCATATGGCTAAAGCAAGGTGTTTTAGTCATATCAGCGACCTTTCGTGGAAAAAGGCCATGTGGGGTCTAATGTTAGTTAAATTCTGTGGTGTTATACAATCAAATCGAACCGCATAAATTGCGCATACCTCCATCGCTTGCAACGCAACAACTGCCGCTTATCGTAATTCGTTTATTGTCGCCATCATTACGGGTATTGTGTTGTGTTAGTCGCTTAATCGCTTATCGTTTATCGTGTTTAGTCTACCATCTATTCGTACCGCTTATCGGTCGCTTGGTGTTCATTACGAGGCAAAACTAACCTGGTTAAGCATGGTGTTTCGCCATGTTAGCAAACTCTTGTGGAAACGTGCCATGTGGGTTTAATGTGTAATCTAATCGAAAACGCGTTATTCGCTTCTCGCTTATCAACTCGCCGGGTTAACCTATTCGATTCTATCTTATGCTCGGTCCGACTTTCTAACGATTGGGCCGAGTAAAACGCAATTCTATCCATGTCACATCGGCACACACCTGACACTGCCTCACGAAACGGAAATAATATGGGCAAAGCATGGTGGATACGCCGCTGGTACTTCCTATATATAAGTGTTTTAAACATATTAACAAACTTTCGTGGGAAAGTGCCAAGTGGGGCTCGGTAATTAACTACCTTTTGTACTGATTAAAACGTCTTTTTATAAAATTTTGATTTAAAACCGGTGGGCAAGTGAAAATTCTCTCACGACGTGGAGTTAACATCGAATCAGGTTAACCCCATGTCCAAGAAAAGTTTCATAAAGCCCAGATTTTTCCCTAAACTTTTACAACGTCAAAATAAAATCCTTCTTAAGACATTGGTTCGACATCAAGTTCAGCTTGAACCCATGTCAGAGGAGAGTTTTCATAACCTCAGTTTTCACCTCCAAATTTCTTAAAGTGTTTAAGACCTAAAACTTCCTTGCAACATTGGTTAACATCGACTCAGTTAACCTTATGTTAAAAGGAAAATTTTCAAGATTCCATCCTAAATCCCTTTTTAATATCTAAAACAAACGCTTCTTGTAACGTTGGTTAACGATCGACTCAGTTAACTCTACGTCATGAGAAACCTTTCAAATTACAATCGCATCGAACTAACGAATTCTACACAAGACAAGGTACTTTGGAATGCCAACTCGTGGGATTAATACTTTCGTCTTTACGTCGCCTTCTCGCTATCACAGTCGATCTCTCTTATTCAAAACGTTCTCGCAGCCAACTTACGATTGAATCGCTCGCTGTATCGCTACTTATACAAGATTAGTTCTTAGAAGTCTACCTATTGGATTAATTTCGGGACGAAATTTCCTAAAGTAGGGGAGACTGTAACAACCCGCACTTTTGTGTGTTGTTACTACTCGTTATACTCGTTACGCCTAGCACCGGAGATTCGGATCATAGTGTAACTATATCGTACATATATCACTATTCGAAGGATGATCGCATATTTTCGAAATACAATATCACTATACTACACTATTATCACACTAACACTCACGGAGGCATTGAGTGAGGACCTATTCTACCCTCCTCAGTGGCCGTGATGTGTCGAACGTAAACAATCAACGCTAGCAAGGACTCTCGGGTGAGGGCTGTAGCTCCAGTCGTCATGACGATGATGACAATACGAGTAAACGGTACCCCGTCAGTCTTTGTGGCACTACACGAAATAACGTTCACGATGACATCAAGAAAGGACCTATACTACCCTCATTGATGGCCGTGAAACGTCGCTAAAAATCGCATACTCGAATCGGAAACCGATTGTTAATTGTCGAAACTTTGGATTATGGATACGTAAATACGACCCCTAGTGATATATATATATATAATAATAACAATATAATTATAATATAAATTAATCATGGAAAGTACGCACTTCGAAAACTATCAAAACGATCAAAACGGAGAAGTCCAACGCGTCAGGATAGCCATCCGGACGGATAGCAATCCGGACGGATGGGCCATCCGGACGGATGGGCCATACGCACGGATGGGCCATACGCACGGATGGGCCATCCGCACGGATGGGCCATCCGCACGGATGGACAATCCGGACCAAAACCCCTTTCTCTTCGTTGTTGCCTATAAATACCCTATCACATCACTTGAACAGTGATGTGACAGCTCCTACTCGACCAAACACGCTCCAAGACCTTTTCTCTCGATTCCTCGTGATTCCGGTAAGATTTCAACCTAGAAACTTGTACTTCTACAATCTACCCTCGATTCTACATCATTCTATCTTTCAAAACTCAAATTCTAACCGTGAAATCTGTGGATTTGAGACGTTTTGAGGTGATGTCACCAAGAGTTCTTATGAACTTCAAGTTGGGGTCTCATCTCACTATAAACGACTCAGATCCAGGTGATTTCCACATGTTTTAATGACAAATCTCACCTAAATCTGTGCGATTTCGAGTTAACCATGAAAAACCATCAGGAACGACCAGATCTGATGGAACGGGGTGATTCCCGGCCGTTAGAACGGGTCAGGACTGATGAAATTTCAAGTGTTAGTGCGAAATTACACTACCCTAGTAAAAGCGAACGTATTCTCTCCGTTAAACACTCAGAAACAGTGTTCAGAGTGCAAACAGACATGACAAGTCCGCACGGATGGCACCTGTCCGCACGGATGACATGTCAGTCCGCACGGATGACACCTATCCGCACGGATGACGTGTCAGTCCGCACGGATGACGTGTCAGTCCGCACGGATGACACCTGTCCGCACGGATGCATGCTATTCGGACCAACTCATCATTCAAACAAATGGCCATCCGGCCGGATTGCCATCCGACCGGATAGTCACTGTACCTTATCATCCGACCGATTGACCAAAAGTCACCTGATTCGTTCATCGCCGTTTAACGCACTCTCATTCGATCAGGCTAACTCAGACGCAACCTAAATCAAGCTGTGTTTACTTACCGATTACGCACTGTGAGTATACTTGACCCCCCTTTTTAATCGAATTTTGGGTGTAACATACGTTTCTAACAAATCGAACTTATCAAACGAACTATTCAATCAATCGAATTATCACTTGCGAATAACTGTTATGCATAGATATACGTGATGCTAGTTGCATATGTGCTAGGGCTTATACTCGCGACGTCCCACCATGACTAGTATAGTACTATTGCGCCCGACGGGGTCTAGTTATGCCATCGTACATTCGAGCATCGAGGACTTAGTTGGTAGTATCAGTTTTGTGAGTATATATGTCATGTATTACGTTTATGCATGTGGAAATTCGCAGCACTTTCTATCTATTATGCTATACTTATCAAACCTGTATACTCGCCAATACTTTTGTATTGACAAATATTTTAACGTATGTTGCAGGTTAGATCGCAGGCTATATCAAATCAAGCTAGGAAGTCTAGAAACTCCACTAAAATCTAGGTTGTCGGATTTGTATTGTTCGAGAGGACAAGAAATCTGTGATAACTTATGTGATTGTATTATTTGTTAGTATGGGATAACGAATGTATTAAATATTATCGCAACATAGTTGTTATGGAATCTCTTGAGCAATTTGATTCTCCTAGTGTCGCGCCCCGATGATTCCGCCATCGGTTGGGGTGTGACAAAACGGATCAAAAACGAGAGAGTTATGCTCGTTTCCGTAAAACGGGATCGTGCTGGGAATGTGCAGCATTGTGATGCACAAGTTCTGTGAAAACAGGGGCCTGGCGTGACGCCAAGTCCCTAGGCGTCACGCGAGCCCCCCTGGTTGGCAAAAGTTGCTCGTTTGCTCAGTTTTGTCTTGGGAACTCGTTTAAACGCGTTTTAAGTTACGTTTGACTAATTTAACTTACGTTTTATAAGCATAACTGTATGCATCTATGTAGATAGGCAAGTATGTATGTTTGAATGTATCTAAACACGTATGTAGAAGTGTATGTAAGCATGTATGTGCAAACGTATGTAAGATTATAAGTGTGTGAGCAAGTACACGCGGATATATGAAGACGTATATGAGTAGGTAAGTATGAGTTGGGTATGTTGCAATAGGAGATTATAAATATATATGTAAGTAAGTATGTAGGCATATACGTATGTATGTTTTATAAATCTAAGTGTATGTATGTAGGTGTGTATGTAGGTAGTATGTATATGTACGCAAGTGAGTAGGTACGAATGTATGCACGTATGTAGGTTTGTGTGAAGGCATGTAATATGTATGTATGTATGAAGGGATGTATTTAGGTATGCACGTACGTGGGTACGTACGTATGTATGCAAGTACGTATGTATGTAAGTTGTTACGTGTGATCGTAGGCATAGGTATAAGTTTGTATGAAAGTATGTAAGAATGCATTCAATGAAATTGAGTACTAACGATAATAATAGCGTGCCTGGTGATGAAGTGTAACGCAGGAATACCAAAGAAGTCTCACGACGGATCGTAGGATCAGAGGGAAGGCCGGGATGTAAAAAGTTAATAGAATGAAAAGTAAACGTGAATAAATCTTATATGTTTATGATACGTACTAATGTTATGAATTTAATGTGGTGAGCGCAGGTAGTACAAGCCATGAGGATTACTAAGGGATAGAGATCGAAGATCGAGTCACAAGAGAGATTGTACGGGAACGTTGATGTACTAAAAGTAGTAAACATAAGATATGTTTTTAATTAGTAAATAAGAGGATGATGGATTTATGAGAACGAGCTATGTTAAAGTTAAATTTTAAATAAGTTGAGGTATTTATAATGAAAGAAATTTTATGGTTCGTGTTTCCGCTGCGACTTTTGTCATGTACGATAATAGGGTATTACAAGTTGGTATCATAGCCCTGGTTTGAGGGAATCAAGTACTAGAAGGTAAGTACTTGAACTCAAACTTGTGTGCTCTTGAGATAAGAAATCCGTACAATCTAAGACTCGATCAAGATCCAATGGTAAAGGCTAATGTAAGTATGTACTTATGTATACGTATAAAGAAACTGACGGTTTTGTATGTGCAAGGTAAGCATAAGTGTTGGAAGAGGATGATCCATGAATGCAGTCTAGGATGAATACTAAGGCAGGCAAAGAGGTAATAAGACAAATAGGCAAATGAGCCCAGGTACGTAAATTTAATATGTGGGTGTAAGTAATGGTAAAATTCATTAAGGGAAGGAGAATTTTAAAATGAAAGACAATGATTGTATAGTAGTGAAGTGCTGGAAGTGATACACGCGCCGAAACCTAAGTCTACGGACATAAGGTAACAATTACATGAAGGCACGAAACTACTATGTGGATTGTGTACCTGGCCAGTACACGAGAAACGTATGACGTTCGTGAGATCATGATAATTGTTACAGGTATGTCCGGTAGAGTTAGGTAGCAGGCGGGCGTGTGGGTGAAATGGGAAGTAAGGCTCTCGGGAAATTGAGAGTACTATGAAAGTATGAAAAACATGCCTGATAAGAATGAAGAATGTGGAATCCGTAATTAAGTACGGATCAACAAGATATGAATGCAATGTTTGAATCCGCGAGACGGATTCAAGGATGAAAGGCATGAATGATATGTTTGAATCCGTGAGACGGATTCAAGGATGGAAGGTATGAATGCAATGTTTGAATCCGCGAAACGGATTCCAGGATGAAAGGCATGAATGTAATGTTTGAATCCGTAAGGCGGATTCAATGAATGAAAAAGCATGAATGATGCGTCTGAATCCGTGAGACGGATTCAAAAATATAAAAAAGATGAAATTAATCCGCCTAAGAAGATGTCGACAGTTTGACCATGATTGAGTCGAACGGGTCATAGAAATAAGTATAAAGTAAAAAGTGATAGTATAATAGACGAAGTTTTGTATAAGTTACGTGTTAGATGTGTTAGTAATTGACTCTTAGAAGTCAGAATGATGACGGGCTGTGACCCGGACAATAACTTGAGTATGGGCGGGAATGGTAAGCTTAGTAAGAAATATTGAAACGATGTAATAAAGGTCTTCGCAAGTAAGCATGAATGGAAGGAAGTACGAGCGTGTACTTCAGTTGGCGAAATGATTAATTGAATGAAAGGATTGCATGTAAGAAATAGAATGTGTGGTACGTTATAGCAGGTACGTAGGAAATTGTAGAAGAGTTATAGGTGGGTAATCACCTAGTGTAATGAATGTTTGAATGACATATGCTAACCGCCGATGTTGTTGATGATAATGTTAGAACTATTGATGTGATGAAACCAATTGTATTGGTGAAAGGACGTGCACGAGCAGAAGCTCATTACACGAAGGAATGAAACCTGGCCTGTACGGCTAGTACTCGAGGAGAAGATGATCGATCTGGGTTGCGGATCGTGGGTTGGGAAATGAAAAAGAGGTTAGTAAAATGTTTAACTCATGATTGGAGAGATATGAACTATTTATACACGTGAATTAAGTAATGCATGAAGTGAAAGCAATAGTAATATGAAATGAACGAAATGATTTAAAGATAATATAAAGGTATGCAAGGTATACGTAACTGTAGAAAATGTAGAATAAGGTTAACGTTAAAGTTAAGCATATATGAGTATGTATAGATTTCAAATTCAAAGTAAGGTCGTTTAGTCGACGAAAACGATATGAATGTGCAAATAAACAGAAAGAATGTTAATAATGAAATGTTGGAATTATTTAAGTAAACAAAAGGATATATTGCACATGATGAAGGAATATTTGAACGAGGAATAAACCACTAGCTATGAAGGTTGTCAGAAATTAGCGCTACTAGTGAAAGCGATACTAATAAGAACTCCGGAATGGGTTCTTGGAGCTAGAAGATTCTCATTAGGATGGGCTAGTGGTCGTATGGATGGACTGGAAGAAAAGATAATGTGTGTTCGATGAAAGTGAAAAAGGTTTCGGGGACGAAACCTCGTTTAAGGGTGCTAGACTTGTAACGCCCCGAAATCTGAATGTTAATATTTGTCGTATGTTCTTATGTGACACGTCATGAAATAAATAACTAAGCTATTTAACCTAGTTAAGGGTAGGGTCAAAAGTATTAAATGATGAGGGTAGTGTTAGTTATGTTTTAAAGGTAAACCCGAGGGGCTAAAGTGGAACAAATGAAAGTTAAGTTATAAAATAACTAGACACACACAAACACACACATACGTGTGTGTTCGAGAAAGATCAGGAGGCTCCCATGGAGCCTCAAACCCTAAATCTTCTTTATGCTCAAATCGGAAGGCAAGATGAAGCTTAAATCCATAACCGAGCATGGATTAATGATCACCAACACGAGGGGATCATAAGGTATGTCTTAAATCTAAGATTGGTGATCATGGGTGAAGTGGGTTATGTTCTAATCCGTTAGTTAATATGAAATTGATCATGTACAAGGGTTAGAATCCTCGTATAGAACATGGGTTATGTATGGTTTGCGTTAATTTGATGATTAGAGGTAAAACCCGTTAGTTAGGGTGAAGATGATGACTAGAATCACCTCCCATGTTCGAGTCTTGTTGAAAGATTTATGTATTATGTGGGTATGATGAATACTTGTTAGAAGAATTAGGAGAAATGTGATGATGATATGTTTGATGTTATTTGGGAATGATACATGATGATTAGTAGTAGGTTTTGATGGGTTATGTATGAGTTTAGAAGATTTGTGCATGAAATAGTTGTACGCTATGCTTAAAAGGTAGTACTCACATCAAGTGTATGATGAAATGTATATAGTGTCGTCCGTATAGTCGATTATGATGTTACGAGTATATGATGATAAGTCGATGGTTAAATATGGTATATAGTTGACTTTCAAAAGTCAACTAAGCATAAGAAACATGAATTGACACGTTGTCGTAAAGGCAGGATTATAGGAAGTCGTATGGTACATGTTATGTCAATATGCGTTATTTGTGATTATATGATGAATTACATGAGTTTAAACGGATATGAATATAATCATATGAGTTATGTATGTTAGAAATGACTAATGAAAGTTAAGGGTGAAATATGCGATTGATATGATTGTTAACATGTACGAATGCATATGCTAATAGGAGCGTGATCTTGATGAAAAGAGAGTATAGGAATCCTGTCAAGACGGACTCAAGCATGAAAGGATAACGGGTCAAGAAAAGGAGAGGAATCGGATACGAGCACGGACGCATAAGGTAAGTGATTTCCGTAATCACTTCTTAGTTCGATTAAGTAATAAGGTGTTTTAATTAATTAAACATGATGTTTGAGGTCAAAAATGTGTTAAAGTCCTTCATCGTAAATGATGGGATTAAAGTTGACCAAAATGCCCTTGATGGGTATTTTGGGGCAAACGATCTTAAAAGTAGCTTAGAAATAAGTTATTCGATTAGTGTAATGTTTTGGACAAGTATGGAAGTGGGGATTATGGTTTGGTTAGTGGTAGACCAATTAATGCGCGAATACCCTTAATGGGTCAAAATAAGCATATGAACGATAAGGTGTTAAGAGGATGCAAGACATCCAAGAATTTAGTAATTTATGATAGACGTCACTGATATTATTATGTTTATAAGAGGTTATGGTAAAACGAACAAGTTATGTTGATGTATGCATGAACGGGTCAAAATTTGGTAAGAGGGTAATAAGCCGAAGAGTTAAAAGTCTGAAATTTTATTAAGTCGGATGTTGGATTTTAGTTCCATTAGATGGAGAATTAAATTACGGACGTGTAGGAAAAAGAATCGGGTAAAACGGATCAAAAACGAGAGAGTTATGCTCGTTTCCGTAAAACGGGATCGTGCTGGGAATGTGCAGCATTGTGCTGCACAAGTTCTGTGAAAACAGGGGCCTGGCGTGACGCCAAGGCCCTAGGCGTCACGCGAGCCCCCCCTGGTTGGCAAAAGTTGCTCGTTTGCTCAGTTTTGTCTTGGGAACTCGTTTAAACGCGTTTTAAGTTACGTTTGACTAATTTAACTTACGTTTTATAAGCATAACTGTATGCATCTATGTAGATAGGCAAGTATGTATGTTTGAATGTATCTAAACACGTATGTAGAAGTGTATGTAAGCATGTATGTGCAAACGTATGTAAGATTATAAGTGTGTGAGCATGTACACGCGGATATATGAAGACGTATATGAGTAGGTAAGTATGAGTTGGGTATGTTGCAATAGGAGATTATAAATATATATGTAAGTAAGTATGTAGGCATATACGTATGTATGTTTTATAAATCTAAGTGTATGTATGTAGGTGTGTATGTAGGTAGTATGTATATGTACGCAAGTGAGTAGGTACGAATGTATGCACGTATGTAGGTTTGTGTGAAGGCATGTAATATGTATGTATGTATGAAGGGATGTATTTAGGTATGCACATACGTGGGTACGTACGTATGTATGCAAGTACGTATGTATGTAAGTTGTTACGTGTGATCGTAGGCATAGGTATAAGTTTGTATGAAAGTATGTAAGAATGCATTCAATGAAATTGAGTACTAACGATAATAATAGCGTGCCTGGTGATGAAGTGTAACGCAGGAATACCAAAGAAGTCTCACGACGGATCGTAGGATCAGAGGGAAGGCCGGGATGTAAAAAGTTAATAGAATGAAAAGTAAACGTGAATAAATCTTATATGTTTATGATACGTACTAATGTTATGAATTTAATGTGGTGAGCGCAGGTAGTACAAGCCATGAGGATTACTAAGGGATAGAGATCGAAGATCGAGTCACAAGAGAGATTGTACGGGAACGTTGATGTACTAAAAGTAGTAAACATAAGATATGTTTTTAATTAGTAAATAAGAGGATGATGGATTTATGAGAACGAGCTATATTAAAGTTAAATTTTAAATAAGTTGAGGTATTTATAATGAAAGAAATTTTATGGTTCGTGTTTCCGCTGCGACTTTTGTCATGTACGATAATAGGGTATTACACATAATCACCTCTTATCTTGTTAGATCATGTTTTTAATCATAATCTAACAAGTTTCACATGATGATCAATATCATATTACCAAGAATTCAACAAGCAATCATCAACATATGCAAAACAACATCATACTAGTAATATTTCATCATTATGTAAACTTTATGTTTCATGATTCAAGTTTATGTTTTTTTAGTGTTCATATGATCTTCATCACAATAAATCTTTTAACCACTAAAAACATGAAGTAACAAGGGTTTAAAAGAATCTTACAACTAGCTTAAAGCTAGGGAAGAACAAGATGAATAATGAGTGGATAATAGCACACAAGAGAGGTCCTTGATGATCCGAGTGTTCCAAGCTTCCTAATTCACCTTCTAGCACCTTGTATGAAGCTTGGATTGGATGATGCTTGCTCGAAAATGGTGGTGTGTGGGTAAGGGTTTTCGGCCATAGTTTTTATGAGGGAGAGAAGGAGTTGTGGTGTTGTGTTTTGGGAAGAAGATAATGGTTTTTATAAACACAATCTCTAATACCCAAAGGTCCTAATGCCTCCTCAAGTACAAGCACCAACTCAACAAATCCAAGAAGGTATTATGGAAAGATTTTAGAAGATTATGTAAATCTTGGGTGTGGGGCCATGATATGGGCCGTAAGTTTTGAGAGAGGGGGGGGTAAATGTAATTTGTTGCTAAAAGATGATAATTAGTTAGGGTGTTAAGTGTAAGTCTAGTGTTTAGTGTGTATCATGCCTTATGTAGTATGTTAATGTGTGCGGGAACCATAACTAGCTCAGAAAAAGTAAAACAATGCCTTTAGCAATATTTTGGTGTTCCGGGTAATGTCCGGTTAGATACCGTTCCGTTAATGTGCTAAGTTATACCGTATAGTGTCTTTTATGTATCTTTTTGTGACACTTTTAATTTCCGACACTTAGGAAAGCATACAGGACCATTTTGCCATGTTTTTGCATGTTAATAGCATGTTAAAATGCTGATTTTTGTTAATTAATGCAGAATTCTGCACATTGAGTGGGTTTTAGGCACTTTCCGGCACTTAAACTATCACCTAGTGACGCAGTTTTATGGTCCTTACTTCCCTACACTCCATACTAGTGTAGTACCTTGTCTCTGGTCCTTACGGGGTCTCAAAACACTGTCTGTCTATGTACTGGCACTGTCAGTATGTTTCTGAGTTATCCTCTAACTGTGCTAACTGTGCTTTGTGCATCATGTATGTCACTAGAGTTTGTATGTAATAAATGGTGTGACAGTATGAAATGTGATGCACATGTATGTATGATACAGAAATCATAAAGCAGTTTATATCATCAGTTGTAAATAAGCACAGTCATTAAGCATTAAACAATATTAATTAATTGTACGGATACCTGTAATTATGAGGGTTGTCACATTCTCCCCCTGTTAAGAAAATTTCGTCCCGAAATTTAAGTTTTGCTACTAGATGCAGGGGTCTTGGGCAATAAATGTGGGTACTTGGCTTTCATACGATCCTCACGCTCCCACGTGAATTCTGGGCCATGACGTGCATTCCAACGAACCTTGACGAGTTTGACACTACTCCTGCGTGTCTTGTTAATCTTCCAGTCAGTAACCTCAACAGGTTCTTCAGTAAAGTGGAGTGGGTCGTCAATGTGGACTTCGTCGGCAGGAATGACAACGGTTTCTTGAGTTGGACTCTTTTTCAGATTAGATACATGGAATGTATCATGAACGCCATTCAGTTCTGCGGGTAGATCCAACTTGTAGGCTACAAGACCAATCCATTTCAGGATTCTGAACGGTCCAATATATCGTGGGTTCAACTTCCCACGCTTCCCAAAGCGTGCTACACCCTTCCAGGGTTAAACCTTTAACAAAACCATATCTCCCACTTGAAATTCCAAAGGTTTCTGATGTGTGCTAAACAGACTATAAAAATAAACTAAATTAGACTTTCTATTCTAGACACTATGAAGCTTTAATTCTAGACTCGACCTAAAACCACACAATCGGCAAGTGTACCGATCAATGTAGTATAACCTAGGAAGTCCGGATATCGAACCACAGGACTCTATAAATCACGCAAATTAGACTCTGACAGACACTGACGGACGCAACTAAAACTTGTTTAATTGTTTGGGGGGGGGGGTTACTGAAAAACTAGGAAATCTATATTAAACTAATTAATTAACTAAATTTAGACTAAGACACGAACGAAGACTAAGGTTTGATTCAGATGAGTTTAACGACTACCTAGACTTGAATCCAGTTTAACTAAGAATGGACTTCTAACGGTACTATTGTTGTATGGAGCCGGGATCGTAAAATACTAAACCTTAAGGTATTTCAATGCTAAGACTTCCCGACCCTTCTCAGGAAGAAACCTAGGAAACCCTACAAGGCTGTTGTGATTACCGACTGTTAGACTTCCTCTCAGTCCTCTAACGATTCTAAAAGTGCCCTAATATGACTATCTACCTCTCAGCGCGATAATCTAAGGCAATTCTAGGTTCTGACTTGGTTTACTAGACACAAATGCAATTAGGGAACTAAAACTGACTTCTCTCAAAATCTATCTTAGCTATATATTGCACTGAGACCTAATAACTAACTCGAGCCTCTCAGCGACAAGTTAAGCAGAATACTTAAGTCTAATTGAATTTTAATTACTGTTTCTAAGGCTATCGGCCGATTTACCCAAAGATCACCCGAACCCGCAAAGGTGCAAATAATCAACACAAATTTATTATGTGAAAGACATTCACCAAAATCTATGTGAAACAGTAAATAATCAACAATCAAAAGTAAATACGCACACGCACCAAATCAGAAATTCTAGAACACTTTACTTTCAGAAATCAATCCATAATCAAACAATAATAACCGTTAAAAGATCCAAACTTTAATCAAACCATCATCTTGTCTAGGTAGTATCTAGGGTTTAGCCAAGAAACATGTTGTCTATACTAAACAAATCAAGTTCAAAACAATAATTCATTGGAAAAGTATTGAAACACGAAATTAAAGAAAACCGGGAGATAAAACCCGAACAATCTTCACTTCCACGCTCCAAGCTTCAACCTTATGATTCCCGCAAGCTAAAACTCTCCAAAAACCTCAAAATATGCTCTCCAAAGTCGCCTAGGGTTTCTTGATTCGTAAGATTCTTTTAATGATCATTAACTCATGATTAAATAGTAAACCCTAGCCAAACAACAAATTTTCGCCAGCCAACCCCGTCGCGCTACGCGACGGGTAATTCCTCTTTCTCTCGCGCGACGCGAGTATCTCACAACTCAGCTTTTTCTTGTTACTTGCTAGCGCTACGCGAGTATATGTTCATCTACCCGTGGCGCGACGCCACGGGCGTTTTTTCACAGCAACTTGCTTAAAACTTCCAGCTCCAACTTCCAAATTCTCTAAAATAATTCTAACACTTATTCCAAATGGTTCCGGGACTTGATGCTTCAGCAATATAACACATTTTCGCTCCTTTTCCAACAACTTTGTGTATCAAGGACCTGGAAAACCGAACTTTGATCAATAGCACGCAATTCTGAACAAAACTAAACTAGAAATAACGATAAAATGTACAAACTATACACGATATAAGTATGTATTTTGCAATACATCAAACATCCCCACACTTACACTTTTTTCGTCCCCGAAAAAGAATTGTGCAACGGAATCATAGACGAATCATCACTTGGATCAAAAATTATTTATATCTTATTAAAACCAAAGCTTGCGTTAGCCGCGATTGCGAATATACTTGTCCTCTTAAACCCGAATCTAATCCTAAACCCTTATCATGTGAATTTAATTTAAGTACGGTCAATCCACCTATGATCTCACACTAGAATTTACGGTCCATCTACTCCCACCTCAAGCTTATAGGACTAAAAGAACGATCACTGGACCAATTCCTAACCGTCTTATATCAAAACCAAGAGAGTTTACCATCAACTTTTTCTTTTCTTTTTCCTTTTTTTCTCTTTTTTTTTCAATGAGCGTAGACGATGCTTTCGCTAACCAAGAGGCAATCCGGCTGTAGAGTCGCTATCCCCAACCACAGATTACTTAGGTTTCGGTACTTTTTCTTTCTTTTCTTTGCACAGTCGATTTCACACACCCTAGCGGTAATTCGGTTGTAGAGTCGCTATCCCCAACCCAAACTACATAGAAGTGCATTACTTTCATTTAGTTTCTAGCTCATTATTTTATTCTATTTTTGCATGATCACAAACTCTAACAGTTTTAACTTATAACGGTGCTCCTTATACTATTATCGACAGTTTTAATTTCCCATATCTCCCAGGAGAAAACCCACGAGCAGACCGACAATTAAGGTATGTTAGATCAAAGGGACCTAAAACCAAACCCGGGCCTATCCACATATCCCTAACTAGACGCAAGCTCGATTTATTTAAATTCTCATATTATTATTATTATTCAACCCAAGCAACAATTCACCTTTTCTATCATTTTCCGTTTTATTTATGCAAACTTCTCAAATCGAAGGACATTTTTCTGATTTTTCAAAAAAAAAAAATTTGGATTTTCAAAATTTTTTTTTTTTGTATTTTTCAATATAAGACTCGAATATTTACATGTATCCCATCCCCACACTTAAAGATTGCATTGTCCCTAATGCAAGAATGGAAATACGACTCAAAACTACCTAAACACTAAAACCCTAAACTACGAACGAAATAAAAATGAACTAACGACGAAATAAATAAATAAAATACAACAACAAAAAGGGGAACGACTTAGCTGATATGTGAGACTGTCAAAATGCCAGTCGTTTCCACATAAGCCCTCCAATTCGAAACGCGCTCAGCAAACAACTCTAACCTCGAACACGTGAACGAAAGCGGCTAACACAATCAACCTATCAACCGTCAATCAAACGACCAAAGCATATCATCATATATATAGCAAAAATATCAGTAGTGTATCAGTTTCATCACATCATCCAACCCAGCCATCCCTAACCAACCTGTTTTAAGTGTATAGATATCAGTACAAACCAAAAGTGAGGATCAAAAACAGCATAAAATAAAAATAATCAGCAAAAGATATAATCGTCAGCTGCTGTTCTGCATCCTCCTGCCATCCCCACACTACTCCTGATGCTGCCCAGCTGCACCACTGCTCTCTCCAGCTACCTGAACTACAGGCTCCGGATCAACTCTCACATCCGCACCAGCCTGCTCCTCCTGCTGCCTCGGCTGGTCCCCCCGAAGCGACTCAATCAAATGCTCCAACCTATCAAACCTCTGCTCGACATATAATGAGAACGACTCCAAAGTCAGAGGCTCAGGTGGAGGCTGTCTCCTCGGGTACTGACGTGCTGGCAGCTCGTGTCGCTGAGGTGGTCGCTGCCTATGTGTCGGCTCGATCTGAATCATGACATCCTCAGCTGGATGTCCCTGTGGCGGCTGAACCTGTGGACCCTCTCTGATCGGCTCCCAGGCGTAGGGTTCCTGCCACGACACTATGCCTGCCTTCTGCAGCTCCTGCAACCCAAATGTCGCTGTCGGGGGCCCCTTATGTAGAAATTCGGGGAGATACTTGGTCAAAACCCCCAAATTTGTTGCAATCCTAGTAATGTAGGGGCCCATATCCAAACCGGCCCGCGGACCTCCTCTTCGACCTCTACTGAACGAATCTGCTAAGACAGTAGCCAAATTCATTTCCTTGCCATGCACTCTACACATCAAAATAAAAAGCTCGATCCAATTCGCTTTGTTCTCCCCCGATTTCCTACCCACAAGTGTAGTAGACAAGATCTTCAGCACATACCTATACACCGGATTACGAACCGATGTGATCAAATTCGTTAACCCAAACGGATGATCGGAAATCGTACTCCAAAACTCACTCAACTCAGCACTACCGACACTACACTCCCTGTTCTTATTATACGCACCCCGTAACCAAGTAGCAAACTCCGGCCTACTCACCTCTTCTTCAGTATACAACCCCGAAACCACAGCAAACCGCGCCATATTCATTTCATACACTTGCCTACCCAAACTAAACGACACCGCCGTGCCCTGCTCGAACTTCCCTTCCTTATGTAACCACGTACTATGAAATTCCAGAACCAACTCCTCATACTGAGGCTCTATACATTCCAGCGCATCGCTCAACCTATCACCCAAAAGATCTCGCACTTCATGTGCTGAACCTATCTCCTCTAACCACCTCCAATCAATAACCCGATGCTGAAGTAGATCAGTCTTTCTCAATTTATCATACTTGTTCCATTCCGGTGTACTTATCTCAAACATCAAGATCGGGTGGTCGGCTCTGTTACACTTCCTATCTGGAATAAAGTTATAACCCGCTTGATACACAATTTTTCTTAATTTCGGATCATCGGCTGCTAACTGAATAATTGGGGTTTCCTGAGGAACCGGATCCTCTTGAGGTGGATCCTGCTGTGGTGCCGTTTGGCCCTCGGCCCTTTTCCTAGCCCTACCAGCTCTAGAACTACTCGCCATGCCTGCAAAACAAGTATAGCAAAGACAAAACAGGCAAACCATCAGTAATAACAAACTATTTTTGATTTTTTTCGTTTTTATATTTTTTTTTTATTTTTTTGAACTTTTTTATATATATATATATTTTTTTTATTTTTATAATTTTTTCAACAAAAATAAAGATTAGCCGTATAGCATTTCATTCGTGGCTAAAACAAACAGGTTACTCTTTATAATTGCTAAGCGGTAATTAAATTCGCCCGAATGGAGATTGAGTACGGGCGAATTTAAACCACTTGTACGTGCAAGTAAACCTAAACAATACTAAAAACTACTAAACTAAGGTAAGACGACTCCAATATGACGCAAACACATGAACTAGGACTCAATGTACACTAGCCCCATCGGCACTTTGCTCGGCCTCGAGCAATCCCAAGTGCCGATAAATCGTCAAACATAGCATAAGCGTGGAAGCAACGGAAACGGGTCGAGTGTGTGGTGAAAAATTACATTTTTACGTCAAAAAGTTTCGACCCGTATCCCCACACTTGAGCTTTACTACGCCTATATCAAGTATACCCGCAATATTCAAAGCCACCTAATGAAACCACCCCGTTGTTCATATATATCCAAACAGAACAAAACAAACACCCCCCATCCTCCTATCATTAATCAATTCCTAAATCAAATCAAACCAAGCAACTCACTCAACCCATGCCACCCGCAACCATGCTAGACTCGAACATCAAACTTGGTCATATTCGACAAAACAACTATGGATACAATAAACTGACCTGCCCAATATCACAATCAAATCTGCATATAAGGGACACTAAATACTCGACAAAGATATAGACGACTGAAACTACCACAATCCTGACTCGACATAGACGACTCCAAAGACCTAAGTAGACATCTTTCAACTTGACATCACACGGATTGGACACTGACACTAATATACAGACACCCGGACTTCAGCCACTGACTCGAAGACGCACAAACTGAACGAACTAGCGACTCAACTGAGACTATTGACTCAACATTACACCATGACCGACCCGAGTCAATTAACTGACTGGACACAAAACACTGATTGAACCGACCACATGATTCGACATAGAAAACTTATAACAAAACGACTCTAAACGACTTCGACTCAACCAAATAATGGACTCGGGAACTGAACCTGGACGGAACTGACACAACGACTCACTGTAAACACTCAACACGCACATATCATTGAGATAAATTGCAGAAACTTACCTTGTATAAGACGAATCGAAATCGCTCGGAATAGGGTATCAGCTCAGTTGTGGAGGCGGTGGTGTTGTTGTTTCAAGAGTGGATGAGGGCTTTGATTGTACGGTGGGCGGCGACGGATGAAGGTGGCAATACTAGGTTTTGTTTGGTGATCGGCGGTGGAGAACTCGGAGACTGGTGGACGGAGGTGAATATCGACGGTATGGTTATGGTGGTGATTTAATGAAGGTGGAGGTGTAGTGGAGGAGAGATGGTTGTGGAATGGAGTGGGGAGTTGATCGGTGGTGGCGGTAGGGTTAGAGAAGGTTGTTTTGAATTATTGGGGATGGCAGAGTTTATTTTATTTTTTTCTCGTTTTTAAAAGTCCTGTCGTCCCGCGACTGTGTGGGGGTGATGGCCGTGGCGTAGCGCCACGGCTGGGTTCAGCTGAAAAGGTTCATTGTTTGGGGGGTTCAAAGCGTTTGAAAGGGGTCACAAGGGTTTAAATGACCCTAGATGGTGGCGCTACGCGAGTGAGGCAGGTGTGTGGTGGTGGCGCGACGCGAGCAGCGTTTTTTGACCAGAAAGTTGCGTAAAAATTCAATTTTTTGCCTTAGAAAATTTTGCTAACTTTCACCCAACCTTCCCCAAACTATCCCGAAATTTTTCTAAGTATGGGACTTACCTGGAACGACTTTTTCTTCGCATTTTCAGCTCTCCAAGGTACGTTTCCTGCAAATTTCTCAGACACACAAAAACACAAACACGAAAGAACTACGAAAAACATGAAATAACGAAATTTACAAACTCTACAAACGAAGCTTTTCGCACTCACTGCTCGGTGAAGGTGGGTGGGTCCTCTAGAGGAATTTCTTCCTCTTCGGTGGTATCTATCGGACCTCCCAACTAATGTTTCAATCTATGACCGTTTACCTTCCACACTCCTTTGTCAACTTCATCATATAGCTCTACCGTGCCGTATGGAAACACCTCCTTCACCACATACGGTCCACTCCATCTTGACTTCAACTTCCCTGCTATCAATTTCAACCTTGAGTTGAATAGAAGCACTTTATCACCTACCTTAAACTCTTTCAACCTTCGCAACCTCCTATCATGCAATGCCTTCGTTTTTTCCTTGATACTCCAAGATCGTTCATATGCGGCATCCCTCAAAGCTTCCAACTCATGAATTTGGAAGAATCTCCTTCTTGCGGCTTCGATAAGGTCAAGATTAACAGTTTTCAAAGCCCACAAAGCTCTATGCTCTAACTCTACCGGAAGATGGCACGCTTTGCCATACACAATCATGAATGGTGTTGTTCCTAACGGTGTTTTGTAGGCGGTGCGGAATGCCCACAAAGCGTCATCGATCTTTTCCGACCAATCCTTTCTACTTTTCCCTACCGTTTTCTCTAAAATTCTCGTCACCCCTCGGTTAGCATTCTCTACTTGGCCACTAGTTTGAGGGTGGTAAGCGGTGGAAAGACGGTGAGTGACACGGTAGCGTGCTAGTGCTTTTTCCATGGCGGAATTGCAAAAGTGTGTACCACGGTCACTTATTAAGGCTTTAGGAACTCCAAAATGTGTGAATAGATTTTTAAGGAATCTCACCACCACTCGGGCATCATTGGTAGGTAAAGCTTGAGCTTCCACCCACATTGAAACATAATCAATGGCCACGAGGATGTACCTATTCCCACTCGATGAGGGGAAAGGTCCCATGAAGTCAATGCCCCAAACGTCAAACACTTCAAGAACTTGGATGGGATTCTGAGGCATTTCATCCTTGGATGAGATGTTGCCGGTACGTTGGCAACGATCACAACTCCTAACAAACTCTACGGCATCTTTCACTACTGTTGGCCAATAGAAGCCACTATCAAAAACTTTTTGTGCCGTCACATATGGCCCATGATGGCCTCCCGTCAACCCTTCATGCACATGACTAAGGATGTTTAAACCATCCTCTTTCGAAACACATCTCCGAAGCACTCTATCTCCTCCTATCCTAAATAGGAACGGGTCATCCCAAATATACTTCCTAGCATCCCTAAGAAGCTTTTTCTTTTGTTGGTATGACATACCCCTCACAAGATCTCCGGTTGCTAAATAATTTACCAAATCCGAAAACCATGGCAAACCCTCTAACTCGGCACTCACAAAATCTATGGTTTCGTGAGGAAAAGTATCTCCTATGGAATCATCACGAACCTCCTCCCTCATTGGATCCTCTAAACGTGACAAATGATCGGCGGCCACATTTTCCGCTCCCTTTTTATCTTTTATTTCGATATCGAACTCGGAGAGCAAAAGAATCCATCTAATAAGACGTGGCTTCGCGTCTTTCTTTTGGAACAGAAAGCGCAAAGCGGCATGATCGGTGAATACGGTGGTTTTGGAAAGAACGAGATATGAGCGAAACTTATCAAACGCAAACACTACGGCTAAGAGCTCCTTTTCCGTGGTGGTATAGTTCTCTTGAGCATCATTTAGAGTTTTGCTCGCGTAGTAGATTGGATGAAAGTGTTTGTCAACTCTTTGACCTAGGACCGCACCTACGGCATAATCGTTCGCATCGCACATGAGCTCGAAATGCAAGCTCCAATTGGGCGAAACAAGTATCGGGGCACTAACGAGTTTTTCCTTCAAGAAATCAAACGCCTTGATACACTCTTCGTCAAAGACGAAAGGCACATCCTTCTCCAAAAGTCGGGTCATGGGGCGAGTAATCTTGGAAAAATCTTTGATGAAACGCCTATAAAAGCCCGCATGACCTAGAAAACTTCTAACGGACTTGACACTAGTAGGTGGAGGCAATCTACTTATGGTATCTATCTTTGCCCTATCCACCTCTATCCCTTCCTTAGACACCTTGTGTCCTAACACTATCCCCTCCGTCACCATGAAGTGACATTTCTCCCAATTCAACATGAGATTTGTTTCTATGCACCTCTTTAGCATCCTATCAAGATTAGAAAGACATTGATTGAAATTGGTACCATAAACCGAGAAGTCATCCATGAAAACCTCCATAGAAGTCTCAAGCATGTCTTGGAATATAGCAACCATGCATCTTTGGAAAGTAGCTGGAGCGTTGCATAACCCGAAAGGCATGCGGCGATACGCATAAGTGCCGTAAGGGCATGTGAACGTCGTTTTATCTTGATCCTCGGGAGCGATTGGGATCTGAAAATAACCCGAAAATCCATCGAGAAAACAATAGTATTGTTGACCCGCTAAACGCTCCAACATTTGGTCAATGAATGGCAAGGGGAAATGGTCTTTCCGGGTGGCGTCATTTAACGTTCGGTAGTCTATGCATACACGCCAACCGGTAACGGTACGAGAAGGGATTAACTCATTCTTTTCATTCATGATCACCGTCATCCCACCCTTCTTTGGGACGAATTGGCTCGGGCTAACCCATGGTGAATCGGAAATGGGGTATATCACCCCGGCATCTAACAACTTAAGCACTTCTTTCTTAACAACCTCTTTCATGTTCGGATTCAGTCGCCTTTGAGGTTGCACCACCGGCTTATATTCATCTTCCATGAGTATCCGGTGGGTACAATAGGCGGGGCTTATGCCCTTGATATCCGAAAGTCGCCATGCAATGGCTTCCCTATTCTCTTTCAACACGTCTAACAACCTACCCTTCTCTCCCCCCTCTAACTCGGATGAAATAATAACGGGAAAATCGGACCCCTCACCCAAGAAAGCGTACTCTAAATGGGACGGGAGAACTTTAAGTTCTAGTGGGGCGGGCTTCTCTACGGGAGTACTCTCAAACTCACTTTTTACTTCACTCAACTCTAGCACTTCGGGGACCCACTCGTTCTCTTCTACTTCCTCACACTCACTCACAATCTCCTCTACTTTCTCAAGTACCTTATCTATCCTACTCTCGACTAAATCGGTTCCACTAATATAGTCAAAGCAATGGTCAACACATGATAGGAAAGACTCTATGAAATAGACCGAATGACAAGGACTACTAAGGTCATCGGAACCACTAGGGTGTTCCATGGAGCGTGCAATCTCGAAAGTAACTCTCTCCTCACCGACTTGAAGTGTAATTTTTCCGTCGAAGACATCGATGATAGCCTTGGCGGTACACAAGAATGGGTGTCCTAGAATGATAGGAACCTTTTCGTCGGCTTCCATATCAAGAACGACAAAGTCTACGGGAAAGACAAATTTATCCACTTTAACTAAGAGGTTTTCGATAATACAACGTGGATACTTCACTGATCTATCGGCTAGAGATAAAGACATACGTGTAGGTGACAGCTCTCCTAAACCTAGCCTCTCATACATGGAATATGGCATTAGGTTTATACTTGCTCCTAAATCGGCTAGGGCCCTACACTCGGTGTCACTCGCAAACAAGCACGGGATGGTGAAAAGGCCCGAATCCGTCAACTTTTCCGGGACCTTGTTCAAGACTACGGCTGAACACCCTCCACTAAGGGGGATGTTAGAAACTTCTCCTAACCTATCCTTACGTTTCAGAAGGTCCTTTAAGAATTTTGCATATTTTGGCATCGATTGAAGGGCTTCTATGAAAGGAAGGTTTATTCTAAGCTGCTTAAAGATCTCTAAGAATTTCTCGTACTCTTTAGAATAAGTTTGGTTTTTGAGACGGGATGGGAATGGAGCACGGGAAAAATCAACAGTGGGTGATGGAACGACTTGAGTGGGCTTTTTACCTAAACTCTTCTCACTTGGAAACCCCCCGGTGTGTGCGGTACTTGCTGGGCTTAACCTATTTTGCACTTTACCGGGTGCTTCCATTTGGATCTCCTCATCTATAATATCTCCATCTTCATCGACTACCCTCTCCTCGACTCTCGGGTTACCTACGGTCTTGCCACTACGAGTGGTAATGGCTTTGGCATGGGCCGGGTTCTTTAAGGTGTTACCCGCAAACTGACCAGGTAATCTCTCCTCTAACTTCCTAGACATGTCTCCCACAACTCGTTGAAGGTCTTGGAACGAGGCTTGGTGGTTCTTAAGCAAGAGGTCATGTTCACTAAGGGTCTTTTGGGTGGTTTGGTCCCTAACAATTAGTTGGCTCATCATGGACTCCATTCTTTCTAAACTACCCCCTAGGTCATAGCTTGAACCTTGACCTGTTTGACCCTGGTTATTTGACCCCCCATCTTTGATCTGCCCGTTGAACCCTTTATTGAACTGCCCACTTGAACCCCCACCAAAAAGTGAACTTTGGCCCCTATTCGGGTTTTGAGCCATTTGAAAGCCAGGGGGCCCATTTGAGCGGAAAGTGTTATTATTATTAAAGTTATTATTATTATTACGCCAACCCGACCCAAAAGGATTAGTACTACCAAAACCGCTAGATTGACCTCTACCGAACCCTCCTCCTAAGTAGTCACATTGCTCCTCACCAACTAGTAAAGGACACGCACTCGTATCGTGACCCCCTCGGCAATACTCACACTTGTCTACCTTAGCCTTAATTTCCTTAAGTTCCCTAGACATGTTTTCCAAAACAGCGGCTAAACTAGGATCCATGGTGACATGGTTCACCCCTCGGGTGGGTGCACTAGTAGTGGTATTCGAATTACCACTTTGATACCGCTGATCGGCTCGCGATTGAGATTAAGACTGAGCAAATGCCTCAAAACGCTCTGAACACTCAGCAACAGTAAGTATACCCATCATATGCCCCCCCTCGCGTTGGTATCGAAACGATCACGAGTCTCTTGGGTGAGACCGTTATAGAATTTCTCACATAAAGCCCAATCGGAAAGACCATGCTGGGAGCAATGAGCACAAAGGTTTTGGAATCGCTCCCAAGCAAGGTAGTAAGGCTCGTCGGGTTCCATGCGGAAAGAGTGAATTTGGTCCCTAAGACGTGAGGCTTTAGCGGGCGGGAAATACTTGGTCAAAAAGGCTTGACGAAGCCCCGCCCAAGTGGTAAAGGTACCGGCTGGCTGAGTGTCTCACCCCGAATTTCCACGTGTCACCGGTGGGCCCGGTGGGGGAGTATCGTGACGTGGTTGGCAACATAATAGTCAAACAACACATTATATAAATGCACAGCGGAAGCAAAAGATAATATATTACAATCCGAATATAAAGTAATATCCAGTATTACAACGGAAAGTAAAGGATCCACAGGCGGATCAAAATAAAAAGGAAAACTGTTCCACAGACTTTAGGCATCTTAAGCTTGCGAGACTTCTATTGATGCTAAGGAGAAATCCCAGCCAATTACACTTAGTACCTGCATTTAATCTTTTTGGGAAAATACGTCAGTTTACACTGGTAAATACAATCAACTGACTCATTTTAAAAATGATTAAAAATTTATTTGGATGCACGTGGCATAAACATTTTATAACTTGGGAGAATTATTTAAATATATAATCTTGTGAACGAATTACATGTTCCTTATGCGTTCAGTAGCCCGGATCGTGTCCGGGTTAAAGATCAATAGACACACCACATCAACTATTTATGCACTGACGAGTGTACGCCTACACTCCGCGCTTAGGTCGTGGCCATTTCGTAAAATGATGCCAAGGATATCCGGGACATGGTCATTAACCCCCCAAAGGCTTTTAAGTAAACAAAACTGTTTAAACGGGCCGATCAAATTATTCAATTAACCACCAAACGATGGAAGATTTGATGCCCGACCAAGCGGTATTTTATATACCGTAACCCAAGCCCGTATAGGGAAAATAAGTTAAAAGTATTTACCTGAGCAAAGTAATAATCACAATAAGCAAATGCAAGTAGCTTTTACTGGTACTCCTAATCTGGAACGAAGGTTTATAATAACCTATTAGAATCCTAACGGGTCTTTAATTAAGCTTTAGCTTAGACCGGTTAGTTTCAAAGATACGGTTCGTACGCACGATTAAGCGAAGACCGGATAGAATGTGATTTAGACCCGACAAGTTTGAAGACTTGCTTAATATGGGTATTTCATACACATTCTGGATTTTGAGATAAAACCGATAAGGTTTGACCCGTTTCGGCTAATTTATGTAAACTAGTTACATAAACCGAACCGAACGCGTAATAAGCGCAACGGGTATCCGTAAGAGCCATATACAGGTTTCCTAAGTTAATATGCTTCAAATATGTTGTGACATCAGTAAGATGTCTTTTATTATGCCCGAAACGAATTTAAACACAAACTATGCCCCGTAGGGGTAGTTTGGTCATTTAAAAGATTATAAAAGAGTTTAAGTATTTACCTGAGTTACAGGTCTGATATAATCAGAAAAAATACTTATTTTACTAAGTTATAACAGTAGGGTAAAGTATATATGTGAAATTTATCAAATATAACCAAACTATGCACCGTAGGGGCATTTTGGTAATCTCACATAAGCCGAAAAACTCAAAACTGAAGTCTGAGTTTAACAACCTTTGCTTACTGTTAAAATATTATAATTTACCTAAAATATCAGTAGGTATCAACCCTTGTATGTTTAAAATAGTTTTAGTACATACTATGCGTTAAAAACGCTTAATAAGGCGATTAGAAGCCATTTCCAGGTTCGATACATAAGGTTGATATTTTTATTATTTCAGAAGGATTAAAATAATTTATTTATCATATCTAATCAGTAGCAAAAGGTTTGGAGTCGATTAGATATGTAAAACTCATTTTATAGCCCGTAAGGGCAAAACCGACAATTACCGGATTAAGCCTACGACTATAAGTTATGCTCAGCCTAAAATTAATTAAAAATCTTCAAAAATCCCAAAATAATATATTACATCAGTGGGTAAAGAGTTTGATATCAAAAAGTATGTTTAAATGGGCTATACGCTAATTACGCCGTTTAATTAACATAAAGCTTTCAATTTACGCTAATGAGCATAACTCTCAATCTACACCTCAAACTGATGTCAAATTTTGGGTGCAAGTTTATAATTTAGTAACTAAGGTTTCTACTCTTTTACATTTTCAAAAATCACGTTTTAATGTGAAAAGGGCATAATGGTCAACATATGAGCAATTAACGGAATCGTGCATATTAATTGGATAACTAATGAACCAAGGTGTATAATCACAGAGGGTTATACTAACATGTAAACTAGTCCAATTAAAGCTTTGAGGCATTTCTAAAACATGCCTAAACGGGTCAGAACTGAAAGTCAAAGCAAAAGTCAAACTATGCGACTTTCGGTTCCGAACCGGGTCTCTACAGAAAATTGTCGGGTTGAACATGTTTAGACATGTTCTTACACTAATTACCAAGTTATAATAATGATCAAACAGGTTGTATATGTTCTACATTGCTAATTATGCATAATTTAGAAATTAAGTATCCTGTTGACTTTTTAATAACAAGTTTGACCCGACATTTGACCTAGTTAGAGTGGGAATCAGGGGGAACCCTTTTAAGGGTTTATTACCCACATAATTACCAACCTATAACTACTTTCAATTCGACTAATCACTGAACCAATAGTGATTAATCGTTAAGTCAACCGTTAATTACGACGGTTTGACTTTTAAGCTAAAACTAAGCAAAAACTTAACTAAGAAGGTTAAGCATACTTACTGAAGTCCTAAGCTTGATTAGTGATCACTTGAGAGAAGTCTTGAGCTCCAGAAATGATCAGGAATGCAAGAGAAAGGTGTGAAGAACTTGTTGCAACTTAGAGGCTTTATATAGTGATCAAGAACCCACTAGATTGTTGATATGCAAGTCTACAACTGACCACAACTCATCCACAAGTGTCCCTAAGTATCTAGGGGTTGTTTAGGGGTCAAGCAAGATGTGGAAAATCGGTTAAAAGTCGATTACAAGAGCTATGGCAGACAAGAAACCAAGAAAATCGGATCAGATGACCCTTAGCGCGACGCGTAGCCCCCCCCCCCCCCCCCCCAGGGACCTTCGCGTGGCGCGAGGCCCTCCTGCACCAAATCAAAACTTTAGATTTTTATGTTTTGATCCTTGGCTCTTCAAAACTTTGCTACGACATTATTTCTTGCACTTTGAACCCTCCTTATTGACGTATAAGGGCTTCAAGACATATACCCACTTTGTTTAGTCCTCGGTTAACTTTATTGTCACCCGAAAAGTCCTAAACTTCAACGTTGACGCTTTTAACCCTTCTCATACGAAATTGATCATAACTTTCTCATACGATAACGGAATTTTATGAAATTTATATCGTGTATTCTAGTGAGCATAATTAACCGTTACAAAGCTTCGGGTTTGTCAAAAGGTCACTCAGAGGTATAACTTAAACATGTTGACACATTTAACCCCTGTAGTTTGTAATCTCTCACTTTCTTTCATATTTAGCTTCGTATGATCCATGATTTATTCGTTTGAAGGTATGAGCATCATGTAGGGTTATCTTAAAAGATATTTATCCATTGTTGACATTTTTGAACCCTTATATTCACATACTTTACATGTTTGTCAACTTTAGTCCCTCTAGAGTATACTTTCACACGTTCAAGCCTATGACACGTGTCAATACATTATAGGAAGTGAATTTTCGAGGTGTTACACTGAGAGTCCAACCAAGTAGCCGCACGGCCAATTAGTAAAAATGGGAAAAGCTGTAGGTAGGTGGCATCATTAGGAGCACCGTGAAGGCTAAAGGTGGCTAGCATACGGGAGAAACGGCTAATGTGGGCCGGGGCGTCCTCATCGTCTCGGCCATGAAATTGGATGTTATTGGTTATAGCCTGCATGGCATAAGATGGAATCTGCCATGAATTTTCATTAACTATAGGTGGAACGGTGATGGGTAAAGCAAGGCCGATGAAATTCTGAGTGGCCTGCTGATGGACGGTTTGCCTAGCGTTAGCCATTAGTTCTACGTTTTCTGGTTCACTAGAGGTACTAGAAGTAGGGCTATCGGGTGGGGTATTCTTAGGAGTATGGTTTGGTGAAGGTGGTGGGACGGTAATGGGATTGGTGTCGAAATATGGGAAAACAGTAAAAGGTGAAGATGAAGAACTAACCTCTGGGCCTTCGCCCAGTTGAGATGATGACTGCTTGACTGGTGGCGGTGGTCCGTGCGAGCGTAGATGTGGCATCCACTACAAGCAAAAACCTGAACACAAGAAAAGCAAACACTAGTTACTACGACTCAAGATGACAAGAAAAGACAAAGACTCAACAAAACAAAGAAAACACGTAGCATGTATATATCAATTAAGTCTATCAAAGCTAATGAACGCAACTGCCAAGAGTCCCCGGCAACGGCGCCAAAAACTTGATGTGTGCTAAACAGACTATAAAAATAAACTAAATTAGACTCTCTATTCTAGACACTATGAAGCTTTAATTCTAGACTCGACCTAAAACCACACAATCAGGAAGTGTACCGATCAATGTAGTATAACCTAGGAAGTCCGGATATCGAACCACAGGACTCTATAAATCACGAAAATTAGACTCTGACAGACACTGACGGACGCAACTAAAACTTGTTTAATTGTTTTGGGGGGGGGGGGTACTGAAAAACTAGGAAATCTATATTAAACTAATTAATTAACTAAATTTAGACTAAGACACGAACGAAGACTAAGGTTTGATTCAGATAAGTTTAACGACTACCTAGACTTGAATCCAGTTTAACTAAGAATGGACTTCTAACGGTACTATTATTGTATGGAGCCGGGATCGTAAAATACTAAACCTTAAGGTATTTCAATGCTAAAACTTCCCGACCCTTCTCAGGAAGAAACCTAGGAAACCCTACAAGGCTGTTGTGATTACCGACTGTTAGACTTCCTATCAGTCCTCTAACGATTCTAAAAGTGCCCTAATATGACTATCTACCTCTCAGCGCGATAATCTAAGGAAATTCTAGGTTCTGACTTAGTTTACTAGACACAAATGCAATTAGGGAACTAAAACCGACTTCTCTCAAAATCTATCTTAGCTATATATTGCACTGAGACCTAATAACTAACTCGAGCCTCTCAGTGACAAGTTAAGCAGAATACTTAAGTCTAATTGAATTTTAATTACTGTTTCTAAGGCTATCGGTCGATTTACCAAAAGATCACCCGAACCCGCAAAGGTGCAAATAATTAACACAAATTTATTATGTGAAAGACATTCACCAAAATCTATGTGAAACAGTAAATAATCAACAATCAAAAGTAAATACGCACACGCACCAAATCAGAAATTCTAGAACACTTTACTTTCAAAAATCAATCCATAATCAAACAATAATAACCGTTAAAAGATCCAAACTTTAATCAAACCATCATCTTGTCTAGGTAGTATCTAGGGTTTAGCCAAGAAACATGTTGTCTATACTAAACAAATCAAGTTCAAAACAAGAATTCATTGGAAAAGTATTGAAACACGAAATTAAAGAAAACCGGGAGATAAAACCCGAACAATCTTCACTTCCACGCTCCAAGCTTCAACCTTATGATTCCCGCAAGCTAAAACTCTCCAAAAACCTCAAAATCTGCTCTCCAAAGTCGCCTAGGGTTTCTTGATTCGTAAGATTATTTTAATGATCATTAACTCATGATTAAATAGTAAACCCTAGCCAACAAACAACAAATTTTCGCCAGCCAACCCTGTCGCGCTACGCGACGGATAATTCCTCTTTCTCTCGCGCGATGCGAGTATCTCACAACTCAGCTTTTTCTTGTTACTTGCTAGCGCTACGCGAGTATATGTTCATCTACCCGTGGCGCGACGCCACGGGCGTTTTTTCACAGCAACTTGCTTGAAACTTCCAGCTCCAACTTCCAAATTCTCTAAAATAATTCTAACACTTTTTCCAAATGGTTCCGGGACTTGATGCTTCAGCAATATAACACATTTTCACTCCTTTTTCAGCAACTTTGTGTATCAAGAACCTGGAAAACCAAACTTTGATCAATACACGCAATTCTGAACAAAACTAAACTAGAAATAACGATAAAATGTACAAACTATACACGATATAAGTATGTATTTTGCAATACATCAGTTTCCTCCTTTGGTTTGCATAGCTCTTCTGTCTGTCGCGAGCCGCCTTGATGCGCTCTCGGATCTGAAAGATCTTATCAGTAGTCTCTTGAACCAATTCCGGACCAACAAGCTGTCTATCACCCGCGTCTGCCCAGCATAACGGTGATCGACACTTACGTCCATAGAGAGCCTCAAACGGTGCGGCCTGAATACTTGTATGGTAGCTGTTGTTGTATGAAAATTCTACCAATGGTAAGTGAGTGTCCCAACTTCCACCTAAATCCATTACACAATCTCGCAACATATCTTCCAGCGTTTGAATTGTTCGTTTGCTCTGGCCATCTGTTTGCGGATGGAATGCAGTACTCAGATTCAACTGAGAACCAAAAGCTTCTTGGAAGGATTGCTAAATCCTTGATACAAATCTTCTATCTCTATCAGAGATAATCGAGAGAGGCACTCCGTGTCGTGCTACAATCTCTCTCAGGTATAGTTCAGCAAGTTTACTCGTGTTGTCTTTCTCCTTGATTGCCAAAAAGTGTGCTGATTTCGTTAGACGGTCGACGATTACCCAGATCGTATCATGACCTCTGGGCGTCCTTGGCAACTTTGTTATAAAGTCCATGGAAATCTGCTCCCATTTCCATTTGGGTATTTCTGGTTGCTGCAAAAGACCTGAAGGCTTCTGGTATTCGGCCTTTACCTTGGCGCAAGTCAAACATTTGCCAACATACGTTGCAACATCGCTCTTCAGTCTTGGCCACCAATAGAAATCCTTTAAATCTTGGTACATTTTATCCGATCCGGGATTAATCGAGTACCTTGACTTATGAGCTTCATTGAAAATCACGTCTCTAAGACCACCAAAGAGGGGAACCCAAATTCTTCCCAAGAAACACAATGTTCCATCCTCCTTTGGTACCAACTGTTTCTCCATCCCACGGAGATATTCATTCTCAAGATTTTCCCTTTTAAGAGCTTCCCTCTGCGCAGCACGAATGCGCAACGAGAGGTCTGTCTGTACAATCATTTCCAAAGCCCTAACCCTTATGGGCTTAATCCTTTCCTTTCGACTTAGGGCATCCGCTACCACGTTTGCCTTCCCAGGGTGGTATTTGATTTCACAATCGTAATCATTTAACAACTCGACCCATCGTCTCTGCCTCATATTTAACTCTTTTTGATCGAATATATGATGTAGGCTTTTGTGGTCAGTATAGATCGTGCATCGCGTGCCATATAAGTAATGTCGCCAGATTTTCAAAGCAAACACCACAGCGCCTAGTTCCAAATCATGTGTGGTGTAATTTTTCTCGTGGACCTTCAACTGGCGAGAAGCATATGCTATAACCTTCTGATGCTGCATTAATACACACCCCAAACCTTGGCGCAAGGCGTCGCAATATACCACGAAGTCGTCAGTGCCTTCGGGTAGAGATAAGATTGGTGCATCACAAATCTTGTTTTTCAACAACTGGAATGCTTCTTCTTGCTTGTCTCCCCATTCATACTTCTTGTCTTTTTGTGTGAGGGAGGTCAACGGTTGAGCGATTTTCGAGAAATCCTCAATAAATCTGCGGTAATAACCAGCCAGACCTAGAAACTGTCGAATCTCGGTTGGTGTCTTAGGAGTCTCCCAATTCTTGATTGCCTCGATCTTTGTGGGATCCACATGGATTCCATTTCCATTAACTACATGACCAAGAAACTGGACTTCACGCAGCCAGAACTCGCACTTAGAGAATTTCGCGTATAACTTTTCTTTCTTTAGCAGTTCTAAGATAGCCCTTAGGTGTTGTTCGTGCTCCTCCTCCGTCTTCGAATAAATCAAAATATCGTCAATAAACACAATCACAAACTTATCGAGGTACGGCTTACAAACTCTGTTCATCAGATCCATAAACATGGTTGGTGCATTCGTCAGCCCAAACGGCATAACCAGGAACTCGTAATGCCCATAGCGAGTCCTAAAGGCCGTCTTTGGAATACTTTCCTCTTGTATTCTCAACTGGTGATAACCTGATCGAAGATCTATCTTAGAGTAGAAACTTGAACCTTGTAGTTGATCGAACAGGTCATCAATCCTTGGCAAAGGATATCTATTCTTGATAGTCAATTTGTTCAGCTCCCGGTAGTCAATACACATGCGGAAACTACTATCCTTCTTTTTAACGAACAAAACTGGAGCTCCCCAAGGCGAGAAGCTTGGTCTGATAAATCCCTTATCCAATAACTCCTGAAGTTGTGTTGACAGCTCTTGCATCTCAGACGGCGTAAGTCAATAAGGTACTTTAGCCACAGGCGCGGCGCCTGAAACTAAGTCAATATGAAACTAGACTTGTCTCTGAGGCGGCAGTCCTGGCAAGTCTTCTGGGAAGACTTCAGGATACTCCTTCACGACTGGAATATCTTCTAGCTTCGGCTCAGCGGCTTCTTTATCCACGATGTGTGCCAAGAAGGCAATACACCCTTTCTTCAAACACTTTCGAGCTTTCAAGCAACTAATGATCCTTAAGGGCGTATCGCGCTTTTCTCCATGTACCACAATCGTTTCTCCATTCCCCATTGGAATGCGAATGGTCTTCTCGTGACATACAATTTCTGCTCTGTTGCTTGACAACCAATCCATTCCTACCACCATGTCGAAGCTTCCCAGCTTGACTAGCAGTAGATCCAGTGTAAACTTGTGTTCTCCCAGCTCTATCACGCATCCTCTGATGACTTCATTCATTTCTACCAGCTTTCCATTAGCCAGTTCAATTGAGTACGGAATGTCTAACTTACTAGCAGTTAACCCAAGCATATTCTTAAATTCTAGCGATACAAAACTATAGTCGGCACCAGTGTTAAATAGTACAGATGCAAAGCGTTGATTAATAGGGAACGTACCAGTGACTACATTAGGATCTTGGCGAGCTTCCCTCACACTCATATTGAAAACTCTTCCTTGTGCCTGATTGAGCTTTGGGCATTCACGCTTGAAGTGCTCGATGTCTCCACAATTAAAACATCCTGGTCCTCGACCATTACCGTTCCCATTACCACCTTGAGCGTTGTTTTGATTGCGGTTCCCATTTCCAGCTTGATTCCCAAAACCACCGTGATTACCATTTCCGCCGTTGCGGTTTCCATTCCCGTTTCCTCCACGGTTGTTGTTACCAAAACCCCTTTGACCGCCACGGCCAGTACCAACCCAGCATGTTTCTTTCGAGTGACCAGTCTTCCCACAAGACTCACATTTCCTTAATCTGCATTGGCCAGAGTGATGGTACTGGCATACATCACATTTGGGCAGAGCGCCCATGTAACCCTTTCCTTTGACCTCAGCACCGGTCTTGACTTCAGCTGGCGGGTTTGTATCTCTCTTCTTGCTGGCACTGCTGGTACCTTTCTTAAAGTTGGAGAACTTTCGCTTGTTCTCGCCCGACGACTCCACATGAGTCTCTTTCTTTTTCTGATCAGAAATTGAGAACTTATTTAATCTGACCGCTTCTTCCGTAAGTGCCACACTGAGATCAATGGCTTCAGAAATTATCGGGGGCTTCGAGGTTGTTACCATACTCATAATCTGAGGTACCAATCCCCAGATGAAACGTTCGATGCGCCTAAATTCAGGAGTCACCATGTAAGGTACCACACGAGACAGATCGTGAAACCTCTGCACATATTCAGCAATTTTCGGGCCTTCCATTTTGAGGTTCCAGAATTCAGTTTCCAGCTTTTGGATTTCAGCTATGGAGCAGTATTTCTTCCGCATGAGCTCCTTCATTTCAGTCCATGTCAATGCATACGCCGCTGCCTCTCCCAGCGTCTGGACTTGAAGATTCCACCAGGACAAGGCACCATCAAGAAAAAGTCCTGAGATGTAAGTAACTTGATGTTCAGGAGCACACTTGCTCATCCTTATCACCGAATCCGTCTTTTCCGTTCATCTGACAAAGGCTATAGCACCCCCGGTGCCGTCAAAATTTAAAGGCTTACAATCCAGAAATTGTTTGTATGTACAGCCTGTACAGGCAATACGTTTACAGAAAGCATTAGTGGACGTACAAGGAATATCCAAATGTAACGTATTGTGTCTCAAGCGACTTGAACATTACCATTGGGTGGGTTGTTCCTCGAGGTATTCCCGCTAGTTTCGGCGCGTGAGGCCTCGTGATCTGCTATTGCTCAGGAGATCCTTTCTTGCAATTCGGCCTCAGTAGTGGGCAAACGATTTTTCCTTCGTGGAGGCATCTTCTATAAGAAGATTGTATTGGTCAGGCCATAATAAGTATAGTAAGTATGTAATACGCGCATGTAATAACATTCATCAATACAAGTATACACATAACATCCCATGTCATAACACAAACAAGTAATCCAACAATGTATGTAATGAGAATGATGCGATTGAGCTTCATATAATCAAGACCACAAATACAGTGTTTACAAGTTTCATAATTGTATCATACATCAAAAGAGACTAAGGGTCACATCACCCTCGTCCGAATCGTCTAACAACTACAATAGTCAAAAGTCAAATGTCAAAGTGTGGTCTTCAAAAGCTGTGCAATCTGGCTCAATAGCTGCACTCTCATCAAAACATGTTATCTGCAGAAAACCAAAAACCTCAAGCTGATGGGGGAGGAGGAGGAGGTGGAGGAATGAAAAGCAAACGGCGCATACGCGCTAACTCCTCCTCGAGCGCATGAACAAGCTGCAACAAACAGGTAATCTGCTGCTCCATGGTGAGAAAACGGATACCAAAATCCGGGTAAGGAAACAGTGGAGCAGGTGGAAAAGCAGACTGTGATGGATCAGCACCAGGTGGAGGACGCGGGATCCTCTCGAGCTCAGTGACTCTACGACTCAACATATCCTGTTGTAGCTGCAAGGATAAAAGCAGATCATCCCTCGAATATCCGATGTGGAAGGGATGGTATGGATCCGATATAGGCATGACTTTGGGCGGAAACCACATAAATGGCTCGGCCGTGGGTGCAGAAGAAGAAGCAGAGTGTGGAAACTACGGCATGAACTGATCGGCTGCTGACACGAAAGGTATGTGTGTGTGCTGCTGACTCGAAGGTCCTTCCCCTGGACGGGGAGGAGGAATGTCCTGAAGAAATGTAACTGGTAGATCTGTGCGGTGCACATCTGACAAGTGTGGGCGAAACTGTGTGACATCAACGGGTGCCTGAACAGGTGCAGAAGGGGGAGTAACTGGTCTGACAAAAGGAGGATAGTCGTCGTCATCCTCAATCCACCCATTGCGGGTGTGAGCATATCGAGGGTCAACATGGGTAGCAAAAGGTGCATGATCGATAAGCACAGGTATCGGGTCAGGAAAACAACTGGGACATCAGCAGGGATAGGGTCATGCACAGGTAAAGGGTCGTGAGCAAGAATGGGCTCTGGTGCAATCTCAGGCTCTGGGTCAGCTGGAGCAGGCTCATGATCAGCGGGTACATCGAGGAGCTGATCATCAGGAAAAACAGGTGCCTTAACAGGTGGCTCGTCAGGTACAAACTCGATCTCATGATCTGGGTCAAAGTCATGTGAAATAATGGGTGCAGCAGACATCGCCATGTCGGAATCAGTGTCAGTGGGGTAATGTTGCACGCCCCGTGCGTGTACAGTAGCGGATGATACAGACTCAAACGAATCGGGACCAGACGGGTCAGATAAAACCTCCACAACAGGAACCTCGACATGTGGAAAAACAATGGCATCAACAACTGGAATCTCATCAACAGGGACAACAACGTCATCATCGACCAGAATCTCAACAAGAGGAATAGCAACATCATCATCAACCGGAGCCCCACCATCCTGGGCATCCTCAGGGGAACCCTCGATGAAGAGATCGATGTCGTCATCAGACAAAACATCGAGTGGCAGATCCTCAACAGGAAATGCAGCAAGGGGAACAGGAGCAGGGATCTGAGCAAGAGGTAGATCCCCGTCAAGAAAACCATCAGTTATAAGTATGTCGTCTCCAAAACCTGGTAGCGCGAAGGGCTGGAAGTCATCGTTGTCGCTACTCGTAGTATCTGAAGTGAAAACCTCATCCTCTGGAAGGATCTCGTCATCTGATACTATGGCTATCGGGTCTATGGTGTCTGCACTCCACTCTCGGAGGATGATGACATGGTGCCTGTAACAAATCAATCACAAGTATGCACATATATCAACAATCATCAAATAAGCATGTAAGCAGTAACAATGTAAGCAAGTAATCATCCTAGTCTTCCCAAGACTATCCCACCCAGCCTCTCAGACTGGACTACTTAGTCTCTCAGACTAAACCTCCCAGTTTCTCAAACTGAACTACCCAGCCTCTCAGGCTACACCTCCCAGTCTCTCAGACTGAACTACCCAGTCAGTCTCTCAGACCAACTCCCCAGTCTCTCAGACCAACTCCCCAGTCTCTCAGACTGTCTCAACTAGTCTCTTAGACTACCCAGTCTCTCAGACTGAACTACCCAGTTAGTCTCTCAGGCCAACTCCCCAGTCTCTCAGACTGTCTCAACTAGTCTCTCAGACTACCCAGTCTCTCAGACTGAATTATAAATTTTGAAAAGTGTTTTGTGTCTTTTATTTGTAAAAATGTTTTGTTTCATGGATCTGGACGCTTTGTGTATGCAATGAAAAGATGTTGTGAAAACATTTTCGTGAGATCCCTAATGGTCGTAGTCTAGACTCAAGAGAGAATCCTAGTTCGCTCGACCGAAGCTCTGATACCAAGTTGTCACACCCTGACTTTTACGGAAGCGTGGGTTTATTGGTGTGACTTCTTAATACCATAGCATTCAATCATAACAACGCTATATGATAAAAAACATGAGATGTTCATCCATTAATTAAGTTTAGAAAATACCACAATACCATTGTCTGATAACATCGACACCAAATTAAGTTACAAACCACAACATACTTGTTTGAAATGAGTTCTTAAAGACTCAACAAAAGACTTTAAATAAAACTGGGATTAGAGGTTACACCTCCTAAACCCTACAACCCCGGATGACATCTTTATTCGCAGCTAAAACTCCATTGCCCGCCAGATCCATTTTCTAATTTCCTGAAATACATGTAGTTTGAAAAATCAACAAAAGTTGAGCGAGTTCATGTGTATGTCTGTGTATGAATAAACCTTTAAAGTATGTCTGTATGTATGAAAGTCCCTGGTATGTAGCAATAAGGAAAAGGAGATCACCAATGGGTTGCAAAGCCAATGGTATGTGTGAAATGGTGCAGGAAGTACTCAAACCTAGCAAATTTGTACCGGGCCTCCGGCTGGAAGACATAGTCACCACTATGGGCCACCCTGGTCCCCATGGGTGTGGGCTCGCTACACCCAAATAGATCTATCACTCATGTACCTCGGTCCTACGACGAGGATTAATGGCCTTAATTGTTATACCCACCCTTCACATGATCTAAGTAGTAAACCCTCCTTAAGCTAACCATACCATGTATAAAAATGTCTGTAATAATTGTAACATGTATTTCACCCCCGAAGTATAAAACTGAAAACAGTTAAAAGAAAAGGGGGACATGAACTCACTGTAGTGCGTCTTCGGTACCGTCTACTCAAATCTCCGCAGCTAATCACGACTACCTACAGTGTACTAACGTCTATTAGACGAACGGGCCGTGCCTTGGCTTAGAGTTTAACGTTTTGAGTTGTGTTCCTTATGTTATTCCAAGTTATAATTATTTGTTAAAATAATATCTATTTTAACTTTACATTATATTCAAGTGTTGGAATAATCGTTAAACAATATTTCTATATTAATACTTCTCAAGCATATATTTCTGTATTTCCTTCCCAAGGATGGGAGTAATTTATACATGTATATTTGTATTCTCGAAATAATATATTTTCAAGTTTCGCTTTAGAAAATATATGTATAACCTTATTCGTAAAAAATAATGTATTCCAAAATATACATATTTTTCCCAAAAATAATATATTTTCACTTCTTGTATCCAAAACAATATTTACCAAAAATATATTCGTAAAAGTATTTTCCGGAATATTTCGTAAGTTACGTTTTAGCGTGCGATTTCACAATATCAAGTGTGTAACTTAAATATTTATTCCGTGAGATTTATGGTATTATTTTGGAGTTGTTATTTCCATGGTATTTGTAAGTTATATTATTTTACCCTAAAATAATATAACTAGTCCACAAAATATACAAATATTCACACAAGTGTCTTAATATAAAATATATATTCTAAATATATATTTATCCATTCTTATTTACAAAAACCAACCTCCAATACTTGTATTTTTGTAATAAAAACCTATGGCAAAGTTTATATTGGAAATCATAGTAAAAAATACACTTGTAATTACCTGTTAGAAAATATTTTCTAAGTGTTGGAAATTTTTAGAAAATTTCACCATAGTTTCCTTTGTAAATGGAGGTGTCCATGCTATTAAGCATATCATTTTCTTTTCCAAACACCATTCAAACAATCAACAACAATTTTCTAAACAATATTACACTTACCAAGTGCAAAAACTATACACTTTTCATAACAACATGAACTTGATCTTTCACAAAAACGCGTAGTAACTTGGTAAAGTGTTTAGTGGGTTTAGTTACCCTCCAAAGTGTGTTTACTTCTTTTAAAATCTCATTCTTGCAAAGATTTGGTGTTTACAACTTGTAAACATAATTTACAAAAATGTTTATTTATCATATCTTCTTGCTTCAAAAGTATTTCTACACTTATTTTGTCACTAAAAATTAGTGTAGGTTTAATAAAAACCATGATCCTTCAAGGATCATCTTTTTAAACTTGGTTTTCTTGGAAAATCATTCACAAGTCTTAGATTCACATGATTATCAACTCACTTTGTTTACTATATTTCAAGAAATCATTTCATTATCAAGTTCATGTCTTAATAAGAAGATGATCATTTTATGTAAACACATAATCACCTCTTATCTTGTTAGATCATGTTTTTAATCATAATCTAACAAGTTTCACATGATGATCAATATCATATTACCAAGAATTCAACAAGCAATCATCAACATATGCAAAACAACATCATACTAGTAATATTTCATCATATTTCATCATTATGTAAACTTTATGTTTCATGATTCAAGTTTATGTTCTTTTAGTGTTCATATGATCTTCATCACAATAAATCTTTTAACCACTAAAAACATGAAGTAACAAGGGTTTAAAAGAATCTTACAACTAGCTTAAAGCTAGGGAAGAACAAGATGAATAATGAGTGGATAATAGCACACAAGAGAGGTCCTTGATGATCCGAGTGTTCCAAGCTTCCTAATTCACCTTCTAGCACCTTGTATGAAGCTTGGATTGGATGATGCTTGCTCGAAAATGGTGGTGTGTGGGTAAGGGCCGTAGCTTTTATGAGGGAGAGAAGGAGTTGTGGTGTTGTGTTTTGGGAAGAAGGTGATGGTTCTTATAAACACAATCTCTAATACCCAAAGGTCTTAATGCCTCCTCAAGTACAAGCACCATCTCAACAAATCCAAGAAGGGATTATGGAAAGATTTTAGAAGATTATGTAAATCTTGGGTGTGGGGCCATGATATGGGCTGTAAGTTTTGAGAGGGTGGGGGGTTAAATGTAATTTGTTGGTAAAAGATGGTAATTAGTTAGGGTGTTAAGTGTAAGTCTAGTGTTTAGTGTGTATCATGCCTTATGTAGTATGTTAAAGTGTGCGGGAACCATAACTAGCTCAGAAAAAGTAAAACAATGTCTTTAGCAATATTTTGGTGTTCTGGGTAATGTCCGGTTGTTCGGTTAGATACCGTTCCGTTAATGTGCTAAGTTATACTGTATAGTGTCTTTTATGTATCTTTTTATGACACTTTTAATTCCCGACACTTAGGAAAGCATACAGGACCATTTAGCCATGTTTTTGCATGTTACTAGCATGTTAAAATGCTGATTTTTGTTAATTAATGCAGAATTCTGCACATTGAGTGGGTTTTAGGCACTTTCCGGCACTTAAACTATCACCTAGTGACGCAGTTTTATGGTCCTTACTTCCCTACACTCCATACTAGTGTAGTACCTTGTCTCTGGCCCTTACGGGGTCTCAAAACACTGTCTGTCTATGTACTGGCACTGTCAGTATGTTTCTGAGTTATCCGCTAACTGTGCTAACTGTGCTTTGTGCATCATGTATGTCACTAGAGTTTGTATTTAATAAATGGTGTGACAGTATGAAATGTGATGCACATGTATGTATGATACAGAAATCATAAAGCAGTTTATATCATCAGTTGTAATTAAGCACAGTCATTAAGTATTAAACAATATTAATTAATTGTATGGATACCTGTAATTATGAGGGTTGTCACAGGTGGATCTGGCTCTGCCGTCATCATCACCATCCATGGCTGGCGGTAGATCTGGTTCTGCCTTCATCATCACCATCCGGATAGAAACCACCACCCATCGCCGCTAAGGGAGGAGGTGGTGGTGGTGGAGGTCGGCTGGGATACGAAGGTGGTGGTGGAGGTTGATTGAAGAGAGAGAAGGTGGCGGTGGTGTTGCTCAGGAGAGAGAGAGAGAGAGAAGAGAGATACAGATGGGTATTTATAGAGAGAGACAGAGGGGTATTTAAAATGACCATTTTGCTCCCGAGGAAAAGGACAAAAAACCAGGTTTTTTTTGAGAAATCTGGCCTGATTTCATTTTTGGACCGAAATAGCAAAAAAAATGAAACCACAGGGACCCAGATGCAAAAACCTCAGGGACCAAAATGGCAGTTTACTCTAAATGATAATACAAAAGAAAAAATAGTTAATTGCCATTTTCGTCCCCGTGGTTTGATGGAAAATGCCACTTCAGTCCAAAAAAATGCGCCAGTTCCGTCCTCAAAATTTTTGAAACATGTCACTTCAGTCCCAAAAGGTAACACGTCGTTAAAAACGTTGAGAACAGAACTGGTGCAAAGCGTTATCTTTTTAGACTGAAGTGCACGTTTCAAAAATATTGAGGACGGAACTGACGCAAATTTGTTTTTTGGACTGAAGTGTCATTTCCACAAAACCAAAGGGACGAAAATGGCAGTTAACTCAAGAAAAAAAAATCAAGTTACACAATAGAAAAAAGTTTAGTTATATATCTCCACTTGTGGCCTAGTGGTAGAAGGCTTGGTTTCTCTAGTGGAGACCCAAGTTCGATACTCACTTGTGTCACTTTTGATGGATTAAGGCAATGAAGGATTTGAGCTAGGCCTTGTGCGAGGTTGTCAGTTCAAATCTCGAGCCCACCCGTGTTTTCGTCCCACCGTGTGTTACGTCAGAGAGTTCTGCTCTTATGGTGTCACAACGACTGTCAAGTGGCAGCCGATGGTATGGTTTCCCGGGGGAACGCTCAAGCCAAACTCTGAAGCTAACGTGGGCTCAGTTAAGACAACATAATCTGGCCAGACTAGGGCAACGGGCCTCTCCAATTTTGAGAGTGTGGTGGCCAAAACACAAGAAAGTGATCGATCCAATAAAAATGTTATATAACAACAGGAAAATAAATTATAAACTTTTACTTCTTATTTAGTTAAATTTGGTTTAAATAATAAATAAAAGAGTAAACTGCAATTTTACCCTCTGGGGTTTAGGCCAATTGGCACTCTGACCCCTCCATGGAAATAATTGCAATTTTACCCCCCAACGTTGTTGTTATGTCGCACATTTACCCCCTAGCGTCAAATAAGGTTAACAGTCAACATAACTATGTAAAGGTCAAAGGGTAAAAAGGTAATTTCCAACAAACCATTGTGTAGCTTATACAATACAACACCCTATAAGTAATGGATCAAAGCACATTTACCCCCCCCCCCCCACCTTCCCACCGGTCCTCCACTCCTGCTAAAATCGATCAACCCCTTTCTCCGGCGACACCACTTTCTCCGGCGACACCGAGTATTGCACGGGTTAAATAAATTTAATTTTTATTCTAAATAATAAAAAATATAACTTTAAAAATCTCGTTTATTACACGAGTTGAATAAATGTAATTTTATATATTAAGTAACAAAAAAGTTATATATTTAAGAATCTCGTGCATTGTACGAGTTGAATAAATGTAATTGTATATACCAAATAATTAAAAAAGTTATACCTTAAAAAACTCTGTGCATTACACGGGTTAAATAAATGTAATTTTGTATACTAAATAATAAAAAAGTAATATCTTTAAAAAAAATTGGTGTATTGTAAAAAAAATATCTTTAAAAAACTCGTGTATTGTACGGGTTAAATAAATCTAATTTTATATATCAAATTATAAAACAAGTTATATCTTAAATCTAAGATCCTTAAGCCAAGCCAAGGAAAGACCTTAGTCAAGGAAAGATCTTAAGCCAAGCCAAGCCGCTACACTGAAAGATCTCAAGCCGTTTTGAAAGATCTCAAGCCTTTTTTGAAAGTTCTCAAGCCATCTTTGAAAGATCTCAAGGCATCTTTGAAAGTACTCAAGTCGTTTTTGAAAGAACTCAAGCCGTCTTTGAAAGATCTCAACTGAATGACGGCTGTCGGACACGTGGCAATCATGGATTGGTTGACTCGAAAGGATTTTTTTAAGCCGTTTCAGGAGATTGAAAAGGCTCGTAGAGCCGTTTCAATTGGCTATTTCTGAAAAGTTGACCATTCAACGGCTATTCTCGTGATTTTCCCTAATCTTTAAATAAGGTTATATATAGGGAAAATCATGAATTTAGCCAAGATTTGGTCAAAATTTCAAAAATAGCCAGTTGACACCCCATAAAATGTCGTTTCACGAATTCCAACCCGGCTCAAGACATAACTCTTCCCACTTGTGACACGTGTTAACTGTCAAGACATCTCCCATCACTTGTCACCTTTCTCTCTCCTCTTTCTCTCTCCTCTCACCTTTCTCGCTCCTCTTTCTCTCTCTGTCATCCCCCTGTTTCTTCTTCTTCTTCACAACTCACACCTTACTCCTTGTCTTCATCTTCTTCACCTAGCACCATCACCACCCTCACCTCCCACCACCACCCTGCAACCTCCCACCACCCTCACCGAGCACCACCACCCTACAACTAACCACCACCCTCACCGAGCACCACCACCCTGCAACTAACCACAACCCTCACCGAGCACCACGGTAAACCATCACCACCCTCACCGAGCACCACCACCCTGCAACCAACCACCACCGTAAACCACCATCACCCTCACCGACCACCACAGCTATCCGGATCATTAAACCCACCCCACGGCTTCGCCGACGACGTCGACACCCTCGGCCCATACTCCGGCGACCTCCCACCGTCCCCGGCGGAGTAGATTTGGTTCCCTTTGCCTCTCACAATCACCAGCCGCCGGTCTGTTTGGTAGCTGAAATTGCTTGGCCTGTTATAGGTTCCATCAATTTTTGTGATAAGTTTATAATAAAATTAATGGATCTGGTATGAATTTATAGGATTGTTTGAAAGATCTTCAAGTTTCAAACTAAATATTTTTTTAGTTGACGTTGAAGAATCAGAGTGAAGGTGAGATGTGTGGTGGGCAGTGGCGAAGCTTGACGTTTTCGACGGGGGGGTCGGAAAACGTATATACCCAAATTTTCTATAGAATCGGGGGTCGAAAACGTATATACCCAAAAATTTCTATAGGAAAACTACATATATAACACTGTTGAGCGAAAAGTTCGGGGGGTCGGGCGCCCCTCTCGGCCCCTTCAAAGCTTCGCCAATGGTGGTGGGTGATAGGGTTGTTTATAGTGGGTGATGGAAAAGGAGAGGGTGAAAGTGGAATAAGGTGAAGATGAAGGGGTGAAAGGGAAGTTGTTTCAGTACTATGAAAGGGAAGTTGTCAATACACTGTCACGTTGTCTGATGTAAAAAAGAGGAGAGAGAAAGAGTGTCGCCACGTGTCAAAAGCTGAGTGGTTGCTGAGAAAACCTCTTTTATGCCGTGTCAGAATTTGTGAAAAGGCTCGTGGAGCCGTTTCAATTGGCATTTTTGAGCTATTCTCGTGATTAACCATTTTAAAAATGTAACAACACCTCTTACTTATTAAACAAAACTATATATAGAAAAGATGTACATTCCCTTTTATTTCGATGCGACTTGTTCATCACGAAAACCGGAGGGTATTATAATAAATACCTCCACCACCTACAAATACATCTATTCACTCGCATCATTTTCTCACTTAATCTCAAACACAAACCACAATGGCAACCATCAAATCTGTAACCGCTCGTCAAATCTTCGATAGCAGAGGCAATCCAACCGTTGAGGTTTGTTTAATAGTTTTCGTTGTTGATCTTTTAATTTTTACATATGCGGGGATATTTGACACGAACCCGAACCTGAAAATCATGTCAGACATATGAACCCGAACACGACACGCATATTCACATGCACACAATATGTTATGTTTAACCTGAATTTTTATATATTTTTTAATATTCTAAAATTACGTTTTTTTATTTTTTTTAAAAGAATGTATGTAAAACAATTACATTTTAATTTATATTTATTTAATATTCTAAAATTACATTTTTTAATTTTTTTTAAAGAAGGTATATAAAATAATTACATTTTTGTTATAAAATTTTATGTCTATTTCAAAGGTAAGTTTTTTTTTGGCATAAAATACCCAATCAATTTAGTTTATGTGTATCGGGTTGATACGAACCCAACCCGATTTGTAAAATAACGGGTTTGTGGGTTTGACCTGAAATTGACCTGAACCCATTTATACCAAACACAAACCCGCGGATTTTGTGTTTGGTTCGTGTCGTGTAAGGTTTTGTTTTGTTTGTAACGGTTATTGATATTCGTTATTATGATTAGTTTTGCTATGAATGGGAATTTAATTAGAGCAGCTGAAGCATATGTATATTTCATATGAAGTATATCATCTGTTATGATCAATCATTTGTATTTGTTTAATTGTTAAAAAAGAAGCATATGTATATTGATCTAGACACTGATTTTCAAATCAACTTATACTCTAATAGTTATGTTTTGTGTTGATTGGAAGTGTGTTAACTGATAAGATCATAAGATTATTTTCCTGCAATTTAAATGCTAATTATATGTATTGTAGGTGGATATTACTCTATCAAATGGTACATGGGCCCGCGCAGCTGTTCCTAGCGGAGCATCAACAGGTAAGATCTGTTATTGATGTCGTTGTAGCCTTTCGATATTGTATATTGGTTGTAGGCACTCGTGCATTTTATTCGAAAGCTTTAATCATGTATAATATTTGACTAGAGTTCTAGACACAATACTAAGATGTGCATATGATTATCGTCTTGTAGGTGTCTATGAAGCTCTTGAATTACGAGATGGGGGCTCGGATTATTTAGGAAAAGGTGTCTCCAAGGTGAGCTAAATAGCCAGTGGCTGACCTACCCACAGTCGTGGATGGGCGGCCGCACCCCTTGAAAATATGGTTGAATGCCTCATCCGCACCCCCAGTAAAGAATTTATGGGTCCGCCATATATATTATATATACAGTCTACTCACCGTGATTCTTATATAATAATACATTTTCTATTCAATGACTAGGCTGTCGCCAACGTGAACACTGTTATAGGCCCTGCTATTGTAGGCAAGGTTTGTTTCATCATCGTTACTTCTGTATATGTTATTTTTAGTGTTAAATTAAGACCATAAGAAAATAAGAATGATGTTTTGAATCATATAATGTATTTGATTTGAATGTATGTTCCTTTTACAGGACCCAACTGATCAAACTGGCCTTGACAATTACATGGTTCAACAACTCGATGGGACTAAAAACGAGTGGGGTTGGTGCAAGCAAAAGGTATAGTTTCAGATTCCGGATTAAATTTGTTTTCTTAAACAAAATTCGACATTAGTTTGCTTATAAATGAATTCTTTTTTTTGTTTAGCTTGGAGCAAACGCTATTCTAGCAGTTTCTCTTGCACTTTGCAAAGCAGGCGCTAGCGTCAAAAATATTCCCCTTTATAAGGTAAATTTATTTTTGATATAGCACCTATCAGATTTTTATTTTTTTTTATTTTTTTATTTTTTTTGCTCTTATTGATGTGAAGTCAATTGATATGTTTTGACTGATAAACGTTTTCCAGCATATAGCAAACTTAGCAGGCAACTCAAAGTTAGTTTTACCGGTACCAGCATTCAATGTCATCAACGGTGGATCACATGCTGGAAACAAGCTTGCTATGCAGGTATAACTCTTGATTACATACGCTCTTTGTGGCAAAATGATAATTCGGATGTTCACTGACGAAGAGCTATTTTTTTATTTTATTTTATTTTTTTGGTAGGAATTCATGATTCTTCCTGTTGGTGCTTCGAGTTTTAAAGAAGCAATGAAAATGGGCGTTGAAGTATACCATAATCTAAAGGTATATCAACATGTTACAAAATACAAAGTATATCAACATGAATATGTGTGATTGATAATTTTTTATGTGCGTTTGTAGGCCGTTATCAAGAAGAAATACGGTCAGGATGCAACAAATGTTGGTGACGAAGGTGGCTTTGCTCCTAATATTCAGGTAAATTGTTTTAAGCATTATCATATATCATTTCGATATTCATTTTTAAGTTCTTGATCGCTTTTTAACGTGAATACGTCTTCTTGATCTTTAGGAAAACAAGGAGGGCCTCGAGTTGCTCAAGACCGCTATCGCTCAAGCTGGTTACACAGGAAAGGTGATTACGTTAAAACCGCTAGTCTGCAGTAATATTCTCCAACCCGACCCGCCTGTGTACACGTTTATAACATTACATTCGTGTAGGTTGTCATCGGAATGGATGTTGCAGCATCTGAATTCTACGGAAAAGACAAGACCTATGATCTAAACTTCAAGGAAGAGGTGTTTGTTTTCTCATTCTGTCATTCATATTCACTATTGTTTTTATTTAAAAGATTTTTTACCACCATAATATTACTCTAACACGAGTTTTTTAATTGAATGCTTTACGTAGAACAACAACGGGTCTCAAAAGATTTCAGGAGTACAACTCAAAGATCTTTACAAATCATTTGTGAGCGAGTACCCTATCGTGTCGATTGAAGACCCGTTTGACCAAGATGACTGGGAACACTACGGAAAAATGACAGCAGAATGCGGTGACAAAGTGCAGATTGTAGGAGATGATCTGTTGGTCACTAATCCAACGGTTAGATTCGTCGTTTTCAAATTATAAGAACCTTGATTTATTGTTTTTTTTTTGTTTTTCAACCGGTTGACAAAAGTTGATATTAATTCGGGCTATTTAAATTTGTTTACAGAGAGTTCAGAAGGCGATTAGTGAGAAGACATGTAACGCGCTTCTCCTCAAGGTATATCGTCAATTATTTAGCTGTTAACGGGTTGGTTTGGGTTATGTTTGATCTTTAACGTGTCAAACCGGTTAAATTAAATATTACTCTTAAAAGGAAACAAGTCAAATTGATTAAATTAAACCCGAGACGAAAGAAAGGATTATTGTCATAATTTTGTTATCCGTTCCGGGTCTGAGTTGACCTGGTCAACGCATTTTCTAATGTTAGGTTAACCAAATTGGATCTGTAACTGAGAGCATTGAAGCCGTGAAGATGTCGAAACATGCTGGTTGGGGCGTGATGGCCAGTCATCGCAGGTATGTAAAATCAATTACATAAAAATATTTATTTTCAGTTTTTTTTTTTTTTTGCTTTTTTTTTTATATTATTAAGATTTTATATTTTTGTTCACAGTGGAGAAACAGAAGACACCTTCATTGCTGATCTCTCTGTTGGTTTAGCAACGGTAATGCTTAATATATATGTTACAAAAGTATATATATATAAAATAATATTAAACAAATAAACTGATTATGATTATATATTTATATGATGTAATTCAGGGCCAAATCAAGACTGGAGCACCGTGTAGATCCGAACGTCTTGCGAAGTACAATCAGGTTGATGTTTCCTCACCTTCTTGTCTCGTTAATTATAATTTTAATACCAACAATCGGCCAACCAATACAACAGTATAGCAACCGAAAGGAAAAACTCCAAAAGTATAATACTGACAATCAGTGTAATTAACAAACCCAAGTTAGTTAAAGTATACGGGTGCGATTGAAAGTAAAAAAAACCACACAAATGGACAAAACAAAAAAAAAACTGCTCATTTTAGCAAAGGGAGATGGTGCATTTTAGCACCACCTCACTACTCACAAGCATGAACTTTGTTATATGTATAATAATATAATATAATATAATATAATATAATATAATGTATAATAATACTAGTAATATATTGATTACTAGTATTTATAATACTATGACCCATCATGTAACTCGTTTGAATGTATGCAGCTGTTGCGAATTGAAGAAGAGCTCGGGTCAGAAGCAGTTTATGCTGGAGCCAACTTCCGAAAGCCTGTTGAACCGTATTAATTCGTATGGAATGCCCATCTAAATAAAAACCAATATAGGCTCTTCTTATAATAATGGGCAGTCAAATTTTGTTTTTGTTTATCTATTTGAGATCTGCTTATTTTGTCGGGACAATGAAGCTTTGTGAGGCTGAGGTAGTAGTGTTTTTAAGACGGATTTTTTTTTTTTTGGTAATTGATCTTTTTGGTTTGTTATGTTATCTTTTGAACTTGTGAGTATGTTTCTCGATGTTATTAAAGTAGATGCCAAGCCGAATTTATTCAATGATAGATCCTATTACTCGTCGTCACACTGCAAAGACCAATCATCCAATCCAAAACCTCAATGAATAGTAACTATACCAAATCTTGTTCTCATACTATAGACATAGTGGCTAGTTGATGTTGGAGATGTGTGAGCACACTTTAGGGAAGAAGAACATAAACCTTTTTTTGCTGGATGATTCTATACATGAATAATAATTGTTGTAACATACAAATAATATTCATGATTATTTTTTTGTTTTTTACTTTGATGTCAAATGAACTTGTCATTGACAGTATATGGATTATATAGCTAGTTTAAGACCATCAATTTCTTGATTGTAATGCTAGCATATGTTACAGTTTGTAAAGCTTGAAGAATTAACTACAATTTGAGAAATGAAATCAAACCGGCTGGGTTGATAGGGGTCGGCAGAAACGGCTATAAGCGTTAGCTTGTATCAAAAGCGCCGGTTCACTTCTTGTAAACTGAGAACCTCAAAAGTATAAACAGAGTTGTAAACGAACCCAATGAAACAATTTTCCCATTCTTGTATTCGTTTGTTGAGAAAATACATGTTTATTCATGCCCAAACATACATAAATCTTGTTAATATGTTCATCTGTTTAAATAACAGTTGTTTGAATGTTCAGTTTGTTTCAACTTTCCATCCGCATAACAATTCACAAACAGCTCCCTGCACTTCCGTTTGTTTGCGATCAATTAAGCGATCTTAGAGGAGGCGGGGCGGTCAAGTATAACGAGTGATACATCAAAGTATAACGAGTGATCCCACCCTCACCTCCATATATAACGCGTTATTTTATCACGGAAAGCAATCTTCGTTATTTTTTTAACGCGTGATGGTGTTTAATTGTGAGTGTAATTGTTGGTTGGGGGGGAATTGTTGGGTGTGGTGGTGAGTGATGACCACCCCCACTAAAAAAGGTTGTGAGTGATGGAAAAATGGTTGCTGACATGGCGGAAGATGATTGGATATTGTGAGTGATGGAAAAATGGTCACTAGTGACCACCCCCTCCCCTTAGTAATAAATTGTTTTGCATGCGACCGAAAGATCAAGTAATAGAAGTTGGTGTGTAACTTCACCATAGTGTTCACTATTAACCTGGGCGGATAATAAAGATGTTTAAAAAGCTGTTCACTGGACTCAACCATCTCGTACTCGAATGAAAAACAAAATTAGCACATAAATCCAGCTTGTGATGGTATCATAATCGCCATCTTTCATCAAAATCCAAACACTTCAAAAACAATTTATAAAAAAACCCTACATAATTAAAACTGCTAGCCAGTAGCCACACTCATTCTTGATAAAACATCATCTATTTCATCCATCATCCAGCCAACAACCACTTTTACACTTCTACTTGTGTTTGGCCTGGTTGTGAGATTGAAGAGCCATATCTGTTTTAAAGTTCCTAAAAAGTATAAACCATATCCAATGTCATGCTTTTTGGTACGCTTTTAGAAAAAAGTAGTTAAAAATCAAGAAAAGTACAAAAAAATTACCTGTTGCAAGGCTTGCAAGAAAACGCACCACCAGAAGCAGAAGCCGGGCTTTCATTTGACTTGTTTGCTGGAGTCTTACCCTGCTTTGAAGGATGCGGTGTTGCTACATGCACTCCACCTTTCTTACCATCTATCACAAATATTTATAATAACATGTAATTAAACACTAAAAAACAGTTTCCAATTTCCAGAATTATATATAGTTTAAACTAGCTTTTTTACCCGCCACGTGTTGCAGAGGCGCCGTAGGCGAAGTGATAACGACCAGACTTGTTTTTGAACTAAATTTACGTCAAAACGTATTACATTTGACCCAATTTGTTTCCAAACATCATTTACGTCAAAACGTAATCCAACTCAAAACGTACATAAAAATTATTACAATTGATCCCACTCGTTTTTAAACAAAAATTACGTTAAAGCGTAGACAAACTCGAATTTATAAAGTTAAGCTCAAAACTTTAGAAACTTGAGGGAGACAAAGTGACATTTATAAAGTTAAGAGGGTTGCCTTTGACATTAAAGAAAAGTTTGGGGGTAGACTGGGTAACATGTCAAAAGCTTGAGAGTTAAAAAAGGTTAGAAAGTATGGAGGCCTTTTTTGTCAAGTTAGAAAGCAGAAGGGTCATTTTTGTCAAGTTAGAAAAGTTAAGGGGTGATTTTGTCCAATCAGAAAGGTGGTAGACACCAACCTTTCAATTTAAGATTTATGTAATCTTTGATTATTTCAGGTTTATCTTTTTATGTATTTGTAAGAGAGGAGTAAGCTAACTAACCAGTCTTCTGAGGGGTGACCAACTTTGCTTTTTTCTCGTTTGCAGGGGTTTTGATTGCAGACTCATTCGGTCTCTTCTTTCCAGATTGTGGCTAAAATTATCATAGATAGCAATACTAATGAGCCAAACAAATAATAATTAAAAAATATATAGAAAACAACCTCACTAACCTTCTGTGGAGTCTCTTCCTCCTCATCGCTATCATCCCCGCTGTCAGAGTTTTCATCGTCCTAAAAGAGAAACAAGTATGAACACACTTAAAACTCCACATCAGATAGATTTCATAACCTGATAGTTACAAAGTTACGTAACTAAAATAACGTGCGAATGCATACCTCATCTGAATCTCCAGACATCGAATCATCTTCATCAGAGTCGGAATCGTCTTTTTCGGGTTCCACGATCTTCACCTTTTGTTTATTATCTTTCTTGTTAGCCGCCACTGTGTTCTCTTCTTTCTTAGCATCCTGCTTGCCTGCAAGCCAACATAAATGTTATTATTACAGTCCAACCGGATAGTGTATAATCTTTTATAGGGCTGCGAACGAACACATGTTCGTTTGTTAAGAAATATATATACGTGTTCACAAACTGTTCATGAACACTTACCGAACAATATTTTATGTTCAGGTTTGTTTGTCAAGGAAACGAATGTGTTCGTGTACGTTTGTTAGTTATAGGGAACGAACGTTGATGAATACAATTGAACACAAATAAATGTTCATGAAAAGAATATATAATACACCCACACTTATTAAATATTTTATTTGTCGGAATTTTGAAGAATATATAATACACCCACACTTATTAAACTAAATATTTTATTTGTCGGAATTTTGAACACAATCGAACATAAACAAACGCCTTACCAAACGTTCGCAAACATAAATGAACTAATGCGGCCTTCGTTCATGTTCGTTCATTTAACTAAATGAACGAAAATTTATTGTTCGTGTTCGTTTTCATGAAACTGATCCCTGAACGTTTGGTTTGTTTGCAACCCTAATCTTTTAGATCTTTTGTAAACCAAAACATAACCAAATTTATACCATTAAGAACTGGAAGTTCAAGAGCATCTTCTTCCTCATCAGAATCTAAACAAAACAACAAATATATAACAATTAACAAAATACCTAAAAGCTAAATAAAAAATATATACTGCGAAACTGCTAATGTATACAGTATACTTACCAATATCTTCATCATCAGTGATCACACGACACAACGGCAAGTGAGTCAAGGAGTCCCAACTTCTATATTAACATAATTACAAACAAAAACAGATAGAAAATTAAAATAAAGATTTAAATGCGTGAAGGATATGATGGACCATCAATAGGTTGGTCAGCTTTGTATCCGTAAAAGAACACACTGCCGTTTTTCCAGTTGTGTGAAATCTGAAAGTCCTTGTCGAACACCAAATCGAACAGTTGTTGCGGCAACCTCTCGGAATTAAGTGTTCCAAGAACAAGTTTTTTGCTGTCAACGTTGACGTATAAGCAAACAGAGTCACTTGATTTGGTATTCTTGATTTCTCCAAGACAAGCCTATGCATCAAAATCGTTTATATGATTATATATTCAATGCAACCAAAGTAACATTTCACATTGTATGAAACTATTTTATACCTGTGAAAGATGCAGAACTTTTCCTTCCCCAAGGTTTACCTTGAGTGACTGACCACTTTTAACCTCCACACCTGCAAATTAGGCTCTCGATTTCATATGCTGGCCACTAATCAATTTCTACAAAACTTTATAAATCTAAAAATGCCAATGTTCATAGGAAAGTAAAAAAGCCAAGCTGCTCGTGAGCTACTCAAAATTCGTTTACTAAAAGATTGAATCTAACCGAGTCTAAAAAAGCCAAGCTGCTCGTGAGCTACTCAAAATTTGTTTGCTAAAAGATTGAATCTAGCCGAGTCTAAACGAGCTCAAGCCTAAAAATAAGCTTGCTGTGTAAACAAGCCAGAGACCGAGCTGGCTTGCGAGCCTCTGGGTTTTAAAAAGCGCGCCTGAGGCGCGCCTAGGCACGAGGCGCATCAAGCCGCAAGCCTTGGCGCCTTAGGTAGCATGAGGCACGCTTTTTACAAAAAGCCCCAAAAAAGCGCAAATTTTGAAGGTTGTTCAGGCCTGAGGCGCGCACCTCATGTACATAGGGTGTTTTTATACTGTTTTTAAGCATCAAACTGCTGTACAACAGGTTTTTTGGCTTGTACTTATAGGTAAAATCATATATAAACCTTATTTATAGCTATATTATGAATAAGTGATGCTAAAAACCTATGAGATATATATAAAAAGTTATATAATCACTTTGCGCCTTGGGTACGTAAAGCCCGCAGCTTTTGCGCTTTGCGCCTCGGTTTTAGACCCCGTCGCTTTTGTGCGCCTCTCCCTTTTTAAAACCAAGGCGAGCCTACATATACAATTATTACTAATATGTTGAATACTATGACAACCAACTAATATATATTATGCTATACATATAAGCTTGAAAAACCTGTCACCGAGCTTGTTTTAAAAACAGAGCTTGAAATGAGATTTAAGTCTCACAAATTAAACAAGACAATCTTGAGGCTCGGTTCGGCTAGTTTACACCCCTAATTGCTGACCACAGATTATGCATTTTACAAAACTTATTATGCAAATGTTAATGAGGCCAAATGTATACATCATATTGTATACACAAATACCAGATGCTAACATAACATTCCTTGTTATATTCTTCTACACAATCGTTCCGATATTATTCTAACTTAATTAATAATTATTATATCCACTAATTTCTAAAACAAACAACAACGAAGCACCTAACATAAAATCAGAATAACAATATCACGAAACGGAAACATGAAAAGAAGATGCATACTGTAAATAGACGAATCGATTGGTAATTTAAACGAAGGTCAAAGTTTTAATAAAAGGAAGATGACAATAGAGATGAAGAAGATGAAGAAATATAAATATTTTACCCCAAAACTCCATTGTTGCAGAAGGAAGATTCGAGAGAGAATGTTAGCGGCAGAGAAGAGTGTTTTGAGTGGAAAAAAAACGTTAGGGTTTTGGAGGAAATGAATACGCTGTTATAAAGAGAGAGCGGGATGGATGGAGGTGTGATATGCTACATCGCAGACCACCCTTACATTTTTTCAAAAAAAAAAAAAATTAATTGTGTTTTTAGCAAAAGGTTAAATAACTTGTTAGTCGCTAGTCGGCCGATGTCCGGTGAGGTGGAGACTGGCGACTACTCGAAATTAATTAAATCGGGGACTTTATATGTAATTTTTAGTAGGTAGGTTTTAACTCTTACTCAACTCAGTTTTTTAAGTATATAAGATTAACTAGTCTAAGGTGGTGTTTTTTTTGCTAGAAGCACTTCAGAACCTCTTATATCTGCGCCGCGCAGACCACGCGCAGACATAAGGGTCTGTAGCTTGTTTGTTTTCTCGCAGACCTTTCATTAAAAAAAGTCTGCGAGACATCTGCTTCATACAGACAAGGACCAATGTCTTCTAGGGTCTGCATAAAACCTCTTCTCCACATTTTGAAAACACAGACCTTCTCCTCCTCCACCCTTCTCCTCCTCCACAGACCGCCGCACCCCCACCACCTCGAGAACACCACGTGCTCCCGCACTCCACCTGCCGCAGACGACGGTGCCACGGCCGCCGTCATTCTTCTGTCTCCGTGTCCTTCTCTCTACCTCCCTCTCTACCACCGCCGCCGTATGCCACAATCGAAGTGGTGGTTTAAGGTGAAGGGGGTGGAGGGTTGTTGCGGTGTGTTGTCGATGGCTGGACTGCCGCTGGAGTAGAAGGAAGGAAGATGAGCGAGGGGTGGAGAGTGGGTGTCGCGTCGGAGCAGGAGAATGGGGGTTACCGGAGTCATCAAAACAATGATAAAAATCAATGCTTTATCAAGAATCTTGAAACAGAGTGTGATGTTCTTGATTTTCCTGTGCAAAGTGACGCCTGTTTGAATGTATTGGTTGAAAAAGAATGTGAACAGTTTGTGGGTTTTCATTATTTGGAGAAAATAAGAAATGGGAAGTTGGATTTGGTTGCAAGACAGCAAGCAGTTGACTGGATTAGAAAGGTTTGTTTTTTTGGATGAATTTAGTGATTTTTTTTTGTAAGGAATTAGTGATTCTTTGATCTGAGGTTAAACATTTCTGAGAAATAAATAGAAAAGTTGTTTGCTTTAATTCTAGTTTTTGGAAATCTTGAAGGTGCTAATGCTTTTTGTGGTTGATTTTGACTTTGACGAGGTTCATGCTCAATTGAAGCAGTGGTGGCGGTGGTGGCTGTGGTGGCGGTGGTGTAGTGGTGGCGGTGGTGACGGTGGTGGCGGTGGTGACGGTGGTGAAGGCAGAGAGAATAGTCTGGTGTGTGTGTTGTGTGTGTAATGTGTGTGAAGAGGTTTATGTAGAAAAAAAAACAAACCCTCTTCTTCTTGCAGACTGCAGATCTTTGGTCCACCTCTTCTCCTGCAGATGCTTGCAGATGTGGTCCGCAGACTGCAGACCTTTTCCTGCAGAAAAAACAAACAGAACCTAAGTACCCGTGTAATACACGGGTTTCTAAACAACAAACAATTTATACTTTAATGCGTAAAATACTTTATTACAGGTTCGTTAGAATATTAACATATATGATAGAAAGTACGTGAAATAAGAAAAATACATAATAAACATAAAAAATTCACAAGTCATTGAATATCTCTTTATATACAACATTCATTGTTTTATTTGTAGGCCTTCGTTGTCAAGTATTAGTAACTTGATTCCATCTCGTCTTGTAACCCTCGATAAAGCTACGTACAATTGACCATGTGTGAAAACTGGTTGTCTCAAGTACAAACCAACCTTAGATAGCGACTGGCCCTGGCTTTTGTTGATCGTCATCGCAAAACATACAGCTATCGGAAATTGCCTCCTTTGAAATGCGAAAGGAATCTTTCTGTCCGAAGGTACCAAATTAATTCTAGGTATGAATGTCCGAGAACCAATATTTCCACCTGAAATTATCTCAGCTTCAATTACACGCCTGTAAAGTGTTGTAGGTCATAGTTTTTTGCCGGAATCTGGCCGGAATCGTCGATTTTTGGCCGGCTGACTAGGTTTGACTATGCCCGACTAGCGATTAATTAACTGATTAACGAAAAATTACTCAGTTACTGGTTGACTAGCGATTAATCGCCGACTAGTCGGTTTTTAGATGAGGGTATTATGTGTTCTATGAGTTGCACTTAAAAATATATTAATGACTAAACTTGCATATCATAAGAATTGAATGAACCTCCTAGGCTCCTACTACTCTTAAGTATATCTAACTCATTAACATCATAGGGCTATTCCCAGATGGATATTTGCACTTAATAAATGTATGTATGATTATTTAGTTTGTTAACTCATAGGGCTGGTTTTGAATGAAGGTTGCTGTTCGAAAAAAAAAAAAATAAATAAATAAACTAAAAACGTTGTTTCTCTTTTTCATCCCTTTATTTTTTTTCTCTCCAATTTTTTTCTAGGCTATAGGAATAATGGAACTACAATTCAATATACACATACACATGTGCATAACTGCATAAATTATAGAGACATGTGCATATTTACAAAATATTATAAATAAACCTGTTTTTATATTTCAGGTTTTTTACCTGTTTAAGAACATAATGAATCTTTAGTCCAAGGCTTTGCCACACAAGCATTCTATAATCATTTTGTTTGTTCCAATCATTATGTAAACAAACATAAACGATCACTATGATTTGCGCTTTCTTGGAACAACTCTTGGCAGCCCAAAACTAATCCCGGATCCACCCAGAACAGATTAACCCAAAATCGCTTAACCTGAATTTTAATTGGATATGTCTTTGGTTTACAATATAGCATCCACAAACCAGAGAAACCCACAGATTAACATTCCTTTATTCAAAACAAAGGTGTAAACAAACCGAACCACTAGTGGGCTAAATTGGAGATTTCTCAAAAAATAGCTAGAGCTCAAGCTTTATATATCATTTTTTATTCGAATCGCCACTCTAAATGAGACTATTACGTATGTGAATATAATAGTATTTATAGATTATTTAATTATATGATAACATGTAAAACCAGCTAAATAACAAAACTTATGTTGCATGCATAATTATAGTATAAATATCTACAAAGTACAATTATATATACATAAAAATAATTAAATAGTAAACATGTCGAACTTGAGCTTTGGAAATAAGCTTAAAACAAGTTAAGTTCATGTTCTCTCAGGTCAACGAACCGATAGACCATCTTGTTTACTTGCAAATACAAGGGTTTAGCATAGCAAACTACATGGTTGTAATTTACAAAACGGTCTTTGTGGTTTACCAAAAATTACGAATATCATTTACAGAGTTCATTTATTACAATGTTTTCTGTCACTGATTTTACAAATAACTAATGCTTTATACATAAGAAAACTATATTATCAAACTAAAACTCTAAAGCTTGAAATAATATTAGTAAGAAGAATCCATATATCTGCACAATTGACACCAAAGCATTCTGCATACCATCATGGGTTTTCAAATGGTTCCAAAGATTTCATGATATTGAAAAACGAAGGCCGCTTCGATGGGTCACTGCAATATCAACATTTTATCAGTATGTCAAATCCGCGGGTCGGCTCAAAACACTTTGTCCAAAACAAATAAAACTTTTACACAGAGTTTGGTGTCAAATATGTGTTGGAATTTATACTATTTCAATGGTAATCTAACTTTTTGAGTAAAATGATTTTGACCCATTCTTTTTAGTCAAGTTGTTTCAACCCATTTGACCATTCACGGGTAAATTGGCTGAAATCGCCACCTCTACTTAAAAAAATAAAAAAACAAATCACAAAAAATAAAATATATTCGAAACTCACGGTGCCCAACAGGCTTCGATCAAGGCTGCCACTTGGCGATTTACATAGTGAGGGATTTCTAGCCTTTTGTGGTGACAGACTACTGCAGTCACAACCTACAATAAGAAATAAAAACAAAATGCATAAAAATTGTTTTATTTCCAGTTTTCTTCTCCTAATCTATAAGACTAGGGGTGTTAAATGACGCGAGCCACTCGATAACAGCTTGCTTAGCTCAAATCAAGTTGAGCTTAGCTTCACTAGACTCGAGGAATTAAACAAGCCTACTATTTATATAATTTTTGTTTCGCAATTAAATATGTATTTATTTATATCATATATAATAGAGTAAAGTACACGGATAGTCCCTATGGTTTTCTAAAATTTTGGATTTGGTCCCTAGCTTTCCAAAAGTACATGGATGGTACTGCTCGTTTGCACTTTGTAACGCATTTAATCCCCAACCAATAATAAATGCGTCACAAAGTGCAAACCACAGGGACCATCCATGTACTTTTGGAAAGCTAGGTACCAAATACAAAATTTTGAAAACCCACTGGGACTATCCGTGTACTTTAATCTATATAATATTATTATATATAGTTATGATTAAAATAATTAAAAAAATATATGTTATGTTATATGCAAAAATTGTAACTCTAAATAAGAATAAACAAAATAATTACGAGCCAACCTCGGGTTCGGCTCGGCTTATTTACACGCTTATCTAAGACTAATTATCAATGGCAGACCTGACCAGCACTTAGATTACTCCAAGGCATTTGTAAAGTAGCAAGCTCCCACAAAATAACACCGAAGCTATAAACGTCTGATTTCTCATTTGATGGCTCATTTGATAGGACTTCGGGTGCCATCCACTGGGGCTGTTATTATTATGATAAACAAACATAATTATATGAACATAAATTATAATTAATTAGTAATTGAGTAAAAAAGAACTCACAGTTCCTGCTCCTGATTTGGATGACAGATATGTATTTGCTTTTAAACGCGATAGGCCAAAATCAGCTACCTGAACAATAAATAAAAAACAACACGAGTATATATTATGTGACCAGTATTATAAAGTCAATAAAATACAGTTTTTATACAGCATCATTAATATTCCAAAATGCATGAATACAAAACCAAGAAAAATAAATAATAGGGAAAAGAAAAGCTTCTTTTTTACCTTCACGGTATAGTTTTTGTCGACTAAAAGATTGGGAGATTTCAAATCGCGGTGAACAACGGGAGGATTGCGTTTATGAAGATAGTTCATTCCTTTTGCCTATATAAAAAAGCATGTCATTATAGTATATGCTTATATAGAATGCTGATATATGATCATAATTATTCATTTATTATGCACCCAAAGGATCATAATTATTCATTTATTATATCCTTATTTAACAATTATTACCACATCGAAAGCCATCCTCAGCCGAAGCCGCTCGTCTAATATCCTTTTTGGACCAGCTTTGTGCAAAAGGCTAAACAAACTACCTCTAAAATACAAAACATATATCATAATGTTAGGCCATCATATAATAATAGAGTAAAGTACACGGATGGTCACTGTGGTTTATCAAAATTTTGGATTTGATCCCTAGCTTTCCAAAAGTACATGGATGGTCCTTGTGGTTTGCACTTTGTAAAGCATTTAGTCCCTAACTTGGAACTGCTAAAACCGTTAGATTTGTTGGCTGGGGACTAAATGCGTTACAAAATGCAAACCACGGGGACCGTCCGTGTACTTATGGAAAGCTAGAGACCAAATCCAATATTTTGGTAAACACAGGGACCATCCGTGTACTTTACTATACATATTAAAAGAGTCAAGTAAGAAAATTAAGCTAAAAGTGGAATGGCTTAATGGGTCTAACGGGTCGATAAGTCACCCAAAGTCTGTCTTTAGTGCATAGAGTCTCCTAAATTGTTTTACTGTTATTACTGTAGCAATATTGTTTTTGTAATCATAATTAGTGCGCTAATTGCTGGTCTAATAAAAATATGGCATTAGCCCGCAATTGTTTATACTTTGTATTATTAGAAAATGAACAAAAAGGTGTTTGCAAATCAACCCGTCCATCTTGCCACCTGTACATAATGGTGAAGCCAACCTTGGTAAATATTCGGTGACTATCGAAAGATTTGGGGGCTGGGTTACGATCCCCATAAAAAGAACGATATTTGGATGCTGCAAGCGTCTCATTATTGCAACCTAAAATAATTGGCAGAACAAAGCGACAATGACTAAATAGTATATACGTAATTTCAACAAAAAAGTAATCATTTATAACGGCAAATTTCTTGCCTCGCGCCAGAACTCGTTAAATCTCCCAGGATGAAAATCTTGCTCCAAGGAAAGTGTCTTTACAGCAACATCCTGCAAGTAATTAACCATGATTCAAATTTTGTAGGCCTATAAAGATCTTATATACAATAATAAACAAAAAAATTCCCCGAAAAAAATGCACATTCATTCACATTCGCATAGTATTAATTTGCAACTTTTTAACGCATAATGGTGTTGTACCTCATGCTTTTAACCAAGAAGTTTTCATCTTTTGCAATTTAACCTCACAACTTTTTTACTTTCAACTTTGGTCCCTTACACTTTTCATCTTTCGCAAATTTTCGTTTTACGTTCCATTCTATATTTTGCGCGTTACAGCGCAGCATGCGTGTGTGGTTCAACGTTTTTACGTTTCGCTTTACATTTTGTTATAAATTTTGCGAGTTAACACGGCGCAACGTGCATGTGTGTTTCAGCATTTTTACGTCTATTTTTCCCGTTTGAAAGGTTCGTCGCAACGCGCGGGTCTTAGATCGACTTAGTTATTTTTTTCTATGTTTTGCGTTTCGGTCTAATCTTTCGCATTAACATGCCGCAACTTCAGTGTTGGTGGTCGACGACGATGGTGTGGCATTGGTGCTATTTGGCACGCTTTTACGCTTAACATAATAAAGTAAAAAAACATAGAAAAAAAAGAGTGTGGAACTACTTACTTCTCCATTCCAATCAGCACGACGAACAATACCGAAAGAACCTGAAAATCCACACAATGAGTCAGTGAATGTGAATAATTGGTTGATTTGACCCATTTACTTCTAAATAATTGGTCAATTTGGGTTATGTTTTATCTCTAACAGGTCAAGTGGGTATAATTTGAAAAAAAAATTACCTCAAAAGGAAATGGGTCAAATGGGTGAAACAGTTTCAAAGTCACCCAGTGTGTATTCATAAAAACTAGATAATTATTAAAATAAGAGCAAACTACACGAATGGTCCCTGTGGTTTACCAAAATTTTGGATTTGGTCCCTATCTTTCCAAAAGTACACGGATAGTCCCTGCAGTTTGCACTTTGTAACGCATTTAGTCTCCAACTTTTCCAAAAGTACATGATGGTCCCTGTGGTTTGCATTTTGTAACGCAATTAGCCCCTAAGTTGGACCCACTGAAACCATTAGATTTGTTGGCTGGGGACTAATTGCGTTACAAAGTGCAAACCATAGGGACCATCTGTGTACTTTTGAAAAGCTAGGGACCAAATCCAAAATTTTGGTAAACCACAAGGACCATCCGTGTACTTTACTCTAAAAATAATGTGGACTTTGTAACCGTATTAGACACGCTAATTATTTGTATAAAAATTGGACAAACATTGTTAACAAACAAATTTGATCCGTACTAACAAATTTACCCATTTTGACAACCGACCCACCCATCCGAATCAGAAACATGCTCACCTTCTCCAATTTTCTCTTTCAAAACCATATCGGTCCATGGAATGTCGAAAACATCAACATCGAGGGGAATCCTATCTGGCACGATCTCCACCCTTAGATCAGATAAGCCAACATGTGATTGGTCATCTGTATGTCTAATTTCTGGCATATGTTGTAAAGCAGAATCTTCAAATGATGCTATGATTATAAGTAATAATACAACATTAAAAAAAATATGAGTTAAATGCATGGTTGGTCCCTGTGGTTTGCAAATATTGCACATTTGGTCCCAGTGGTTCAATAATTACACAATTGGTCCCGATGGTTTGAAAAATATTACACGAGTGGCCCGATGTTTGCATTTTCGTAACATGGATGGTCCTTAGTAGCTAACCTTGTTAAAATTTTGAGTTAAGTTCATATAAAATGTCCATTTTACCCCTTGACAATTAAAATCAATAAAAGAATAAAAAAAATGTACCCACCCCTAATCATCTTCTTCCTCTCTCTGTTTTCATCACCTTTCTGCTTTCACCACCCAATGTCGATGATCGTAATTTCCTCCAACTGTTTGACAGAAGACATCAAAGGCTTCACTGGAAGGACCATTTGTGTCAAATTATGAAAAACTCAAAAGAATCAAACTTAATTAAGAGCCGTTCCTCTCGTTCCTTTCCGGCAACTGCGAGAAATCCGGCGTCGACCAAAATAAACCAAATCAACACATTCTAATCCCTTCGATCTCGTAATAAATTTTCCTAAACCAAACCTTATACACATCGCGTACAGAGCAACATATCATATACATAGCAAGTTATAATCAGCCTATTTACATTGTATACCTGCCGAATCAATCATGAACCCAATCGAATCTTCACACCAAATTCTAGAGTTTCCTATTTATCAAGTGTCGGTTGTTTTTTGCCTTTAAACAAACTCGCAAACTCTTACCCTCTCTGAATCTGCATTCAATTAAATCGCTGCGGTTTTTCTGCGTCTAAACGAAGCCTCGCCTGAAAATCTTAACCATTGCAGGGGTTATGGTGATGCAGGGTGGGGGAGGTGGTTTGGGGAGATGGTGGTGATGGCTGGTGGTTTGGGGAGATGGAGGTTGTGACGGATATGATGATGGTGATCTGGGGAGATGATGATGGTGATTTGGTGGATGGCAGTTAAACTTAAAAGGTGGAGTGGGGAAGAAGGAGGACGGTGGGGATGGGGTGGGGCCCACTTATTTTTATTTGTTTTTTTAACTATAGGGGTAAAACAGACATTACACACACGCTTAACTAGAAAACTTAACAGAGGTTAGGTCAGGGGACCAACCGAGTTCATTTTTGACAACTTTTGGGACCACGCGTGTAATTAGTAAACCACTAGGACCAAGTATGAAATTTTTGCAAACCAGAGGGACCAACCAAGCATTTAACTCAAAAAATATATATATATAAAATGGGAATGTTTCTTAGAAACTTGCCAGTGGATGGATCTTCAAACACCAGATTTAACGAGTCACGAAAGTACCGTTTGGCAAGTGACTCAAAACTAACAGTGGAGTTGATATTTTTAAAATGTGGAAAACGCAATGGGGAAGATATCGAGATTGAACATGGACCGTTGATTAATGAGTCGGGTTCATAGAGACAACCGGGGTTTCCGATCAAATCAACAAGGAGCTCCCTGCAATGAAAATTGGAATTCAATCTAGCCATAAAAACACAAATCTGTACATACACAAAGTTTGTAGTGACATTTAAATATTAAACTAAAGAATAGAATGCCAATTTCGTCCCTGAGGTTTGGCCAATTTTGCGACTTTCGTCCAAAGGTTTAAAATCTTGCCATTTTCATCCGGCTCGTTAACTCCATCCATTTTTTTCGTTAAGTTAGGGGTATTTCCGTCTTTTTGTTAACTTAAAGGACAATTAGGTCTAACGGATTCGGTCAGGTGTATTTTAAATGCTTGTACATAAAGTGCAAAAGACCGAATTGCCCTTTAAGTTAACAAAAAAAGACGAAAATACCCCTGACTTAATGGAGAAAAATGGATGGAGTTAACGAGCCGGATGAAAATGCCAAGATTTCAAACCTTTTGGATCCATATGCGTAAAAACAAACCTTTGGACGAAAGTCGCAAAACTGGCCAAACCTCAGGGACGAAATTGACATTTTACTCTTAAATGAACAAACAATAAAGCTTACTTATTGATGTCAACACGAACTAGACAAGATGATGCATCATCGCTTTTACAATATTTGCAACCTTTGGCTATTCGACATGGTAAGTTAATGGTATCAGCTAAGACCTATATGTGCATAATATAATACATGAAAAAAATAATAAAAATTTTAATATAAATATTTAACGATAATGGCAACAAAAGAAAATATATAACATACTTTAAATAATAAAGCGCGGTGCCTGCAAAGGCCTATAGATAGGCTACCAATGGGAAGTGTGACTGATTCTAGACGCTTCTTGAGTTCATGACTGCACGTTTTCCACAACGGAACCAATTCACTCTCTCCATTTAAAGTTGCACCTCTTGTGAACATAACAAAGTTAATTTGTAAGATAGTACATAAGATGCTAACGTTTGTGGACTATGAAAACATTGTTCAAAAGTTATTATGGTAATTTCAATATTTAGTAATTGAGTAAAGTACACGGATGGTCCCGGTGGTTTACCAAAATTTTGGATTTGGTCCATAGCTTTCCAAAGGTACACAGATGGTCCCTGTGGTTTGCACTTAGTAGCACATTTAGTCCCCAGCTAACAAATCTAAAGGTTTTAGGCTTTAGCATGTCCAAGTTAGGGACTAAATGCGTTATAAAGTGCAAACCACAGGGACCATCCATGTACTTTTGGAAAAAGTTGGGGACTAAATGTGTTACAAAGTGCAAACTACAAGGACCATTTGTGTCCTTTTGGAAAACTAGGGACTTAATCCAGAATTTTGGTAAACCATAGGGACCATCCGTGTACTTTACTTAAAACTCATAGTTTGGTAGTTTACCCAAGTCAAATGTTTTGAGTTATTATACCATGAGCTAAATTCTCACCCCATTTGATGGCAAATGAGTCGTGCAAGTTGGTTGACAACCTCAGTTGTAGTGAGTCTGGTGACCCTATTACTGAAAATGCTATGAATCTGGTTCTGAAGTTGCCTGAGGTTGGGATCAGTATGTCGGTCAATCACGGTAACTTCTAATGAAGATTCGGTCCCGGAATTAAGTGATTTTAATGATTCGAGTGATGGAATTTGTCCACTTTCTTGTGGATTGGTGCATACATTCCATATGTATGGATCCATTCCATGAATAAAGTAGAATCCATCCGGTACCTTGTCAAAGTAAGATAAGCAGCCATTTGCCTGATACATAATAACCATAAAGAGCATTGAGTTTGTTGAGTTAGATGATTCAAAAGTGTGCATTTGACCTTGGATTAAAAAGGCGTGAGGCACTCTGTAGCGTTTTGGTACCAAAAGCCAAGTGCGCGCATCATGTACGTGAGGCGCGCATCTTACAACCTAAACTGCATATCTCTCGATCATATGTTTTACACATAAACCTAATTATCAAGTAAACCTTTCATAATTCCTGTACCCCTTAGTTTTTTTACATATAAACCTCCTATGATACGTCGATACCTAACTTTGATCAATTTTGACCTAGAATTACAAGAGGCATGATGAGTTGGCGTGCCTTTTTAAACTAAGCATTTGACAACCTTATTACTCTATGTTAGCATTGAATAGCTCATTCACAAGATTAGGGACGTAAACGAGCCAAGCCCAAGATTGACTATGCTCAAGCTTAGCTCGGTTTGTGGTTGTTTTTCAAGCTGGAGCTCGGCTCGTTTATTAAACAAGCTTATTTATAGGCCTAAGCTCAAGCTCGTTTAAGCTCGGCTTGATTTGAGCTTTTAACAAGCCGACCTCATTCACAATAATCTAGGGATGTAAACGAGTTGGCTCATTTAATCTATGAGAGCTCTACCTACGCTTAGCTCATGAGTAGTTTTCCAAGCTCGAGTTCTGCTCGTTTATTAAACAAACTTATTTTTAGGCCCGAACTCGTTTAAGCTCAGCTCAATTGAGCTTTTAACGAGCTGATCTCAAGCAGCTCACAAACAACTTACACTCGCTGACTCGCATCACTCATGGTCCTTATCATCTAACAAATTAGTACAAATCACCAAATATAATCATAAACCTAACAATTACAACATAAAACACACACATATCTCATTATCTCAATCACATACCCAAAATCTATGCGCCAAAGCTTCAGCAGAACACACAGATGACCTAGCTCTTGCACTTTCATCCACCACAGGCTCCAGCAAATTAGGATCATCACCATAACTAGCTTCCGACGAAAGCCGTAACGCCAAAGCTAACTGCAACTGATAACCTTCCTCCGTCTGCTGCGCCCAGCTTTTCAACGATTTATACACTCCGCCACTAAAACCGTCATCTCCGCCACTTAAACCGTCATCTCCGCCGCTAAAACCGTCACCTCCACCGTCAGTCAACTGAACATAACCACCGCAATCGCCACCGTGATCACCACCGCTCATCGCACCTGAAAACGAACTCTCAGCGTAACTGCTACCGCTCGATTGTCTCGGAAACTCAACAACCGACGCCGTATGACGATTCTGCTGCATCAGATTGTGATCGATTATGAAGTTCGATGATTCGTATCCACTAATTGGAGACAATAAGGTGTAATTTGATCGTTTTGCAAGCATTTTGATGAGTGAAATTGGTGATTTTGTTCAATTAATCAACCATTGGACTGGAGATTCGGTTGTTGTTTTCAGTTGTGAAAGAGGGAAGGGGGGATGTTTCTGAAGGGTATAAATGTAAATATTTGGACTTTTGTGGGTTGTTTGAAGCAGAGAATGTCCCGATTCCGTTGTTTACGGGATACAATATACAAGTGGAGTGGATCAAGTAGGCAAGTAGTGTCAAAATATGAATTTGATGGGAAAGGGTAAATTACTTTTTTTAGCATGTGTGTTTTAGTGGTCGGAAAGCGTTACGCTTTGTATCGTTGTGTAACTTCGATGTTAGTTGTACTGTTTGACTTATGGGTATTATTGTAATCTCATCCTTATACAACATGTAATCTCATCCTTATACACTATGAATCCTTGAATTTGTATGAACGTTTTGGTTAACGTCCTTGTGCAAAACCTAAAATCCCAAATTAGAAGTTGTCGAACCGAAATGAACCCAATTGCTTGATCAATTGAAATCACTGAATTCGAAACCTCACATTCGTGTTATGGCTGGTGGATTAACGTTTTTGTTTGTTTGTTTACAGTTGGTCGTCCAACATTTTTCTCACTGAAAGTTAACCATGGGGGTGAGTTTTCTTCCTATCCAGGTAGGGAATACATAAATGGTAAATGGTAAGACAAACTTCATTGGATAGTGTTAATATTGATGAAAAATGATCATTTATGGTACATGGCTGTTTGTTTGGGTACAAATCCTTTAGGTTCGATTCCAAGTTTAGCTAGTGGTGAAGGGTTTGAGGGGTAAATCTGTAACTTGAGGGGGTTGGGTCAAAAACATAATAAAAGGCACATTAAACCCACTTGTCTTTGAGTAGTTCGAATCTCAAGGAAAACGACCAAACTTGTCTATTTGGTTTGATTTTTGCAACATACCACCGGGACTCAAGTTGATTTTTCGTCCACGTGGTTTGGTTTGCTGAGATTAATTATTTAAAAATTGTTAAAAAGTACTAATTGTTTCATTTTTGTTTCAATTAGCCCCACCTCCGTTAACCTTATCCAGATCATCTTAATTTTTTGGTATAGACTAAAACACCCCTCGGTTAAAAAAAACAATATATATTAAAGTAAAAACAAGAAAAATACATAAATTAAAGAAAAACATCTTAACCCCCACCACAAGATCACACCGCCACCACCTACCCACTATCACCACACAACCGTCACCGTCTCTGGTGACCCAAACAATCTCTCGTTGATTTTGAAAAAGCTCCTTACCAGCTAAAGATGATTTGTTTTCACCTGCAACTCGTCAGAAACATTTATGGTTTACTTTCTATCTTTTACGATGAGCACCCAGTTGTTATAACACCCCGGTGACAAATGTTGCTCCAAATCAGACTGTGAAGCCCACAAGACAAATAAACAGTTAAAAATCGACGTCATTTACCAATAGCCAATAATCCCTAATCACTTATTAAAACCACCACTGTTCTTCTTCACCTAAACCTAAGTTGCAGGTGATTACAATACAAGGTAGGCGAAGTGTAGTCGTTGGAAGTTGCTGGTCAAATACCCGTATGTATCGTCAGTAAAACCAGTGAAACCAGATACCGGACATGGCCTGGTACCAAAAAGGCCGGTAAAACTAGAATACGGTATTTGTTATATACCACATGTTGAGTTTGTTCTACTGGTTCAAACCGTTGAATCGGTTTGCAAAATCTTCAAATTTGATTTTTATATTTTATTTTGATATCAAGATAATAACCAACCTTCAGTATTTTCAATAATTAACCTAGCGTTCCTAGTTTCAACGTACGCTACTCACGACTTTCCAATCTTCTACATTCCATCATGAACTTAATGTATTTAACACTCCAAAATATTGTACACTTTTTGTTTAAAAAGTTTTGTTGGATAATTAAGTACTTTCGGGTTATTATTATTTTTATTATGGATATATTTTTGGATTATTTTTTATTAGAAAATGTAATATTGGATTTTAATAATCCTAACTATTCACACTTGGCCTCTAACAGTCACAACTTTAAAAATAACCACTGATAGTCCCAACTATTAACATATTGGCCTCCAATGGACCCTGACTGACAGAATCCTAACGCCGTTAGTCTCTAGTTGCAGGAAAAACATTTTTTTTGCCAGAAAAAGGTTCCTAAATGTTCAATATAAGGTTACAAAGAGGTTAGGGACGAAAATATTGAGTTTTCCGGCCAAAAAGTTGAGTTTTCCGGCCAAAAATAAGTTTTATGGCAAAAAAAGAGTTTTCCAGCGACCTCAATAATTGGGGCTTTTACTAGAAAAAAAGTTCATAAAGATCCGTAATGAGGTTACAAAGAGGTTTGAGACTAAAATGTTGTGTTTTCCGACTAAAAATGAGTTTTCCAGCCAAAAATGTTTTTTTTTCCGGCGACTGGAGACCAACGACGATAGGGTTCTGTTAGTCATGGTCCATTGGAGACCAATATGTTAATAATTGGGATTGTCAGTGGTTCTTTTTGAAGTTAAGACTGTTGGCGGCTAACGACGAATAGTTGGATTATTAAAATCTAATATTCCATCATGTACTTTTGGAGTATTTTTATAAGTTGAACTTGCATTTTTATGAAAATATCGAGTTAACTAGTCAACCTACTTGAACCGTCCGATATAATCAGTTATACCATTTTTAGTCCAACCCGGTATGATTTAAAAACCGATTTTTTAAAACATTGTTTGGTTCACATAACAAAACTTGAAACTAACATGCAAACTAAGCCAGTCATTTATCTTTATTATTTTTTTCCTTGTTGGTACGTTTACTCATCTGCATCCACATGTATAATCTTCACAAATCTTCTTTGTTATCTCTAAAAAACAATGATTAAAAAAACGTTAGGTCAACAAAAAAACTTAAACTGTCAAACCAAACCAGTGTTGAGTCTATTGACTCGTCATGCCGACCAAACCAACCCATCTGATTTGGTATGTCGTTTTTCAAATTAATTAAGAAATGTGTGACATAGACGGAAAGACATAGATATCAGTGGCGGATCTAGGATTCACGCCAAGCCGTAACGTTTTATAAATGAGCCGTAACGAAATCGAAAAAACATCAAATTTTTCCAAAATTTACACTAAAAACGTCAAATTTTTCCGAGCCAAGCCGTAGCGGAGGCTACCCCGGTATACACTAGGTCCGCCCCTGATAGATATGTATTTACATCTAAATGTGACAGATAGGTAAACGTCACATTAATAACTTTGGAATAGAGGTTGATCAATCCAATTCTCATAGATATACAATTAACTCCCAATCAATATTTTAACATCTTATACGTATTTAGACGAAAATTTCAAACTTCTTATTTTTACTAACACGATATAGCGTTCATGGTTTTGAAAACCGACCTAATGTACAAGCTAGGAAACTCGTGAATCCCTCTATACATTATACTAGTCACTTACCCGCGCGATGCGGCGGGAGTGGCGATTTACAATAGGATACTCGTTTACCGTTAGTTTATCCGTCATCTCGTGATATATTGTATAGTACTTAAGTTAGTTTTCTTATTCGTGATATGATGACACTGGTTTTTTTGTTAGTTTATCGATTCTTTGATGATATACTCG